>OX422221.1:43677345-44909845 GCA_949130495.1 Sambucus nigra
GTGTCTTATCACATGTTTTGAAGCTGAAAATAATAATTATGAAAGCTTGACATGAATATATATGTCCTATTAATTATATGTCGAAATAATGTTTCCATTATTTTACGCTCTAAATTTTTTTTTTATATCTTATCATGCCCGATTAACTAACGCGCACCTCGACTAATCTCTGGGCACCAAATCCAATCCACCCCGAATATTATCTTAGCGTCAGTTTTATACCAATAAACCAAAAGACTTCGATTTTTTACGCTCTAAATGTGTGTTGTTAGAACACTCTCCCTACTATATAGTGCTAGAAGATAAGATAGTATTGCAGATAATCAGGCCATGCAACTGTTGGGGATGGAAACCATGTACATGGTCCCAACGTGGTGATGGTTCACATGTGCCTCTTACTACCATTAATCACGTCCGTACAACATCGCGACAACACAATCTAAATTTTTTACAGTATACAATTGTTTTCTTAATATGTTTTACTAACATAATATGGCATTTGAAAATAGATTTTAGTATAGGATGTAGCTCCCCGTGTATAAAATCATCAAATTACAATTATCTTTTAGTTTGTAAAATTTTAAATGAGTTTTATTTTTTGAGTTAATTATTTTTTATCCTGAGGAATTGTTTAAAATATATCTTGCTCTCCTTAACACAAATTCCTGATTTCGCCACTGAAAACAGTACATATTTCATGTAAATTGATACTTCTTTACTTTAATGTATTGTTATGACTAATTTACAAAAATGATCAAACATCGTAAAAAAGACAAATTTTGTTTTAAAATAGATAAACAATTTTCATCTTGTGGTAGCTTATGTAATCTGAAGTAATGCTACAAATTTCAACTGATTCTCATGTGGTATTATAAAGTATTGTATCGCGTAAATTTTATAGTACAGAGTAGAACATTTATTGATATAACATATTATTTTTAGCTGAGTTTCTGATTCACCATCTTCTATTAAAGTGTGTTATCATTTTTTCTAAAAAGTAAAAATTAGACGACCTTTCTGACATAAACAAATTAGATATGATGTTAATCTGGCTTCTTAATTCATTATTAGAAATATCTCTTGATTTTTTATGACAAAAATATCCTTTTGACTTAGATATTCTTCCTCGTCAAGGTGAACAAAATAAATTGCAAAAAAAATAAAATAAAATTACTTCGCCTACCCAAACACGTATCAAACGTTAATTAAGCTATCCTTTACTGAGTTGTTCATTTATGATGATTTGTGTACGTGAAAGTGTTTTTAATGGATTACAAGTATTTTTCTATGTACGATAATTAGTATGGAAATAACTAATATACCAATTATTTGGGGATATGTCTAATTATTGTTAGTAATGATATTTCTTGCATAATATAAAATTTAAGAGTATTATTAGGCCCCCTCAGGATTCTGATTCATTTTGGGCGACACATTAATGTATCGTGTCTGTACGTATTTTGAATTATATTCAGTAGACCCCGAACACAAATGAATGCAGATACGATATATCACTGTCGCGAAAAATGAGTCGGAATCATGAGTCAGATAAAAAATTACTTAAAACTCAATACTTAATGTACATCTATTTCTTATCATCGTTTCCTTCCTCACATGCCATTTACAAATTTATATAACACCACATTCATCAAATAATCATTATTCACATATCATTCACTGAAGTACTCAACACCAAATTTATGAAAAACATGCCTCATTTGAAAACCATTCACCCCTCACAAAAAGCAGAATAATAACATTCACAAAAATAGGCTGCCTCCTTCGCCAACCGAATGAACTTCAATTGCCTGGAACACTTCCACTTTCACTTCCTTGTCCACTTTGATTTCCATTTCCATCAAATCGTTGGAGGACCTTGCAACTCTGGATGTTGACATTAGGATAGTAGGCTAAAACCATACTGTTTTTTCCTTTTTCTTTTTAATAATTTTAGACTTAGCTATGGATATATTTGTTTAGTAAAATAATTTATTCACATTTAGCAAAACTGAGCCACATTAGAAGCTCAGCATGCAAAGTCTCTAAACCCTATATATAATGTTTCCATTATTTATTAGTTAATTAATTTCTCACAGATTGGTATATCAAATTTTTATTAATTATAAGGTAAGTATAAACATCTCCATTGATTTTACAAAACCCAATTCACCCTCCCCTCATAGGTATTTATAGGGCACTAACATATAAATACCTATTTTCAAAATTATAATTTTAAGTATACAAATCATTATTTTGAGTATACATATAATATTAGTTTAAAGGTTTGAAATCTTATGATCTTTTCTATATGATGATGTTTCACGAAAATTGTATCAATTCATAAAAGAAAATAAAGTACGAAACTAACTCATAGAGGAGTATGTATATGAAAAGGATCGTATAAGAACATAAAATTATAACATGTAATACCCCATACTTTTACGATTATTTAATTTTAATGTGTGTTTAATAGTTCATTAAATTGGGAAAATTAAATTTGGTTTTGAAAGATATTAATTAGTGAGATAAAGGATTAATATATATTATTATCAATATCTACTTGTTTGTGATAAGTACATAGATATGTGAGGTATTATATGTCGCATATGAGTGAAAGCGACAGTTTATTTCTATATGTCGATCGAGTGTTACATTAGTGGATCGGCATAATTTATGGGCGACGCGTACGGTATGAGGGTGTCAGGATCAGTTACTAAGATATTAGAATATTTGGAGTTTGGGGACTCAGATGATCTTTTTGAGTACACCAGTGATCCGAAAAGGGTCAAAATAGTCCAGAATTGGTACTCGGGTGTTATGGTTAGGTTCTAAGAGCTTTTTAGACATAATAAGACCCATATAAGGGTAGGGGGTCATTTTACACGTAGGGTTAAGTGCAAAAAGAGATTAGGGTAATTAACGGACTGTTTAAGAGGTTAGGTAGGTGGATGACAACCCACTTTTGATAATTTGCATAAGGAAGATTGAGAGACAATTCAAAAGAAGAGAAAAAAGAGGAAGAAAGAAGAGGAAGCTTGGAAAGGATAAGAGAGGGAATCTAACCCATTATCAAACATGTAAAGAACATCAAATTTTAATCCACCAAGGCAAGTAGTTACTTGCTTTAAGATGCAAATTATGTGTACTTAATTACTTTCATAATTGGAGATAGAAATATGAGATTTAAAGTATTGAAGATTAAGACTTTGGTTAATTGATGTGGAGATTTAAATGAGGAGGGACCATTGATTTTAAATTAATAAATAATCAGAATTAATCATATTAGCATTTCAAAATTAATTCTCAGATTTAAATGATGACCATGTAGAACTTTTTTGGAAAGGTTGAATTTTAAAAAATCAAAATTTAGGTGCTTAATATATTATTCATGGTTTTTGAGGCATAAAAATGTTGTTGGAACGTCAGTATATTGATATGCAAGGTCAATTTCATGTTTTGGGAGGCCTGGGATCTCCATTGGTTGGCTTTGGTGGACAAATCCCAAGGACAAAGACTCCTGACAAGCCTACAAACCGAACCAATTTGCTAGTGGGAGAGAATTGGTTCACTCAACTGAACCGATTTGGTCTTCCTGTGAACCGATTCAATTTTCTGGTATGTTCAATTTTTGTTCACGTGTTTTTTGACCCATTAGAGCTTGGGAAATGACTGTAGGGGCTTTCAGGATACCGTGGGATTACTAGGGAAGGCTTTCCAGGATTTGATACGTGTGATATGCCAACGATAGATGGGTTTAAGTGAAAAGAATCGGGAATTAAAGTGAGTGACTATTTAACTATTTAATCGGGAAGTTGGGTTGAACTTCGTGAGTGAAAGAATCGTTCAATGTAGAATATGCATATGCATTCAGTAATTTATATATATATATGTCTGTATGTGTGTGTGTGTGTGTGTGTGTGTGTGTATGTGTGTGTGTTTGCTTCTTGTTTTTATAAAACATACTTACTTGGTAGTGCTATCGTAGGAGGTTGCGCGTAACGGGCAGTCCACCTTGTCATTTACGAGTACCTGGTTTACACCGATGCCTCTTTACGGGGACTTGGGGGAGTACTTCAGCAGGAGGAGAAGGCTATAGCTTTTGCCTCCCGCAAGCTTAAGCCGTATGAGAAGAATTACCCCACCCACGACCTGGAGTTAGCAGCGGTCATTTTTGCATTGAGGATATGGAGGCACTACTTATTGGGGGAGAAGTTTCGTTTGTTCACAGACCACAAGTAACTGCAGTACCTATTCACTCAGCGAGAGTTGAATATGCGACAGCGCAGATGGTTAGAGTTTGTGAAGGACTATCAGTTCGACATACAGTATCATCCGGGGAAGGCCAACGTAGTTGCTGATGCGTTGAGCCGTAGACCGATAGACGAGGTAACGAACGTCTGGAAAGCAAAGTGGAAGGAGTTAGGCCACCAGGATGCAGTAGCCCATTCCTTCGTATCTGTTATGACAATCACACCCGAGATTGTTATGAGGGTAATACAGGCCCAGAACACAGACCCGTTTTGCCAGGAGCAGATTGTACGACTTTTAGCCGAGGGTGTTGAGTCCTATTCTGTTAGTTCTGATGGGGGTTTGAGGTTTAATGGGAGATTGGTGGTTCCAGAAGGAGCGAAATTACGTCATGCAGTGATGACCCAGTCTCACGGGTCCCGATTTGCAGTACATCCTGGAGGAGATAAGATGTACCAGGATATGAGGAGGCAATACTGGTGGAGTGGGATGAAGAAGGACATTGCTGAGTTCGTGTCCAAGTGTTCTACCTGCCAGCTGGTGAAGGTGGACCATCAGAAATCGTCAGGATTGCTTCAGCCATTGGAAGTACCCGCGTGGAAGTGGGAGAGTATTTCCATGGATTTTATTACAGGGTTGCCTACATCACAGCGGGGCCACAATTCTATCTGGGTGATTGTAGACCGTTTGACCAAGGTAGCTCATTTTCTGCCGGTGCGGACAGACTATACCACGGGTCAGTATGCTCAGTTGTTCATTGCTGAGGTTGTCAGATTACATGGGGTGCCCCTGAATATTGTGTCAGATAGAGACAAGATTTTCTTGTCGCGTTTCTGGGAAAGCTTTCAGGAGGCTATGGGTACTGAGTTGAGGTTGAGTTCATCTTATAACCCACAGACAGATGGACCGACAGAGCGTACTAATCAGATGTTAGAGGATATGCTACGCATGTGTGTTCTTGATTTTGAAGGAGGTTGGGAGCCACATCTTCCACTGGTAGAGTTTGCTTATAATAACTCTTATCAGTTTACGATTGGTATGGCTCCATTTGAGGTTTTGTGTGGCAGGCCTTTTCGTTCTCCAACTTGTTGGCTCGAGGTGGGGGATAACAAGTTGTTGGGACCGGAGGTAATTCAGGAAACCTCCGCGAGGATTGAGATGATCAGAAGTCGCATTCGAGTAGCCCAGGACAAGCAGAAGAGCTACACCGATGCGAAACGGTTCTTCCGGGAGTTTAATGTGAGGGACCAAGTATTACTGAGTGTATCTCCTATGAAATGAGTGATGAGGTTCAGGAAGAAAGGGAAATTGGCCCCGAGGTACGTGAAACCATTTCCCATCATCGAGAGGATTGGGCCGGTAGCATACAGATTGGGACTACAAGAGGATTTACATCTCATTCACGATGTATTCCACATCTCGTCGTTGAGACGGTATCTTCGGGATGATATGGCCCATACTCACATCGCGATAGATGAGATAGACTTACAGCCTGACAGCTCTTACGAGGAGAGACCGGTGGCTATCCTAGACTATAGTGAGAGGAGATTGATGTCGAAGATAGTTCCACTTGTGCGAGTCCAGTGGGAGCATCATAATGTGGAGGAATCCACTTGGGAGCGCGAAGCAGATATGCGCGAGAGATATCCAGAATTATTCTTACCAGGTATGCCTTATTTTTCGAATTTCGGGACGAAATTCCGTTATTAGGGGGGAAGTATGTAATACCCCGTATTTTTATGCTCTATTAATTTGGGGATTTATTAAATTTAATGTGAGTTAATTATTTAATAAAAATTCGAAAATTAATTATGTTATAATTATTAACGTGACAAGAGTTAGTAATTATTGAAAATTTGTCGAATATTACTAATGAGCAAGTAACATGTAATATTGGTTATATTAAATGTCACGAGTAAATAAAATGACAATTTTGGAAATTTGAGTCGGGACGCACCCGTATCGCGTCGGGACTAAATATTGATAAATAAAAGTGAATATTTTATAAGTCGTTCGTATGGTCGTTTTGAGTGCGCCAACACGTCCGGAAGGGTCGAGATAGTCAGAAAAGTGTACCCGGGGGTTTAGTTTGGGTCTCGGGGCGTTTTTAGGCCAAATTGGTACTCCGGGAGGGAGTTTTGGACATTTCAGCTTTTTGGGTAATTAAACCCACGAAAATTAGTAATCTATATCAGCCATTTAGGTTAGTCAGCTAGGGTTAGAAAGCTCAAACACAAGAACGGCCATAGGAGAGGAAGGAGAGAGCTCTCAAGGCAAATTCAAGGCCCAAAATCCATCCGGTTGCACCGCCACCACCACCAACGCGTAGATCGCGCGACGGGGAACGCAACCACACTGAAATCATCTGCAAACCAGAACGTCGAAAATCCCAGGCAAGTGTTTATCTTTCTTATTTCGTTGATGCATCTTTCATATTAGTGTAGGAATGATTATGATGAGTTTTATGGAAGAAAATCTAAGATTTGAGATAGGAATCGCATGTAGTTATGGTTTAAATGATAATCCTGGAAACCCTTGCCATGTAGAGGAATTTACCCACGAAATTATGATGTTTATAAGAAGAAATTTCTGGAAAAACAGATTGGAACCATGATTTAGAGATTTCTAGGGTTCTTGAATATTTAAATGAATTATGGCATGATTAATCCATGTTTAGTGACATAAATTGACATGCTTTACGTAGGAAATGTATGATATCATGTTAGGATGTTAGTAGTACAAATTTTGAGACGATTGGGATTAGAAAATATGGAAATTGTTGAAGTTAGGAGATGAAATCCGTAACTGCAGAATTTCAGTTTTCGCAGACCTGCTTGATCGATCGATCGAGCCCAGAGCTTCGATCGAGCCCAGAGCTTCGATCGATCGAAGGTTCGATCGATCGAGCCCCAGACCTCAATCGATCGACCCCTCCTGGCAGACTCCTATTTCCCTTTTTAAATGAGTTAAATTCAATTTATCGTGAAATAATTCTTGGACATCCTTAATAAAGTGTTTTGGGAGATAGGGAAGATCAGTAGGACATATGAATAATTTTGGGACTTTCAATATGAGACGAGAATTGTATTTTTGGGGATAATTACTTAAGGGTCGATGAATTTATGTATTAAAGGGGGAGATACATAAGAGGGTTACGTTGGGAACATAAAAAGGACACCTACTGAATTTTATACTTGGAAAGATAGAGTCCATGTGAGTTACGTAATAAGATGGAAGAATCCTTCGAATTAAGGTCAGAGACGAACCCTTATACGCGATACCAATAATGTGAAAATAAGGATAAATGTCGTAACTATGGGATTTGAAATATACCTAATATTGTTATGGTAATATTATTATAGTTATATGATTGTGTATCCATATACTATTTATGTGTGAAAATCATGCCCACGCTACTTGCTATCCCTGAGGTTACCGCGCTGGGACAGTCTTATCTCGATGGGACTTTTATGGGGGATATTGACTTGTACCCTAGAAGATAGATATCCTTGGTACAGGCTATCTATGTGATAGTTCAGATGGTCCTAAGAGACGCAGGCATGTGCCATCCTCTTAGAGACTTGGAATCTATTCTTCGCCTCAATATTGTTTGTGTATGTATGTTAATACAATTCGAGAGTGATTACGAATGTATTCCCCTTAATATGAGTGATATGGGGCTTTGGATAGTAGAGTATGCCCGCACCATAGTTTATTTGGGGTGATGTTATAATATATATATTATACGAGTAGTTAATGTATATATGAAATTCTGAAATCTGGAACTGCCTACTGTGATTTGATATGTAGGACATGGTTGATGACTCAAATTGTAAATACTTGTTTTGAGAAAGTATAATATGACACTGGAAAACTTTATTGATTTATAAAGTTAAAATGAGGACTTTGGTTACTAATTGAAATATTCTTTTCAAACAATTAAATCGTTAAATTTTGAATCCTGCGAATAATCTAAGATAAGTTAAACCATTGGGAAAGGATAGAGTGTTATATGATGAGATAGACCATTGGGAAGGTTAGTGTGATAGGTATGCACATTAGAAGAGAGGTGAGAATTTCTCAAGAGAGGGTCGCACTAATATGTTGTTGCATTGGCCTGTATCAATTTAAATACTTGCTAAACAATTTTTAAATCATATACACTATCGGGCTCTGACCCATTTTCTCTCTCTCTCTCTCTCTCTTGTATATATATGTATATATTA
This sequence comes from Sambucus nigra, assembly GCA_949130495.1. NCBI lineage: Eukaryota > Viridiplantae > Streptophyta > Magnoliopsida > Dipsacales > Adoxaceae > Sambucus > Sambucus nigra. Next base: position 43,685,820 of record OX422221.1, read on the forward strand.
CAGGTGCCCAGCCACAGGGGCGTCTTGCTTAGGATCCCTTTGGAGGAACGTGTTGCATCTTAGGTGGGAGTTGCAGGCCACTTGCTTAGACGATTTCATTTACTTGATTCCTCTTCTATCATTCTCAGTTATTGGGCATGTGTCGCCCTTTCCACTATTTATCTGTTCTGTTGGGACATTTTTATTTCAGTTATTTCTTGTACTTTTACTTTGGAATTTATTCAACATGTATGTTTTACATTTAGTTTTAAATGTTGGGATTTTGGATGTTGAATGTTTAAAGTAATTGGATTATGTTCCAGGATAATTGTTGTACGATTCTTACTTGTTGTAAATGTTGTTACTAATTAAATAAATAATTTTCTTTTAAAAATAAAATTGGTCAGAAATGTTGAAAAAATGGTTTTGACACTTAGCTTAATTAATTAGGGTGTTAATTTGGAAAAAGTTATTTTACGACAGTGATGCTAAGAATGAACCAACTGTTCACCTTGATTTTAATTTAATAAAGGAGTGATTGCCCGGTATTTAATTAGGCGGGGTGTCACATAAGGATACAATCACCATTCTTATTTAAAATCATACAATTAGTTTTTGAGAATGTGACAGTGTGGTTAGAGTCATAAAACTGAGATATGTTCAACAAACTGGATTTAAGACCTTTCACTAATAGGACATCTTTGAGAATAGGGAATCCCTTTTCTTAAAGTGCTCATTTGCCTATGATCTGAGCTGATACGCTGTCTTAGTATAAAACATTTCCTCCTAAGAATTTAGTCTTATCAGATAATTTAGTATCGTCTATAGTCATATGCTTGGAGCATCCAGAGTCTAAGTACCAACCAGATGTAGTGCTCTCAACTTTTAAAGCCCTAATAACAATATTACACTTCAGTTGGGGCATTAGATCGTCCCTGAAAAACTGTTACTAAAGTCGTTTAATACAAGATTAAACTATTTAAGTAACTCCGAACTGTTTTTTGAAGAAACTCTTTTCTAGAAATCAAATCAGTTTTTAATCACAAGATGTGTTTAAACTTTGCACGAGAACAATTCAAGATTTGCTATCTAGTTTTGAAAAACAAAACTAAAACAGTTTTAAATCAGCACACTAATCAGAATGAGATGAGGAAATGTAGAAAGATTAATGACAAGGTATTTTTAACGTGGTAAAACCTCACCCAACTGAGGAAACATCCACGACTCCCTCTACGGAGTAAAAAGAAAAATCCAATAAAATAAAATATAACAGTTACAAACTATATAACAGAGAGGCACACAAATCAGTCCTATAAAAGTTGAGGAATGTACCCATTGGTGTCCTTCTAACTTTTCTGCAGTTCTGATTGTTGATGTTGTTCTCCCAATTTGCTAACTTCACTTTGTTCCAGTCTTTACGTCGACTCTTGTTTTTAAGATCTTATTACCAACACTTTCAGTGTTGTAGTATGTAAGTGTTTGTGATGGTGATTTAACACATGCATGCACACACTCACGCTTATTTTTACAAACAGATCTATATGCTGTGATTTTCAGTTTCTCTCTTATTAGGAAATTTGAACCTTGTTTGACCTTTAAGATTAAACCAGAATCCACGGCTATCTTGCTCAAAAGACGTATCAAGATCTTAATCAATTTCAGGGTTTTCAAAATATTTGTGAAATTGAAAACCGCCAGGTGTGATTCCAACTAGGTCAAAGGTTTTGTTTCAAAAGAACTAGAAACAGAAAATGTTATTGTTAATTTTGAGTATGAAAACATTTACAGAAAATAAGCAACATCAGATTTCTCAAGACGGGAAACAAAAATGCAGATCTATGTGTAATGTAACATAAAATGGTTAAATCTAAAATTTCTATGAAACATAAACACAGATCTAGCTTAATGCTTAAGTTGGAAACAAGATCTTAAAACGAAGAGGTTACAACACGAAACCACTAACAAACCACTCTCAAACACTCAACGTTGTGTTTAGGATAAAACTAGTTTTGATAAACGAATTAGGATTTGAAAAGGGTTTGGAAAAATTTAGAGTTAGGGTTTCTAACTCTGGTTTCTCTCTCTCTCTTCTCTCTCTTCTCTCTTTAAACTGATGAAGTGGCAAAAGTGTTATAATGGCTGAGGGTTACCCTCCTTATATAGGGGGTTGAGAAGGATCGAGAAGATATAGGTAAATCGAGGGCTGAGATTAAGTCAAGAAACCTTGACTTCCATCCGACGGTTAAAGGTAAGCGGTTGGTTATGAGACTTGTGATTGTATGAGATATGTTCGCAAGGATTGGGACAAGGACGCATGCAGATCGTCGATTAACTTAATCCAAGGGCTAATAAAACACGCTGGTTTACTCTCTTAAAAGAAACGCACATACATCCAATAGGGAAGCAACAGGTGTAAGGCAAACAGAGGATATCAAATGCGCGTCTAAACTTAATTACATAGAAACCTTGACTTCTCTAGTGCTTTCGATTTCTACCCAAGTAAACATTTCAGGGAAAAACCAATAACCATTATTTATATAAAGACCCTAAAACTTTTTAATTCCATTTTTAATCAATGAAATAATTGTTTTAAAATCATTATAAATTCCCAAAAAATATAAAAAATTATTTTAAAGGAAATTAACACACACAACACACATACAAACAATTTAATCAGTATGAGAACAATGTATGCAGTTCTAAAGTGTGTGAGTGACAGTGAATATACCTTGATCTATCAGACAAGAGGAATTAATTGAATTGAAGAGTGTGAGGCTCTTTGGTATCTAAGATGGGGACTCAATTTTGTCTCTATTTCCAAACTAGATGAGCATTTATACAATGTAGACTCAAGTAAGTCAAGAGTATAAGGTGCTTCAATCTCCCCCTTTGGAAATATGAGACAAAATCTCATTTGAGTCATCTTAGACTCGTAGGGAAACAAAAAGACAAGGAAAAACCTATTTCTATACAAAAATTCTATCTACCCATTTCCTAGAACATAAAATTACATAAATCAACTAATTACAATTTAATACCCTATTACAACTGTTGAATATAACATACAATAACTGTAGAGAATCCTGCAAATAATCACTAAGATCAAGTTCTTTAGAATATGTACAAAATAAATGACCTCATTGGACTAAGATTTCTCCCCCATTTTGTCTCAAATGTACAAAGGGAAAAACTATGTAAATCCAATAGTTTATTCAGCACAAACCATTCCAATTGATTTGCGTAAAGAGATGAATCTATTGTAATCCAAAGGTTTGGTAACATATCTGCGATTTGCAAATCAGTAGGAAGATAATTGATTTCTAATTCCTTAGTCTCAACTAATTCGTGAATAAAATGATGTCTTATTTTTATGTGTTTGTTTCGCGAGTGTTGAACATGATTTTTAGACATATTGATCGCGCTTTGATTATCAAAGTAGAGATGTAATTGTTCATCTTTAATACCATAATCACTTAGCATTTTCTTGACACAAAGTAATTGAGCACAGAACCCGGAAACGACTATATATTCGGATTGAGCAGAAGATAATGAAGTGCAGTTTTATTTCTTACTACTTCAACCTACCAAATTATTACCAATATAATGACATGCGCCTGATGTGCTCTTGCTATCGCAGTACACCCTTCCCAATCAGCATCAGTGTATCCTATTATAGTGCTTGGAGTATCATTGGTGTACCATAGTCCCAAGTTTAGAGTGACTTTAATGTATTTTATGATTCGTTTAACAAACGTTAAATGGATCTCTTTAGGATTTTTTTGATAATGGGCACACACGCAAACAGCGTACATAATATTTGGACGCGAGGCAATAAGATATAGTAAGGTTCCAATCATACTACGATAAAGGGTTGGATCTATGTATTTCCCAGTTTCATCTTTAGACAGTTTGACCGTAGTACTCATGGGAGTTTTAGCATATTTACCACTCTTAATGCCGAATTTTTTAATAATCTCTAATGCGTATTTAGATTGCGAAAAGAATAATCCTTCTGAATTTCGTTTGACTTGAAGTCCTAAGAAAAATTGCAACTCTCCCATAAGAGACATTTAAAATTCTTTGTGCATAATTTCAGAAAAAGATTTAACTTCATTTGGAGAGGTTGATTCAAAGTTGATATCGTCAACATATACTTGAGGTATGATGATATGTTTGTCAAAATGTTTGACAAAAAGGGTTTGATCATTTCCGCCTCTCTTAAAACCTTTGTCTAAGAGAAAGTTGGAAAGGTGCTCATATCAGGCTCTTGGGGCTTGTTTTAGGCCATACAAAGCCTTTTTAAGACGAAATAAATGATTTAGGTATTTAGGGTCAATGAACCCTTTTGGTTGTTCTACATAGGTCTCCTCAGTTAAAATTTTATTAAGGAAGGCAGATTTGACATCCATTTGGTAAAGCATAAAATGTAAGTAACAGGCTATGGCAAAGAGAAGACGAACAGATTCTAATCGAGTAATAGGAGCAAAAGTCTCGTTAAAATCTATTCCCTCTATTTGAGAGTATCCTTGAGCAACTAATATGGCTTTGTTTCTAATGACTATCCCACTTTAATCATATTTATTTGTAAATATCCAATGTGTGCCAATAACCTTTTTGTGATCAGGACAAGGTACAAGATACCAAACATCATGAATGACGAATTCAAGAAGTTCTTCCTGCATTGCACAAATCCAATGAGGATCATTCAATGCATCATTAACATTATTTGGTTCCATAAGGGAAACAAAACATTCATAATGAGAAAAGTTTCTTAATTGAGATCTTGTACGCACAAATTCACTAGGGTTACCAACCACGTTATCTATGGGATGGTCTTTAGCAACCCAATTAGGTACTTCAGGTATCTCAATTAGTAAATAATCATTTATTTCTGGAGAGTCATTTTCTAAAACATTTTCAGACTCTAACACAATAGTTGGTTCTCCAGTCTTACTCTCTATAGTAGTGTCACTTACAATAACGTTTATGAATTCCATTAAGGTCTTAGTGCGAAGATTATAGACATGGTGTGCTCTACTATTAAGAGAGTATCCTAGAAAAATGGCTTTATCTCCATGAGTCTCAAATTTTGATAAGTGTTCTCTGTCTTTGCAGACATAACACGTACTACCAAAGGTTCTAAGGTACTTAAGATTGGGCTTTTTCCCATACCAAATTTTGTAAGGAGTTTGTTTAGAGTTCTTTCTAAGATAGACCCTATTTATAATGTGACACGTAGTACGAATAACTTCTACCCAAAAATACTTAGGTAAGGTTTTTGCATGAATCATAACTCGTGCCATCTCTTGAAGGGTATAATTATTTCTCTCAGCTATACCGTTCTGTTGAGGAGTCTTGGGAGCACTAAATTTATGTTTGTAACCATTATAGTCACAATACTCTATAACCCTAGTATCAATGAATTCTCCACCTCTATCACTACGAATCCTATTTACGTGAGAGTCTTTCTCATTTTCAATACGAAGTAAAATGTTCAAAAAGGTTTGGAATGTGTCAGACTTTTGTTTTAAGAAAGCTACCCAAGTAAATCTTCTGAAATCATCAACCATAACTAGAATGTAACTGTGTCCACAAAGACTAACAGTTCGAGAAGGACCCATTAGGTCCATATGGATGAGCTCTAAGGGTTTAGAGGTAAGGATATCTTTGACTTTCTTATGAGGAGCCTTAATAATTTTTCCTTCTTGACAAGAACCACAGACAATGTTAGAAATAGGTTTAATTTTTGGAATGCCTCTAACTATTTCTTGAGAAGACAATCTACTAAGATTTTCATAATTTATGTGACCCATTCGATTATGCCATATCTCATTGTCATCCAATCTGGCAATATTACAGACCTTAGCACTGTTTTGAATAGTATAACAATTATCCGGAGTCCTGAGTCCTGTAATAATGCACTCACCTTTTTCATTTAAAATTTTATATTTGTTCTTTGAAAAGGTGACAGTATGATTTGAGTCACAAAATTGCGAGATACTGAGTAGGTTTGCCATAAGACCTTTTACTAGAAGAACATTTTTAAGTAAAGGTAATTCTTCTTCTTGGAGTGTTCCTTTACCAATGATTTGAGATGATACACCATCACCAAAAATAACTTTTCCTCCAGTAAAGCGGGTTTTGTTTAAGAGTTTGGTATCATCCCTAGTCATGTGCTTTGAACAACCAGAGTCTAAATAACAACCAGAAGGAGTGTGTTCAGCTTTTAAAGAAGTAATAACAATATTACACTTCATCTGGGGTAATAGCTCATCTTTTCTAACCCAAACAACTCTTGTTTTCATTTTTTGCTTATTTGCTCTTAATTGATAAAATTTGCGAGCATTGAATTTTTATTGAAAAATATTATGCGCTTTAGGCTGAATTTTATGGAAAGTGAGAGCATTTGGTTTAGAAAAGTGTTTAGGAATCCTTCTTGGATATGATCTTTGAGGTTTGGTCTTTCTCTTTCTATAGTTAGAGTTTTTTCTGGTTATCTTGGAAGAACATAATTTCTACGGCTTCTCCTAGAATAATTAAAGTTTTGGTACACAGGAGTAATAAATTCAGGGTTGACTAAACATCTAGAATAGCAACCTTCAAAGGAATGACCATATAAGTCACAGTAGAAGCAGTATAGATTGCTCGAAGATGGTATCTCCTTAGGAAAGTATCTAAAGATAGGCTTGATGAAATTTTGAGGTTGAACCTTATTCCTAGGGAGTACAGTTTGAAAGATCGAATCACTCTTACTAATAGGGGGCAGACATGTTTAGTCTTAGATGGACTTTCACACTTAGATCAACTTGATTCCCCAATATCAAACTTAGATTGGTTTTTGTCAAACTCATTTTTCAGAACATGAAAATATGGGCCAGTTTCTACAGGTCTTTTGCCTCCTAACACAAACTTAATTGGTTCAAAGATTTTAGTTTGAGTCTTCAAATTGGGGAAAAATCCTATTCCAGTTCGATCATCAGAATTGGCTTTGGAGTCAGCAACAAATCCACGAAAACAATTTGAATTATTTTCAAATTTAGCAAATTTTTTGAAGACTGTTGTTGTCTTTTCTTTGGATTGTTCCAATTCTAATAATGTCCCTTTATATTTTTTCTCCAGGGTTTCATTTTCTTCTATCAAATTCTTCAATTTTTGATCAAAAGTTTTAACTTCATTTTCATGAGTTAGACATTGGGTAGTATACTCTTCAGCGTTAAGTTTAACCATCAGACTTAGGTCTTCTAATTTCTTAGTGAGATATTTCACTATCTTTTCTAGTCTAGTGCTTTTCTTGAGAGTTTTCGCATAAAGTGTGTGAATGTCAGGGAGGTCTGCAGTATCTGAGTCACTAAGTGAAGTGTGTGAAGTGACCCCTAAGGATTTATTTCTTGAACTAACGCACCCATGGACATCGTCATTATCTTATTCCCTTTGACTCACACACCCCGTGGTACAACTAGCAATATTCTCATAAATTAAAGCATCTAAAACAGTAGGAGCATAATTCATAACAACAAAAGTAGAGTTACTAGCATCATTATCATACATAGGCATATCATCATTGTATATAATCTTAGCAAAGAAATACATGCAAGGATAAAAAACATCAGAAGAGTCATGTTCCTCATTCTCAGAATCACTTGAATCATTCCATGTTTTGCAAATGTTGGCCCTAGTATGTTTATTAGCAGTGTTCAGTTTCACTCTACAATCTTGCGCTATGTGTCCTAATTTTCCACATTTAAAACACTCAATGTTCTTGAAGTTTTTGTTGGTTCTCATGTCCTTGTGATGCTTATCTTGACCTTTCTCATGAGGTTTGTAGTTATACTGAATTGGATAATTTGGCTTGCCTTGTCTATTTGCCAATTTATTTCTAAATTTGACAATTTTCTTAAATTGTTTTGACATTAATGAAATTTTATTATCCAAACTACCTATATCACATTCCTCTTCAGAATCATCAGTGGGAATAGTAAATTCAGGTTTCATCAACTTAGAGAAAAAACTCAAGTTTGAACTAGTCTGTTTCCTATGGGACTGAGTCATTTGTTTCTAAAATTCTAATTCCATTTTCACAGTTCAAAGTTTACTACTGAGTAATTCAGGAGTGAGATTTTGATCACACATTTCCTGAATAACATATCTTTTGTTAACAAATTTCTATGGTAACGACCTTAGAATTTTAGATGCAATTTCATGTCTGTCATAAGTTATCCCATTAGCATGCAATTTTGTCAGGATGTCAGTTAATTTCATGTAAAGGTCATCAAAGGTTTCAAAGTTGGACATAATTAGGGACTTAGACTGTTGAACAAGCATTTGAGTTTTAGCATCCTGAGCTCTAGTGTCACCTTCATGTGCAGTGATCAGTGTATCCCAAGCTTCCTTAGAAGTGGCACAAGATGAGATCCTTTTGAACTCATGTTCATTTATGGACATAAAAATGGCATTATTGCCTTTGTTATTGTTTCGAGAAGTTTTCTTCTCTTCTTGTGTGAACTCACTTAATGCTTTCTTAATACTCTTATTACTTCCTTTAGTGGCTGGTTTAGTAGGATAAGTGTATCCATTTTCAACAATATCCCAGACATCATCTCCCAAGGTTCCTTGTATGAAAGCAACCATTCTTACCTTCCAGTAAACAAAGTTGTTTCCATCAAAGAGTGAGGGTCTGGTCAAGTTACCAAATATTTCATTTTTCTCGTCCATTGTTTTGATTTTAAGAAAAAAATTTCAAAAACACAAGATCTTTTAAAAATATTTCCAAAGCTCTGATACCAATTGAAAAACTGTTACTAAAGCCGTTTAATACAAGATTAAACTATTTAAGTAACTCCAAACTATTTTTTTGAAGAAACTCTTTTCTAGAAATCAAATCAGTTTTTAAGCACAAGATGTGTTTAAACTTTGCACGAGAACAATTCGAGATTTGCAAACTAGTTTTGAAAAACAAAACTAAAACAGTTTTAAATCATCACACTAATCAGAATGAGATGAGGAAATGTAGAAAGATTAATGACAATCTATTTTTAACGTGGTAAAACCTCACCCAACTGAGGAAACATCCACGACTCCCTCTACAAAGTAAAAAGAAAAATCAAATAAAATAAAATATAATAGTTACAAACTATATAACACACATGCAAACAAATCAGCCCTATACAAGTTTAGGAATGTATCCACGGGTGTCCTTCTAACTTTTTTGCAGTTCTGATTGTTGATGTTATTCTCCAAGTTTTGCCAACTTCACTTTGTTCCAGTCTTTACATCGACTCTTGTTTTTAAGATCTTATTACCAACACTTTCAGTGTTGTAGTGTGTAAGTGTTTGGGATGGTGATCTAACACATGCATGCACACACTCACGCTTATTTTTACAAACAGTCATAATAAATACTAACCCAGAATCCACGACTATCTTGCTCAGAAGACGTATCAAGATCTTAATCAATTTCAGGGTTTTGAAAAGATTTTTGAAATTGAATACTGCCAAGTGTGATTCCAACTAGGTCAAATTTTTTGTTTCAAAAGAATTTGAAACATAAAATGTTATTGTTGATTTTGAGTATGAAAAAATTTACAAAAAACAAGCAACAACAGATTTCTCAAGACGAGAAACAAAAATGCAAATCTAGGTGTAATGTAACATAAAATGCTTAGATCTAAAATTTCTATAAAACATAAACGCAGATCTAGCTTAATGCTTAAGTTGGACACAAGATCTTAAAACGAAGAGGTTACAGCACGAACCCACTAACAAACCACTCTCAAAACTCTCAAACACTCATGGTTGTGTTTGGGATAAAACTGGTTTTGATAAACGAATTAGGATTTGAAAAGGGTTCGGACAAATTTAAGGTTAGGGTTTCTAACTCTGGTTTCTCTCTTTCTTCTCTCTCTTCTCTCTTCTGTCTTCTCTCTCTAAACTACCGAAGTGGCAAAAGTCTTCTAATGGCTGAGGGTTACCCTCCTTATATAGGGGGGGGGGGGGTGAGAAGGATTGAGAAGGTACAGGTAAATCAAGGGCTGAGATTAAGTCAAGCAACCTTGACTTCCATCCAACGGTTAAATGTAAGTGGTTGGTTATGAGGCTTGAGATTGGATGAGAGATGTTCGCAAGGATTGGGACAACGAAGCATGAAGATCGTCGATTAACCCAATCCAAGGGCTAAGAAAACACGCTGGTTTACTCTCTTAAAAGAAACACACATACATCTAATAGGGAAGCAATAGGTGTAAGGGAAACAGACGATATCAAACGCGCGTCTAAACTTAATTACATAGACACCCTGACTTCTCTAGCGCTTTCGGTTCCTACCCAAATAAACATTTCATGGAAAAAACAAGTAACCATTATTTGTATAAAGACCCCAAAACTTTTTAATTAATGAAATAATTCTTTTAAAATCATTATAAATTCCCAAAAAATTATAAAAAATTGTTTTAAGGGAAATTAACACACACAACACACATACAAATAATTTAATCAATATGAGAACAATGTATGCAGTTCTAAAGTGTGTGAGTGATAGAGAATATACCTTGATCTATCAAATAAGAGGAATGAATTGAATTGAAGAGTCTAAGGCTCTTTGGTATCTAGGATAGGGACTCAATTTTGTCTCTATTTCCAAACTAGATGAGCACTTATACAATGTAGACTCAAGTGAGTCAAGAGTATAAGGTGATTCAATCTCCCCCTTTGGAAATATGAGACAAAATCTCCGTTGAGTCATCTTGGACTCGTAGGGAAATAAAAAGACAAGGAAAAACCTATTCTTATACAAAAATTCTATCTACACATTGCCTAGAACAGAAAATTACATAACTCAACTAATTACAATTTAATACCCTATTACAACTGTTGAATATAACATACAATAACTGTACAGAATCCTGCAAATAATCACTAAGATTAAGTTCTTTTGAATATGTACAAAATAAATTACCTCATTGGACTCAAATTTCTCCCCCATTTTGTCTCAAATGTACGAAGGGAAAAACTTTGTAAATCCAAGAGTATATTCAGCATAAACCATTTCAATTGATTTGCGTAAAGAGATGAATCTATTGTAATCCAAAGGTTTGGTAAACATATCTGCGAGTTACAAATCAGTAGGAAGATAATTGATTTCTAATTCCTTAGTCTCAACTAATTCGCGAATAAAATGATGTCTTATTTTTATGTGTTTTGTTCGCGAGTGTTGATCAAGATTTTTAGATACATTAATCGCGCTTTGATTATCAAACTAGAGATGTAATTGTTCCTCTTTAATACCATAATCACTTAGCATTTGCTAGAGCCAAAGGAATTGAGCACAGCAACTGGCAGCGGCTATGTATTCGGATTCAGTAGAAAATAATGAAGTGCAGTTTTGTTTCTTACTACTCCAACTTACCAAATTATTACCAATATAATAAAATGCGCCTGATGTGCTCTTGTTATCGTCAGTACACCCTACCCAATTAGCATCAGTGTATCCTATTATAGTGCTAGGAGTATCATTTGTGTACCATAGTCCTTAGTTTAGAGTGCCTTTAATATATTTTATGATTCTTTTAACACACGTTAAATGGCTCTCTTTAGGATTATTTTGATAACGGGAACACATGCAAACGTCATACATAATGTCAGGACGGGAGGCAGTAAGATATAGTAAGGTTCCAATCATACTACGATAAAGGGTTGGATCAATGGATATCCCAGTTTCATCTTTAGACAGTTTGATCGTAGTACTCATGGGAGTTTTAGCATTTTTAGCACTCTCAAGGCCGAATTTTTTAATAATCTCTAATGCATATTTGGATTATGAAACGAATAATCCTTCTGAATTTTGTTTGATTTGAAGTCCTAAGAAAAATTGCAACTCCCCCATAAGAGACATTTTGAAATTCTTTATGCATAATTTCAGAATAAGATTTAACTTCATTTGGGGGGGTTGATCCAAAGATGATATCGTCAACATACACTTGAGGTATGATGATATGTTTGTCAAAATATTTGACAAAATGGGTTTGATCATTTTCGCCTCTCTTAAAACCTTTGTCTAAGATAAATTGGAAAGGCGCTCATACCAGGCTCTTGGGCCTTATTTTAGGCCATACAAAGCCTTTTTAAGACGAAATACATGATTTGGATATTTAGGGTCAATGAACCCTTTTGGCTATTCTACATAGGTTATCTCAGTTAAAATTCCATTAAGGAAGGAAGATTTGGCATCCATTTGGTAAAGCGTAAAATGTAAGTAGCAGGCTATGGCAAAGAGAAGACGAACAAATTCTAATCGAGTAACAGGAGCAAAAGTCTCGTTAAAATCTATTCCCTCTATTTGAGAGTATCCTTGAGCAACTACTCTAGCTTTGTTTCTCATGACTAAAAGTGCAGAATCCTTTTTACCACATGTATAGCATTGTGTATTTTTAAGGCCTTTTCCAGGTTTGGCATTATCATCAGTGTTCTGATTGTCAATGTTCCTCTAATGAGGCTTATTATTAAAGTTGTTTTGATATCCAACTTTCCCTTTTTTAGAAGCAATAATGTTTCAAAACTTTATAATTTTCTTGAATTATTTTGACATTAGGGATATCTGGTTATCCAAACTCTCTAAATCACACTCCTCGTCAGAGTCCAAGGCTATATTGGGCACGACTAATTGAGGTGAAATAATTTTAGAATAAAAAACTACATTGGGACTAGACTGTCTTTTCTGACTATTGGAAAGGCTCTTCTTAAACTCAAGTTCCATTTCTACTGTCCTAAGTTTTCTATTGGGGAGTTCAGGGGTCAAGTATGGATCTTTTATCTCCTCAATTGCATACCTTTTGTTATCAAAATTAGAGGGAAGGGACCTGAGATTTTTTCTTACTACTTCTTTTCTATTATACATGATTCATTTGCACGAAGTTTTGTGATTATGTCAGTCAACCTGATATAGAATTCATCAAATGTCTCAGTCTCATTCATAAGTAGAGTTCTATAATATTGTGTTAACATCTGAGTTTTGGTTGCCTTAACACGATCGTCACCTTCGTGAGCAATGACTAAGGTGTCCCAGGCTTCCTTAGATGTATCAAATAGATATGCGTCTGAATTCGTGCTCATTAATAGACATGAATATTACATTTTCCCCTTTTTTATTACCTAAGGAGTTAAGTTTTTCTTCCTTAGTAAAATCATTGAGGAGTTTTTTAACCCTTATAGCACTTCCCTTTGCAATAGGCATAGTTGGATGTGAACATCCCTTTGGAATTTCTTCCTAGAAATCTTCTCCCAATGTCACTTAGATGAAAGAAATCATCCTTACTTTCCAATAAGGAAAAATTTTCCCATCAAAGAGGGGAGTCCTGGACAAAACAGTTTCAAATTACAGGATCCAAAAATTTCTGAAAAGTTCAAAGCTTGTGTACCAATTGAAAAATGCTCAATATGTTATTTTAACAAAAGTTAAAATGGTTTAATGAGTTTTGAAATTACTTTTTGAGGAAAATATTAAAAAAAATCTTTATTAAGACACATGAGATGTAACACAATTTAGAACCAAATATTTCAGTCTCTTAGAAATAGGTTTTAAGTTAAACCTATGTTTGATTTGCAGAATGTAGCAATAAATAATTAAAAATCACACACAAGAAACAGAGAACTTTAATGTGGTAAAACCCCACCTAATTGGAAAAACATCCAGGGTGACCTCTAAGTCACAAAACAAAATCCATTATAAATATATATAGGTTAAAATAATGTACAACAAATCATACAACCAATCCTATTCTAAGTCCAGAAATATACCTAAGTGAGAATCCACTCCTTATGGGGCACGTATTCTGACTTCTTTAAGCAACTGGTTCATCCTTGCTTTATTTACAAGCCTTGCTTCATTTCTCCTTTAACTTGATGTCGACGTAGCAGCCAAAACCTCTCAACCAACAACACACTTTAGTGATTGTGTGTGATTGTGTATTGAACGATTTGCCTAAATGTTATGCACGTAATAACAATCACTTAATACAAACAGATCCTATGAATTACAATAGATCTAACCAATGATATTTTCACATTTCTAACATTTAGACTCGTTCTTTTCATGTACAATATTTCAAGATCTGATTTCGTTTTTAGATCTTTAAAACTGAGATCCACATAAATTATTTGTGAACATAATTTTTTTATATGAAAAATTTTAAGATCTAAAACATGCAAGTCTTGATTTAGGTTTGTAAAAAATAAGAGAAGATGGATTTCAAAAGGTTTATAAAACTTTCCAACGAGAGATAAGATTTCTCAAAACAAGAAATCAAAATAACCTAGAATCTAAATGTGAAATGTATCACAGTATTTAGATCTACAAACTTTTAAAAGGAAATGAAATCTAAAAATTATGAGGTTATTGAGAGAGAGATTACAGGAATGAGGAATAGAAAATCTAACACTCAAGTTTTTCTGAAAATATTTTCACAGAGTTTCCTTATGAAAATTATTTTCTCTCGATTTTTTTTCTCTTCTCCCTCTTCTTTCTCTATTTTTTCTGTCAACTCTATGACTCTCTAAAATCTTCGAAATGTAATGGCAAAGGAACCTTCTATAAGTTCAAGGAAGGATCTAGAAGGTCGATTCAAAATCAAAGGCTGGGATTGACTTGGATTTAAACCATTTAAATCTAAAGGTTGATAATCGACCACAGAATAACGAAAGTTGTTTGGTTCAAAAGGAATACATAAGGATTAACTCTTATATCATGTAGATCATTGATTAATTAGATCGAACGGCTCAGATTAGGTGAGTTGAATGTAATTTAAACAAACACAACTTACGCCAATTAGGAAACAACACGTGCAGGCATATTAATGAATCAAAAACATGTGTACTAAGTTTCTTAAAAATTCCATTTTCTACCACATATGTTTGTTTCGATTTTGAATTCTACCCAAGACAATTTTTAAAAACTTCTGAAATTCAAATTTAAACACTAAAAAAATTTAAACCCTATTTTAATTATTTCAAAAATAGATTTTAATTATTTAAAATTCCCAAAAATTATAAAAAATCATTTTAATACCAATTAACACACAAATCAATCATGATATGAAATGCAACCCTATGTGTTTTGGGTGTGTTGGAATACTACCTTTGTGAGTGATCTTTGTTGATGTTGAGGTAGAATATGATGAGGCTATGATGCACTAAATTTCATCAATATTTCCAAACTAGTTAAGGCTTGTAATGACCAAATTTCCAATTGAATCTTAACGTAGTTTTGACTTATTCTCGAAACAAAACACATTTGAGTCATAAGCAAATTTTTATTGTCCGGTCACTACGAGACTATGACTTGTCGAAGATTAATTAAAGAAGTTACAGTAAAGCTACACGTAATTAATCATGCCAAAGTTTAATTAGTGCATTTTCTCGTCTTCAATATTTAATTGCATTCTGAGATCACATAGCTATGAATGCATAATGTTAATGAAACTCGGAATTTTATTTTACAAAAATAAGGATATTTTTTTTAAAATGTTTTTTGTTTTAAATATTTACACTTAGTTTTAATCACATGAGGATGGATTAGAGTTGGATAAGAATTGTTTTTATAGAACTCCGTTTTCAAAGTTGGATTAATATCAGACTCTAATTACGACGTCATTAAAACGAGACCTCATGTCATTCGAACGAGACCTGATGTCGTTTGAACTACATAGTGTCTCTCTCGAAGGAGACTCTTCCACCGCCTTCGAATATTTATAAAAATGCATGCTCTATTTCCTTGAAGCGTGTGCAGTGCGAAAAATAGTTTACAATACAGAGAGGTTTCTGCACAAAAATTTTCTAAGTATTTTCACTATGAAACATCCTTAGAGTTTACAAAGATCCGGGCTATCATTACCTTATGTTTATGTGATCTTTGTTGCACCAAGTTGATTTTATTCAACACTTGAACATTACTTTTTTGCGGTGGAGAAGCGAAGAAGGTCACTTTCATGTTCAACATAGTAGATGAAACAAGGCCGTATCGGTGGAAACCGAGGAATTCGTGGAGGCGACTACCGTGGATAAGCATCGTGGAAGAAGGTTATTTTTTGCGTGGGAAATCTAAAGATTGGTAGAATATCAGAGGAGCCTCAAGTTTCAAGGGGATCGAGTCATTGTATAAAACGACCGTCTGACTTTGTAAAACCTTTGTCATAGTGATTTTCTAGCCTGGGCCATCCGAGGTTTTTTTCCGATTGGGTTTTTCCTCTTACATCGGCGTTGTGAGTATTTCTTTTCTTTATTTTACATGCTTTAATCACTAGTTGCATGCTTAGGGTTAAACAAGATAAAATCAAGTTAAGTTAATTTGTATCACAACTTGGTTTGACAAAATAGAAATCGGGTTTTTCAAAAAGAGAAAGTCGATTTGTATTCACCCTTAACTTAATTTCGCTCAAGCAAAAGTTTGTTTTTTAAATATTTGGAAACCTACAAATTTGTATCAGAGCTAGAAATACATTTTTATTGTATTTGATCCCTTTTTTCTTGTAAGGATGAATTTTGGTGGTTATGATAATTTTTGCACTCCTGTTTTTTATGGGACTAATTATGCTTATTGGAAAATGCGAATGACAAGTTCTTTAAAATCTATTGATGAGTGTGTTTGGTTAGCGATTGCAAAAGGTTGGACATCACCTGTCACACGAGAGGGTGAGGTCACTAGTTTGAAACCCGTTGAGTCATGGACTGAGATTGAACATAGACCTGCACAGTATAACTCTAAAGGTCTGCACGTTATTTCCTCACATGTCACACCTGAATAGTATAATCATATCATGACTTGTCAAATTTCGAAAGAATCTTGGGATACAGTTGCACTCACTCACGAGGGAACATGCACAGTTAGAGCGTCTAAGTTGCAAAATCTTATTACAAAGTTTGAGACAATTACGAAGTTAGAGAGTGAGACATTTGGTAAGTTTTACACTAGGTTCTCCACTATTGTTAATGCGAATTTTAACCTAGGTGAAAAGATTCCCGATAATTGAGTGATTAAGAGAATTCTGAGATCGTTGCCGAGTAGGTTTGATGCGACAATGACTGTTATGAATTCCCTTGGTATGCTTAACTCGTCGAAACTAGAAAGATCGTAGGAGACCTTCAAACTTATGAACTCGACATGTTTACCTATAAGAAAGTGATAAAGAAAGAAAAAGGGCATTGCTTTGAAAGCCCTAAAGGATGAAAGTAAAGTTTTGAATAACGATTCCGATTCCGACTTTGAGGATGTCATCTTGTTGGCAAGAAAGTTCAAGAAGTTTGTTCAAATTCATAAGCAATCGAAAGATGCCAGAAATTTTGAGAAATTCAAGAATAATGGAGATTACACCCTTAAAGATAAAAGTGAGAAACCTAAGAGAGATGAGTCTGATAGGTGTTTCGGGTGTGAGGGTTATGGTCACAAAGTAGCTGAGTGCCTCACTAGACTTAAGAAAGAGGGCAAGAAACCTATAGCATACAATGCCATCTTAAATGATAGTGAACCGAAAGAGGGAGAGGATTCACCCATTGAACTTAACTTTGTTGCGTTTGTGGCATGTCATGTGAGAGATGATGATATATGTTTCATGAGAATACTAATGTGCATGACACTTCCGAGGCTGTTGAGAGTGCCTCCTAAGAGGGTGAGGTTGATGAGAGCGAGGATGAGGCGATCGAAGTAGGAGAGTTGCAATTTTCATTTCGAGAGTTGTTTGAGGAAATGGTGAAGGTGAAAAAGGAAAACTCTAAAGTGCAAGCTAAGTTGAAAGAGTGTGCCATAGAAAATAATGATGCATTAATTGAGGATCTTAGGGCACGGGGGAAGAAGCTTAGGGAGAAGCTAGAGTACGTCGAGAAAGATAGAAACACCCTTAAAGGATTGATGGAGGCCTTGAAAAAGGAGTTGCTAGAGTTTGAGGAGTCTAGGAGTCTACTCGAGTGTAGGATTAAGGAGTTAGAGGACAGTTTAAGAGACTCATCTAGAGTTAAGTTTGACTTGGAGGCTAGAAGTGAGAAGTTGGATAGGATGCTAGGCACCGTCTAAATTAAGAGAGATAAGGGTGGTATTGTGTTTGATAATTGTGTTGTTCCCATTCCTCAAGCATGTGTAAGAGATCCACATAGTAACGTTAGAAAAGGTTCACATGTAGGTCACGTTCCATACCATCGCTACACTTGCATGTTTTTTGGTAGGAAAGGTCACCTTACAAATTTCTGCTATGACCTTAGGAATTCTCCTCGAAAGTTTAGGAAGTTTAGGAATAAATTTTCCCCGATTCCCCCCACCTCCAAGCGTCATTACACACCTACTTGTGTTAGTAAGTCGAATTTGGTAGCTTTAGGAATAAAACTTCATGGTTCTCATTTGGTTACACTTGCTTCTTCCCATGCTAAATCTAAAGGTTGAGTGTATTATCATGTTTATCAATTTGTATTATATTTTTCATTTATTGCATTTTATTTTGAAAAATACAACAAGATTTTTGGTTTTGAAATTTTTTGAGAAAAACACAAAAAGATTTTTTTTTGTTTGAGTCAAAATATTTTGAAAAAGCCAAAAATATTTTCGATTTTATTTTTTTGTCTTGAGTTAACATGTTTGATGTGGCATATTGGTGTGCTTGGACCCCCTTCCTTCCATTATCCATGTGGCTAGGAAATTTGGTCATTATGATCGATGCTTAGAATGATCTTAACCATTGTTTTTATGGTGTTGTTTCAAAGTTGATATGCATTTTGATTCGACTTTGTGTATATGCCATGAATGAACACATGTACGATATGGATGTTTCACTACTCTTGCATATTTGAGTTAGGTGAGATGTTCATATTTCAATTTTTGTCATCTATGTATAAGTAGATTTAAGGAGAGGTGTGTATGTAATAACCATTTACCGCGAGTATTAAATTGAAAAAATGATGAGTGTTCACGGGAAAGGGTTGCGAGAGTGTAAAATTGACTCGTCATGAAAGCCACCGTTTAAAATATCCCGAAAAAATCATAACGAAATAAAAAGAATCATATGACAAAAGTGGGCCAAATTAGCTTAGTTCATTCAAAAGAAAATATGATATTTGTTTGAGGGAGTTTGGATGGATTAAAAATTTAAACGGGTTTGCACAAAGAATTCTAAAGTTGAAAAATCATTTCATGATGTTATTGCTTGAAGAATCATCAAAATTCCAAATTCGTGCATATGACGTTTGTTTAGTTCATAAAGCTCACACTTTAATTGTCACATATGGCTATGATAAAGCTTGATGATAAATTTCTATTGATTAGAGCTTCCTGATCGTTTCGATGTGTTGGAATTGTGATTCATTTGTTTTAGTTAACGCACGTACATTCCATGTTCATGTTTAGGCACATCGATACTATGTTGGCATGTTACATATATTTGTTTGTTTTGAGTTTTTCATAGTTTGGCTTCTGTTTTGCTACTGTTTCACAGTTTTGATCGCCTTCCAGTTAGAATTTTCATGAAATTTCTTCACTGGTCAACGATGTTTAATTTTCTGGGGAAACTATGATTTTTTTGTTTATGTCGTTCAAACAAAATCTGTCTCCATTTGAGCGATGTCGCTACTCTCTCAAATGACAACCTTGGGTCGTTCGAATGATAGCCTATTTGACCAGTTTGACTTTTCTGGTTAACTTGTTTTGTTTTAGTACCTTGCTGCATATTGATTCATATTTTGGTACAGGGTTTCTGTTTATGTAGTTTACTATGATCTTGACATATTTTTCTACATTGGTTAGTTTATCACACCTTCTTAGGTTGATATATTTTTGTGTGATTCATTGTTTGCTAGCTACTGATTTTACATTACTTGATCATTTTTTACTGGTTGTTGCATGTTTATCTAGCATAATATTAGTTAATGTAATCAAATTGGTATATCACATGCTAGATTT
Source organism: Sambucus nigra (assembly GCA_949130495.1). Taxonomy (NCBI): domain Eukaryota; kingdom Viridiplantae; phylum Streptophyta; class Magnoliopsida; order Dipsacales; family Adoxaceae; genus Sambucus; species Sambucus nigra. The sequence continues at coordinate 43,705,723 of OX422221.1, forward strand.
GTTTATCTTTTCACCGGATTTTCTATTCGAGACAAAAAGGGGGAGAGATGTCTATGATGTAGGGGGATTTTTGTGAGTTTTGTTTCACATACTTGTATCATGTTTATATCATGTTTATATCATGTTTACTCACATAACTGATGATTCGTATTTGGCATTTTATATTGATTTATATCATTTGTTTGTCCATACTTCACATAGTATTTGTTTATTTCATGTTTGTAGGTATGCTTAACGATATTCAAGATTTCTAATCTACATCACATTCAGACATTCAGAGATAGTTTCATGCTTGTCGGTCCATTGCTTATGAGTCTTATCCCGTACTGATGATGTAATTTTATTTTTGGGTTTTATGGGATGGGATTTAGGCATCATAAGGCTTGATGTACCGGCTTAGGCATTTCACTGTTGGTTTTGTCCCGGAATAGTCAAAGGGGGAGATTTGTAAGGACCAAATTTCCAATTGAGTAATTGAGTCTTAATTTCGTCATAGGTAGATTTTTATTGTTCGGTCACTACGAGACTATGACTTGTCTAAGATTAATTGAAGACTTTGCGGTAAAGCTACAAGGAATTAATCATGCCAAAGTTTGATTGGTGAATTTTCTCATCTTCAATATTTAATTGCATTCCGAGATCACACGGGTATGAATGCATAATGGTAATGAAACTTGGAATTTTATTTTATAAAAATAAGGATGTTATTTTTAAAAATGGTTTTGTTTTAAATGTTTACACTTCATTTTAATCAGACGAGGACAAATTAGAGTTGGATAAGAGTTTTTTTTATAAAACTCTGTTTTCAAAGTTGGATTAATATCAGACTCTAATTACAACGTTGTTCAAACGACACCTCATGTCGTTCGAATGAGATATGATGTCATTTGAACTACACAGTGTCTCGATCGAACAAGACTCTGCCACCGCAATATTTATAAAAAGGCGTTCTCTATTTCCTAGAAGGGTCTGCAATGCAAAAAATAGTTTACGATATAGAGAGGTTTCTACACAAAAGTTTTCTAAGTGTTTTCACTATAAAACGTCCTTAGAGTTTATAAAAATCTGAGCTATTATTACCTTATGTTTATGTGATCTTTGTTGCACGAAGTTGAGTTCGTTAAACACTTGAACATTATTGGTTTTGCAATGGAGAAGCGAAGAAGGTTACTTTCGTGTTTAACATCATAGACGGCACAAGGCCGTATCGGTGGATACCGAGGCATTCGTGGAGGCGACTGGTGTGGACGAGCATCGTGGAAGAAGGTTATTTTCCGTGTGGGCACTGTGAAGATTGGTAGAATATCACAGGAGCGTCAAGTCTTGTGGGGATCGAGTCGTTGTACAAGACTACCGTCTGACTTTGTAAAACATTTATCATAGTGATTGTCTGTCTTTGGCCGTCCGAGGTTTTTTCCTGATTGGGTTTTTCCTCGTACATCGGCGTTGTGAGTATTGTTTTCTTTATTTTACTTGATTTAATCACTAGTTGTATGCTTAGGGTTAAACAAGATAAAATCTAGTTAAGTTAATTTGTATCACAACTTGGTTTGATAAAATTGAAAAAGAGTTTTTCAAAAAGAGAAAGTTAGTTTCCATTCATCCTTAACTTAATTCCTCTCAAGAATTTTTTTTTATATAAATATTTGGGGACCTTCAAGGCTCCTATATAGTGGAGAATCAATTCAGTCAACTATATAGTGTTCTTCTGTCTGTTACCTTTAAGGACTCTTATGCGTCCATCAGGTCAATCCGTATGAGGTTTCACTCCTAAAGGTTGATGGAACAAACACACATAAAATAAGGAAAAATCTCTACGATGTCACACTATTGTGTCTTTGAATAACAAGATTACACAAAATATCAAACTTATTATGTATCCCTATCATAAGATAGTTTCCAATTGCATGTAAGATTAGTATATACACACATACACAACTTGCATCATCAACTAAGAGCACAGTACTCGATCTCGTGTACAGTCCCATCAAATCACCACCAATAGATTCCCTAGGAATACATACACATCCCTAGTTTGTCCATAAATATCACACAAACAATATAGCCTACCAATACATGTAAATGAAAATGATATACCATCAGAGCATACATTCCCCAAACTAATCCTCATTTCCATATTCATAGCCTTCATGTAAATATGTAGGGGTTGAACCCTATTATCTTAAATAAAACCCTATAGAAATTCTTTATACCAATTAATTCACTTCATAAAATAGCCAATTTTCAGTTCTGCAAAAAAATCCAATTGGATGGTTGTGCCTAGCGAGCTCCAAAATGACATCGTATAATAAATTTAATCCATAACTCAATTTTATCGATTTTCATCATATAATATCATAAAAAAGTATTTCCTACTATATAATCAGTACCAGTAACACTCAAATATGATTCTAAATGGATCTTTAAAATGTTTTTAATAACATCGATTAATTTGGAAGGCTAAATATATCATTATAAGGGCTTAGTCAGCAAATCCACCATGTTCTTCATATGGGTTCAACTTAATTACTAATTTAAACAATTAATAAAATATATAAATCATAATTTCTTAACCTAAGCATGTGAATCATCATTATATGTAATTCCTACAATGTATCTTAACATGTCCAAGAATTAAGCATGAATATATCTAGTTCCTCCGTGATTTATCAAAAAATTCAATCCTAACATGATATTAAACTAACTTAAATCATTATTAGCACATGATCATAAATAATGTTACAAGTAATATGTAAGAAAGCAAGTTATTTATATTCTAAAATAACTAGTTTGAATCTCTTATTGAATCTACGTCTCTCAAATTATCTCCTCTCCACTTAGAATTTCGTATTTTATTATTTTAAGTTAATTATTGGTTAAACACATAATTATATCCTCTGATTCCCACATTTCTTCTATGGACCTAATTTTGTACCTCCAAATAAGTCCAAAAAACTAACCCTATGCCCTCAAAACATAGCCCAAAGACTTACACAAATATTGGGCCAAATCCAACATGTTGAAAACACTATTTCGGGTCTCTGTCTATCTTAGATCCCGGTATAATGACGCACACTCACAATAAAAAATAAATATTTTATTATTAATTTATGATGTTAGCAAAATATTTAATTTTAAATTAAAATTAATTATAAGATGCAATCAATGCTACGAAAAATAACACAAGTATCATCACAACACATTAGCATGCACACCAACAACAATAATCAATATTAAATATATAATGATACTCGGTATCAAATTCTTCCCACCTAATAACGAAATTCCATCTTCAAACTTCAATACATATGTTTCTAAAAGAGTTCCTGATATTTCTCTCATATGTCACTCCCCTACTTCCACGTAGAATATACCTCATTGCGGATCCCCACTGAACATATAACAATGGATGACATTATAACGAATTATCTGATCTTAAAATTTAGAATATTGAATGGTATACCCCCATAGATTGGATCAGTTAGAATCATTATCTCACCCAAATCTATGTGTTGGTAGGCCATATCATCTCTCAAGAAACTCCCCAGTATAGAGACATTAAACGCATCGTGTGACTTATAGAGATAATCCATTAAGGTTAAACGGTAGGCAATTGGTTCCAATAGATTGATGATAGAAATTCCCAATATATTGGGGAACCAACTTCCCTTTCCTCCTAAACCGCATCTTTCGCATCATGGGAGACCCTTTCAGGAACACCTCATCCCTAATTGAAAACTCGAGGTGTCTCTTCCTCATATCAACATCGCTTTCTTATCCTCGTCCTATCCTTAATAATTCCCACCTTCTCTGAGATGTCATAAATAAATGCAATCATAGTATCTATTTTTACCTTAACTTCATATAGAATACGACATAATGACAAGGCATACCATACAGTTCCTTATAAGGTTTCAAGCCAATAGTGTAATGATAAATGTTATTGGAAGAAAACTCCACTCAGGGTAATTATTACTCCTAACCCCCTTTGAAGTTCAACACACATGCCCAAATTGTATACTTCAAAACTCATTTCACATGCCTTTTCTGACCGTCATTCAGAGGATGATACAAGGCATACACCTATAAATCAGTCGCCATCGCATGTTAAATGATCCACTAAAAGCGAGATAAGGATGTCCTATCCCTATCGAACATGATCACAAGTGGTCTGACTTTTACCCTCACAATCTTTTCTATGAAAAGTTGGGCATATTTATCTACTATGAACTATGTTCAAACTGGAAGGAAATGGGCCACCTCAGTAAACTTTTCCACGATAACCACGATGGATTCCTGTCCCCTCTAGGATTTAGGAAAACTCGTAGCAAATTCCATGGAGATATTCTCCCACTTTCATACTAGGAAATTATGAGATTATATAAAAACAATAGGTCTCTAGTGATCTGCCTTTACCATCAAGCATGTAGCACACTTGCACACAAATAATTCTATGTACCTATTTATGCTTGTCCACCATTATTAGTGACTTATATCATGACACATCTTATCTATATTGGGAGGAATTACAAATATAGATCGATATCATAATAAATAATTCCTGGACTTATAAACCCTCATCTGATCCAATTAAATATGGAGGTTAGCCCTTTGTCAACAACTCAGTGACCTTTTCTTGGAAAGAAGGGTCTAGGGTTTGATCCTTCATAACTCGAATGATGATCTCTTGTGTAATGATAAGTAATATTATGAATGCATTATCTAACTCGTCTATTATTGTGAGAGAAACCCAATATGACTTTCAAATTGCGATTAAATTGATCATCAGTGTATGGATTAAGGTATTTAACACCAAACTACTTTCTTGGATGATACTAGATGTTAAATTGAGATCCCTTCACAAACTCCAACCAACTTTATTTTCTTATCTTTAAATCCCTAAGCATGAACACATATTGTAGACTCTCTTAATTAGTGAACAATTCAAATATATCCCACAATAGGTAATTCCTACACACTCAAATGAAAAAGATGAGTATTGCCAAATCTAATTCATACGTGAGTTAATTTACCTAATAAAGCTTAAGGTTCTACGAAACATAAGCTATAGGGATCTCCTCATGCATCAGCACACCCTGAATTCTATATAGCATGTCATTAGTATACACCATGTCAGCTTAGACTTTAACTCACCGAAAGCCTGTTGGCATAAATCATCCTCTAAAAAATGGCACTACCTTCTTTGGTAGGTTAATCAAGCCCCCATAATCTTAAAAAAACTTGAAACAAATTGACAATCGTTCCTTTTAAATCCTAGGAATTTAGACATTTTTGTTAGTGTCATGGGTTGTACCCACTCTAACACTGTAAACACCTTACTTAGATCCACTAAAATCCCCCTCTTTATCACAATCTGAACCAAGAATTGGATATTCCTCAACCCTCTCTCAACTAAAATCCACACTTATTGAATTATAATATATCTGGTGGTCTCATAAGGTCTGTAGCACTACCCTCAAGTGTTATGCATTCTCTTCAATTGTTTGAGAACATATAAGAATATGATATACGAACAAGATGAAAAATTCATTAAAAAGTCCTTGAACACCCAGTTCATGAAGTTTATAAATGATGTTGGAGCATTTGTCAGGCTGAATGGTATGATTATAAACTCATACGACCCCTAACACATTATAATTAATTTATTCAGTTAATCCTTCTCCTAAATTTACAATTGATGATTTATGATCTTAAATCATTTTTTTGAGACATATGGGGTGCCTCTCAACTGGTTTAACATGTCATCAATATGGGGTAATTAATACTTATTTCGTATGGTGACATGGTTTAACTCCTTATAATACACACACAAACTCAATGATCCATCAGTTTTTCTATTTCATGAAAAGCTCTGAAGCTCCCCACGGTGATGTACTCCTTAAATCGAAACCTTAACCAAGAAACTACTAAATCATCTATCGAATCTCTCTTATCTCCATTGTAGCCGTACATTATGATGCTCGGTCTATCGGTATAGTTCCCAGGGCCAGATCAATAATGAAAATTATATCCCGACTCGACAGTAACTAGGGATGTCTTAAATGACGTGAAGAAACTCCGTAGTAAATGGAATGGAGTCTAATGACATGGTGGCCGCCTCTAAATAATCCACATCTACATAATAAATATATGTGCTTGATCATTCCTCGGGTCGTGGCATCGTAATAAAATACATCACTTTCCCTGGAATGTCAAAGACTATGGACTTTCAAAAACATTCCACACTAGAATGATACTTGGACATCTAATCTATCGACAAAATAAATTCATAAGTTGACATATGAAAAATCAATTAGTTGTCCACAAAGAATAACCTCCCAATATCTACCCTTACACTATGATATACAAGACATGTAGGAGTACCCAATCCCAATTAATAGTCAAAATATAATAAATATAAGCTGTTAAGTCTACCAGCCCTACTAACTAATAAAAGGCTTTAATAACAAAAGAATGCAAAGCATTAGTATGAAGTAAAACTTGCTCTGAGATCCAATAGGTAGAAAATGTAACCCCAATTTCCTGCATTAGTTCCTGGGTATCTCTCCGAATGACACGATACACATGCCCATACTATAGCTGTGTTTAGCCCTACTACTGTACCAATGGTGGTGTTGGTGGTGAGGCTAAAACGGATAGAACTAGTGGTGCCAGTATCTTATAGCACTATCCTTGTGGTCCTTGGAACCCATGTTGTCCTCTTTTTCCATTGGCACCCTTAATAACCTAGGGAAATTTATTATTTGTGTGTCCGACCTCACCATAACTGAAGCATTTGTCAATAAACATCCCTTACTGACACTTGCCTTATTTAGCCTTATTGGCCTTTACCCCACTGATCTTAGCTCTGTTGGACTTGATGAGTCTAAAGTTTGTTGTCAAGATGGCCTTAATGACGTTAATCATCACACCCTCTAAGTATTTTAAGGTTACGATCCCCATGAGGTGTCCCTTTATCTATTGGCTCTCCCGCGTATGGGAAGACTCCTATATGCTTAATGTCTTGCCCACTTAGATAGACATGTCTCTTATGGACCACTTCTACCCTTTCACATTCTAGAACTCGTGATTGTCCTAGTAGTGCATTCAGGATGCGTCATTCCACACTAAAGTATACATGGTGTAAGTCGGGGTTCCCATAAACACCTATTTTATCGTCCATGTCACCCCCCTGATGTAAAAATCCATCATCTTTGCCCTAGTTCCACCTTTGTGGGTAAATATAAAGAGAGGTTAGTGAACTCCCTCTCATATTAAGCAATCGTGCACTCTTTGTACTTAGTCTTGGAAAATATCTCTTCTTCATTGCATGCACCATCGGAGGAAAATACATAACCTCAAATCTGGTCCAGAACTCTGCAACGGGCACATTTTTCTCTAGTTAATGGTATGCAGTTGGTAGACTCCTACCATTACAATTCATCCCTACGAGCTTAAGGTTTGCTAACATCTGCCTCTAGTACGCTGTTAACATCTACCTCACATATACCTTAGGTATATCTTACATAACTTCAACATGTAAACCTGAGCCTCATGAAAAATGATTAAGCTATATGGTCTCAATATATAACTTTAACATAGTATCCCATACTTTACCCATGTACTAAGAGTCATACCAATACATAGTACCCATATACTACATTGTAACCCATAAAGTAACCATATAATAGTAAGGGCAACAGCGGAATCCAAATCCCCATATGAATATGTCAATTATTAGATCAAATATATATATGTATTACACTAAGTATCGTACCATAAAGGACCTCCCATTGTTCTGTAAGGTCAATCCATATGAGGTTTCACTCCTAAAGGACTGTAGATTAAACACACGTAAAAGAAAAGGAAATCACTATGTCACCACACCATTGTGCAATCGAATACCGATATTACATGAACGATAACGCCTCCCATGTTTCCATCTCGTGAGATGGTATACTATCTACACATAAGATATTGATATAGACTTATACATATCCTTCATCATCAGCCAAGAGCATGGTAGTCAATCATGTGAATAATCTCATAAAATCCCCACCGATAAATTCTCAGCCCCCCCCCCCCCCCCCCAACAAAAACTACTAGTATGTCGACAAAGTATACAGTTTACCAATACTATTACATGAAAATGGTACACCATCCTAACTATGAATATCGAACTACACATTCCATGAACTAATCCTCATTTTTATATACATAACCTCCCAAGGTAAAAAACCTAAGCCCCAATTAATTCTCTCATCAAATACAATAATTCCTCTTCTTGAAAAAAAGTGAATCGATTGGCCCTTTGGGCCCCATCGATTGACACTACCTAACGAGCCACAAAACGATGTCATGTTGATAAAATTTATTCTGAAACTCAATTTTATCTATTTTATTCAATTATGTTGTACCCAAAGGCTTTACCAACCTATAATTAACTCCAAATACACCAAAATATTATTTCTAACGGATCCAAAATATATTTTTAAACGTGTAGATTCATTCGCGAGGTTAAATCTATCATTATAAGGGCATAATAATGAATTTGAGCATATTCTTCATATGGGTAAAATTCAATCACGAATATATTCTAATAACAATAGATTTAATCATATTTACTTAACCTATTATGTGAATCATAACTTTATCTCTTTCTTATTATGAATCTAAACATGTTTAAGCATTAAACATGAATAAATCTCATCTCTCCATGATTTATCATAAGATTCAATCCTAACAAGTAATTAAAGTAACTTAGATCATTATTAAAAATAGTTCATTAATAAGTTACAAGTAATATGTAAGAAATCATGTTATTTCTTTCTTGAAATATGTAGATTAAATCTTATGTTAAGTCATTTATTGAATATCTCACTCTTCAATTATATCCTATGAAACTACGGTTTAGTCATTTATTATGTTAAGTTAATTATTATCCTCTAAGTCCCATAGGTCTCCGATGATACCAATTTAAGATCTCCAAATAATATTCCAAAATACAGCCCACGGGGTAACCTGCCCCTCAAGTCCAATCAAAATATTTAAAGTAACATTATGGGCCTCTATATCCACTACATCCCGGTATAATGGTACGCAATCGCAATATAAAATAAATAACACGCTATAATTAATTTTTGAGTTCTTCGCATATAATTTCATTTATCAAGTTAATGCATATGAGCCATAATAATCTATATTAAATACATAAATATACTTTTTATTATTTTATCTCGCATAAATGGATTGATTACCCAAGTTTCATCTCTATGAGGCCATGAACATTCTTGGGACCAAGTGGTGACAAGTTCTAAAAGCTAATAGGCATCCCTCATCATCCACAACGTTTTAAACTACTCTATCCTCACGCATAATGGAAGAAAAGATAATTTGAGTAGCATTGATATATTTTTTTGGTTCATTAAAAAATGGAAGCTCATGAATTTTACCACATTCATCATCCCTCGTATTCTCTCATATTAAAAAATGGGGAATAAAAGTATTCCATGTGGAATGGTCCTTACTTGAATCTTCAAAACCCAGTTAATGAATATATCCAAACCCATGAAAGGAAATTAGTGTCCCATCCATTATTTTCTATCCTCGTGTTCTCAAACTAATTAAATTTATGAAAATTAACAACACTTGGTGTTGTTTGTGTGGTTTTCATTAGGCGTGGTTAATCAATTTAATTATGAGCATGAAATTCAAGGTTGTGGATTTGGTAACCAATATGTATTAGCCTTTTGGTAATATAAGTGTATTGTCCGTTCGATGCCTCAATTATGTTGACTTGGTAGTTACCCGATTAGGTTTTCCTGTCTAGAATCAATAGTGCTCTTATTAACGCTGGTTAGTGCTTAATCCACATCCAATGTCTTGAAATGTGTCAAATATTTAAGCTTTGTTTATCATTAAGACGACGCATTTTACTCGACCATAATTTTTGTTTAGTAATAATATGTGGCAATCTTTCATTGGACGATAATTAATGGTTTAAACATACCACAACTATAATTAATTTTTGAAGAAGTTTAATTAGTGGACTCTTGGATTTCCCATGCCACTATTCCATGTTCATGTCATCATGAATTCTAATCACATGTTGCTTATATAATATTCTATTTCTGGTGAAATAATTCTTTAGTCCAACACTCTCTTGATCTTTCACTTTAGTATCTTTAGTTGCAGTATCTATATATTCATCTTTCATTTCCTATAAACTCCAACAACGGTGTCTTAAAAGAAAAGTGAAAATTCTACGTTGAAATCAATCAACACTAAAGTAAACCCAGAGGGATAAATAATTTCACTCTTGATCAATTTTTTGATGATGAGTTATTCACTACTGGAGCTCAGAGAAAGACTGGCCATGTATTTTACGATATCCTTACTCTACTTTGTCTTTGTAGTTTCAACTGTAATGTCACTATCTTAGTAATTCCAGTCTTATTATCCTATCATGTTAAAGAATAAAGACATGATTATATGGTTATTGAAGATAATGTTTCTCTAATCATTATAGTACGTGTCCCACCAGAGTTCATGAAGGCCCTTTGCGAAATCTTCCTTTTAGTCCCATGTATGAAGAACTTGTTTTGTCATCTCATGATTCTTCATCCATTTGTTATGAACAAGTATTCATTCTTCCTAGCTTACCACTTAAGTTTCAAGAAAAAATAGTTTTACCTAACTTCATGATTTATCCAATTAGAGCACATGCTTGTTCAAAACTTGACCAGCCTTATTTCCCTTTTAATAGTTGCAAAAGTGAGTATCTAAGCCCGTTGGATGTCTGATATCATTCATATTACAATGTTCTATGTTATGGTTCTAATTATTCCCATTACCTTTGTCACTCTTTCCTTCATACTCCTTATTGCATCACCGATGGCCTCTATCCTTTTTTACCCTAGCTAAATCCAGTTTTGATATTATTGCATTTGAAAGGCTAGAGAGTGAAATAATATTTTCCACCATTCCCCTTTTATAACATAGTTGTCTTCCCACACCCATCATGTGGAGACCTAATTAGGTATTTGGAAACACTTGTTCATGATGGTATATCATTGGTTATAACACCATTACTCAAACCTCAACTACTAATAATGATGACAAAGCTCTAGAACTTCTTCATTATTTTCCCATCTCTCCCGTTAGGTACTCCTGAAAGATAACGCTCTAGAAAACCTATTATGGGCCATGTTGATTCCTATGAATTTAAAAGACACTCCTCCAATTCCTAAGGATGATGTTTTGTTCATCCTCAAATTTTACCTTTCTTTTAATAAAATACAAACGCATTATAACTCTTATTTCAAAGATGATGAGAAGCAAATGGCTTTACATGGTTATATTTTTACCAAGGACATTCGTATCATGGAGGATTGGAAGGGTTTTTCATATGTTTACACTAAAGATCAGGGTGAACTTGATGACTATGGCTTTAGTGATATCTCCCCTAACGAAATCACCCTCAGATCAAGGCATTTGCATAAGGAGGAAGATGAGATAGTTCAAACTCTTCAATGCTATGAACCCTTTGGGGTAAAGATGTATCAATTCCTTACTCATGTGGAATTAGAGCAAAATTAGATTATCTCACAGTGGAATAAATTCCATAGGTTTGCTATCTATGCATTTTCTCATTATTGTTCAATCCAAAGAAGGTGATTTGCATTTCCTTTCATGCTTTTTGTAATCTCTAAAATTCTAAGTATCAATGAGAGGATATTATCTTATTTTGATTGTTTACTGATGGTTATAATGAAACCGATATATTTTATATGTTTCATGAATCATATTTCTTTTGGTAATTAAATCATTAATTAAATAAATTTTATCACCATGATATAATATTTATTTAACTACTTGATAAACATCCATTGCCTTAACCACAATTGTTATGTTGCATGTACCTGCAACAACCTTTTTGTATTTTTAGACCTAGTAAAATTTTAATTATGTCTTATTATCCATACACGTTTAGTTATTAGTAATGGTCCCACCAAATCTCGTTACACATGTGGAAGTTTTCCCACGATATTAGAACAATTAATTCTTGGATAGTAGGAAATTTTTGCAATTCTTTTCAACCAAAATTTTTGGTTCCTTTAGGGATCCCAATTAAATTTTAATTTCTTGATAGATTAAATACCTAAAAGTACAATCATGAAAGTTTTTTGATTGAGTGGGCCACTAAAGGGGCCCTTTTGTCTTTCCATTACCTCGTCATTAAATGTTTTGGAATAGACGTCCTCAAAGATACGTGTTAATATATGCTTAAGTTTATTTTTAATTTAAAATGGTACTATTAAGATTATTTAAGCTCATTTTGTCTTCGTCTTCTCATTTTTTACTATTCACTTTCTTTATCCAATCATACTTTCGTCTCTCTTGACTATTTTATCTTTCCTTAGACCTTTCACCATGAATGGCATCCAATTATTCAAACTTAGATGATTATCTTCTAGTGAGGAAACTGTTAATAGGCTCTCTACCTACACTTCCATTATTCTTTGGATCATTATTTGTTCAATTATTTGTCCCTATTTCAAGGAAGAACTCCCAGTGTCCGTGTATGTTTTCTACCTTATGTTTGGGGAACATAATATTCTAATACAAAACTATGATAGATTCTAAACACCGCCCTTATATAGGTTTAGGTTTTAGATCAAAAGGTTAGTCTAAATGGGTGCATCAGATGCTTAACCACAGAGCAATAGAGATGGACAAATCCAGCATCGTCTACGTTTTCAAACTCAATTTAAGGGATATTGAACCTAACCCATTCGTTATCCCAAGTACCATTTGATTTTGGAATTCAACAATTAATTTATTCGACTACAATTTTGGTATGGAAGGTCCCAATGTACTAGATATCTATTGGATGACTGAGTTGAAATCACCAGGGGAGGAAGTCCACCCATATATGTCCTCAATTGACGTTCCATAGATGCTCAAAAGTGAGAACATCCACTCGGCATACTCCACATTTATGTATGCGCATATGTCAAGCACCCAGAGTGTTCATGACAAAGAGCATTTATGTTTTCTTATGCTCTAGCTGTTAAGACATGTCTTTTGTGTTAAGTCTCAAAGGGTTATCTTAGAAAACTCGTTCTTAGATTCTAATCTTATAAAGAGTAATAAAGTTTCTCTTGCTCCCTATCTTTTGGTCTCTCTTTGGAAGAGTTTCTTTGAGCTTATTGAGGACCCTTTTAATATCAAACAAGGTGGGCAGTTGTGGGTCCTTTAAATGTCGATACATATATATTTTTTAAAAATTATACACATTAAGAATAACTCTGAATTTAGTCGTTGTTTTGTTTATTATTGTTTTAAGTCCGGGAATAAAAGCTTCTAAGCTCTCATAACTATGGTTAGAATTTTTCCAATTAATAGGCCAAAGATCTATTAGAAGCTAATGTTAGCACCAACTAAGGCACCACCTTGGCTAGTCCTATTTTGAGGAATTACCCCTCCACATAATAGATTGATGCACATTGGGGAGATTTTTAATTTTTGGGGATTTTTACTACGGAACCCCACGTCCTTCAACCCCTAATTCCATGTCTTGTATAGAACTTTACTTACCTACCTAGTTTTTTAGGCAATTTGGTTTCCATCAGTCAATTCGACTCCCTATGAGAAGTCATGCTAATCCTCATGTATTTGTTAGGTCCTCTAAAATCTTAAAGGTAAATAATTGAAAGTCAAATCTGACTATCCTAAGGTTTACGATACTTTTATCATAATTAGGGATTAATTTAATCCAGAAGTGACTAAGGTTTTTACTGATTGGTGGTCCAACTACATCACTATTTTCTTGATTCCATTACATACAGTTCCTCGGCCTTCGAAACCATCTTCTACTAGTAAGGCTTTGTTTACCACTTATAATCTTATATTTATGTATATTGGCAATAGTTCATCCACTTCTTATTCTTGTAGAAGTTCTACCTCTTTAAGGTTATGATTTTTTTTGGAAGAGGAAGTTAACTTATGAGCATATAGAGGATTTAGAGAAGGAAAGTTTGAGTGAGGCCAGAGAGGAAGATGAAGAATTAACTCTTCTTGTTCGATCATCCATGTTGAGACCCTCTTTTAACACTCCAACCAATAATTTCTCAGTCACTATTGGGCCTGTTGAACCTCCTAAATTTTTTATATTCATCATGTGTAATAATAAACGCGTGAACAAAATAGCAAGAAAACCCATGCACTGAGTCCAGTTGGCAGTTATGCCAATGTCTCTTCTTTTGGAACAATTTTTAGCATTTTGACATAATTGGACAAATAAATTTGACTTCGAATTTCATTTATCTTACTATAGGTTTAGCAAATGTTTAAAGATATTATGGATGCATCTATCCCAATTGTAGATCCTATAACACCTCCTCCAGCATCCCCAATTAATGAGCCAAGGAGTAAGCCAATTAATAATCTTATTTCAACAATTATCCCTACTTTGAATATAGTTCTTAAGGAAGAAATAATCCCAAATACTATCAATTCTTATATTCCCATTCCAACCACTAAAGATGAGATAAATGGAACCTCAATTCTCAACGGAATAAATACCCTCGAGGATTCCAATCTTGCTGGAAGTGTTACAAAGTCACCTAATATTCCCTCAACTTCTAGTTTCAAATGAATCAAGATTAATAAGATAATATTTTGAAGAAGTGGTCAATCCTCCAACTGAATTTGTTCCTAGCTTGATAACACCAACAAAATTCATTATCTTTAATGGACAAAGTTTAAAGATCATCTCCAGGGATCTAGTTCAAACTCTGGAAATTGATACCAGCAGTGAAAAATAATAGATTCAACATCTCATCTCAGTTTAACAAACTCATCCATCGTAGCAGTTGGAGTCTCCACAAGCTCTAGAGCTTATTCTACGATTTGTTAGTGTTTCTTTTGAACACTTAATTGATTTTACCTTTCTCAATGGGACCAGGACAACATGTTCTTTCATTTCTAAACTGAAAAATCTAGACGATAGGGCAGTGAGAGCCTTAAATACGAGTGTCTATGCACTCCCGTATCATATAACAACCATGATCCAAGTAGAGGTTCATGATAATGACTTGTCTGCAGACATAACCCATTTGTCAATTCAAAGAGGTGAAGTTGACAAGGGCCTATAAGACTCAAGACTTGTTTGAAGGAAGAAGACTTCCCTCTTATCTAAGAAAAATGAGTTAGAGAAGCAGTTAACTAAGGTTAGTACATCGTTGGATTTAGCTACTATGAGAGAGGTTGATTGCCAACAAAGAATGAGCTAATTAATTAATGAAACGTAGGTATGAGATAGTGATGCAGTTAAATTTAAGGAGATGAAGATTCATATTAGTACCAAGAGATTTGCATGTGAATAATTTGTTACCACCTTTCGATATTTTCTATTAAAAAATTTCTATTATCATGTAAATTTTCCAATGTTAAATGAAATTATGCACTTTGTTATTATTGCCTTGCTTTCTAAATAATTGGGTAATATAGATTTAGAAATCTATTATATATTTTTCACATGTGAATTTAACCATTGATGTCTTTTAAATGGTATGATCCACCTTTAAATTCTCTATAGATTTGGAATGGCCATTTCCATTTCTAGGACCATTATTTTTATAAGTTGGGCCTTGTTATCCCAAATGCAAATTGGTCTTCCAGACTAAATCCCTTTTATTAAAGGTCATTTTCTTCACTTTCTCATTATATTTATCATATATCTTTTTTTGTAGACCAGGATATTATTTAAGTCTCTCACCCTAACTTCATTTAGGTTTCTAACTCCATATGCATAAGTTGGTTATAGGCTTCTAATGTTAATTAATTTTGGGCCACCACTCTTAATGAGTTTAGAGTGATTTTAACTGGTAAGACATCATGACCATAGGTCAAGGCATATGGAGTTACCCCAATACTTGACCTTTTATAGGTCCAATAAT
The DNA here is from genome assembly GCA_949130495.1 of Sambucus nigra. NCBI lineage: Eukaryota > Viridiplantae > Streptophyta > Magnoliopsida > Dipsacales > Adoxaceae > Sambucus > Sambucus nigra. Next base: position 43,721,685 of record OX422221.1, read on the forward strand.
CCCATAAAACTTTTGGTAACAAATTGTGCCAATCCCTTGGACTTTTCTCAATCACTTTGCTCAGGTCGTTCTTAATTACCTTATTTGAAGACTAAGCCTGACCATTTTATTGATTATAGTAAGGTTTTGCTTTTGTCAAAGTTAATCCTAATATTAAATTAAATTCCAACACCATTTTTTATTCGAAAATGGTTGCATTGTTCGAGGTTATGGTTTCCAGAATTCCAAACCTATGCATAGTGTCTTTCAAGAAATCTACTAATTCATTTTGGATAAATGACTTGAAAGCTTTTGGTTCTTCCCATGGTAAAGAAGTTTTTTGTACTAGCACAAAGATGGGCGATTTGATGGAGGATACATTTTTATAATAATATCAATAGCCTATCCTCTAAATGGGCATGGCGTCACGACATATTATAAATCTATACCAGACACATGTTTCAAAGGGCCATGTTGTTTGCATTTTCTGCATATTTTTACAAACATAATATATTCCTTTAAAATGTAAGGGCAATAAAATCCATGTCCTATTAATAATCATTTCACCTTAGGACTAGCTTGATAAACCATATAAATTTCATCATGGACTTATGTTATGGATGTTAAACATTTATCCTTACTCAAGAACTCCAGGATCATTCCATGAGCACCTCTTTCGAATAATTTTCTAGAATACATAACATAATTGTTTGCTCTTAGTCTAATATCCCTATCACTCTTAATGTTTGAGCCAATTGATAATTAACTTATGGTTTTCTCTAATCTTCTTCAATATTAATGTTCTTTATTTCAACTAAGAGCCACCTGTTATGCAGCAGTGGCAAGAAACTTTCAAAGAAACTAATCTTTAACTTTACTAAAAAGTTTTCTGTCAAGCATAAACCCAGAAGCCTTTTAAGATATTTCATTGTATTCTTCATTTAAAAATATGGGACCATAATTTAGTGGGACTTTATCAAATTTAGACAATAAATTCAAAGCCATTTGATTGTATAAAGTTAAATCATCATGAGTACATTTTTATTCTCCAATTAACTATCTTATAACTGACAACGGATCACTAAAAAATTATATTACTCAAGCATTATAACTTCAAAGAATCTCTAGACCCAATATCATAACCTCATATTCCACTAGGTTGTTGGAACATGTCTTTTCTTTTAGACTATATCCATGTTTGGTATTAATATTTTAAGATAAAGTTTATAATTACTCATGTTTTATTTTTATTTTCAGCATATACCATTCCACAAACACTTCCCCAACACGACCCTCAGGATTCGAAGAGAAAATTGAAGACATTTGAAAGTTGAAAGAAGTGTTCATCTCACTATTTTTGGAAGAATTTATGGTTTTGATTAGTAAAATGGATTATTTATTATATCTGTGGTTTAAGAATTTTAAAAAGGTTATTTATTCTAAATAGTCATTTATTTTTTATTGAATTTTTTTTATCATTTACGCCACCTCGTTTGATGAAATTGGCATTCGTTCGAACGAGATTTTCCATCACTCGAATGAGAAGCATTTTACTTCGAACGAAGCATTTTTTTCGTCCTTTAGAACTTCATTCGAAGCAGTCATTTGATACTCGTTCAAATGAGATCATAGGTGTCGTTCGAACGAGGTACATGTTCATTTGAATGACTAGGAGATAATTGCATTTTTAATTAGATCTAATCTAAATCTTTCATACTTAAACTATTTTAACCAACCTTCTTATTAATGGGCTGGACGGGGTTAGACTTCTTAATAACTCTTTTCATAAACAAAAATACCTCATTTGAATTCTCTTTTGTGATCAAACACCTCCATAAATATTCCAAACCACTTGGAATAATTTAGATCACTTTACCAAACTGCAAAGAAGATTTCTTTCTTATAAAGCTTTATGGATAGAAATCTCTACTGAAAAATTATGAAACCAAAGTTTCATTGCTGAAGAAGATAAGGTTGATCGGTGGATACCGAGAGTAGACTGCTACGTGTGAACGAATCTGGGTAGAGTCATATTTTATTGAAGATATATAAAGGGTCAATGCTTTCTCATTTAGATTGTCTAAGTTTTATAAGTTGATTGTCGTTGAAAACATTTAATAGTATTGAATATATGGTTTTTCCCTTTTGAGGGATTTTTCTCATCACGTGTGTTGATTGCATTCTTAGTTTGATAATTGGAAATCAAAAAATGTTCTATGCACACCTAATTTTATTGAAGATAAAATTTGAAAAAAAAATGATTTGTGTGTATGGAAATTTGTTATCCAAATCAGTCCATTGAATTACTTGCTTTCTCAAATTGGTGTCAAAACCTGTTGTATTAATTTACTATGTGATCCTTTTTACGAAAGACAATTTGATATCAGCTTTTTTCAAAAAATTGTTGATCTTTAAATTTTTTGATTTAATGGATAATTTGTACAATCAAATGCCAATTTTTTATGTTTCAAATTATGCATATCGAAAAGTGAGGATGAAGTCTACTTTAAAATTCATAGATGAATGTGTCTGATTTGTTTGTAAAAGAGGATCAATACAGCCCACTATGGTTGTTAATAATGTCGTTAGACCAAAAGTTCTTTCTACATGGACAGAGGATGACTATAAATGGAAATTTTTTATCTAACGCGGTCTGAGTTCCATCTTGAGAGCCATCACCCCTAACGAGTTCGATCGCATTACAACGTGATACACATATAAAAAATCTTGGGATATTCTCTAGCTCATTCACGAGGGAACCAATATTGTTAAAGCTACTAAGATACAAAATCTCACCACACAATTTGAAACTATCACTATGCTTGAGTCTAAATGTTTTGATGAGTTTTATGCATGTGTATCTGATATAGTAAACACAAGTTTCAATTTAGGTGAGAAATTCCCAGAGACGTGTGTAGTTAAGAAAATTTTGAGATCACTTTCGTCCCACTTTATTCCTAAGGTTACCATGCTAAATTCACTAGGGATACGAGATACTTTTAGGTTAGAAGAACTCGCAGGAGATCTTCAAATGTATGAGATAGATATGTTTCCCCAAACTGTTAAAACTAGGGAAAAGGGAATTTCATTAAAATTTCAATCTAAAAATAAAGAGGAAGTATCGTCTGACTCTTAGTACGATTTTGCCTTGGATGATTTAGTCCTTTTTGCAAAAAAAATCAAAAAGTTTCTTAAACTTAAAAAGAAAAATACTTCTAAAGAAAAGAAATTTTTTGAGAAACATTATAAATAGGGAAAGAAAATTTACGAATAACAAAAGAAAAAATTCCTAAAGAAAGATGAGGAGAGATATTATGAGTGTGGGGAAAAAGGTCACAAAGCTCTTAAGTGTCCGATGAGGTTAAAGAGACAAGACAAAGGCGAAGATACCTTAAATGCCATGCTTAGCGATAGCGATGTCGAGTCGATGAGTTTAGGGGATGAAGCACCACAAGGATGTAACTTCACCGCATTAATAACTATTCATATTAGTACACATAGTACACCTCACATCGATGAGGAAGATACTAAACATGAATACCTTGACAGTGAGTCTAGTAATTCTGGAGAGAATGAGGGACAAGTTATTTTAAGTGACAGTGAGAGTTACCTTTAATGCACCTACACTGATCTTTACACTAAGTCCTTTAAAATGAAAAAAAATAAAAAATAAAGTTTAGCGATAGTAATTTTATCCATAGATAAGGAGTTAAGAGATGGGTGAACGAGTGACTCCTTATTGAGAAAATCTTTTGGAGAGAGGGTTGTTTTAGTTGAGAAGGAAAATAATGACTTGACCAACAAGATGGCTAGTCTTATGAAATATTTTCAAGGATCTATGGAGACTCGTGAGAAACTTGAAGCCCTTATATCCTAACTCGAGAAAGATCTTGAACGTGCCCGGGAGGTCAAGCCTACCATAGAGGATACATATAATAAGGTAGGAAATATGTTCCTCGATCCCACTTTATGTTTCTATGAGAGGAGAGAAATAGGTTATGACGGTGCATCCACTTCCTATATCGCACCAGAACTGGTTCCTAAATTTATGGTGAATCCTTTTAGCCTCAACCTAAACAACAAAAGAGAGCTTAACCTAAGAAATCGGACCCAGGTAGACCCAAATGAGTCTATGTTTGCATTTTTTTTGCAAAAGGAAAGGTCACCTTAGAGTGTTTGGCTATAAGTTAGGTAGAACTAGGAATACACATACTCCCACTCACCACTCTAGAGACTTTAGAGAGAAAGTTGGGTTCCTAGTGGTGACTTTACAAGGCTTAATGGAATAATTTTAAAAGATGTCTTTGCCATTTGAAAACACTTCTAATTCTCCGATTAGAGACAATAACCATAAGGGCAAACAAAAGGTCACCTCCACTTAGGTACCTAAGTAATATTTCAAAGCCCTTGTTATGCACATTACTCTTAAGGTTCAAAATACTTCCTAATTGTATTTTGATAGTGGATGCTCAAGGCATATGACTAGGGAAATTCCATTTGTTACCTACCTTGAGGATCACAAAAAAGGTAAAGTCACTTTGGAGATGGTATTAGGACTAGTTTTTTAGGACGTGGATGTGTTGATATACCTGGTTTCCCTAAACTAGACAAAGTGTTATACATGAAAGGTCTGAAAGTGAACTTAATTAATATAAGCCAACTGCGCGGTGTAAAGTTTACGATAAATCTTGACCAGTTCGAATGTGATGTTTATGATCAATCATGTGAACCTTTACTCCAAGGTATTCGGACCAATGATAATTGCTATAGGATTGTGCCCAAGTCTGCCTTTGTGTGCAATAGTGCCACGATCTCTCATATGAACCTTTGGCATCAATAACTAGGTCAGGTGAAATGTGAAGATCTTGAGAGATTAGTGAAAAAGGACCTAGTTCCTATCTTACCATCACTTGGAAAACCGGGTTTATGAACCTTTCCAGCAAGGAAAATAAATTTAAAGTTCCCTTCAGAAGTTGAATACCATTACCACCTCTCGTGTTTTGGAATTGATTCACATGGATCTTATGGATTCTAGTCTCTTTGAGAGCTAAGGTGGTATCTTGATGGTCGATATCTTTTATCGATACTCTATCGTAAGATTTTTTAGAGAAAATCTAGTCAGATTGAGTTCCTAACAATTAAGTGTCATGTCCTAAAAAAATAACATGATGTCACTATTAATCATATGTGTAGTGATAACATAACTAAATTTAAAAAATCTAAAGTGGATAGCTATTGTGATGAAGTGGGCATTAAAAATGAGTTTTCGATCGTTCGTAACCCTCAACAAAATGGGATGATTAAGAGGAAGAATAGGGGGATACAATAAATGGATAGATCCATGATTCTTGAAAGAAATATTCATATATATTTTTGGGAAGAGGAGGTGAGCACCGTATGCCAAATGATGAATAGTGCATATCTTCATCCGTATATGATACACGCGCCTTATGAGTTTTGGATAGAGAAGAGGCCCAACCTATTGTATTTTTGTGTCTCTAGGAGTACTTGCTAAATTTTGAGAGATAGAGAGCACTTAGGACTGTTCGACTCTCAGAGCGATGAAGGGATATTTTTAGGTTATTCATCGATTAGGAGGGCTTATAGGGTTTTTAACCATGGAAACTTTAAGGTTATGATGATAAGTCGTTGGCATTTATTGATCCTAGCCCCCAGTGTGAGGATGATGCACCACCTGAAGATGATCCAATCCTTCCTCATACTACCTCCGTGGACCCCACTCTTCATTTAGTGGAACCACCTCTTAGGTTCGAAAGAGTCATGAGACTTTGTCTATACTTGGTGATCCCACACTAGTTGTCAAGACTCGTGTTCAACTCGAGAATGTGGTTAGATATTTGTGATACACCTCCTTAGTTGACCTCAAGAATGTGAAAGAAGCACTTAAGTACGAGCATTTGATATCCTATATTCAAGATGAATTACTTCAATTTCACAAGAACGATGCGTGGGAGTTAGTCCCCCTATGAAACTAATGTGATAGGTACCAAGAGGATTTACAAGAATAAGATGGATGATAATGGTGCCATAGTTCACAATGAGGATACGTTGGTGGCCTAAGGCTATACACAGATTGGGGGTGTATACTTTGGCAAGACATTTGCTCTTATTTCTAAGCTTGAGTTTGTCGCTTACTACTCACCATAGCATGTCATATGTGCTTCAATTTATATTAGATGGATGTCAAGAATGCCTTTCTGAATGGAATTCTACATGGGGAGGTTTACATGGAACAACCAAAAGGTTTGATGACCCTAAGCACCCGAAATACATTTATTATCTTAAGAAGGCCTTATAGGGTTTAAAGAAAGAACCCCGATCTTAGTATGAAAGGATCACTTCCAATCTCTTAGATCGTGGCTTTAAGAGAGGGAGAGTGGATAAGACTTTGTTTGTGAGGGTATAGAGTGGTGTTATTTTGTTTGCCCAAGTCTATATTAACGACATAGTGTTTGGATCCATGCTCTCCTTCCATGCTCACACAATTGAGGATGAGATGGAGAGTGAGTTTCAGATGAGCATGATAGGTGAAATTACATTCTTTCTAGGTCTTCAGGCTTTTCATCTTACTGATGGGATATTCATATATCAATCCAGATATGCAAGAGACCTAGTGAAGAAGTTTGGTTTAGACTGAGCTAAGTATTCATGCACCCCTATGAGTACATAGACTAAGTTTAACAAAGACACCTCGGAGTATGATAGGTAGTCTCCTCTACTTGATCACTTGTCATCCCGATATTGCCATTAGTGTTGGATTTTATGCACGATACCAAACATCCCTACTAAAGAGTCTCATTTTCTCGCACTTAACGTATCATCAAATACACAAGTGGCACTCTTTCCTATAAAATTTGATATTCCTTTGATACCAATGATCGTTTATTTTCCTATTCGGATGCCGATCAGGTTGGGTATGTCAATGGTTGTAAGAACACCTCAGTTGGGTGTTTTTACTTTAGGAGTGCTCTTTTCTCTTGATTGAGTAATAATCAAAACTCCATATCTTTTGCCCATGACAAATGCTGGGTATATTATTGCTGGGAGTTTTTGCACGCAACTCTTACGGATGAAGCAAATGTTGGAAGATTATGGAATTTCACAAGGCACGGTGACTATTTCTTATGATAGTACTAGTGCGATCCATATATCTCATAATTCGATCCAAAATTTGCGCATAAAGTACACTAGGATACGCGAGAATTTTATACATAAGCTTGTTCAGGAGAAGGTCGTGTCCTTGAGCTTTGTGATCACCGAATATCAACTGGCCGATATTTTCCCGAGACTACACCCTTCGATTTGAGAATCTTAGGAAATCTTTAGGTGTTTTCATTTTTGATAAAGTTTGGGTACTTTATCTAGTGTAGGAAGTTTATCAGACTCTCATCTTATATTCCAATTGTTAGATTGTATTATCATTGTATATTTATATGTTTTCTTTCTACTATATTTTATCAAAAAAACCAAAAAGTGTTTTGTATTTCTGGAAAAATTTTAAAAAATATACAAAAAGTTTTTTGATTTTAAGAAAAAGAAGAAAAAGATTTTATTTTGATAAAAAAAAGAAAAAAGACAAAAACAGTTGTGTTTTCCTTTTCACCATATATGGATGAACATTTAAGATATTTAGATCACCCCTTCATTTCTTCCATTCACGTGACTTTTTCGTAGTGTTTTGAGACATGATTTATTTCGATAGTGTCCTTAATAATGTGTGAATTCATTGCGTTGATCTTTGATGACTACTATCTACATGTTACTCCTTATCTCCTTTATTGCACACGTGCACGAGATTTATGAACATTGTGCTTACTTTTCATTTGTCAATTACGATGTTTTTATCTCAATTATGCTTACTAAAGAACCAAATATAAAAAGAGATTAGTTTAACATGTAATAACCATTGCCCAAATTTCATTTATATTCCAAAACATATTGCTATATGTTAAGCAATGGAAAGGGGATACGAAAGATCAAAATGTTCTTTGCGTTAAAAGCCCCAATTTTCATAAAAGAGACTAAAAAATTAAAGGCGCATATATAATCTCTATGATTTATTCAAAATAATTAAGAGTGATATATGAGATATTTTAAGGGAGTTAAAGTCCAAGATGAATGGGTTTGCACAACGAACTTAGTTGAAAAAAATTTAATAGTTTGGCGTTATTGGTGTGAGAATTATTTATGTTCATGACATGATTAAGTTGAGTCGATTTCCTATGAGTTCACAATCTTTAAACCTATGGTAGACTTTGAGTTCTTTTGTTAAGAGTATTTCAAAACTTCTTGCACACTTTTCATGAATGTTTATGTTAATCTACCTAGAAAAGTTTTCACAAAATTTTATTTCGCATCCATAGTACGGATGTTTTAGTGTTATTCCATGGTGGGTTGTATTTGTAAATTTATTACTTTATATTTAAAAATTATGAAAAATGTTTAAAGATAGTTTGTAGAGAAAAATCCCTTTTGAGATTATCATTACTTGTACATTACATATCATCTTTGTGATGATATCTTGCTTTTTCATGTGATGCTTATATTTCATGACTAGTTTCTACTCCTTTGTCTACTACGGACAAAAAAGGGAAAAACAAATTGAGGGGAGTTTTTGTTACTGTTAAAACTCATATGCATCACGGTATTTTATTTGTCTCATATGTGTAGGATGATCTCCTGGATGATGATCACTTGGACCCACACAAGATGAAGACAAAGCCGGTTAAAGGCAAGATCCATTGCATTTGGAGACTTGCACAAATATTACTTTCCATTTCTTCATTTGGGAGCATAGTTGTCGTAAGTCATTAGGATACAATTTGCCTTTGATTTGTGTTTTGTATCAGAATAGCCAAATGGGGAGATTTATATGAGTGAGTTTATAATTGCTCATGTTTTATTTTCATTTTTGGCATATTCTATTACACAAACATTGCCCCTACATGACTTGTTGGGACACGAAGACAAAGTCGAAGACATTTGAAAGTATGAAGAATCGTTTGTCTCAACATCCTAAGAAGAAGTTATGGTTTTGATTGGTAAAATGGTTTATTTATTATTTCAGGAGTTTAAGAATTTTTAAGAGGTTATTTCTTTCTAAAAAGGTGTTTAAATTTTTATAATTGTTTTTAAAAAATTTACGCCACCTCGTTCCAATGACATTGGTAGTCGTTCAAATGGGATACGTTTTACTTCGTATAAAGCATTTTTGGTTGTCATATGAAATATCATTTGAAGCAGTCATTCAATACCCATTCGAATGATATTATAGGTGTTGTTCGAATGAGGTACATGTTCGTTCAAACGACCAGGCAATAATTGTTTTTTTAGTTAAATCTAATACAAATCTTTCATACTTATCCCATTTTAACCGACCTTCTTATATATAGGCATAACGGGATTAGACTTCTTAAGAACTCTTTTCATAAACAAAAACACCTCTTTTCAGTTCTCTTTTGTGATTAAACACTTCCATAAACATTCCATAAACATTTACCAAGTCACGAAGAAGGCTTATTTCTTATAAACCTTTATGGAGATAAATCTATACTACTGAATTGTGAAATAAGGTTTTCACCACTAAAAAAGACAAGGCTAATCGGTGGATATGGAGGGTAGACCGCTACCTGTGGACAGCTCTAGATCGAACCATATTTTATTAAAGGTTTTAAAGTCTCTACGCATATCACTTAGATTGTCTAATTTTTATAAGTAGATTGTCATTCAAAACATTTAATAGTGCTAAGCATATGGTTTTTCCCTTTTTAGGGATTTTTCCTCATCACTTGTATTGAATGCATGCTTTGTTTGAAAATTGTAAATTGAAAAATCTTCTCCACAGCTAATTTCATTAAAAATAAAATTTGATAAAAATTTGGATTAGTGTGTGTTGGAGTTTATTATACAAATCAGTCCATTGAATTACTTACTTTCTCACATATTCTCAGGGTATTCAGTTACTACCCCCATTCATGACATTATATCAGTCTTTGAACCATAAAACCAAAGCTTCCAAGGACTTGGAGATATTCTATCTCATATTCACCATTTGGCTCATCCTCACATGGATGATTTGCTAAAAATCCAGCCAAGGCTTTGCCTTTAACTGCTATTTGAGGTACATATTTTAGGCAAAACTCAAATAAATCTAACACCTATTTACCAATTCTATTATGTAAAATAGGTCCCATCAATATATATTTGATTAAATAAAGTTTTAAAATCACAAAAACCTCTCTGCGCAATAGATAAATCTTAATTTTATAACTCTTTTCCATAATTGAATATATACATACATAGTCTTTTATAAACCATACTAAGGTAATACATGGATTTTTCTTTATTTTTTTCACAACCTTGAGCTAATAAAACTAAAATTGATGCATCAGGATGAGATGTACAACTTTAGTGGATTATTTACTCTTAGATGTGCCAAAACAAGTGGCTTCACCAAGTATCTCTTAAGTGTTTAGAATGTTTGTTGAACTCCTCTTTACAATTCAACTCCTCTTGATCTTTTAGTTTCAAGAAGGGAGAAAACACTAATGTTTTTCTTGTTGCATTATGTATAAACCCATGAAGGAAATAAACTTGATCAAAAAATTTTGTCTTATTTTTTAGAGTTGTGTGTGACACCCGGCATATCAAAATAATGGGTAGCCAGACCGCTACCAAAATAAAAGTGTATACTCATATGGCTTATTCTTAGCCTCACAGTTAAAAATTTAATCAAATTACTAACCGCCTATTAGTTTAACAAGCAATGCCAATTTTTAATCTTGTGATTTCATGCAACATAAAACCGTCCGTACATAAACCATACCAAATAATACTAATTGATAAATCACATTCAATATACGTCTAAATGCATAATAATTCGGTGTCGAATAAACCATCGGTCATTATAAATCCGGTAGAAATATCTAAAATGAAATAAATAAACTGAACATCACTAATGTCTGAATATGCCCAACTGACAAGTGAGATTAAACCTAGTCTATGAAACAATAAATCAAGCGACTATACTGAAATTTACAAGCCTCCTTCTGCTGCAGCTACACATCCATGGAACAATTTATCATCTATGGCATGCCTATGGATGGACACCTAAAAGTCTTTGGAAAATATTTTTGACAGGGGTCAGAGACCAAAACTTTTGAAAATATTTGCAAGTGATTAAAATGCAGTAAATAAATATGTATTAAGCTTTCCATATTTAAGTCGGTGTCGCACTCTCCCTCTCATATATTGTGCACACATATCACATACATCTTAACCCACCTACATATGCTACCCTTCCTAACTAGCCTTGTTGCATGTGTCATAAATTCACTCTTTAACTCGAGTATCCTCTAACGTTCATTACTAGGCTAGTTTCCTCATTATCTTATTTAATTATCTCATCATTTATCATTAATGTAACTTTATTCAAGTTATTTTTAAACATTCACACTTAATGTATTAAATATGTATATAATTTATCATTTTATTACATACCTATAGATACACTATAAGAATTACACATATAATCACTCTTTACATGTTAAACCCATATATAAATTAGTACACCATTATATACGTAAAGGATAAACCACAAAAAGTACACATGTGTTGCATATAATCATAATCCCCTGAGTAATAACTCATCAGAGGTCTTTCTCTACAATGCTATCATCATTGAGGCATACTCACATCATCCTAGCTATCGACGGTCGGAATCTCACACTGACTCGGTAAAACCGAAAACATATTGGAGGTGGCCATAGTCCTTCGATAGTGAGTCGTAACCATACCCCCAATTACCTCCCTTCTAACTTTAACCCTCACGAGGTCACATGTGTGGCGCTACGACCTAGGGAATATAGTCACCCTGCATTCACTAGCCAGGGAGGATCACCCACATCGCTCAACCTCCACTGATAGCACTAGTGGGGTATATTCAAATTGATATCATACAAAAAGTTATTATCATCATTCTTATATATATATATATATATATATATATATATATATATATATATATATATCATAAGACTGAACCATTATGTCACAAGATGAATTAATTCATTTGTTTCCTATTTTACCCCCTAAAAATTTGAGTTCCTCCTCTTTTTCATCTCACTAATTGATTCCCCTCCTTCACTTTAATTCAAACATAAGGCTATTTTGGCAAACACACACCAAACCCTCTTTAAACCCTACTTCTCATTCTCAAGCTCACGCGGACCCTCTTTCTCTCCCTCTGCAACGTCTCATGGACCCGTATATACTCTTATTCTCTCCCTCTTCTTAGATTTCTCATATATGGGTTCTAATTTTTTTTGGAGGCAATTTCACTAAATTCTCAATAATGATGTTTTTTTTTGCAGGTTATTTCATGGAGTATTTTCGGGTTCATTATTTAGCATTCAAGATATTCTTTTTTTCACTCTCACATAAAGGTTTTTATTTCTCTGTTCGATTGTATAATATTAAGGTTATATTCATGTCCAATTTGGAACCTTTTAGGTTTCAATTTCGGTCCTCTATGTTTGGTTAGATTTGATTTATATTTTTTGGTTTTCATGTTTGGAATCTATGAATATGGTTTCTTTGGTGTTGAGGTTAGTTTACTCAACTTTTAATGCTTTTTCTTTATATTAATCTTTTTTTAGTTATAATTTATTATGTTCATTCTTTATTTTTTGGGAGTATGTTCATTTTATTTGAATTAGCATGCTTAGTTTACGTACAAGGTGTTGAAATTTTACATTTTTTTTATAATAGTCTAGGTGTTTGATAAAATGTCCAAATCACAAGCTGCTTAACAGTCATACTTCGTTCCATGTAATTCTTGATCTAGAAAACATTTACATTGTTGTGATTTCATGGCGTGTCTAAATAGAGTTGTCAATAAATTGTTACTAATTTTCTTAATGCAGTTGATTGTAACTAAATTTGTTTTTGGTAGGTCTCAGGTGGCTCTTTGCGAACTATGGAGAAAGCATTACATTGGAACATGTGTTTATGGCTCATTTGTTAAAAATGGTAGTTAGTTCTATGGAGCTCATTACATTTTTATTCGGCTTTTGGACTACACTTTGGATTACATGATTTCCTAAAAAGTGTTCGGTGAAATAACCCAATGACAATAGGAACATGTTCGAGACATAGAAACTCAAAGACTATTTTGAGTTATGGATATCTTTGATATTTCAAATAGTGTGTGCAAGTTTCGCTGTATGGTTAAAACATGCAGGAAAAAACATACTTTTATGTTTGTTCAATTGTAGTGGATTATTTTTTTAAAGAACCATATCTAATGGTATTTATACTTTATTTCAAGAGCAACTGTGGGGTCATTATCTTATTAACTAATATATAGTTACTAACATCGTTATCAATAGATTCTTATAACTAATTTTCTAATTGTTTTTTTTGGATTATAATTATTATGTGGGCTTATGGATGTAATACTACAGAACAATGACACCAAGCGGCATATTTGTGACATGAATGGACATTCATTTTGGGGGAATAAATCTCTAATGATAAAAGTATACAGTGATACACCTATTCAGTTTTTTCTCATATTATGTATATGTTCTAATGTGTAGCACTATTTGTTAATATGTCTTCTATATCTATTAATTTACTATATGACTTTAACAAAACTTGATGTGCAATATCATATTTTTTTTAGGAATATTGATTAAGTAAGAAATCAACCAAGCAGGCATTAGGTACCATGGATTAAAACATGTGATTTATCTTCTTGAGAAGATAATATCGTAAAACGAAAAATACCCACATCGCCCAAGAATAAAATATTTTAAACTGTTAATAAGACACATGGGCACCTAATCTCTTGAGATACCATTGGGGGTTGAGTTCTATTCATTGGCTATCAAGCAGTGGTGTAAAGAGAAAAACCCCACATCCAAGTATAAAGATTTCTTACTATTGGAAAATATTTTAGTGCAAAGATCCCCTTATAGGGACTTTATAAGGAAATAATTATTTTCTAATGATACATAGAGACCTTTATAACATTCTATATAGTTTGATGAATTTTATTACAGGGTGTTCCTAGAAAATTCATATTTCATCAATGTTGATACCAAAATTAGTATGCTGATGTGGACAAATAATAAGAAGACACGTGTCAATCTACGTGGCACAATAGCAACAAGGAAGATCATTCCCCCGACCAACATACTCACTCCGAGGAACACCAACCCTTAGAGGAACTCTTGCCCTCCGAGGAAATCTAATGCTCCGAGGAACTCTTGGACGACGAGCAACTAAGACGGTTCGAGCTGCATCACGACCGCTGCATTAATTGCCAGATAATCAACAGTTCAACTATTCATTGAATGTTTATCATCTTGACGCACACGTTTGAAGAGCATTAAATGAATTATCCTTTCATATGTGTATCATTTAATGTAATACCCTTTCATGTACAGCCTAAGGGCTATAAATACCTTGTATCACCCTCATTCAAAGGGGGCGGAATTTCTTGAAAGAACTTGTAATCGAGAATTCCCAAAACACTCAGCAATAACATAACAGTGGACGTAGGCCATTCTTATAAGGCTGAACCACTTTAAAAATCTCTGTCTCATTTTATTTATCTGTGATTGAATAATTAGAGCGATCTAATTTTTTACATCAACAGATTGGCGCCATCTGTGGGAAACGACTGTTGTTATCGTTTTTCACTAAGAATCATTCATCATCAATGGAAGATAATCCGGAATCCAGTAATCAAAACGCTGGCAATACTGGAAATCCTCCGAACCCATCTGCACCTCCAGATCTGGCTGGAATTATGACGAATCTGGCTCAAGGACAAACCGCCATGCAAGAGACAATGCGGCAACTCATCCAAACTCTCCATGGCGGTACACCACCCCATCCTGAATCACGAAACATCCAAAGAAATACCCGTGCACCTTCTTCATGATCCAGACGTACAGAGACGTATCATAATGAGGAATCTGATGATTTCTCTTATCAACCTGGGCAAACTTCATCGATAAGGGCCACAGATACTGAGCAACATATTACTCTCTCTCCAGAAAGGACCAGTGCCATGGAAAGATTGAGCAGGGCATCTCCTTTCAGCCGATTAGACCCTAGGAGGAATAGGAGTCCACCTAAGACCATGTCGAGGAGTTTTCGACAACCATCAGATCTAAGAGAAGGATCAGCACAATCACGACCAATTGCTCGTCAAGATAGATCTCAGGAGGCTACTTCAGAACGATCAATTGCTCGAACCAATAGGCCCGAGGAAGGAAATGAAGCGTGGAAAGGATCCCTTCAGCAATTGGAGGATAGATTGGGAGAAATGGCTAAGGCGAAGAATCCCCTACAACGAACTTTTGTTCAAGGGACACCTTTTGTCCAGGCCATTGTGAATTTTCCTACACCGTCAAAGTTTAAAGCCCCTGTGGTGACCCCCAAATACGATGGAAAGACAGACCCTGTTTTGTTCATCAGCAATTTTCGTTTTGGAGCAAAGCCAATAAAACGAGTAGCACACTTGTTAAGTGTTAGACAAAAATCTGGTGAAAGCACTAGAGATTACATAACTCGTTTCAATAACGAGAAGCTGGAAGTCATAGATTATGAGGAAAAGACAGCAATCGCCGCCTTGATGAGTGGGTTATTGCCTAATAAGTTGTATTACACTTTGGCGAAAGATCCATCTAAAACTATGTCAGAGTTGATGGCAAAAGCGGCCAAAATCATGAATGCCGAAGAGGCTATGGCTGCAAGGAAGAATATGGATAAAGACACCAAGGTGGAAATCGACAAGTCTAAGAATAAAGAGCATAAGGGCAATGGCGGTGACAAGCGTTCCAGAAATAACAAGTCGTCATGGGAAGTCCTGAAGAAATTCGATAATTATACTCCCTTGAAAATGGGTATTAATCATGTCTTGGAAGAAATCAAGAATAGCGAGGAGGTAAAGTGGCCAAAGAAACTGAGGTCAGACCCTGATGCGAGGAATAGGGATAAATATTGCGAGTTCCACAAGGACCATGGCCATATGACTAAAAATTGCATAGCTCTTCAGAACGAGATTGAAACACTCATCCGAAGAGGAAAGCTAGCAAAGTATGTTGATCGGGGAGGTGAAAGAAGAAATAATGATCGAACTAGAGAGAGATCTAGATATCCTCGTCGAGAAGAGGAGAAAAAGAAGAGAGACCATGAAGATGATGCCGAGGATGACCCCGATCTTCTCAAGAAACCAAGGCAGCCAGAACGAGAGGTATTTTCCACACGTTTTGGATCATTTGATTGTAATGTTATTACAGGAGGAGATGCAGGAGGAGGAGACCTTACTGCAGAAAGAAAAGCTTACCTTGGAGAGGCACAAGCTTGCTCGTACATTCAACGAATAAATTTGGCCGAGGAGGATCGTCCGAGGAAGGTAAACAAAGAGAAGATGGTCTTTGGCTTTTCAAAAAACGACCTGGCAGGTGTTCTTTACCCTCACAACGACCCTTTGGTGATCAAAATGAGGATGAAAGAAGTAGTGATTTCAAGGGTGCTGGTAGACAATGGTAGTTCGGCAGACATCATGTACTATTCATGCTTTGACAGCTTGAATTTAAAATTATCTCAATTGGAACCTTATCACAGACCTCTTCTGGGTTTTGCTGGCGAGAAAGTTTTTCCACTTGGGACGATCAAGTTGGATATACTCATTGGAATTTGGCCTGCTTGTCGAACAGAAAGAATACGCTTCTTCGTGATGGATAAGAATGTGCAGTCAACCTACAATATCATCATGGGAAGGGTTGGTTTGAAGAAGTTCGAAGCAGTTCCATCTACGGTACATCAATGCTTAAAATTTCCAACAAATTTTGGAGTAGGAGTTGTGAAAGGTGATCAAAAAGTAGCTCGGGAATGCTATTACTCATCTGCCGAGCAAGAGGAGCTTGAAGAGTCAAGGAAAAAGACTACTACTTACCAGGTGGATGAAGGTACAGAAATTGAAACACAGGATCCTCGAGATGAATCCCAACTTGTAAAAGGACAGGTGGTGGAGTCTACAGAAAATGTTATTCTGGACGATGAACATCCTGAACGAACAACTCAGATAGGTTCGTCGTTAGATGCTTCAATAAAACAGGAGTTGATAACTTTCTTGAGAAATAGGAAGAAAACTTTTGCGTGGAGTCATGAAGACATGCCAGGAATAGATCCAAACTTCTTATGTCATGAGCTCAATGTGAATAAGGAGATCAAGCCTGTAAAGCAGAGAAGAAGAGTATTTAGCCCCGAGAAGAATCAGGCTATACAAGAGGAGGTCGAGAAGCTCCAGAAATCCCAATTCATTGAAGATGTGAAGTATCCAGACTGGTTAGCAAATGTGGTAATGGTAAAGAAGAAGAACAATAAATGGAGAATGTGTGTTGATTTCACCGATCTCAACAAGGCATGCCCAAAAGATCACTTTCCATTGCCCAGAATTGATCAACTAGTAGATGCTACCTCGGGACACGAGCTGCTCAGCTTCATGGATGCTTACCCTGGCTACAACCAGATCAAAATGAAACCAGAAGACAGGGAAAGTACTTCTTTTATTACCCCTAGGGGAACTTATTGCTATAATGTTATGCCTTTTGGTTTGAAAAATGCAGGAGCGACATACCAGCGGCTGATGAACAAGGTTTTCACCGAACAAATCAGTTGCAACATGGAAGTCTATGTCGATGATTTGCTGACAAAGAGCAAGAAAGCTGTTGATCATCTAGTTGACTTAGCTCAGACCTTTGATCAACTGGATAAATACCAAATGAAGCTCAACCCGACGAAGTGTACATTTGGAGTACGAGAAGGGATGTTCCTCGGATACATCGTCAACCAGCGAGGCATTGAGGTGAATCCAGAAAAGATCAAAGCTCTTTTAGGGTTGCGATCTCCAACGACGAAGAAAGAGGTGCAGAGTCTTACAGGACGAGTTGCAGCGCTCAACAGATTTGTATCCCGAGCAACTGATAGATGCCTTCCATTCTTCAAAACACTTCGAAAAACTTTCGAGTGGAATGAGGAATGTGAGAAAGCCTTTCAAGACTTGAAGAAATATTTGGGAGCACCTCCACTATTGTCCAGGCCAGTAATGGGAGAAAAGTTGTACTTATACCTGGCAGTATCAGAGAATGCAGTCAGCTCGGCATTGATCAGAGTAGAGAATGGAGTCCAGAAGCCAATTTATTACACAAGTAAGGCTTTACGAGGTGCAGAGATCAGGTACCCAAAGCTAGAAAAATTGGCATTGGCATTAATTGAAGCAAGTAGAAGAATGAGGCCATATTTCCAGGCCCATACCATCGTCGTGTATACCGACATGCCGTTACGACAAGCCCTTCATAAGACAGAAAAATCAGGGAGACTGATGTATTGGGCAATAGAGCTCGGTGAATATGATATTGTGTATGAACCCAGATCATCACTAAAAGGGAAAGCCGTAGCAGATTTTATAGCAGAATTTACTTATCCTGATACCCCCGAGGAGCAAAAGTTGCTCACTGATCAACCTGTGGATGTTACAGGATCAACAAACACGAGCTAAGACCAACTCCGTTTGGTAAAAGGACGAGTGGATGTTACAGGATCAACAAACACGAGCCAAGACCAACTCCAGTTGGTAAAAGGACGATTGGATGTTAAAAAATCAACAGACATAAGCTCAGACCAACCTCGGTTGGTAAAAGAACTTGTGGATGTAGATGATCATCAACTTCGAACTCAGACCAGCTCCGGTTGGTAAAAGAGCGATAAGTGATGGTCGACGAGGAGCGAAAAGTACCAGGGGAGGATGAAAGGAGGCAGCAAATATTTCACCGAGGAACTCTATCAGATAAAAAATTTGAAGACGGGTTACCCATATGGAGATTATATGTAGATGGCTCATCTTGCACAGCAGGTTGTGGGGCAGGAATTATTTTGAACACCCCAGTCGAGATTGACATGGAATATGCCTTGCGATTCCAATTCAAAACCTCCAATAATGAGGCTGAGTATGAGGCCATGATAGCAGGTCTTAATTTAGCAAAGATTATGGAAGCGCAACAAGTGATGGTATTTAGTGATTCTCAATTGATTGTGAATCAGATGATGGGAACATATGCAGTTAAAGGAGAATTAATGGTCAAGTATCACGCCAAGGTAATGGAGTTATTTACAGAATTTGATGCGATTCAGTTGATCAGAATACCAAGAATGGAGAATGCACGAGCAGACGCACTGGCCCGACTAGCATCAGATACTCGTACCGAGCTGCGAAGAATAATACCAATTGAGGTATTAGAAAGTCGGAGCATAGATGAAGACCTGACGATAAATATTATCACCCTTGATTTAGGGCCATCTTGGATGGATCCCATCAGGGCATATGTTGAAGAAGGAGAATTACCGGAAGATAAGCTCGCTGCCAAGAAATTGAAGTATAAAGCTGCTCGGTATGTATTAACTAATGGTATTTTGTATAGACGAGGAATTATGGCAGGTTTGCAAATATGTGTACATCCCTCCGAGGTGAAAGAATTGATTGAAGAAATCCATGAAGGATCCTGTGGAGCCCATGTAGCAGGTCGGACACTTTTGCAAAGGGTGATGACTCAAGGATACTACTGGCCGACAATGAGGGATGATTGTATAGCCTATGCTAAGAGATGTGACAAGTGCCAACGTTTTTCCTCCATCCGACGAACTCCACAAGCATTGTTGACACCCATAACTTCCCCTTGGACATTTGCCATGTGGGGAATTGATTTGGTTAGACCACTGCCGACCACCCGAGGAAGATTCAAGTACCTCGTCGTCGCAGTAGATTATTTTACTAAGTGGGTAGAAGTTGAACCCCTTATCGATATGACGTACGAGAAGGTGTACCAGTTCGTTTGGAAGAACATCATCTGTCGATATGGTCTCCCTCATGCCTTCATCACAGACCATGGAACACAATTCGATAACGAGGAGTTTTCTGCCTATTATCGACAATCAAACATTTTGAAGACTCATTCAGCACCAGGCCATCCTCAAAGCAATGGACAGACTGAAGTGACGAACAAAACATTATTAAATGGTTTGAATAAGAGGCTAAGTGAGGCTAAAGCTAATTGGATTAATGAGCTACAGTCGGTACTGTGGGCTTACCGAACAACTCCCTGAGCAGCAACTGGAGAATCACCATATATGCTGGCATTTGGAAGTGAGGTTGTAATACCTGCCGAGTTGGGTCTCCCAACACACAGAGTGCTGAATTTCAATTCCCCAGTCAGTGACTTGATGAGAAGATTAGATTTGGACATGCTCGAGGAGGTTAGAGAAGAAGCAGCCATTAGGAATGCTGCTTATCAACAACGAACAGCTCTGTTCTACAACAAGAGGATGAAGAAATGCGATTTAAAAGAATGAGATTATGTGCTAAAGAAGGTCATTCAGAAGCACAATAAATTGGAAGCAAACTGGCATGGACCTTACCGAGTTACAGAAGTTGTTCGACCAGGAACTTACCGAATAGCAACTCTAAAAGGAGAGGAATTCAAGAATGCATAGAATGCTGAACACCTACGCAAGTATTATCAGTAATGTAAAATGTAAAGCAGTTCCATCAATATGAATAAAACGACGATGTTTCACCATCTTCTCTCCTTTTATTGAAAGTTTTTCGGGGAATATTAGTGTACAACACTACGCAGCTCGACAGAAAAAAGAAGACGATAGTTCAGACCCACGACCAACTCCAGTTGGTAAAAGGGCGAGAACAAATTATACTCCTTTGGTTAGGAGGCATACACTAGCGTGACCAACTCCGGTTGGTAAAATAACTAGTAGATAGTTCAGACCCACGACCAACTCCGGTTGGTAAAAGGGCAAGAACAAACTATACTCCTTTGGTTAAGAGGCATACACTAGCGTGACCAACTCCGGTTGGTAAAATAACTAGTAGATAGTTCAGACCCACGACCAACTCCGGTTGGTAAAAGGGCGAGAATAAACTATACTCCTTTGGTTAGGAGGCATACACTAGCGTGACCAACTCCGGTTGGTAAAATAACTAGTAGATAGTTCAGACCCACGACCAACTCCAGTTGGTAAAAGGGCGAGAACAAACTATACTCCTTTGGTTAGGAGGCATACACTAGCGTGACCAACTCCGGTTGGTAAAATAACTAGTGGACACTGATAGTTCGAACTCAGTTGCCATCTTATGGTGGTCGGAAGGAAGAACTATTCCAGAAAATATAAAAAATTCCAAACTGAACCAAGTATGGTTGGTCGGTGATCAAAACCCACTAACTGTAGTTGGTCGACGAGGATAAATTATCGACCTTGGTTAGTCGGACACATTTTATGAAAAAAATTGAACCAAGTATGGCTGGTCGGGGATAAAAACCCACCAACTATAGTTGGTCGACAAGCACAATTTAACAACCTTGGTTGGTTGGAAACATTTTAAACATTTTATACTCATTACATTATTATTAAGTGATCGATCAACATTACTGATACTTGTAATTTTTATTACTAAGTTGGTCGATGAACAACACAATATTGTTATCTTTTTAACAGATACATATGCACAAATATAAAAATGTTAGACAAGTACAAAAGAATAAGCAATACAGATTTGCAAACAAAAATGAAATTCTTTCATTAAAGTCAAAATGAATTACACAACTTTATTACACTGATATTAAATTGTGTACTAATTATTACATTGAGATTCCTACTCTATTGGTTTTTTCCCTTCAGCTTTTGAAACAGGCCCCTCGCCAGCAGGAGGATCTTCCAAGCAAAGAGGAGAATTAATGAATTTAATATCTCGAAGCATTCTGACATTCATTATTGAAGGAGTGTCCAGTAAATGCTCCGGACGAGATACTTCGATCTGAGAGTGAAGATTATAGTCACCGAGGTATTGTGCAAGCAAGCTCCGAGGAATGGCACGAGCTGGTATCCATTCCATTTCCAAATTGAACGGTGGCGCAGGCAAATCAAGTACCCCAGGATCATAATAGTCCCACAAATAATGTCCCTGTTCAAGTTTCAGCACGCATAAGGCATTCAGCCAGCCTTGTTTATAGCCCTCATTATTGGCATTCTGGATACGAGCATCTAAATGGAATAGTGCCTCATTGTACCCAGCCATCCAAAATTCCCGGGGCTATTTATGAAATTGGAAAGTTAGTCTCTCCAACTGCTCGTGAAGGGTTTTGGCAAAAATGTCCTTATTCTCTAAAGCAAACTTCGTCGCAGTTAGTTGATCCTCCAAAGTTAGAATTTTCTTGGACATTTCAGACAAAGCCCGATCTTTCGCATTCAATTGGAACGCTTGAGATTCCAACGTTGATCGAGTACGAGCTTCTTCAACATTACGACTAAGAGCTCTCGATCCTCCCCGAGCAGGCCGAGAACTTGGTTCCTCGACGACGTTCTGAGAAATTCTTCCTCGACCACGAGAACCTCTTCCTCGTCCCCGAGCAGCAGCAGAAGTACCAGACCTTCTCAAGGTATCCAACTCTTGCCTTAATTTGGCATTCTCAACCTCTAGGAATGAGAATCCTTCATCGGTGATCGGTACCAAGGCAGTGGAAGATGAAGCTGCAGACTCATACTGTGCCAAATTTTTTTGCAAATTGTTGTTCTCTTGCTCCAGCAGCTCGGTAATCTGTCTGCAGGCCTCAAATTCACCCTTTAGGGTTCTCTCCCTGACATCGTACCCAGCAATGATCTTTTTGTGGCCTGTCTCGGAAGAAAGCTGTTGATACCTATTCTCATACTCCTCGTGCAACAAGGCAGTTGATTCATTGTGCTGATTCTGAAGATATTCTAGGGTACAATGAAGCTCCTCGATCAATTCGTAGTATGCCACATTATTGGCCACAGCTCGATCAAGTAAATCCTTCAGGTATCGATAAGCCTCAACTGCTTGCTCTGAAGCATCATGGCCAAGGATGTCAGCAATTTCTGATACACTCAGGTCTGTGTGACCAGCCTTATAATATTCATGGCATTGCTGCATCAGCTTTGTATCATTAGCAGATATCAATTCCATTCTAGCCATAAACTAATAAGGAAGAGAAGGCAAGAGTTAATAAATAAATAAATAAAAGCAGACAGAGCATCAACAATGTAGAGGAACGAAAAGAGGTGATTTTGTTACATCATCAAAAATAGTACATCGTTCAGAATACAAAATACAAGTAAAAGAAAAACAGAAAGACAGTACCGAACAACTTCACACCTTTTCCTTGTCTCCCAAAACTTTCTCGGGAGGCTGGGACGAGGAGCTTGGTTGCTCGGTGGGAACAATGATTCGATTGGTAGAAGCTGGGACTTGTTCTGGAGGAGCAGGCAAGGACGAAATCTCCTCGGTGGCTGTCTGGTTGGATTGTGGAGCAAGGACTTGATCACCCACTGTCATTGAAGATTCTTCAGATGCATCTTCGTCTTCATCCTCATCTTCAATAACTGGAGGAAGACCAGGGAGATGTTGTTGAAATAGCTCAGAGTCCTCGCTCACCTTCAACTCCTGCAAAGCAGCAACCCAACCATCATGGAAGTATTTCAAACTTCCATACTTCACCTGAGTCATCATTGCTGCTACCCCCTTATCCCATCCTTTGTCCCAACCAGTTCGAAAGGATTTCTTCACAGCTATTTTTCTCTTCATTTTCTCCGAGGAGAGCTTCTCGGACAGAAGATCCTCGGTGGCTTTCAACTTGGCCTCCACCTCCTCCTTCTGGCGATTTACTTCTCGCAGAAGGGTCAGCTCTTCCTCAGCTAATTTCAATTTATTCTCAAGCTCTCCAAAACTTGTGAGCTTCTCGGCATATTTTTTATTCTATCCCTCCAAATCCTTCACCTTCTTTCGCAATTGCACTTTTTCTGCCTCAGACGCAGTCAACTTCTTCTCCCATTCACTCTTATCCTCGTCGTATTTTTGACGGGATTCCTTCAGAGACTGGGCCAAACCCACAAAAGCATCCTCCACTCCAGACGAGGAGCTAGAAGCCTTGGGTGCTTCATCTTTCTTCACTATGGTGTTAAAGCAACTCACCAGCTGAAAAAGAAGGTAACAAAAAGTCAATGCCGAGATACATATATTAACTGAAAGAAAGAAAAATTTAGGATACGAGAAACATACTGAAGCAATGTGACGAGTAGCTAGGGATGTCAGCATATCCCTAGACATGTTTTCTTCTATCCCTTGGACTTCAGGAATAGTCCAAGTCTTTACCGAGCTCATCGCAGAACTCGGAGGAATAATGGTTGGAACACCAGCTCCACTAGTTTGAAGCTGGCAAAGGGTCACTAATGCTGACCCCGGGACGAGCAGTAAAGGATGATGTGTAGCTCCTGTACTGCAACAAATATGAAGCAGACCTGATGTGCTCGTCTACAACCCTCTGATGCAAATTCCAGATATGTTTCAATTGCTTTATATTAACTTCTGACTCTTTGGGAGTTTTTCTCTTACTGTCAACTGCAAACAAAAACATATTGAAATATCAGTCATACATTTTGTCAAATACAATGAAATCATAATTTCAAAAAACAAAATAAGATGAAAATAACCTATCCCATTGCCATAAGGGGGGCATCTGGGACCCTCATATACTGCATCTCCAACCAGAGGGGCATGTTGCCAATTCTTTATAACTACCCCGTATTCAAAATAATCCCCGTTGGCATCAGGGAGGTTGACTACTAAGGCCCTATTCAAAAACCTAGTTTTTAAATAAAAAACATTGTCTAAAACAGCCCATCTATAACAGTACATAATCTCAGGAATTCTTATACGAGTTCCATGAGTCTGATTTAACCTATACACCCCATTAACTATTCTCCATGTGTTGGGGGCTATTTTTGCAGGGTCAACATCGAAATACTGACAGAATTCTAAACACAAAGGGTTTGGTGGAAAAGAAAATCCACATTCAGCAATAAATAGGCTAGGGAACCAATGTCCCTCAGCCAAATTAAAATAACTTGAAGGTTCAGAAAGACTCTCCAAAGTTACCCAAGAAGGAATAGAAAAGTCAGAACGGAACTTCTCAAGAGATTCGATAATATAAACCATGGTGAACAAAAAGAAATGAAGAAGAAGGAAGAAAATCTTACAGGAAAAAGGAGATCTGTTGACAAACAAACGAAAAAAGGGATGAACGCACGGGAGAGACAAAAGCTATAGAAAACTCGAAAGCAGAAATTGAAAAGGTAGAAGACGATGGGATTGCCTCTGAAGTTTAAATACTTTGCCTTGGGAACCAGCGAAAGAAATGATTACATAAAAGAAACTATTGCGCTACCGGCGGCTAAAAGGACAAAAAGTGCACGAAGATCGAAGCGCTTATGAAAAGGCAAAAAGGCGGATTCTGCGAATTTGGAAGGAAGTTCAAATACAAAGAAAATGCTCCTAAAACCCAGGGAGGTCATTTAATATTGCCATATACCGAGAAAGAATGTTCCATACTCCTCAAAGTTCGAAATATGAAACATTGGGGGCTTCTGTTGATACCAAAATTAGTATGTTGATGTGGACAAATAATAAGAAGACACGTGTCAATCTACGTGGCACAATAGCAACAAGGAAGATCATTCCCCCGACCAACATACTCACTCCGAGGAACACCAACCCTCCGAGGAACTCTTGCCCTCCGAGGAACTCTAATGCTCCGAGGAACTCTTGGACGACGAGCAACTAAGACGATTCGAGATGCATCTCGACCGCTGCATTAATTGCCAGATAATCAACAGTTCAACTATTCATTGAATGTTTATCATCTTGACGCACACGTTTGAAGAGCATTAAATGAATTATCCTTTCATATGTGTATCATTTAATGTAATACCCTTTCATGTACAGCCTAAGGGCTATAAATACCTTGTATCACCCTCATTCAAAGGGGGCGGAATTTCTTGAAAGAACTTGTAATCGAGAATTCCCAAAATACTCAGCAATAACATAACAGTGGACGTAGGCCATTCTTATAAGGCTGAACCACTTTAAAAATCTCTGTCTCATTTTATTTATCTGTGATTGAATAATTAGAGCGATCTAATTTTTTACATCAACAAGATAATGTTTTGATCTCTTGACTGGGCATAGTATAAACAGAGTAGTCATTCAATTTCCAATTTGATGATTTGATCTCTTGATTGGGTATGGTATAAAAATGTGTAGAAAGTTTACCTTTAATATTTGAATTGATTAGTTTCTGACCTTTAGGTTTGCCAAGTATGACCTTTCGAGTCCTTCTGTAAAGAGGGGGCTTCCTGTAACTCAACTAAGAAGTAGAATGACACTGCAAGATATCTTATTGAACGCAGTTGGGAAAGGCATAATTAGTAAAAAATCTAAAGCGGTGGACTTTGTTCAAGACTCTCACAAGGTTTGAACCGTCTTAATAATTAAAAATCTTATTTCATTAAATTTTAGTATGGAGATCCTTATTTCTTTTTTTCCCCCTCTCGTAATGTAGGTTACGTGATCCCATGATGGGAATCAATATGAAGGCGATATTTTTGTTGGGTCAGATGGAATTTGGTCATAAGTAAGCTCCTTCTATTTAAAGCTATATATGAACTCCTTTTCCCCTAAATCTTTTGTTAGGTGCGTTCAAAACTATTTGGGAAAAAAGAAGTAGTATATTCAGATTATAAATGCTACAGTAGACTAACAAACTTTGTGCCACCTTATATTGATTCTATTGGGTCTGTATTTGGTGCAAGAACTAAAAAAATCCATTGTGAGAAATCTTTTAGAAAAAATAAAAACAAAAAGAAAGCTTGAGCTGGAAAAAGCATATTCTCATAATATATGATTTCAAAAGTTGTTCTCAAGTTCATGTACAAAATCAAGTACATTTCTGTGAATTTTTATTATCATTGTTTTCAGAAAAGAGTTATAATTCAGCATAATGTTTAGTGTTAGTAATACCACACGAAGACGTGAATTTAGGAGAATATTATAGGGTAATGTGTTATTGAAGTAGTTGATGATAGTGGTGGATAAGCTTGATTGTTGAGAGTCGTGAATCGTTGATCGAATGGTTCTTCAAAGCAAGTATAACATGTGATTTCATGGCTATTTTTTGACAACAATCGATGCAATACGGTCTCATCAAGGAATCCTAAGATATTTGTCTCTTTGAACTTTTTCATTTTTGGTTAATAGGTGTTTTATAAAAGGCCTAAGTAATTGTTTTACACTGTTTAAGACTTTTGTTCTTCTTAGGTTATTTATCGATTACAGAATGGAATAATCAAATGATGTTTTTAATTTTAAAAGATCATATAAGAAGTTTTCTTTGTTTAATTCCAGATTATTTTAATTTGTCCATATCATATTGGTTTCAACTTCAACAATTTTAGTGCATTATCTAAGTTTCTACATCTGAAATGAAGATGGAAAATATTATTATACACTTTAATCTCACATTTGTACATGGATTATGAGATCTGCAATATGACAATGGAGCCAAGTTTCTTTTATCCTTTTTTATTGTTGAAATGTCAAGTAAGTCTGATACATTTTCTAACTGAAATGTCGAGTCTGATACATTTTCTAATTGAACTACGTTGCAGTTTACTGTTTAATTATGTAATTCTTCTAACAAATACAATATGTATATTTATTTATTACTTCCATTAGAACAGATATCAGGGCTTCCCAAGACGTGAAGGCCTATAGAAAGAATGGCTTTGCGCAATCTCAATGCAGTCACGCAGATCATTTAAAATTTCATGCCTCAGTGCCTGAAGTATGGTTGTTCTTCCCTTCTTATTAGTATTTTATCTAATGTCTTTAGGATGGGGCACAACTCAACTGGAGCAACATGATTCTTTTCATGAGGATGCTTTGCATTTAAACTCAATTGACTCAGAAGTTCATAAAATGCTCCCACTACCGAGAACCCTTGCCAGTGATGTTATCTCTCATATTAAGGTAGAGTTCTCCCTTGCCTATCATTTAACCAAATTATATAAAATGGGTGTTTTTTTTGGACTAAATTACATATGCACGTTAATGTTAAGGTTGAGTTCTCCCTTACCTATCATTTGACCAGATTACATAAAATGGGTGTCTTTTAGACTAAATTACATATGCACGTTAATGTTTTTAAGAACTCAGGTATGCAAAGTTTTGGATAAGGTTTCTCCTACACTTATTGGAGATTCTCAAATCATAAAGATGAGAAGTAATAATTCTGCACTTTGATTCTCTGACAATAATTCATTATTTGATTTATTATTTACAAAATTTAGTATTTATTGTCAATTACAATGACTTTCTATATCTTATATTCATTATTTGTTTTTTTTGGAAATTTACTATGTGGTTCATGAAGATGTAATTGATATTATCAATATTATATAGGGTGTATATCATTTTCATATATTGATTAATATTTAATGTTTACGGTTTCTCATATGATGATTTACTGTTTACTGTTTGCAGTTTGCAGTTTCTCATATGTTGATTTAATGTTTAATGTTTGTAGTTTCTCATATGTTGATTTAATGTTTGATATTTATTCAATGGAAGCACTGTCTTATCATTTGAAAGCAGCATCTTGGTCCCAAGTCTAGCTCCATTCCCAGCAATTCAATTCATGGCTCGCCACCCAACGAAGGGTACATTGAGAAGATTAACGAGGCAAAAAATAAGAGCACTGGGAAACAGAAGCTCAGGCGACCAGAGACGAAACATTGTTATGTGGAACCGTAGAGAGTGTTAATGGAGGTTATTGAGATAGCTAGGAAAATTCTAAATAATCTTACTGATATAATGTTTGATTCTAAAAAAACTAAAGTGGTTGGTTTTATTCTATTGTTTACACTTCATTGTGTTGGATTTTTTTTACCTTAAATTATGATGTTTATACGAGGTCCAAGATGAATTATGATTATTGTTGTTGGGAGTAATGTTTATTTTTTAAATAGGGGGATAATCTTATTAACAAAGGAGATTTTGTCCAAAATTTCTAAAATATTTACACGGTAGTGTAAAAAAGCATCATAATTTTGTATGGATCTACTTTAGAACTTATAATAGTTTTTTGTGTTATTTTTTATTTAAAACGAACACGATCCATTTATAATGTCAAATTACACGGCTAATGCGATTAACAATCGACACCAAGTTTAAAATGATGATACATGAAAATGCGAGTAAAAATATGACTAAAACGATAATACATGATAATATTAGTTATGAACATGACGTCACATGACTTATGCTCCTATCAACGACGCACACTATTGAAAATTAGCATCATGCCTTCAGGCATGGGCATACCATAGTGTGTGTGTGTGTGTGTGTGTCTATATATATATATATATATATATATATATATATATATATATATATATATATATTGTCGCTGAAGTCATATATATTTTAATACCATTCAGCAAAACCATGTCTATGGCTCAAAGAACTAGCTTAATTATTACGAGTCTACTTCCCCAAGTCTTGAACATATTTTAATTCTCATTAATAAATATTAAAGATAGTAGCATCACTACGCTAAATGCTCAGACTTACCCAAACAGCTCGTACATCAAATAAATCACAAATTAGCCCACCTAATTCGTTAATAAAATTAATTAACTCTCGCATTTTAATAATTTCCCAAATTAATTACCCACTCAAACCGAGGTAAGATAATTCTGCCTAAATTACCCAACGAAGTTTTCTCATCCTTATCGATCAAAATTTCTGTTGGAAACCTCTAAATCAACCCACGAATCAAATAATAAAACTTGGAGTGCCAGGTGGTTCAAACTAGTTCGGACAGACTCCAAAACTGGTTCGCTCACCCAACCCGAATCGGTTCGCTCCCAAATTCATAGTATCAGAGATTGAACTAGAAATTCCTAAATTTACAAGTAAATGGGTTTATTTTCAAATCTTTCAACAAAACCTAGGTTCTTTTCAAAAATCTGAATTTCAATTAAATTAACTTCTACATCTTGCCAGTGTTTCAAATCACAATAATTATAATTCATCTCAATTTATTAATTCACCTTTAAAAATCATGTTAACATTTCAAGAGATAGATTCAACCCCAAAATCCCCTTTTGGTGTGAGAACACCGTTTCCAAAATAATCTTCTACACCTATTATGATATGGACACAAATTCCACACATAACATCTATATCAAGATAACCATTTTCCTAATATGATTCATAGGGTCTGAATTTCGTTGAAGAGATGAATTGCTCCTCGAATTCGCTACCCAAATTCTTTTTTCTAATTCCATCTTCAATTTATCCTCTTCCTTCACTTGGTTAGGGTTTAGAATTGTGTTTATGTTGCCTAAAAAACTTAACCCTGGATGAAATAATATAAATTCTAATATTCGTGTAATGGGTCAAGCCTAAATGACCTAAATGCCCCCATCTGAGCTCAATCTAGTTTAAAAAGCCCAAGGAAACAAATTACTACCCCGGGTACTCAATTATTCCTCTCTTGGCCCATTCGGAACCAAGCGTGGACTCGAAATAACCATCTGAGTCATTTAACATAAATTTTCTATTTTAACCTTTAAATAGTCTCTCGTCCTTCCCATCCATTACAACGTATTATGATTTACCGTATTTTATTTACTATACAAACTTAGTAAATTTAATACATAAATATTAATATTAATCTTAATCTCTCAAATTAATATAAGATGATTTCTCAACATTTCTTTTTAATTTAAATTACTGTACACATGTAATTTAAAAATGTCAGAATTATATAAATTCAAAATTATTCAAAAATACGGGGTGTTATATATTGCTTTCAATTATAATTTTAGCTTTGTTACGATCAACTGGTACTCCCTTTTGGTGTACCAAATAACGAGTAAATTTCATGCAAAACCTCAAAAATCATAATTGAAAAGATTGATTTTAAGTGAATAAAGTCTTATCCTTTTTGAAGGACTTTTTTATATATATATTTTATACGATTAATTACTATTTTTGATTTGACTCGTGAAAAATGGTCTTCATTACCCTTTAGTATGTGACCCATGCATTCTTCAATACAAATGGTATTTCTATCTATTCGAAGGTTCATAAATTACCTGGGCACCTAAAAGCACACTTATACACATCTTATTCTACTATGTATATTTGTTTTTTTCTAAGATTTTAAAAGGCCCAAGTCACGGTCAAGGTGTTGAGGTCAAGCCTTATGCAAGGTGCTTAAGCAAAGCCTAGGTGTAAAAAAGCATTTTCCATTTTTTAATTATACTAAGACTAGTAAAAGAATAAAATAATATACACGTTGCATATGCATGCTCCATAAGTCTATATCACCATAATACATGCAATACAAATTCAAACTAAGTCCATATCACCCTATTTCATGCAATAAAAATTCAAATTAGGTTAGTAAATAATATATTTCAAATATAATTTAACTGTAATAAAATCTAATATGATATAATAGAATCAAAGAGAATCAAAGAGAATAGAATATAAATTAGTAAATAATATATTTCAATTATAACAATAGAAGAAAAATTCATGAGCAGAACCAAAAAGATAAGCAGGAGTATCATCCTTCTCTAATATAATAAGAAAAAAACATAAGAAGAACCAAAAAGACTATAAAAACATAAAAATAAAACATAAGCAAAAACATCATGAATTAGTATAAGCAACAATAATAAGTAGAGACATCATGACGTAAAATAAATACTATACAAATTTGGTTGGTTTTTTTTGTTTGTTTAATGGCTTCTGATAAGAAAAAAGACTTCAACTTTAAAAAGTCATGTCTTTTCATGACTTATCGTGCCTAGGTACACGTGAGCCGTTGATCGATACTCATATGCGCATTGACCGTGTCTTTTTCCATGCCTATTCCTTATGCAAGGTGCTTAAGCGTCATACCTAGGCACATCTTTGCACCACCTAGGCGTGCCTTTTTAAGACACTGGTTACAACTAGAATGACCATCCATCATAGACATGATAGCATAACTAGTTGATCTGCCAACTAATAAATCTACCAATCAAATTGGATATTCATCCTTTAGAGATGAGAAGTAATAATTCTACAGTTTGTTTCTCTGAGAATAATTCATTATTTAATTTGTTATTTACAAAATATAGAATTTATTATTTACTATATGGTTCATGAAGATGTAATTGATATTATAAATATTATATGGGGTTTATATGATTTCTATATTTTGGAACATCTATGCTTTGTTAGTATAACTATTGTTCCCATTCTTATTTCTTTTCAACCATTTATTTCCCTTCAAAGCCACAAACTAGCACATTTCAGCATAATGTTCCCCACACTTGATACATAGGAATTTAACACAAATTTGATCTTAGTTAATTAGGTGAACCTAAACATTCAAGATATAGAAACTAAATCGAAATAAAAAACACAAACCATAAGACAAAAGATGAGGAAAAATTCCTTTCGGGCCAAATCTTTTAGAACATTGTTATGACTAGGTAATATAGAACGACACGGACAAACTTATAAAAACTTAAACTCCACTAAGTAACGCAGCAGTGTCTTCCTTCCTTGTTGTTAGCAGACAATGATGCATATCCAGCAACACTCGACACCACCAATTATCATTAAGAAATTTTATTCAATCCTCGGCAATGGAGAGTAACTCAACAAGGGTATGAACATGGTATGTGCTCTTATAGGATTTGATAAAATGCGCAATCAATCATCCAAGGGGTTTGGATTAAAAACAAAGGTGTTTTTTTGTAAAACTATGGTTTCGAGATCTATTGCTATTGTATGGCAAAGTAATCCCAAGAACCCTTTATATGAAAAAAACATGATTTTTTAGGTGGCACAAATTTGAGGGCTCCTCCAAATGAAAATAGGAGTTTGTTCGAAAGAAAATGCATAACACGTTCGAACCAAAATAAAACGCCTTCAAATGAATAGCCAATATCGTTAGAACTAGATTTAAATGATCTTCAAATGACATTTGTTTTATTAGTAAAAAAATCTCATTTGATGCTCGTTTGAATAAACTACCAATCTAGTATGATCGAACACTTAAAGTCGCTCAAACGTCTTAAAAATAAAAAATATTTTTCTTTTAAAATATTTTTAAAAGTAACCCTCAAACATTTTATAAAAACAACCCCAGAATAAAATGTTTACACATAATAAAAATAATATACCTTCTCCAATGATTGAAGTGAGGATGTCAACTCTTTCGATCTTCGATTATTGCATTCGGTCGCTAACTTATCTTCACTTGAAGCTCTTGAGAATGTACATGATGGTGAATGTGAAGGAATATGTGAAACTTAAAAACATGATGAACACATTTAAATTTTACTCTTATAGTAATCACCCATTTCAATCTTCGAAACCTTTACTTCAGCCTTAGTTTTCATTTTAAATTCAACACGAACTTTATTTCTACGCATCTAAATAAACAGCAAGTTTGCCTCTGTTTCTTTGATATTAGGGAATGGGTTTTCATCCATACACATGTTTCTTTCTTCTGTTCTAGGAAATTTGAGTTTTACTCTCCTAATCAACTCTTGAATCATGTCACAAAACACATAGCACACATTAGTTTAATGGGATAAGACATTGTGACATTTATAAGATTTTACCCTTTAATCTCATTAGGATTTTTAACATCATTAAGTGGTGTCCAAATTTATACATTTAAGAGATAATCAAAGATTTCATCAGACTTAGAAATGTCAGATAAATACTTTTATCATTCCCTTTGATTTATGGGCAAAAGACTATATTGTTGAGTCCTTTTGAACCAATGGTTCACATATTATAGTTTGAGTTCCTATCATCTCAGCACCATCTATTTTAAAGTTATCATACTTATAGTATGTCTTGAAAGAAATGGTATTTCTTTCACGTTTTTCTTCTATGAGATCCCCATACTTGGATACCTTGGCAGTTAACTCTAGCAAATCTCTCAACTCAATGGCATCAAATTTCTTTCAAAATGTAAATTCCAATCCAAATTTTGTGCCAACTTTATGTAGGACTATCTTGCATTTATTTTTATCCTTTTTGAACTTATTTGTAAAGTCTATTGCATTTTCATTAGGCTTCTAAAATAATCTAACTAAGCCATATAGACTTATGGCTTAGTTTAGAATAATTGTGCATAAAAGATGTCTTTCATTTGTTGCTAAGTTTGGATAAAGTCAAGCTTCAAAATTGTGAACCAAGAGAAAGTTGCATCAGTGAGTGAACTGGAAAACAAACATAATCTTAGATACTCATTTACTACAGCATTAACACATTGACTAGTGAACCTAGCAATGAGTTCTACAGTGAACCAACTTCCATCTCTTGAAAAGATAACAAAGGTTGGGAATTTAAAACCTTTTCGGAGTTATATCCCACCTATCCACTTATGGTATGGTTTCCTATAAACTTGGGTCTACATCCCCCAAGACATTAGTCCACATATTTCATATATGAGAATCACAATCTTATTTCTACCAACTCCCCCAGATAGTTGCCTATTTTGTGTTGCTATTATCTGATTTACCTAGGGAGTTAGTTTAAGTAATGGTGGTGGCACTTATGGAGGCATATTTTATTGTGCTTGATAGGCTAGAGGCTAATACACTTGGTTAATTTGGTTATCAAATCTCCCATTTTTTCTCAACCCCACGAGTTCTTGTTCAAACATAGGAGTATTAATAATCCCATAGTTCGAAACACCTAGAAAACCTAGATTAACATCATTTTTATATGTGCGGTTCTTCCTACCTCTGGGAGGTATGTTCTCCCTATTGAGTTATTATATATTACGTTTTGATGGGATTAGACGGTACTAGATTTCTATTGAGTTATTGAAACCTAGACCATTAGGATTAGGGTATCCTCCTATCTTTAGGTTATTTCCAAAGTTGGTTTCACTTGTGTTAGGCTTGTAATAGATAGGATGGTAGGGATTGGGATAATATCTTGGGTTTATACCAAACTGTGGTGCATAACCCTGACCATTAGGCAATGCACTAGTAGGTGTGGATAATCTTTTGGTTACAGTGGCGATTATAGTGTTAATGTTCTATATTATGTTCCCAAGATAATCAAAATTGGGTTTAGTTGGTAGAATAATTAGTCTTGAGCATTCGTGATACACAAATAACTGGTGTGTTGTGAATATTATCGGCTCCAGGAGCCGTTGATTTAAATCTTGACTGTGAGCAGTTTGTGATAATTCATGAGTTTCAACTATTATTTTCCGAGTACTGGACATGTGTTAGCTGGTTGAGACAATCTCACCAACATTTTCTGTAACATCATTCCTTGTACATGTCCTAGCCATTATAAATAACAATTCAGCATTAGTCTCCCACCGTACGTGCCAAAAATATATTTGTACATTTTTTGTTTGGCTTGGTTAATTAATTTAATTGACAGAAATCCAGATAAGGTTATTGATGATGCTGGGAATCAGCACCACCAGGTAAGGTGTTTCCAAGCTCTATGTATATAACAATGGCAGTACAGCTATAAAAAGAGGAGAGAAGGAGGTGAGGATATAAGGAGATTAACACCGGAATATGGGTGGTTCAGCCTGTTCTGGCATACGTCCACAGTGAGCGTGTGAGTAATATCACTGACAGATGGTACTAATGACCATGGGTACAATTCCCTCAAGCTCTCTCTCTCTACTGTATATTTTGACAGGGTTTTTGCTAGGGTTGCATGAATGAGATCCTTTTGCAAGGTAGGGGATGACCCCTATATATAATGCCTAGGGGGTGTAATGTACCCCCCATGCATGCAGTGAGCATGTGTGTGATATCCTCACCAATGGGGGAATGCCACCTGTCTTAGTCACATGTAAGCAATGATGATGAAATATTCTCCCCCATGTGGAGAATAATCTTGTTACAACTGATTTGTGTCCAGGTGTCCTTATCCAAATGTCAACAGATGCTTGGCAGTCAAGTTGGTGAATGGCCTCGGCCTAGGAGAGGCCGAGCTATAAAGGTTGGATGTCCGCTCAATCCGCGAAGTGTCATGAGGAATCTCGGCCTGATGTCAGCCGAGGTATATGCTAGGGTCGGCCTGAGCCGAGGTTAGGCATGTGGCATGCTGATGTTTACTTATACTTCTGGTAACCTCGGCCCAAGCCGAGGTAGGATCCATGATGAAGGTGGATCGGTGGCTCCTTGTTATCTCGGCCTACTTATGGCCGAGGTTGCTATTCCTGGGCACTTGAGGGTGCTGTTGATATCTGCGACGTGTGTAGCATCCTTGGGGAGGTGTATGTAGTACCGTCGTCCGGGGCCGAGGTAGTCCTGGCCGAGGGATGATACCGGTGGTCCTTACCCCTTATTGGGCCTACCAATGTCTCGGCCACCATCTCGGACGAGGTAGGTATCCCTGGCTGAGGTTATACTTGGGCATATCAATCACCCCCCAGCCCTTAGTCATTTGCGAGAGCAGGTGGCTAGGGGATTCTTGCCTCCGAGGCCTGTTCACCCCAAGGCCAACACCTGCGTGACACCTGTCCCAAGCCAAGGCGTGCCCACTTGGTTGGCATGTGCTGTCAGTTGTCCCTTGGGCTTCCCAAGGCAATGATGAGCCTTGGGAATCGTGCTCAAGTATTTAAAGGTAAAAAACCTTTCTTCTTCCTCATTTCTCTCCTTCGCGCCCTGTTTTCTGCAACTCTCTCTCTCCGAAGCTCCCTCGTTCCAGCGCTTGTTCTGCAGGGGAATACCTCGTTTCTTGCGCGATTTCCTCTATTTCATTCATCAACTCATCCTCAGGTACCTCCCCCTCTCCATATCCTTCATTTTGGCATTTTAACTTGAATTTTCCGGTTAGGGTTTGAATTTTCCGGTGGTTATATGAGTTTTCCAGTGAGGGTTTGAATTTTCCGGTGAGCTAGGTTTTCTGCAAAAGTTCTTTGGTTTGATATTTGGTCCCCTTAATCTTTCAAGCGAATCTCGTTTGTGGTTTTTAGGATTTTTCCTAAAGTTTAGGGTCTGCCAAAGCTTTGGGTCGTCCCCAGATGCTCAGACCCCTGTATCAACTTCTTGAAGACTTCCCATCTCTTAGAGAAAAGACCTTAGAGAAAATTAGGCAAATAGAGAGAGCTCAGGAAGAAGCTCGTAGGTCACAGGAGTTCCCTGTCAGACCTCTCTTTCCTCCACCTCTCAAGGTGATATACCCTCGTCCACCTGAGAATTTCTATCAGACAGACGCCTCTGCCAATAACTTGCCGATGTCTGAGTCTGAGTCTTACACCTCCGACCCGATGTCTATGGACTCTTTCCAAGAGGCCATGGACTTCTCTCCTCAGGCTGGTTAGGACCCTGACCAGGCCGATGTTTCCAGCCAGGCCTCGTCCCAAAATGACACAAGTACCTCAAGCTCTTCTTCAGAGGTTGAGCTTGTTGGGCCAAGTGTGGTTGTGCCTCCCATTCTAAATGCCATCCCACTGACGACCGTTACCGAGGCCAAGTTTGCTCATAGGTTCCCTGGTAACTCGTCTACGTCTGCTCCGGCCGACGTTGAGCCTGAAGATGATGAGGACGCCGAAAGTGAAGTTGACACCTCTGAGGCGGACGAGTACGAGAGCACGATCACTGAGGTAGATCTATTGTACTTCAGATACCTATACTCCATCAGTCCCTCAATCCAATTAAGGAGACCTCTGAGGGAAGAGAGGGCCTACCATGGTCAAGATGGAGAAGTCTGCTTGTACGAGGAGATGTTCAAACTAGGTTTTTGTCTTCCCTTTTACCCTGTCGTTAGGTCCATTCTTTCCTTCATCAATTTATCCCCCTCGCAGCTCTCTCCCAATGCTTGGAGAGTTATTATAGGGGCCATCATCTTGTGGAGGACAGTCCACCACTCTGACCTCCCAGTTCAGGTCTTTGCTGGGTGTTACGTTCCCACCTCGGCCAAGAATCATCCGAGCTACTATCACTTCGTGGCTCGGAGGCCTGAGAAAAAGATGCTCTTGGTCACTCAGACCTCGAACCACAATTGGAAACCTCGATATTTTTTCGCCTCAGGGCCATGGGAATTCGGCTCATCTATTCCCTCTTCCATTTTTGAGCCGAGAATACCCCTTAAATGGGGAAAAGTCACCATGTCTGCTAGGGCCGACCCTGGACTAAGTGATCAAAATGGCAAAAAGGTGAAGGCCCTACAAGACCAAGGGGCTCATGGGATGTTTGTCAAGTTCGAGCATCTGTTGACCCCCCAGTGCCTTTCGGGGACGAGCTTAGGTGGAAGTCCCCTAGCTGACTTTGGTAAGGATTTTTATTTTTATTTCAAGTCTAACCTCTGATTATACTTACTTTATTTCTGAGTCTTATCTTTTCATATTTGCAGAGAGACCACCAGGCATTTCAGACGAGTTGTGGGAGATGGCAGCTCCAAGCTTGGCCAGACTTGTCAAGAAGACCGGTTTAAATGCTCCTCCACCTGCCCCCTCAACATCTAAGTCCAAGAAGAGGGCCCCTGAGGTCCATCCCCCTGAGGATCAGAGGCCGAGCTCCAGGCGAAGGCAGACTCTAGACGCTGCGATTCCCATCACAGCCGACACCTTAGCTGCTCGTCTGGATCAACTGAAGCTTACCGAGAGCGTGGTCGGCAACAACAGGCAGGCCATGGACGCCCTTTCCAACGTGATGAATGATGCAGACAAGCGCTTTTACAGGGCCATGGACACTCATATGCTGGTTGAGTTCGGCCTCCACAGAGCCGTACAGGTATGGCTCGTCCATTGTGTGTTACCTATGAATTTACTGAATTTATTTCCCTCTTACCTCTTCACTGTCTGTGCAGAGTGTGACTGCCATGTACCAGTTATCTAACTGGGCCCTGAGGAAGTTACCTCTGATCCAGAAGGGGCAGGAGGCTGAGCAGGTGGAGATCACTCTGAAGGCCGAGATCGACCGTCTGAGGACGGAGTTACAAAATGCCGAGACCAAGGCCCAAAATTCTGAAAACAAGGCCCAAGGCCTAGAAAAGGACATCTCTGCACTCGTCCAGAGCCACACCAAGGCCCTGAAGGACAAAGATGATGCCCTGCAGAGGAAGGTTAATGCTTCCGTGAAGGCCTCTCTTGCAGATGCCTCGGAGAAAATAATTACTGATTACAAGGTCTCCGACGAGTTTGTAGGTTTTGGTCTTGAATACCTTGAAAGGGGTATCAAGGCCACTACCAAATGGGCCGAGGTCAGGGAGGCCGAGGTTGGTACCATAAAGGCCTCAGACTTTGTGGGCCTCGGCCTTGCCGACGCCCAGTTTGCCCAGGCCTTGCAAGAGATAGAGGACGAGGCTGCTACCTCTGGTCAGACTGTTACTCTGGGAGGGACTGATCTAGAAGGGACTGACCCCGCAAATGAAGTGGCTGAGGTGACCAATGCTGAGCAGACCAATCCAGACGAGACATCAAATGTTCCTCCCTCTAATGCTTGACTTGGCCTTTGTTTCTCTGCTTTTTTGACTTGTAATCTTGCTTATAAATGTTCTGTACCTCTGTTTTTTCTGAGACATTTAAATGTTATGTAATTTCTTATATTGAATGCCAAGGTCTTTCTTCATCTTGATCTGTGAATGTATTTGAATGCTATGAACTCTCTGAAGTCATTACTTAATATGATGCCATAACCATTATTTAAGAGTCTGAGGTCCTCTAACTAAGGTGTCTGAGCTCAGACCTCGTCACCATCGAGTGATGTTATGAGGGTCTGAGGTCATCACCTGGGCCGAGGTATGCCTCATAATAAATCACCAAATTAATTATTTTAAGGGTCTGAAGTCCTCTAACCTAGGTGTCTGAGCTCAGACCTCGTCACCACCGAGTGATGTTATGAGGGTCTGAGGTCACCACCTGGGCCGAGGTTAGCCTCATAATAAATCACCAAACTAATGATGTTAAGGGTCTGAGGTCCTCTAACTTAGGTGTCTGAGCTCAGACCTCGTCACCACCGAGTGATGTTATGAGGGTCTGAGGTCACCACCTAGGCCGAGGTTAGCCTCATAATAAATCACCAAACTAATGATGTTAAGGGTCTGAGGTCCTCTAACTTAGGTGTCTGAGCTCAGACCTCGTCACCACCGAGTGATGTTATGAGGGTCTGAGGTCATCACCTAAGAGGTTAGCCTCATAATAAGTATCACCAAATTCATGATGTTAAGGGTCTGAGGTCCTCTAACCTAGGTGTCTGAGCTCAGACCTCGTCACCACCTAGTGATGTTATGAGGGTCTGAGGTCACCACCTGGGCCGAGGTTAGCCTCATAATAAATCACCAAATTAATGATGTTAAGGGTCTGAGGTCCTCTAACCTAGGTGTCTGAGCTCAGACCTCATCACCACTGAGTGATGTTATGAGGGTCTGAGGTCATCACCTGGGCCGAGGTTAGCCTCATAATAAATCACCAAATTAATGATGTTAAGGGTCTGAGTTCCTCTAACCTAGGTGTCTAAGCTCAGACCTCGTCACCACCGAGTGATGTTTTGAGGGTCTGAGGTCATCACCTAAGAGGTTAGCCTCATAATAAGTATCACCAAATTAATGATGTTAAGGGTCTGAGGTCCTCTAACCTAGGTGTCTGAGCTCAGACCTCGTCGCCACCGAGTGATGTTATGAGGGTCTGAGGTCACCACCTGGGCCGAGCTTAGCCTCATAATAAATCACCAAATTAATGATGTTAAGGGTCTGAGGTCCTCTAACCTAGGTGTCTGAGCTCAGACCTCGTCACCACTGAGTGATGTTATGAGGGTCTGAGGTCATCACCTGGGCCGAGGTTAGCCTCATAATAAATCACCAAATTAATGATGTTAAGGGTCTGAGGTCCTCTAACCTAGGTGTCTGAGCTCAGACCTCGTCGCCACCGAGTGATGTTATGAGGGTCTGAGGTCACCACCTGGGCCGAGGTTAGCCTCATAATAAATCACCAAATTAATGATGTTAAGGGTCTGAGGTCCTCTAACCTAGGTGTCTGAGCTCAGACCTCGTCACCACTGAGTGATGTTATGAGGGTCTGAGGTCATCACCTGGGCCGAGGTTAGCCTCATAATAAATCACCAAATTAATGATGTTAAGGGTCTGAGGTCCTCTAACCTAGGTGTCTGAGCTCAGACCTCGTCACCACCGAGTGATGTTATGAGGGTCTGAGGTCATCACCTAAGAGGTTAGCCTCATAATAAGTATCACCAAATTAATGATGTTAAGGGTCTGAGGTCCTCTAACCTAGGTGTCTGAGCTCAGACCTCGTCGCCACTGAGTGATGTTATGAGGGTCTGAGGTCACCACCTGGGCCGAGGTTAGCCTCATAATAAATCACCAAATTAATGATGTTAAGGATGGAACGAGAATTTGTCATGGAAACTGATCTTTATTAACAACCTCTTCTCAATAAGATGGTACATTTACAATTTACAAAATAGATGCAACATCATATGAAGTATCTCTTTAGGTGGTCAGCATTCCATGGGTTGGTGAAGGGTTCTCCCTCTAGGTTTTCTAGCCTATACGTGCCAGGCACAACCTCTTCCGTTACTCTGTAGGGGCCATGCCAGTTCGGGTGTAGCTTGTTTGTTTTCTGTAGGGTCTTCTTAAGCACTAGGTCCCCTATCGCAATGGGTCTTGATTTCACCCTTTGATTGTAGAATTTTGCTGCTCTCTGTTGGTATGCTGCTTTCCTGACCTCTGCATCTTCCCTTCTTTCTTCAATTAGGTCCAGGTCTAACCTCCTCCTTTCCTCGTTGCTATCAGGATCGTAGGTCTGAACCCGATGAGTTGGTAAGCCTATCTCCGTTGGTATGACGGCTTCTGAACCGTGTGCCAGCATGAATGGGGTTTCTCCCGTGGGCGTCCTCGTTGTGGTCCTGTAAGCCCACAGTACGGCGTAGACCTCTTCTATCCATCTCCCCTTCGCGTCTTCTAACCTCTTCTTGATTCCATACAAGATGGTTATGTTCGTGACCTCGGTCTGGCCATTAGCCTGAGGTCGACCAGGAGATGAGAAGAACTGTTTAATCCCCACACTTTGGCAATACTTCTCTAAGGAGGAGTTCTTGAACTGGGTCCCATTATCTGAGATGAGCGTGTTTGGGAGGCCATACCTACATATGATGTTCTTCTAGATGAACTGAAAGGTCTTCTGCTCCGTAATCGTTATCATTGGTTCGGCCTCTACCCATTTTGAAAAGTAGTCAATGGCAACCATCAAGAATCTATAGTTGTTGACTGCTCTTGGCAAAGGTCCTACTAAGTCAATTCCCCATACCGCGAAAGGCCATGGAGAAGAGATTGATGTCATAGGCTGATGGGGTTGGTGGGGGATAGTGGCAAACCTCTGACATTTGTCGCACTTCTTCACATAGTCAGCAGCGTCCCTAAACAAGGTTGGCCACCAGTATCCTTGAGTGATGATCCTTTTGGCTAAAGGTCTTCCTCCTATGTGGCTGGAGCAGGAGCCTTCATGAACCTCCTGTAAGATCCGAGGTACCTCCACAGGATGCACACATCTGAGGAGGGGCAAAAGAAACCCCTTTTTATACAAGACGTCTCCTATCAATGAGAACTTTGCAGCCCTGTATCTCAACTTTTTTCTTTCCATCTTAGACTCAGGTAGCTCCCCCTCTCTTAGGTATCTGACGAGTGGGTCGATCCAAGAGTCTCCTGGGTTCACATTATGACAAGGGCTGCGTACCTCGTCCTCCTCTATGCTTGCCTTTCCCAGGACTTCAATTGGGATGGTTCTTCCCAAGTCTGTCTTCATTGCCGAGGCCAGTCTTGCCAATGCGTCAGTGTCATTGTTGCTCAATCTCGGCACTCTCTTCAATTTGGCCTCTTCAAAAAACTCTAGCAATCCTCTTACCTTTTTTAAGTACCTGGCTATCCTTTCGTCTTTAGCCTCGTATGCCCCCAACACCTGGTTAACAACCAACCTTGAGTCGCTATGCAGTAGGAGCTGCTTTACCCGCAGAGTTGTTGCCAGTAGGAGACCCTCTATCATGGCCTCATACTCAGACTCGTTATTTGAAGCCTGGAAGTTGAATCTCAAGGCATATTCAATGTTGGCGCCATCTGGAGCCGAGAGTACTAGCCCCGCGCCGCTTCCACCGTCACAGGAGGATCCATCCACGAAGAGGCTCCACACGTCTTCGTCTGAAGAGAAGACCCCTTCTCTCATTACCCCTTTTTCGAAGAGGTATCGATCTTCTTCGTTTTCTTCTATTCTCCTCCGAGTCTTACCTGGGACTACCTCTTCTCGGCCTTGGAAGATGTTTGGTTCTGCCTCTTCCGAATTTCAGAAGACACTACGGTTTGTCTCTTCGCCATCATCCAGGCCTTTCTCTGTCTCGGCCTCTTCCGAACCTCTATCTGCCTCTTCCCAGGTGAACTCTACCACAAAGTCTGCGATGGCCTGCCCCTTGATGGCTGTCCTGGGCTGGCAGGTGAGGTCATACTCTCCTAGCTCGATGGCCCAGGTCATCAGTCTTCCGGACTTCTCAGGCTTGTACAAGACCTGCCGCAGTGGTGAGTCGGTGAGGACTGTCATGGAGTGAGCTTGAAAGTAAGTCTTCATCTTCCTAGAGGCGTGTATCAGGGCATAAGCCAATTTCTCCATGCGGGGATAGTTTTGTTCAGACCCTTGAAGGGCCTTACTATTGAAATACACAGGTCTCTGAACCCCATCCTCTTCCCGTATGATGGCCGCGCTAATGGCTGACTCAGAGACTGCCAGGTACACAAACAACCTTTCCCCCGCGATAGGCCGGGACAGAAGCAAGGGATACCCCAAGTAGAACTTCAATTGATCAAAAGCTTTTTCACACTCTTCATCCCACTGGAAGGCCTTTCTCAGGACTTTAAAGAACGGAAGACACTTGTCTGTGGCTCTGGAAACAAACCTGTTAAGGGCCACCACCCTTCCAGTGAGTCTCTGAACATCCTTGATACTCCTAGGAGTCTTCATGTCGAGTAACACCTTGATTTTTTCCCGGTTTGCTTCAATTCCCCTCTGATTAATGATGAACCCCAAGAACTTCCCGGCTCCTACCCCGAAGACACATTTTGCTGGGTTGAGCTTCATCCTGTAGGAGTCCATGACATCAAAGGTCTTCTCAAGGTCCGTTACGTGAGTACATGCTTTCAGGCTCTTCGTTAGCATATCGTCCACGTATACCTCCATGGTCTTACCTATCTGCTCCTCGAACATCTTATTGACAAGACGTTGATAGGTCGCACCCGCATTTTTTAAACCAAAGGGCATCACCTTGTAACAGTACATCCCCTTATCAGTGATGAAGGCTGTCTTTTAAGAGTCTTCGGCGTCCATGAAGATTTGGTTATAACCTGAATAAGCATCCATGAAGCTCATGAGCTCATGTCCTGCTGTTGCGTCCACCATTTGGTCTATCCTAGGTAGGGGATAGCTGTCCTTCGGGCAAGATCTATTCAGGTCTGTGAAATCTACACACATCCTCCACTTTCCATTGGCCTTAAGCACGATCACTGCATTGGAGAGCCACTCTGGATAGGTGACCTCTCGTATAAACTCGGCCTCTTCCAACTTTTTCACCTCTTCCCGAATGACCTCGTACTTCTCTCTGGAGTAAATTCTTCTCCTCTGCTTGATTGGCCTGGCATCCTTGTCCACGTTGAGCTTGTGGGTCATGACCTCAGGGTCTATACCAGGCATATCTGTGTGGCTCCAGGCGAAGACACTCTGCCTCTTCCTGAGAAGGCT
This sequence comes from Sambucus nigra, assembly GCA_949130495.1. Lineage (NCBI taxonomy): Eukaryota > Viridiplantae > Streptophyta > Magnoliopsida > Dipsacales > Adoxaceae > Sambucus > Sambucus nigra. The sequence goes on from OX422221.1 coordinate 43,766,420, forward strand.
TACCAGCCCTTCCTTGATCTTTGGTTCTAGGGCCTTGCCGACCTAGACAGTTTTTTCTGGCTCGTCCTCATTGAGGACGATGGATTCTACCTCTTCCGCGGCCTCGCCCTTCTTTAGTTTTATTTCATCTCTCGGGTCAAGCGTGTCTATGCTGTAGGTGGCGGTTGCTCTCTTATGGGCCTCCCTCTTTTCAGCTGAGTTAAAGTAACACTCCCGCGCCGTGGTCTGATCCCCCTGCACTTCCCCTACCCCATAAGGAGTCGGGAATTTTAGTATTTGATGGACCATTGACGGCACGGCTTCGAACTCCTTGAGGGCTACTCTTCCGATGATGAGGTTGTTGGCCGAGAAGACATTCTCGTCCATAACAAAAAAGTTTATCTTCTTAGTCAGCCTCTTAGGCCACTCATCTCCTATGCGTACATCCATTTCATACATGCCCAATGGGTGCACCTTCTCACCACTGAAGCCTATCAAGGGATGGTGGTAGGGCATTAGCCTTGATCTGCTAAGACCCAAGCTTTTGAAGCAAGGCCAGAACATCACATCTGCTGAGCTTCCCCCATCTATGAGGATTCTCCCTACATCGTACCCATGCACCCTTGTCATTATGACCAAGGGGTCATCATGGGGGGATAAGATGCCCTTGAAGTCAAGTCTGGAGAATCCCACCACTAGGGTGTCCATGTCCACCTTCTTCCTCTTCTGTACTGCGTCAGAAAACGTTAGATTCATAACCTCGGGTTTGACCACTGACTTGGCCTCCGCTACATGAGCTTTCCTGTCGGCTACCTCAGAGCCACCTCCTGCGAAACCCCCACATATGGTGCCAACACCAAAGGAGATCATCCCTACCCTCTTGATTGGGGGTATTGTCATCCTTAGGAGGGAGATCTGGGTCATCTCCATCATCACCCTCCGAATCATCATGCCTTCTATCCGGGACATCGCCACGGCATCTGTCATCTCTTCTCTTCCTAGGGTCTTCTCTTCCACCCTTCGGCGCCTTGCCATCCACGTACTTTCTTAGCTTCCCGAATTTCAGCATCTTTTCAATCTCATCCTTCAGAGCAAAGCATCTATCTGTGATATGGTCGTGATCCTGATGGAACTCACACCAGAGGTTTTTATTCCTCTTATGTGGTGGGGCCTTCAGCTTTTCTGGCCACCTCAGAGCCCGGTCAGTCTTGATCTCATTAAGGATGTGCTCACAGGTCACAGTCAGAGGAGTGTAATGAGCGAACTTGTCATCGGCTGACCTCTTCTTCCCCTCTTTCTTACCCTGGGACCTCCCAGTGCTACCACGGTTCTCCTCCTCATATTTGGCGGCCATTGCCTCTTCCTCATTCATCACTTTCCCTGCGGTGGACAACAGCTCTGCCATAGACTTGGGGGGGTCCTCCGCCAACTTCCACAATAGCTTCCCCTTCTGGAGACCTCCTATCAGGGCGGTCATGGCTATGCTCTCTTCGTAATCCTCTACCTCCAACTTCTCCTTGTTAAATCTTGCTATATAGTCTCTTAGGCTTTCACCCTTAGACTGTTTGACATACAAGAGGTGGGTGGTCTTCTTCTGAGGTCTTACCCCAAAGCAGAAGTTGTGGATGAACTGCTCTGCTAGGCCCTTGAAGTTTTCAATCGAGTCCTTTGGAAGAGAGTTGAACCAACTGTGAGCTGCCCCGGTCAATGTCCCTGAGAAGGCCCTACACTTCATCTCATCAGGGATTGAGTAAATATCTGCCGCCGACTGATACATCTCGATATGGTGCACCGGGTTAGTGCTGCCATCATACTTAGGTGTCACCATAGGAGGCTTGAACTTAGTTGGGGTTGGGAATCCCACTATCCTAGCTACAAACGGGGAACCCTCCGAGTAGCCCCTCTATAATGGGTCCCTGCTTTTGATGAGGTCCCCTATCTTCTCTTTCAGACGTTGGATTGAGTCATTCCAGGGTCTTCTTTCTTCAGCTGGGCCGAGGTTTTCCCCTGCCACCTCCCTACGATGGACAGAAGGTTCCCCAGCCGCAACACGCTGACTATTGACCTCCTCCTGCTCCCGGGCTCTTCTTTCCAAGGGTCGGCCTTGATCTGGCCGAGCCTGCCTATTCCCTCTTTGAGAGCCTGCCGCGCTTCTTGACCTCGATAGCCTCTGCCTCAGGTCATTGACTGGGCCCAGCCTCTCGAAGGCCGACCCCCTGCTCAACCTGTTAAAGGCCGACCCTCTCTGCTGGGCCTCATCTCTTCCACGGCCGACACATCCTTGGCTCTGCCTATCAAAGGCCGACCCCCTATGTTGGGCCTCGTCTCTTCTTCGGCCAACACATCCTTGGCTCTGCCTAAGGGGTCGTACGGTGTTATCTGACACCTCATACGGCTCCCAGCAATCTTCCGGGGCCTCCTCAGCTTCTAGGTCATCATACCTGTCCTCTGGGCAAGGGTTTCCCTGCCTCCCCAGGCGCAAGCGCCTAGGGTCAGCAACGTCCCTCCTCCGTTGGGGTGCAGGTTAGTCCTTCATGGGTGCCTGGGGTGGTCCCCTGGCATCAGGATGGGGTTGAACTGCCGCCGGAGTTATCATGTCCGGGGAGACTCCCGGTGGCCTCATCATCATGGTTTGGCTGAGCTGGGCAAATTGCTCCTTCATGGCTTGTTGTGTTGCAGCTAAAGATTTCAAAGCCGCTGCCACCTCCGCCATTTCGGACTGAGGAGGAGCCTGACTGGAGCTAGCCCCTCCAACTCCGGGCGGCGGAAGAGGCGGTGGTAATTCAGGTGCCATGTGTTGATAATAAAGAGCTTGAACAGCAAGTGAGCTTAATACCTTAAGGACCTCTCTCAATGGTGAAACAGCTCCACACAAGGGGTGGTTCCTGGTTCACCACCAGAGTCTCCGGTGAGGTAAAGCAGAAAAAGAGGGAGAGATAGCCTCTCGAATTCCCACAGACGGCGCCAAAATGATGATGTTGGGAATCAGCACCACCAGGTAAGGTGTTTCCAAGATCTATGTATATAACAATGGCAGTACAGCTATAAAAAGAGGAGAGAAGGAGGTGAGGATATGAGGAGATTAACACCGGAATATGGGTGGTTCAGCCTGTTCTAGCCTATGTCCACAGTGAGCGTGTGAGTAATATCACTGACAGATGGTACTAATGACCATGGGTACAATTCCCTCAAGCTCTCTCTCTCTACTGTATATTTTGATAGGGTTTTTGCTAGGGTTGCATGAATGAGATCCTTTTGCAAGGTAGGGGATGACCCCTATATATAATGCCTAGGGGGTGTAATGTACCCCCCATGCATGCAGTGAGCATGTGTGTGATATCCTCACCAATGGGGGAATGCCACCTGTCTTAGTCACATGTAAGCAATGATGATGAAATATTCTCCCCCATGTGGAGAATAATCTTGTTACAACTGATTTGTGTCCAGGTGTCCTTATCCAAATGTCAACAGATGCTCGGCAGTCAAGTTGGTGAATGGCCTCGGCCTAGGAGAGGCCGAGCTATAAAGGTTGGATGTCCGCTCAATCCGCGAAGTGTCATGAGGAATCTCGGCCTGATGTCAGCCGAGGTATATGCTAGGGCCGGCCTGAGCCGAGGTTAGGCATGTGGCATGCTGATGTTTACTTATACCTCTGGTAACCTCGGCCCAAGACGAGGTAGGATCCATGATGAAGGTGGATCGGTGGCTCCTTGTTATCTCGGCCTACTTATGGTCGAGGTTGCTATTCCTGGGCACTTGAGGGTGCTGTTGATATCTGCGATGTGTGTAGTATCCTTGGGGAGGTGTATGTAGTACCGTCGGCCGGGGCCGAGGTAGTCCTGGCCGAGGGATGATACCGGTGGTCCTTACCCCTTATTGGGCCTACCAATGTCTCGGCCACCATCTCGGCCGAGGTAGGTATCCCTGGCTGAGGTTATACTTGGACATATCAGTTATGGTCTAGCCAACAAATATATCTTATCCTTATGATAGTATCAGACGATTGTGTACCGTTCGACGCTTTAATTAAAAAAACTTGTGCCTCTCTTATGGAAAACTTTGGAGTGAATACTAATGGCTAAGATTAAATAGAACAAAAGAAACTATAAATTACTTAAACTAAAACAAAAGTAAATATTTGGAATAAAAGAAAGATAATTGTATTAAAGTAAATGATTACACTACGATATGTAAAGCAAAAAAGAAAAGAAAAAATAATTATAAAGGTAAGAAACTTTTAATAAACTATAAAATAAGTTACAATCTACTTTAAATGAAATAAAAGCATTAAATAAATCAAATGAAAAGAAAAGAAAGGATAAAATGAGTAAATGTAGTATTTTTTGTGAGGGAGTCCTTTTTTTCTTTGCCTTCAAGTTGCTTATTTATAGAGTTTCTTGACATGCAACTATCGCGTAACTACTAGGTGGTTACCCAATATGTTTTTCCTTCCTAGCTACATTAGTGCTCCTATTAATGTTGTTTAGTGCTTAATCCACATCCAATGTCTTAACATGTGTCAAATATTTAATCTTCCTTTATTATTAATCCCACTCATTTTACTCAACTATAATTTTGTTTAATAATAATACATGTAAACCTTTCATTAGACGATAATTATATGGTGTAAACAAGTATGCCTGAGGTAATTATATGGGTTAAACCTTTCACTTTTCACGTGGAAGACAAAAAAACAATGAGAGTGATAATGATGAAGGTATATATATCAATTATGCCGAATTTTACTCTATGTATTCCTTTATCCAAAACACTTATCAATTGTTGTCTTTGGCCTCGACACCTGTGTGTTCAACATGATCGTATATCTTCAATATCGATAAGAATATCTCATAATAAGCATTAACTTTCTTGAGAAAAACTTTACCTCCCATGCTTATTAACAATAACATTTGGAGACATCATAGCAGAGGATAAATAAAAACTCAATCAATATCCAGTCAATTCAACTTGTCGGTGATCTTTATGATCAATAATGGTATTCCACTGCCTCTTCCATCTATCGTAACAACTATAATTTCTTGCAATGTGCCTCTTCATTCGTTTTACTCAACATGCTAATTGAAGATGTAAAACTAAATTAAAAATAAGGAATCTGATCCTTCTACCCAATCAACACCCATGAAATCTCCGTCGATATTCTCTATGGTTATATTTGCTTAATCTTGGATTTAATCTAGGGTCCTTATGATAGATTTTTTTATATATAATAAATGTTGGAATATTTTAAATATTTTAAATAAGTTAATGTGGGATCACATATTAAAATACTAATTATATTTGAGATTAAATTTTTAAATGGGAAAATGAAGTGATCTAATTAGGTAAGCTCAAAAGACATCAGCAGTAAGTATGAAATCTGAAATGTTTGGTTATCCAAATGTCACATATTAGTTACTCAAGAGTCCCCTATTATTTACTCAAGAGTCAGCTAATTAGAATTTATGGGGTTCTAATTAGATGTCTATAAATTTAATGAAGGATTGTGGTCCCCAAGGCTAATGGACTTAAAGACTCTCCTCCTCATTCCCATCAATGAGAGAGAAATCATAAAGAGAGGGATTAATTCGTGAAAGACCTCCAACCCCTAGTCTCAATTATCATTATGGATTGAGGTACACAGTTCCCAAAATTCTTTTATAAGGTAATTTCGATAATCTAATATGTTGATGAATTTTATTTAATATTCCAACAAGTGGTATCAGAGCCTCTTTATATTAGATTATTGGGATTGGTACTATGATTGTAATTTATAAGTGATTTTGTTTGATTTATCATACATATGATCTAGTTAGAACTCATATGACTTTTAGGATTCTATGTAGAATTAATGTATGATTTGTGACAATTTTCATAATCAGAGTCCCAAATTGATTAAGGATTATTAATCCAATGTGATTTTTTATGTTTCTCAAAAGGGTTTAATTCATAATGGATTTGGATGGATTAATTGACTTTTTTCAAGATTAATATGAGAATTGTTGAAATCTTGATTTAGAATTTTAAGGGACGTTTTCAACGACATATTTCGTTTTCTTATTCAGACTTTTACGAAATTTTGGTGGTCACCTGGAAACGTCGAAATAAACAAAACCCATTGTAAACAATGGGAACCACCATATCTCGGAGATTTGACATCGCTTAGACCCTTAAAAACGAGTTTTTGCCATTTTTTGGTAATAATGTCAATACTAATAACTCTCGTTTAAAATTTGATTTTGCGATTTCGCGAATTGGAGAGTGATCTTGATTTGTCACTGTAGTGATAACTCAAAAATTTCCATTTTTGCAAAAATTTTCAATTTTGCAAAAATTTTCAATTTTGCAAAAATTTCCATTTAAAAAAAATAAATGAGCACTCAATTTAATTTTTTGAGGGAATTAATTCTAACTCAATGTTTGTGGGAATTCTTTCCAAATCAGTTTTTTTTTTGTGAGAATTATTTTCAAATGCATATTTTTTTGGGGAACTAAGTCAAGTATAAAATTACGTGTACTAAATACTTGCATATTTAATTAAAAATCATTTGGTTTCAGATTTTTAATAAAATTTGATTCCCATTCGGGGTATTTTCTTAAAAAAATACCAAAATTGTATTATATCTTAAAATGAATTAATTAAAGTAATACTTTGCCAAAGTAACCTCTATTGCATAGATTAATTTATTTTGAGATATAAAAATGATGTTAATATATTTATTATTCCCGCAGGTAATAATCGGCCCAAAGGAAGATTATTATTTGGCTGAATAATAAATATACATGAAGAATTAAATATGTGATAATTCTATAGCTTTCATGTGGACAATTAATCGGCCCAAAGGAAGGTTAATTGTTTGACTGAATTCTATAATGTACAATTAATCAGCCCAAAGGAGGGTTAGTTGACCAGATTTATTATCAATATTTTTTTCTGGACTGAGAGTACCACTTACAAGTTAATATTTATGTCCAAAGACTAAATGTTAATGTTGTTCTAGGTCTCTCATTGATGGGCCCACCATTCCACCTTTACAGTTATATAAAATGTATGTCCTGTATTTATCAGTTTATTTTATTATAATATGCTATGACATAAATTTTAAATTGGAGCTTTTGTAATTTATTTATTCTTTCGGATTAAGTTACTGCTCATTCTGTTAATATTACTACCAACATGACCTCAATTCATGTGCTTAACGGTACAAACTTTAAGAACTGGAAAGAGGACATTCTTATAGTTTTCAGTTGCATAAATTTGGATTATGCGATAAGGAAGGAACAACCCACTCGTCTTATGGATTAAGCAAACTTTGAGAAGTGGGATCGTTCTGATTGCTTTAGCCCAATGATGCTAAAGCACAATGTTCTACAAGATTTCAGGGGCTCTATGTCCAATGAGGTAACTGCCAAAAGTTTCCTTTCTGATATTGAATTAAATTTTGCAAATAACGAAAAGGCTGAGGCAAGTAGGCTTTTAGTTAACCTTATCCAAATAAAGTATAAAGGCAAAGTAAACATACGGGAGTACATTATGGAGATGTCTAACATCACTTCAAAACTTAAAGTACTAAACTTAGAGCTGTATGGTAACTTGCTCATGCATCTGTTATTGATATCTCTTCCTGCACACTATGGACAGTTTATAGTGAGTTATAATACTCAAAAGGATAAATGTACTCTTAATGAGCTCATTTCACATTTTATGCAAGAAAAGGAAAGGTTGAAGCAAGAAAAGTCAACTGAAATGGCTCATATTACATCCACCTCAAGGAATATAAAGAAGAAAAGGACTAATGATAAGGGTACTGCAGTTGTAACATCACAACCCAAACCAAAAGTTCAACAAAAGATACAAGTTCTGGATTCACAATTTGCTAGTTTCTTTTCCAGATCGTGGGCATGTGAATAAGGATTATTCTAATTATGCCACATGGCATGTAAATAAATATACACTTCTCATTTTGATTTGTTCGAAAGTTAATTTGTCTTTTTTACCTATCCATGGTGGGTAGATTCGGGTGTTACTACTCATATAAGTATGTCTATGCATGGTTGCCTATGGAGCCGACCGCCAAATGATGCTGAAAGATTCATCTATCTGAGCGATGGAAAAATAGTTGGAATTGAAGCAATTGGGACCTTTTTATTATCTTTTGAAACAGGTCATTTTATTGAATTAATAAAGACTTATGTAGTACCGTTTTTCAGACGGAACTCGATTTTAATTTTTTGTTTTTGACAAATATAGTTATTCTTGTTCACTTGGAAATAATAAAGTTACTCTCTTTCTAAATTCTACTTTGGTTGGGACTGGTTCTTGAATTGATAAATTATATTTATTAAACACCAATGCTTCATTTAATGAAACCTTGCAAAATTAAAATTTACTGATGAGAATTCTGTTGCTTTGTGGCACAAGTGTTTAGGTCATATCTCCAAAAGGACAATAGAGAGACTTGTGTCAGATAGAATACTTCAACCCCTTAATTTCATAGACTTTGATGTTTGTATTGAGCGTATAAAGGGGAAATATACAAACATAAGGAAATTAAGTTCCAAAAGGAGTTAAGATGTCTTAGAATTGATACATTCTGGAATTTGCGGTTCATTCCCTACGGCTTCATGGAATGGCCAATAGTATTTCATCACTTTTATAGACAACTATTCTCGTTATGGGTACTTATATTTAATTCATGAGAAGTCTCAAGCTCTGGACATGTTAAGGCCTTCAAAGCCAAAGTTGAAAATCAAATAAGCAAGAAGATTAAAGTTGTCCAATATGACTGTGGTGGTGCATACTATGGAAGATATGATAGATCGGGTGAACAACGTCTAGAAGCTTTTGCCAAATTACTAGAGACGAAATAGAACGTTTAAGGACATGGTAAGAAATATGATTGATCATTCTTCTTTTCTATATTTACTCTTAGGAGAGGCACTTAAGACTGCAGTATATATTCTAAATAGATTACTTTGTACAATGGTAGCTAAAACCCCTTATGAACTATGGATAGGCTGAAAACCTATCATTAAAGATTTACACATTTGGGGGTGTCCAGCTGAGGCAAGGCCTTATAGGCCAATTGAAAAGAAACTGGAATCAAGAACTATTAGTTGTTATTTTGTTGGGTATACTGAACGGTTGAGGGGTTTTAAGTTCTTTGATCCCTCAACTAAGTCATTTTTCGAGACAGGAAATGTGAGATTTCTTGAGGATGTTTTGTTTGAGGGGGAAGATACGGTTAAGAATAAGAATGTTGTCTTTGAAGAGGAATCAATTCCTCTCCCAAACATTGTTCAGCCTGCTGATGATGTTGAAGGAGACAACAATGAGGACTTCCCTACTCAAAATATAAGAATTATTCCATAAGAGCAAACTCAACAATCTCATGAGCAGTTATACATCATTTTGATTTAGAGCTGCATCATACTATTGACTAGCAGCAATATAGGCTCATTGCACGAAACCAAGAGATTTCTAACTAAGAATTTTGAAATGAAAAATCTTGGGGATGCGTCTTTTGCTTTAGGAATTAAGATACACTGAGATCATTCTCAAGGTAACCTTGGATTATGCCAAAAGATCTATATCGAGAAGGTACTCTCTAGATTTGACATGAAAGATTTTGCACATGGAGATACTCCTGTTGCCGAGAAAGATAAGTTTAGTCTTTGTCAATGCCCCAGGAATGAGACTGAAAGTGTAAAAATAAAAAAGGTTCCTTATGCTTTAGCTATTGGGAGACTTTTGTATGAGTAAATATATACGCATTCGAATTTAGTGTACATAATGGGTATGTTAGGCAGATATCTAAGTAACCCTGGAATGGATCACTAAAAAGCAGCAAATGGGTTATAATGTATTTATAGGGAACAAAAAATTACATGGTCATCTATCGTAAGTCAGATAATTTGGAGATCATTGGGTATTCTGATGTCGATCTTGTGGGTTGCCAAGACACTAAGAGATACACTTCTCGCAATGTATACACGTTGTCTGGAGGTGCTATTTTCGGTGGAGTGCTAAGCAGTCACTCATTGTACCTTACACTATGGATGCACAGTTCATGGCCTGTTATGAGGCAACAAATCATGAGATATAGCTGTGAAATTTTGTCACTGGGATGCATATTTTGGATAGAATTGAAAGACCACTACAGATATATTTTGATAATAATTCAACAGTTGTATATTTGAATAACAACAGAAGCTTATTGAAGTCTAAGCACATAAACATTAAGTTTCTTGTTGTTAAGGAAAGAGTTTAGAGTAAGATAGTGTCTATTGAACATATAAGAAATAACTCCGTGCTCGCGGATCCGCTTACTAAGGCTTACCTCCCGAGGTTTGTCATAAGCACACTGCCCATATGGGTGTTGTTCAGTTTGATGATATTCATGTTTAGTGGGAGTTTGAATTCGGTTTAATGTTCCTTCATTTAACACTACTCATATACTTTATGTATTTTTCAATTTTCTGCATAATAAAGTTGATGGTATTTTCATTTTGTTGCTTACTCTGAATGTATTGTCTATTAATTGTGGTATAAGACAAGGTTTACAAGACTAAGGTTTGATCTCACTACAGAATATAGTTATAACCAATTGGAAATAGGCATATCTGATATCACATTGCATGTAATTTCTAGCCACACATCCATGTTTAATCGATGTCGTTGAATATATTTGGTGTGGTTATCATTGATGGATCGAGTTACCACATAAATGTAACGAAGGTCGCTTTGGTCTCATACTTGTATAGGAGATGTAAGAGATTGATTTAGGATATGTCTTAAGAATAGAAAGCAGTTTGGTGCACACATAAGGATATTGAATGTAATTACATTCGGACTTATTATGTAGCCCAAGTGGGAGATTGTTGGAATATTTTATATATTCCAAATAATTTAATGTGTGCTCACATATTAAAATAGTAATTATATTTGAGCTTAAATTTTTAAATGGGCAAATGAAGTGATCTAATTAGGTAAGCTTAAAAGACATCAGCAGTAAGTATGGAATCTGAAATGTATGGTTACCCAAAAGTCACCTATTGGTTACTCAAGAGTCGTGTTACTCAAGAGTTACCTATTGGTTAATCAAGAGCCATATAATTAGAATTTATGGGGTTCTAATTAGATGTTTATGAATATAATGAAGGGTTCTGGTCCCCAAGTCTAATGCACTCAAAGACTCTGCTCCTCATTCCCATCAATGAGAGAGAACTCATAGATAGAGGGACTAGTCTATGGAAGACCTATAACCCCCTAGTCTCAATCATCACTATGGATTCAGGTACATAGTTCCTCCAATTATTTGATAAGGTAATTTCGATACTATAATATATTGATGAATTTTATTTAATATTCCAACAATAAATCTTTATTAATATTTTCATCAATAGGTCTACAGCGTACATGTTATAACTCTATGTCACCTCACATGTTTAAATGTCATCACACATATACAATTCACACATTGCTAAAAAAGAATAACATAAAATCACATATGGATAATTTATATCTAATCAAAATCCATGTTTGTTTTACCTACTATCAAATGTTTTTCATACTAACTCTGTTTGTAGGCAATACATATCATAAGAAAGGGGAAGAAAAAATCATGTTATAAAACCCTAGTCTTGGTAAATGAATTATATTCTTCAAAACAAACTTGTGCATTACAATATTCATAAGTTCTTTTTAAGAATGAAGAATGAGATATCTTAATATATGATAAAATAAAAGGAAATCTTTATCTTCACGTGATAAAAAAAAAGGGAAAGGTACAAGAAAGAGGGAGAAAAGGGTTTTCTCAAAACCATGTCTTCAAGAAAAGGGGAGACTTCAAATTTTTTGATAAAGTATATCAATTAAATTATAATTGTAAAAAAAGGAAGATATTGTGTAAACAAAATAATTTTTAAATTAAGAGAAAATATTTTATATGACAAAAATTAAATTGATTATATTATATTATCTCTAGTATCTTCGTGATAATAAAAAGCACTTTAGATATGATAAGATTTTTACCACGAAAGTATCACTAGGAATATAAAAGCTATAAATGGAACCGTTACATCAAGAACATAAAAGACTACCCTCTATCTCATTCTTGAAAGTGATCATCCTATCAATTCATCTTCAGGAAAAATAAAACAACTTATAACCAAGAAAATCAATCCTAAGCCAAACAAGCAATCCATCTCTATGAGATTTTCATTAACACAATGATAATTTAATGTGAGTGCAAGAAATATCACAATAAAGATCCACGAAAAACAATAATAAATACAGAAGGTAAAGATCACACACGCAGTAACGTTATACGTGGTTTTGGAAATTTTCCTACATCCAGGGAGAAGTTACTATATTATTATTAGTGTATCTCAATTCTTGAGGCTACATCCCTTTGTCCCTGGTGAGGGATTAAAATTTATAGATGTGTAAAACAAGAGATTGAATTGTACCAGTAACTCAACTGAATTGTGGATAACTCGTTGTGTTCCTGAATATCTCCTCCGAGATTATTGGTAATCGATTGAGTGTATCATGATGTATTTGAGTGCATGTTAAAGATACATGCTTTTAATGAGTAACTAATTTGGGCCGAACATTCCTCTTATCCAAGTTGGGATGGCCGGCTACTCTCTTGGGCTGAAAATAAATGTGCCCCCACAATTGCCCCTAAAATATTTGGGATAAGCATTTAGGCCAACATATTTTTTGTAAGTTTAAGGCCCACGGACTTAACTTGCCTATAAAACGGGTGGTGGACAGATTTTAATATTGGTTGAGTTGAAAGGGTATGCTCGTCCGAGGTTAAACGCCATGGCAGATTTATGATTATACTGAAGAAGTTGGGGTACGCTGGTTCGAGCAGGCATTTGGAGCGCCAAAATCTTCATTGATACTTGTGATCCATCTTTAACATGAAATTTAAACACAGATACATCACCTCCAATATTCACCTCTCAAACACTTTTTGTCCATGAAACTTCTGGTGTTTTACTTATACATTTCTTCATATTCTTAGAGGATTCCATTCATTTCTATAAGTTTCTATCACCATCTCTTTCCTTTCACTACTTCGATTGTTATTCTTCTCTTGCTAGAGTTTTTCCTTTATCATCCATGGTGCTTTTAGATAACAAAACGATAGAAGAATTTTAGAAATATTACAATATTCCTCAACGGGTGGAAATCAACTGTGCACCCTCCACAAGGATGTCCGTGACGTAGAAGGGGGCACTGGATTCATACCCTCTTGATAACACAAGGGGGTTTAACTTTTCCCCCCAAACCCCTTATTCTTGAGATTCTTCAAGTACTTTAATTTTGTCCATGTGTAGTGCACCCTAAATATTTGGAAAATTATAAATGGGGTCCACATAATAAATGAGCTATACGGGACCAATTTAGGACTTGTTGAAATCTACTATTTTTATTCTTGGTCACGCACCAATGATGGTCTTTTGTACTTGAATATGAGAAGGGTTGATAGGGTTTTAGTATGTATCTTCTTAAATCTTATAAAGATTATTGTGGTCATGACTTTATTACTAGAAATTGCCAATATCCTCCCCTACCTGAGAGTAAGAGGTGCTACGGCCCTTGGATCCCTGACTGCGGGGGGGAGGATAAGATACATCGCTTTCCATTTTTTCTTCTATTTTCTCATTGTTTCTTCTTCTTTTGTTCATTTGCTCGATGCTTATGTTTTCTTTATCCTTTGACTAACATTTTCTTCCTTCCATCTTATAGCTCATACCAAAAATCAAGATCCTGATTTGTGTTAGGTGAGCGTTCTTGATCTCCTAAAAGCTTGGGGAATTAAGGAAATGCTTCCAGATAGTGAACATCCATGATCTGCAGCCTATTTCTTGAATATAAAAATACTACAAGCCACTTTATTACTCGGTCGGTCGACAAGGTACCTGACTTGAAGTCTCCTAAAGTTAGGCCCTCTGAAATATTTGTTTTAGAAGAGGAGGAAAAAGAAGAGGAGGAGGATGAAGAAAAATAAGGAGAAAAATATGAAAAGATGGCAACCCTCGTAAAGAAGAGAGTGCTGAATATTGATGATGATGATCATACGATGTTGTTTGATCGAATAAAGTCTTTAAAGACGTTAAAGCTAGTGGCTCTAGCTCAGGAGCCAAGGGGAAGGTAAAAGATAACAAGAAGAAGAAGAAGAGAAAAAAAAGAGAATTAGAGAGAGAGAGAGAGAAACATAAAGATGTAGGAAAAGAAGAAAAGAGACGAGGCCAAGAGGAAGTTGATCTTAAAGGCCCCTGTTTCCCCTGCTTTCACTTCTGATACTAAGGGGTCAAATGTGGCCAATACCCATATCCTTGCCCCTGATCTACTAAAGGGGGTTGTGATCGTGATTGATCATGAGCGTTCCTCACGATTGGGCTCATCTCAGCTAGCACTCAAGTTCGCTTAGGTAAATACTCCAATAATTCTCTTCCTTTCATCCTTGCGTCTCTTTCATTCTTAATTTTTCTTCTTTGCTCTGAATTAGTTGTTATTTATCTTGTGCGATTTTTGGCTGATTTTACCACTCTCTTGGATGATCATGCCGACCAGCACAAAAATAACCAAGAGATAAAAAAAAGTCTAAAAAAATCTTAGTTGATGCCCTCACTACTTGGGAGCAGGAAAAGGAGAAGGAGATGGAGGCCTATGCCAACCCCCAGGCTTCTAAAAACTTAGTGGTGGCTGAGCAAAAGAAGTTGGCTAAAGAAAACCTAAGCCTAGATAAAAAGGTTCAGAAGTTATAGGAAGAACTCCCTATAGAGAAATAAAGTATCTTTCTGGTCGGCTGGAATGCAGATTATGACGACACCGAGCTCCAGTTAGGTTTTAAAAAAAAGGTGTCCTTTAAGAAATGATGGAATCAAGCACAGGAGGTCATGGGAGTTCCTTTTGATTCTGAGCTATTCAAGATCCATTATCCTGGGCCCAACTCTCTCGCAGAATAAGAGCTAAACATTAGTTAGCCAGTTGACCGACTGAAAATGAGTCTATTGAGGTCGAATCGGCTGCTGACCAAGAAAATAGGGCTTCTGAGAAGGGAAAGACAGTGGATGACTCTGAGCAAGTGAAGAAATAGGGTCTTCAACTTAGGGCTTTTATTTATTTTTATCTTTTTGGTGCCCTATAACCTTCCTTTCTCTCTCAAGTTGTACTAAACTTTGGCCCCCTTAATCAGTTAGTAAGAAAAAATAATTTTTTGTTTATAATGATGTGTTATTTTCTTGTGGATGTAATAATGTGTGGTTCCAATCTTATCTGTTGCACTATTTTAGCCCAATTAGGACTATATCCCTTCTACCTCAAAGTTGGGGATGATTTTGGGGCCAAACATCAGCAGTCAAGCTCGCAAGGCATTTATAAAGATATGCAAGTCTTTGAGGATAAGGACTGAGCAGTACAAGGACCAATCTGTACTGGTTGCCAAACTAAAATATGGTCTCCCAGTTATAGAGGGCATCGGTTCCTTACTTTAAGAGGAAATAAATGGTTTGAGGGACCAGTTTTTGGAGAATAGGGATGTAAGCTAAGGTGGGGAAGTGCTTCAAGCCAAGAATGATTCTCTTAAAAGGGAGGTCGCTAAGATGAAGAAGGATGTCCAAAAGGCATAAGTTACTACAATTGGACTCCAGAGAGATGTCACGAGGTTGAGGCACTTATTCAGAATGGGTCCTTGATATGCGTGGGCATCTGGTTATGATAAGGGGTAGACCGATGCTCTAGCGCGGCTAAAGGAGGCTGAGGATGTCGAGTTTATGCGAGCATGGTTCACTTACCTTAGGGAAGTCAAGACTCCTAAAGAATCAGACTATTGCTACGAATACTAGGTCGATTATCCCGCTTATCATCATAATCCCTTTCTCTAAGGATGACAAATGGATCCCCATTAATGTCATTCCTGCCTAGCTCCTTAATCATTACCTTAAAGACAATGAGGGGGTGTTTATTCCTTAGTTGGTCAGGTTTTTGTATGGTTTTTATATTCGTGTAACTATATTTCCCAATTTTGATCAATATATAATTTTAATTCATTAACTTGTTCCACATTTTGAGCATGTGCTGACTAAATATCAGTCAATAAATGCCTATTTGTTTTCACCGTTGGTGTTTCCTGACCACTTTGGACCTTTGGCGACCAAGTATTTTTATTGATTATTTTTTGTTTCTTACCGATTAAATGATTTAGTACTTATAATTTAGTCATTTTGGGCACTCGGATAACTAAATGAATTTAGAATAAGTGTTAATCATTTTGGGCTATTGCCGACTACGAGTTTGCTAACTTGTGTTCGAGCATTCTCCTAGTCTAATATGCCTTATCAGTATCATTCCATCTACCTTACCTTTTAGGTCGTGTCGTCACACTCCCTTAGGCCTAGGTGAGATGATAGAGAGAATGTACATGGATTGTGGGTGTGGCCATCCCTGGGTGTATCCTCACGGCGGGAGAGGATCCCCCTTTAGGTCCCACGCGTCCCTCTCGGGGGCGCTTCGGCCGGCATTGGTGAATGAGTTGAAAATGTAGAGAGATAGAGTCGCCAGTCTATTTTACTAAAAACAGAAAAAAGAAAAAAGGGAGCCATCCCTAAGGACGGCATCCAAAGACATACTGATACATACGAAACCAAAATGATTCGAAAAGGGTCCGGAGGCTACGTTATGAAATGAAAAGGTGTTAGGCACCCATTCCTCCCTTACGGTCTCTCATGGGTTGTTGCTATTTTCCTTTATTTCCCCATAATATGTGTGCATGTGTATACATAGTCGAGATAGGAATCATCGACTTGTATCATGGAAGAGATAAAGTGAGTCATCCATAGGAATGTTCCTAAAAGTAATATTAGAAAATAGGATTTATGCGATTATCCTAGCGTCGATCATTATAAGGGAATGATAACGCGTGTGGAATAATACGCCATTAAGAACATATATATATATATATATATATACACACACACATAGAATTTAAGAGAGTTAAGTTTAAAGAATATAGAAAAATAGGAAAAAAGTAGGAAAAGGACTCGAGTCTCGGGTTTTAACCCGAGACGCCTACGTAGCCTATAGAAGCATTAAAGTCCACGTAGTTCGTATGAAAAATGAGGGGTGTGATTTATCCCATAAATCCAACCGGTAACTTCTTTTATTTGTGTGTGTATGTGTGTAAGAAAGTGTTTTAGTTGTGAGAAAATGTGAGAATTCTCATTTGAAATTTATGAGCAAATCCTCTTTTTCTTGTTTTTTTGCATTTTATTTATATGAAAATAAGAGATGTACAATAATACAAGATAAAAAGTATATTAGGATATGTGATATGAGAGAATAAAAGTATTAAGCAACAAAACAAACTAATGTGAATTTAGGAGAATTTAAATAGAGAATTGAGGAAGTTGGACCTTCTTGAAGATCTTGAGCTTGATCTTGGGTGTTGGAGAGCATCACTTGCACTTGGGTGATGCTGGAGGATACTTAATTCACCAAGTTTGATGAATAAAGTGATGAAAGGTGAAGGTTGGAAAGGGATTGGGATGTGGAAATCACGCTGACTTCGAGAGGAGTTTTCTGAGCTTGCTGAGAGTGATGGATCTCTGATTTTCCTCCTCTTGGAATGAGGTTAGTCCTTCCTTTTTATAGGCCCAGGGAATTATCGATTGGCATAGCCCTGGTCCTGCCAATCGACAGGTGTGTTTAGGCACACTGCCGATAGGCAGGGCTTGGAACCTGGCGTTTGGCAGTGTCTTTCAGGTTTCTTCGGAAAATCGTTCATAGAGCATGAACCGTTGATCCGAATCGTGCACGGGGTGAGCCATTGGAAAGGTATTTCAGAGACCTTTGAATTTCCTTGTAATTCTCCTGGGTTTCGGAGATGACTTTGGGTCAAATATGGCTCGAAAGCGCTCTTTGGTCCTTTGGACGAGGAAACTCCGGATGCAAACGGATAGTTCATCCGCATGGTAAGTCATAATCATGCATGGGGTAGACCGTTAAAAAGGTTAGGGGATGTACTTCGACATTATAAAGAGTTTGACCTGGTTTGGGGAGTTGATTTGGTCAACCGGGGCCTGAATGCGTTCGATGACCCTTCGAAGTAAAACAGATCGTTCATCCGTATCGTAAGTCAGAATTCCACACGGGGTGGACCATTGGAAAGTGGTTTCAGTGCCATTTGAATATTCATTCAGACTTGGTTGAGATGACGAGTTAACTTCGGTCAAACGGATCCTGGAAGCGTCTGGTGACCTCCTGGTCGAATTTCGAGGGAAAATGGGTCGTTCGCCTGCATGGTAAGTTAGAATCATGCACGGGATAGACCATTGGAAAGGGTATTCAGTGCCCTTCAAAGATTCATTCAGTCTCATTCGAGCTGAAGAGTTTGAATTTTTGGTCAAACGGAGCTTGGGAGTGCCTGATGGCCTTTAGGTCAATACTCGAGGTGTGACTTGGGTTTGAAATGATGAAGGGAGGTGCTAGGGACCTAAGGAGAGGTTAGGGGGTATTAGAATGGGGTGTCTATAGTGGAAAATTATCCCAATCAGGTTTTCAATCGACCAACGTAGTTGGCGACCAACCTAAATTGAATTTTTTGCCTAAGGATACTTTGTATGGCTTTTATTATTACGGGGTAACTCATAAGGTATATTATATTTGAAACAAAGACCCAAGGGATAAAATAATTGAAGTACTTTATTAACTTATTAGAACTACTGTAAACCTTGATCGACACATGAGATTCCTTGATTGAAACAAGTTGAGCAACTTCTTGTAATCCTTAGGAGCTCTGTTATGCATGAGGAAGCTCTCTGGTGAGGAATTATCATTTGGAAAGGGTGTACAATACTAAGATCAAAAGATTCAAAGTACCCAATATCTGAAATCAAAGTGTAAGAGCCAACTGGCTTTTATTCATTACATAATAATAATAATAATAATAATAATAATAATAATAATAATAATAATAATAATAATAATAATAATAATAATAATAATAATAATAATAATAATAATAATAATAATAATAATAAGCGACATAAGTTTGAAATAAAAAATTTGCATAAATTAAATGTGCTGATAAACGATAAAGAAGACTAAAAGTAGAACTTCTTGAGATCAGTTGCATTCCATGATCTTGGTATCTCCCTGCCCTCCATCGTTTTCAAGTGATATGATCATTGTAGGTCATCCATGATAACCTTAAAAGATCCTTTCCAGTTTGGCCCCAGCTTGCCACTGGTGGTTTTATTGCACCACCGAGGACTTTCCTTACGATATAGTCCCCTACTTGGAATTTCCTTGAATTGACTTTTTTGTTGTACTACTTAGCCAGTTGCTGTTGGCAAGAATTAATCTTAATCATGGATTTTTCTCTTCTCTCATCTGCTAAGTCAAGTTCAGTGCGCAATGCATCATCGTTTAGGCCTTGGTCGACCAAGGTGGTTCGCATAGTAAGGAGACTTTCCTCATATGGGATAATATCTTCCATCCCATAGGCAAGACAAAGGGCATTTCCCCAGTTAGTTTCCTAGGAGTAGTACGGTAGGCCCACAGAACATGGGAGAGCTTTTCTACCTAGGCACCCTTTGCTTTTTGTAGCCCTTTATTCAGACCATCGAGCATGGTTTTGGTGGAAGCTTCTACCTGACCGTTGCTTTGGGGATATTCCACAAAACTGAAGTGGTGCTTGATGCCATGTGTATCACAAAAACTTTAAAATAAGCCACTCTCAAATTATGTCTTCTTATATATGATGATAGTCATTAGTATCCCAAAGCATGTTATGATGATTTTTTAGATGTTCCTGTTCATGTCGGCATCATGAACGTTCGCCAATGGTTCTTCCTCTCCCACTTGGTGAAGTAATATGTGTCGACCAGTAGATAATTATGATTTCCAGGTGAAGTAAGTAGCAGTCCTACGATGTCTAGTCGCCATTGTGAAAATGTACAAGGACTTATTAGGGATTTAAGGTCACTAGCTGGTTGGTGGATCATAGGAGAGAATTTATGGCATTTCTCACATCTGTGAATATAGGCACTTGCGTTCTTTTGCATGTGAGGCCACCAATAACCTTCCATGATTGCTCGGAAGTCCATTGACCTCCTTCCTACATGGCTTCAATAAATACCATCGTGAAGTTCACTAAGAACTTGCTCTATGTCATGTGGGTGGACACATTGGAGGGAAGGGCCTGTAGAGGATCTTTTTTAGAGTTTTCCTCCTGGGGCAAGGTCAAATCGGGCTGCTTTTACCCTTACATGGTGAGCTAATATATTTTCATCTGGAAGCAAGTCACTCTATAGATAGGCATTGATGGGATCCATCCAACTAGGAACTTTTTTGTGAGGAGGACATGTTTGGTGACCACTGTCTGGTCGATACTTGGCTGGGTGAGGAACTCAATCTGGATAGTTCTTTTGAGGTCGGAGTCCATCGCTGAGCTTAGGGCCACTAAGGCATCAGCATGACTATTATGTCCTCAGGGGAACTGTTGAATGTCAACCTTTTTGAATCCTACCATAAGTTCTTTTACTATAGCGATGTAAGCTTCCATCTTGTCATATTTTGCATTAAAATCCCCACTTACCTGTTTGGAGACCAATTTTAAATTAGCAAATATGTTGAGGTTCCTTTCATTTAGCATTTTGGCCTTACATAAGCCAGCGATCAATGCTTCGTACTCAGCCTCATTGTTTGAGGCTTCAAATCCCAATCTGATTCCCTGGTCTATAATAGTGTCTTCTGATGTGATGAGGATGATTCCCACTTCTGCACCGTTAGAATTGGAGGCTCCATTAATGTATAGGGTCTAGTCACTCCGGCCACTTCAAGAGTCGTCCAGAGAAGTTGTCTTTCTGGAGAACATATTTGAGGGGATATAAAGTGATTACTGTTACTGAATAAGCTTCAAATTAGTGTTTTAACTTCCTTGAGGCAACCACCAGTACATATGCAAGCTTTTCCAAGGGCAAGTAGTATTGTTCTACATCCAGAAGTGTCTTTCTGGCATAATAGATAGGATGTTGTCCTTTGTCCTTCTCACATACCAGTGTCGAGCTCACAGCATGTCCTGATACCGTGAGATAGAGATATAGTGGGTCCCCCTCATTAGGGATCATTAATAGGGGCGACTTGATAAGGTATGATTTAATTTCTTCCAAAGCCCTTCAATAATCATCTTTCCAAATAAGGCCCTTGTCTTTCTTTAAAAGTTAAAAGAATGGTCAGAATCTCTACGAGGACTTTGAGATAAAACTCTTGAGTACCAAGAGCATACCAATGAGCTTTGAAGCATCTCATAGCATCTGTGGAGGATGGATTTTAGTGATCGCATCGATCTAGTCTGGGTTGGCCTAAATTCCCCTTTTGGTGGCCAAATATCCCATAAATTTTTGTGATTTAACACTGAAGGAACACTTACTTAAATTAAATTACATCCAATATTTCTTGAGGATTTTGAAGGTCCTAGCTAAGTTCGTGAGGTGGTCATCTCTTTTTGTGCTCTTAACTAAAAGGTCATCAATGTAGACCTCCATTGTGTCTCCTATCTATTGCTTTAACATCTTTGTGACCAACCTCTGATAGGTTGCCCATGCATTCTTAAGACCTAACGGCATGATTTTGTAGCAGTATAACCTAATAGGTGTTATGAAGGACTTTTTGTCCTGGTGGGGGACGAATAATGGAATTTGATGGTACCCTAAATAGGCATCTAAAAAACTCATTCTTTCATGTGCTGTCATGGCGTCAACCAACTCATCAATCTTAGGCAATGGGAAATTATCTTTGGGCCAGGCCCTATTGAGGTTTATGAAATCGATGCATAACTTAGAAGTGTTATTAATCTTTTGTACTACCACTGGTTTGGATAACCATTCAAGTAACTGAACCTCCCTGATGTATCCTGTATCTAGAAGCTTCCCCTACTTCACTTTCCATCGCTTTGGCCTTCTCGAGGGTTGTTCGATGAGGTTTTTGAGTGATCTTCTTAAATATTGGATCAACATGCAATTGGTGGAAGGATACGTTGGGATCAATTACGGTCAAATCATATGATTTCCAGGCAAAAAAATATATATTTGTTTTTAATAAGGCATTCAAATTTTTCCTCTCATGATTGGCGAGCGCAGTTCTGATCAGAAACTTTCTTTCTAGCAAGTTGTAATTAGTTCTAACTTCCTCCAGTCTTTTAATAACCGTATTAGCGGTGTAAACTCTGGTCTCCTCCACCCCAGGTCGATCGTATAGTAGTTGCTATTTAAATGGTGTAGCCCCATCCTGGACTTCCTATAAAGAATCTTTTGGTTCCTTTTTTCTTTTCCTCCCTGAGGCGAATGACCACAATGAAGCACTTCCTTGTAGTGTCCTGGTCTCCATGAATCTCAACCACACCCCGGTCGGTGATACACTTCAGTTTCTGGCAATAGGTGGATAGTACGGCTCTCATGGCATACAACTAACCTCTGCCAAAAATAGTGTGGAATGAGAACTCTATATTCACCAACAAAAATTCAATCAACTTTAAAATATTGCCTGCCCTTACTAGAAGGACTATATTTTCTTTCGCAGTGGCATTATAATTCTCCGTGCGAATCCGGCCGCCAATAAAACTGGGCCTCCTTGAGGTCGGCGAGGTTGAGCTTCAACTTTTGGAATAACTCTAAATACATTACATATGATGACCTTCCTTAATCCACACGCATCTTTTCAAAGTCCCAATTTAAAAATTTAAGAGTAATCACAAGTGCATAATGATGTTAAGTCCTCACTCCAACCAGGTTTTTCTTAGTGTATATGATGTGCTTGGTGTAGTTGACATCCTCTGGTCTTCGGCTCTTGCCAACTGGTTTTTCGCAGGGTCAATCTAAAATGCCTCCATGGTAGCAGTGACCTTCTTCAGCTCCATTCAAACAACGTTCTTATGGATCTACTTCAAGACGGATGCTCCATGGATTACCACAAACTCTTTTCCCATATCTCCATCAAGGACATTATCTAGTTTCTGGTCACCAATGACTGTGACCTTGTCAGTTTTCTTTTCAATGTATTCAGTGAGATGACTATCTTAGGACAATTCTTCCAAGTGTGACTTCAGAGACTTTTAATTCTCGATTCTATGACCTCCCTCCTTATGGAATGCATATCTCAGCCCGTTAATCCTTTTCATTGGGTCACCACCCATCTTCTTGGGCCACTTGATAAATGATTGATCTTTGATTTTTCTGAAGATATTGTAGATAGGTTCCTTGAAGACTGTGTTAACAGCCTAGAATTCTTTTGACGGATCAATCTTACTCCCATTCTTGGAGCTATTCTAGCCCCCTTTCTTGTTCCCTTTCTTTGGAGTGTCACTTTTATCTCCTCCTTTTGCTACCTTTTCTCAATTATTGTCCCTTGCACTAGAGTGAACAACATCGTTAACCTTGGCGTATTTCTCAATACGGGCCATAAGGTCGTCGATGGTGCTGGCTTGTTTTTTTGTGAAGGACTGGTGGAGTAGAGATGTGGTCGGCAGACCATTCTTGACTGATGCAATGGCAACTTCCTCTGACAAATCCTCAACCTTATTAAAGACCTCTTAATACCTCTTAGAATAGTCACAAAGGCTCTCTTATGGATTATTTTTCATCATGAGCAGTGCATCGATCCTCTTAGGGTAGGAAATACAGGGTATGAAGCGAGCAATAAAACCATCTTCTAAGGCTTTGAAGCTTTTGAATGGCCTATGAGGCAGCTTCTCGATCCACTTGTGTGCTACGTCATGTAGGATAGAAGGGAAAATTCAACACACTAAGGCGTCGTTGTTGATCCACAGGGTCATCGCCTGCCTACACTGCCGAACGTGGTCCATAGGATGTCTTTTCCTCATAAGTCTTGAACCTGGGAACGATAAACTTCTTTGGTTGGTGTTTCTTCTTCCTCAATCGCCCTTAAAAATGGGATTTCATTTGGGTGTTGATAGCTTTTCTAGCTAGCTCCCTAGTAGGCATGGATCCTCAATGGGCTTGATACTGGGTCATCTACTTATGGACCAAAAATTGGATGTTCTCATCCTGATGATCATTACTCATGTGGTGCCTCTTTGATCGTTCACGTTCTGATCGATCACATTCTGACTTTCCACCCTTAGATTTATCTTGGTCGATCGTGGAGCTCCTTCCTTGGCTACGAGTGTTAGTCGCTTGAGGACTAGGAGTCCTATCACGATGCTTCCTCGTATTTATACGGAGATCTCTCTCTATCCTTTTATGTTGGCTTTATAGGCGAGCATTTTGTTCCATCTATAGCCATGTGTCCTTTTCTTGTTCTCTAAGACTTGTTTTATAAGTGTCAACCAACCTAGAGATCTGGGTAGACCTAGGTGGACTTTTTCTTTCTTCAGAAGGCTGCCTTTCTTGGAGTTGGGTCTTTTTGAACATCGCCAACCCGAGGAACATTGCTACTATGGTGAGACATTATGGGATTTCTGTTCATGAATGTTTTCGTAGGAATAGAAATCATTTTTCACAGACGGCACCAATTGTGAGTGCAAGAAATATTACTATAAATATCCATAAAAATAATAATAAATGAAGAAAGTAAAGGTCACACGCATAACAATGATATATGTGGTTCGACAACTTGCCTACATCCACAGAGAGATTACTATATTCTTATTAATATCTATCAATGCTCGAGGTTACATCCTTTTGCCTCGGGTGAGGGTTTTATAATTTATAGATATGTAAAACAAGATATTGAGTTGAACAAGTAACTCAACTTAGTCGCGGATAACTCGTGGTGTCCCTAAATATCTCCTCCAATATTGTTGGTAACCGATTGAGTGTATCTTGATGTATTTGAGTTCATGTTAAATATAAGTGTTTTTAATGAATAACTAATTTAGGTCGGGCAATCCTCTTATCCAAGTTGGGCTAGTAGGATACTCTCTCGGGCGGAAACTAAATTTGCCCCCATAGTTAATATTCAATAAATAAAGTCAAAATTCTCACGAGTTCATGAACCAAGTCAAATAAAAGCTCACAATGCTTAGTAGGTCAAGCAATATATGTCTAAGAAATAACCTCATATCCCAAATTTCCAAAATTCACCCATGAAATTTGAAGATCATAAACTAAAAAAATACAATTATCCAAAGCTCATATATGTCAAAAGATATTATAAGCATGTTCAAAAGCAAATAATTATGCACTCAATCTCTCATCAAACCAATAAAATTCTCTAATAGTTAAACATAAGGCGGTAAGTCATAAAATAATGAATACAATATGTAAATCATCTTATATGATCATATATTGACTAAAAAATCTATCCAAGTTAACCCCAAACCAATCACTCATGCCCAAAAAAATACAACGAACTGCCAAAATATAGTTTTAGTTGACTAAAATAAGCCAAATGGGATTGCTGGTTAAATAAATTTACTTTTACTTTATCAAAATTTTCCCAAGTGACTATTATAATAACTTATTTTTTTAAAATTCTAAATTCTAAAATACTCAAAATTACCCAACTACCATCTAATGACTAGTTACTCCTGTAGACTATAATAAACCTAATTTTTGCCTTCTTAGAACACACAAGCTCATTACAGTGAAATCAAAAGAGTAAAGTCCTGCATCAAATATTGTTGTGACACCCCACCTAATTAACCCCCGGGTGATCAGTCCTCAATTAAATTAGAATAGGTTTCTCAGTTGGTTCATTCTTAGCATCACTGTCGACTTTTTAATTACTAACCACCTAAGTGAAAATTAGGTTGGTGTCAAGTTTTATCTTTCATTAATTCAATGAAATACTCATGCGAAAACAAAATAATTTAAACAATCACAATTAACTGGATTCAACCATTCACATCTAAATAATAATCTGATCAAATAAACCATCGGTAAAAATCCAACAAAAGTAAAGACAGATAATAACAATCGCAAAGTATCTAAAATGAATACTAAATAAAACTATGAGCCACATGCTCGAGTATCTGAAGATCAACCCCCTACTCTAAGAATTAAAAGAATAGAGGTGCCTATCCAAATCCTGCAAAATCCACATATGCTGCAGCAATGAATCCCTGGAATGAGTGAAGTTTGGCGTCCCTGTGGCGGGACACCTAAAAGGTTTCTAAATATATTTAAAGCAAGGGTTAGAACCTAAAGAATTTTGAAAATATTTAGCAAATGATTAACATGTAGTAATAAATATTCATGAATGCTCTTCATATTTTAGTTAGTGCCGCACTCCCTTGAGGACATCCTCACCACTCCTTTAATCTGCACAACTAATGCCTTAATTAAATCCCCTAGTCATTTATCCCATAACAAGATAACCGATATAACCCCTTGTAACCACCCTACTCTACCCGAGTATGCAATAATTATGATTTCTAAGTTATTATTAGCATTAACTTAATTAATCATTCTCTTTCTTAAATTCATATAACTTTCACACCCATTATACACATAATACAATTCTCGGCCTGTATTAAATTACCCATAGATAATTATTTATCTCATTATATACGTATAACCATATTACAACATTCACACATATGTTGAAATAATAAATAATAATAATAATAATAACCATCCTCCCGAGTAATAACTCACCGGATGTATATTCTCTAAAGAGCTATTCCACTAGATGTATTCATATAACCTAGCTACCCCAAGTCAGGATCACTCACTAACTTGGTTAAAATCATACATAATGGAGGCGGTCATATTCCTTCCCTAAAAGTGAGATGCACCTCACCCATATAACGGATGCTATGACCTAGGGATTTACTCGCCCTACTCCTCAAGCTAGGGGATTCACCCACTACGCGCAACCTCCCCTAATTACACTAGAGTATGTATATTAATATATATATATATATATATATATCGTGTACTAAGTCCGTAACACAAGCCTATACAAAATATCATGAGTTTATGGTCCAAACCTGATTATTAACTAATTTGCATATTAATTAATTAAATTACTTTTGGTGTCACCCAACCAATATATTCGAACTCGCTCTCATGGCCCGAGAATAAAATAATACCCGAGTCTAAATACCCAACTTCGAATTAATTAGCTTTTATTCTTAATTAATTTAATACCTTGGCATCGCTCAACCAATATACCCGTACTCGCCCACTCGATCTGTATGTAATTATTTTAGAATATTTTTCTCCAAAATTAACCATAGTGCGTCGCACATAAATCTCTCCCAATTCCAATTACTTTCCCTTATAATTGTTAGGAATTTATGTTCCATGTTTATTTCTCATTAAATAATGTATGGGAATTGAAATTTCAAATTAATTTCTCTTATATAAAGAAAACTGGCCGACCTGCCAAAAATATTGGACCATCGATCAATCGACACTTTTCATCGATCGATCGAACAGGTCTTCGTCTTCTCCAACACTAATTCATCCGTTAAAGAATTTCTCCCAATTCCAACTTCTTCTATGGTTCAACCCAAACGCAAACAAAATTTTTTATACTTGGGAACATGATTAGGACCTCCCCTAAAACCTCAAACATGACTTAATTCCCACAAATCTCTACTTATTCAAAAATTGGGAAATTTTTTAACTTTCTTTGTGCAGTCCCAGTTTCATCCATTTATCCCAATTTGGTTCTTCAATTTTTACTTGGTTTTTCACATCTAAGTTAAATATCTACTCAGAATCATGTAACACAATAAATTCCTACACCAATTCTCCTTTTGGTTTTCCAATTACAAAAACTCCATTTTTGTACCTGTTTATACCCAAAACGAATTTTAGATTTCCACATCACACAAATATGAATTGAAAAATATAAAGAAATGCTACAACAAGTTAACCACTTTCCTTATGGGTTCGTAGCGTTTGATCCAAGTGTGAGATTTGCAAGGTTAACGATTAACTCACCAAATTCGTCCCTAGTCTTGTCTCCAAAAGGATCCCCAATGCACTCTAAATAGTTTTCTCTCAAAACTTAGGATTTAGATTTGTGTTTTATGTCGTTTCCCTTTTCTCCCAATTAGTTATTAAAGTTAAATCCCGTTTTTATCCTAATGGGCTAAGCCCGAGTGACCCAAGGCCGACTTTGCCTAAAAATGCCCCGAAATCCATTTACTACCCCCGGGTACTCTTTTCCGACTATTTCGACCCATCCGGGTTCAACCGTGCACTTAGAATTTGTATCCGAATTCATTTACAAAATTTCTTATCTCACACCTAACTTAGTTTATAACCGACTCCCGGCAGAGATAAGTGAATCCCACCCCACTATTACACTTATGATGTAAATAATTATTACTATTCACTTAGTAATTTAATTCTCATAAATATTAACCATATTTTCTCTCAATTAATATTTATATACAGATTCCCATAATAAATTCCATTAAATTACGACACGCAAGTAATTTAAATTTTTACCCGAATTAATTAATTTTTAATTGCATAAAAATACGGGGGGTTACATACTCCTCCCTTACAAAGGAATTTTTTCCTTGAAATTAGGTCGTACCTATGGTGAATAACTTTGGATACCACTCCGGCATATCCTCCTCCCGTTCCGAGGTAGAGTCATCAATGCTGTGATGACCCCACTGTACTCTCACTAGTGGAACAACCTTGGATCTCAGATTGCGCTCACTTTGGTCCAGAATAGCTTCCTTATATGAGATGGCTGGTTGTAAGTCAATTTCCTCTAGTGGAACATGCCAGAAGGCCCTCTCGCTCCTCCGATATTTCTTCAGCGATGCCACATGGAACATGTCATGTATTCACTGAAGATGCTCTGGCAAACCCAGTCTATAAGCTACTAGTTCCACCCTCTCAATAATAGGGAAGGGTCCTACGTACCTCGATGCTAACTTACATTTCTTGTCGAACCTCATCACCCCTTTCATAAGGGACACCCGGACCAATACCTGATCTCCAACCTCTAACTCCACATGTCTCCGTGTAGCATCAGCATAACTATTTTGCATATCCTAACCTATCTGAATCCATCCCAGATTAGCTCTATCTTGGCAGTCATCTCCTGGATAATATCTGGCCCCAATAACTTGTTGTCCCCCACTTCTAACCAAAAGGCATGCGAATGACAAGGTCTCTCGTACAGCGCCTCGAACGGTGCCATGTTAATTATAAACTGGTAAGAGTTGTTATATGTGAACTCTACTAAAAGAAGATATCACTCCCATCCTCCCCTAAAGTCCAAAATGCACATCCTTAACATGTCTTCCAGTATCTGATTTACTCTCTCAGTCTGCCCATCTGTCTGCTGATGATAGGCAGTACTGAACCATAACTCTGTTCCCATAACCTCTTAAAAGCTCTGCCAGAAATAGGCCATAAAAACCTTATCTCTGTCAAACACAATATTAACTCGCACCCCATGTAGCTTAACTTTCTCTATAATGAATAGCTGCGCGTAACGCATTGTCTCGAAGTCTATGCAAATCAGTAAAAAATGGGCTACCTTGGTCAATCGATTCATAATTACCCATATGGAATCGTGACCCCTCTGCAATGTGGGAAACCCGGTAATGAAATCCATAGAGATGCTCTCCCACTTCCACACGGGAATCTCCAGTGGCCGTAGCATCCCTGGAGGTCTCTGATGATCAACTTTCATGAGCTGACACGTAGTAAATTTCGAGACAAACTCTGTTATTTCCCGTTTCATTCCTGCCCACCAATATTGCCTCCTCATATCCTGGTACATTTTATCCCCACTGGGATGTACCGCAAACCTCGAACCATGGGACTATGTTACAACAGCGTGCCTCAAATCCTCATTTTTTGGCACAATCTACCTCCCATTAAGGCGTAGGCCTCCCTCTGAACTGAGCGAATAACCCTCTGCTCCCTCAGCCAGTAGCTGACGTACTCTATCCTGGAATATCTGGTCCTCCGCTTGTGCCCTCATAACCCGCATAATGATCTTAGGAGTGATGGATAAAGCTTACATGCACGCCCTGGCAACATCATCGTCATGCCGAAGCTCTCTCCACTTCACTTTCCAGACCTCTGAAATCTCTCCTGTAGGCCTCTGACTCAACGTGTCTGCCACCACATTAGCCTTAAAAGGATGATAGTGGATGTCAAACTGGTAGCCTTTCACGAATTCTAGCCACCGCCTCTGCCTCATATTCAGATCCTTCTGTGTGAAGAGATACTGGAGTGACTTATGATCCGAGAATAGAGTAAACTGCTCTCCCAGAAGATAGGGCCTCCATATCCTCAAGGCAAAAATGACCGCTGCTAACTATAGGTCATGAGTGGGGTAATTCCTCTCATGGGGATTTAGCTTCCTGAACGCATAAGTTATATCCCTCTCCTTCTACTGTAGCACACCCCCAAGTCCCTATAAGGATGCATCAATATAGACCCGATATTCTAGTCCTCCCCTCAGTAAAGAAACTACGGGTGAAGATGTCAACTTGTCCTTTAACTCATCAAAATATAACTGACAATGATCACTCCAAGTAAAAGGTACCCCTTTGCAAGTCAAATTAGTCAACGGACCTGCGATCTTAGAAAATCCCTTAATGAATTACCTGTAATACCCTGCCAATCCAAGAAAACTACAGACCTCGATCGGTGTCATGGGCTTCCCCCACTCCCTCACCTTTGATGCCTTATTTGGATCCATATTAATACCCCGGTTCAACACCACATGACCCAAAAATTGTACCTCCCGCAGCCAAAATCGACACTTCCTGAATTTGGCATAAAGCTGGTGGTCTCGTAGCGTCTGTAAAACAATACGTAGATGCTCTACGTGCTCCTCCTCCGTACGCGATTAGATCATAATGTCATCAATGAACACAATAACAAACTTATCGAGATACTCTCTAAAAACTCTGTTCATGAGATCCATAAACACCTCCGGTGCATTAGTGATCCTGAATGGCATTACCCTTAACTCGTAGGATCCATATCGTGATAGGAAAGCGGTCTTCGGGACATCCTCCTCTCTAATGCGTAGATGATGATACCCTGACCTCATATAAATATTTGAAAAGTATGCATCCCCTCTCAACTGGTCAAATAAATCATCGATCCTAGGTAACGGATACTTGTTCCGTATCGTCACCTTGTTCAGTTCTATGTATTCTACGTACAACCGAAGTGAACCATCCCATTTCTTCACAAACAACACCGGTCCACCCCACGACAACATACTCCGCCGAATGAAACCTGACCCAGGAGCTTCTGAATCTACTCTCTCATCTCACGCATCTCTGAAGGGGACATACGGTAAGTTTCACGAGTAATCGGCTTCATACCCGGTGCTAAATTAATTATAAACTCAATTTCCCTGCTACGTGGCAACCTCGGTATGTTCTGGAACACGTCCTGGAAGTCCCTCACTACCAGAATCGAATCCAATGGAACCACCACCTCCTGTTAGGTCTCCTATCCGATATAATAAAAATACATGCGCGATCCTCCCTCGGGTAGAGGCATCACCACTAAGAATATCTCCTATCTCAGAATAGAGAACACGATGGTTCTCTCAAAGCGATCTACTGTCACCCGATAACCTTATAACCAATTCATACCTAGGATGACATCGTACCCCTCCATATCTAACACTAAGAGGTCCGTCGTTAAACTCAGTCTCCCAATTAAAATATCCACCCCTACAAATCGAGTGTATCAATGACCCACTACCCACTGGTGACTCTACACACATTCGGAGGCTACCCGCGGTTTCTAACAAATTGTTTAATCTAGCAAATTTAGTTTTTATGAAAGAATACGATGCTCTAGTATCAAAAAGTATCCTACTCTCAAGACCATGGATGAGAAACATACCCTCAATTGCTGGCAACGCCTAAGGTGCTGGTGTAATGGGAATATCCCAAACGTTGTACACACGCCCATAGTGCATCTGCCCTTGCTGCTGTGGGGTTGGTGGAGCTGGTGCTGGCAGTGGAATTTGACCCTGCTGCCCCTATTGGGCGCCCTGCTGGCCCCTACCTCTCTGTGGGAAATCTCTCTTAAAATGTCCAGTCTGGCCACAAACAAAACAACGCCTCTGACCATCTCCCTATCATTGGCCTTGTTGTCCCTGACGAAGCTAGCCCTGTTGACCTCCTCCATTGTTCCTTTGCCCATGTCGGCCCTGAGGAACCTGCTGTTGCTGATTTGGGCCCTGATGGCCAGGCATAAACCCCTGTCCTCCCGGTTAAAAAACTTCAGGCTTAAATTTCTTAGCCTGATTCCCTTGTTGACTGTCAGACTACTGTTAAACACCACTAGTATCACCAATAACTCCCTTTTCCTGCTAGCTCGGCTATCCTCCCCTCTTGCTTCCCTTCGCATGGAAGAGATGATCCTGATAGTTCACTAAAGCGATGTTGATGACATCAGTGTACGTCACCAATTCTGGATTACCGATTAAATGCTTCCTGATCCTCCAAGATAAGCCATCCATAAACCTTGACTTCTTTCGCTCCTCGTCGCTCACCTCGTTTGGTATAAAATTATCCAAATAGGTGAACTCCTCCTCATAATCAGCCACTGAATGACCACCCTGAGCCAACTCGTCAAATTTCTTCCTCATCTTTGCCTCTACTGCCGGTGGGAAGTATTTGCGATCAAACCGCACCCAAAAATCAGATATCATCATTAAGTACCTCTCTTTGATGGTGGTACCTGACTCCCACCACTATAGAGCTGCTCCTGGCAGAAGAAAAGTAGCAAGAATTTGTTTCTGCACATCGGTACACTCCAGCATGCGCAGATGGCACTGAATATTATTCTTCTAGTCACAAGCCTCTACCACATCATTACTACCCCAAAACTCGGGCGGGTGACCTTTCTGAAAGGTCTCCCTAACTCGCTACCTAGAAGGTGGCCCCATTTGGGCCTGAACTGCTGGTGCCACTAGAGGTGGTGCCTGGGGATGAGGAAAATGGGCTGCCATAGCCCTCATCGCTGTCTCAACTTCTCGGGCTACTATCACTGCAACCTGTGTAGTGGAGATCAACTCGGGTGAGGGTGGGGGTAGGAGTGGCGGTACCTGTGGCTCCTGATGAGCCTCCCTCAACTCATCCATGGCCTCATCCCTCTCCACTCGATGTCTCTTCGGTGGCATCTGAAAACAGATCGAATCGTATAAGTACGCAATTTATACAAAAATCTAATAGCAGAAAAACGATATCTCAAAAGCAAAAAATGAATCAATTGTCCTAAAAATGAGGCTCTGTAACAACCGAACGCTACGCTAAAATGTAGTAATCCGCACAGATCCTAAGTACACTAGAACCTGATGCTCTGATACCATCTGTGACACCTCGCCTAATTAAACCTCGGGTGATCAGTCCTAAATTAAATTAGAACAGGTTTCTCAGTTGGTCCATTCTTAGCATCACTGTCAACTTTTTAATTACTAACCACCTAAGTGAAAATTAGGCTGGTGTCAAGTTTTATCTTTCATTAATTCAATGAAATACTCATGCGGAAACAAAATAACTTAAACAATCACAATTAACTGAATTCAACCATTCACATCTAAATAATAATCTGACAGAATAAACCATCGACTAAAACCCAACAAAAGTAAAGACAGATAATAACAATTGCAAAGTATCTAAAATGAATACTAAATAAAACTGTGAGACACATGCTCGAGTATCTAATGATCAACCCCTACTCTAAGAATAAAAGGAATAGAGGCGCCTATCCAAATCCTGCAACATCCACATATGTTGCAGCAACGAATCCTTAGAATGAGTCAAGTCTGGCATCCCTGTGGCTAGACACCTAAAAGGTTTTTAAAAATATTTAAAGCAAGGGTTAGAATCCAAAACATTTTGAAAATATTTAGCAAATGATTAACTTGCAGTAATAAATATGCAGGAGTGCTCTTCATATTCTAGTTAGTGTCGCACTACCTTGAGGACATCCTCACCACTCCTCTAATGTGCACAAATAACGCCTTAATTAAATCCCCTAGTCATTTATCCCATAACTAGATAACCGGAAACCACCTTACTCTACCCCAGTATGCAATAATTATGATTTCTAAGTTATTATTAGCATTAACTTAATTAATCATTTCCTTTCTTAAATTCATATAACTTTAACACCCGTTATACACATAATACAATTCTTGGTATGTATTAAATTACCCGTGTATTATTATTTATCTCGTTATATACGTATAACCATATTACAACATTCACACATATGTTGAAATAATAAATAATAATAATAATAGTAACTATCCTCCCGAGTAATAACTCACCGGATGTATATTCTCTAAAGAGCTATTCCACTAGGTGTATTCATATAACCTAGCTACCCCAAGTTAGGATCGCTCACTAACTTGGTTAAAATCATACATAATGGAGGCGGTCATATTCCTTCCCAAAAAGTGAGATGCCCCTAACCCATATAATGGACGCTATGACCAGGGGATATACTCGCCCTAATTCTCAAGCTAGGGGATTCACCCACTACGCGCAACCTCCCCTGACAGAACTAGAGTGTGTATATCAGTAATATCTAATCATTGATATATGCACCCACCATATATATATATATATATATATATATATATATATATATATATATATATATATATATATATATATATATATATATATATATATATAATATTGCACACCGTATATATATAAAATACCCTAGCTTTACCATCTACTAAGTTCGTAACACAAGCCTATACAAAATATTATGAGTTTATGGTCCAACCCTGATTATTAATTGATTTGCAAATTAATTAATTAAATTAATTTTGGTGTCACCCAACCAATATATTCGGACTCGCTCTCATGGACCGAGAATAAAATAATACCCGAGTCTAAATCTCTGACTCCGAATTAATTAGTTTTCATTCTTAATTAATTTAATACATTATCGTCGCTCAACCAATATACCCGGACTTGCCCACTCGATTCGTATTTAATTATTTTGGAATATTTTTCCCAAAATTAACCATAGTGTGTCACACATAAATCTCACCCAATCCTAAGTACTTTCCCTTATAATTGTTAGGAATTTATGTTCCATATTTATTTCTCACTAAATAATGTATGGGAATTAAAATTTTAAATTAATTTCTCTTATATAAAGAAAATTGGCCGACCTGCCAAAAATACTGGACCATCGATCGATCGACCCTTTTCATCGATCGATCGATCGAACATTTCTTCGTCTTCTCCAACACCGATTCAGCCATTAACAAACCAATTCCATCCTCTTATATGGTTCAACCCAAATGTAGACAACATTTTTAATACATGGGAACATGATTAGGACCTCTCCTAAAACCTCAAACATGACTTAATTCCCACAAATCTCTACTTATTCAAAAATTGGGAAATTTTCGAGCTTTCTTTGTGAAGTCCCAATTTCATCCATTTATCCCAATTTCGTTCTGTAATTTCTACAGGGTTTTTTGCATCTAAGTTAAATATCTACTAAGAATAATGTAACACAATAAATTCCTACACCAATTCTCCTTTTGATTTTCCAATTACAAAAAACCCATTTTTGTACCCGTTTATACCCAAAACGAATTTTAGATTTTCACATCACACAATTATGAATTGAAAAACATAAATAAATGCTATAGAAAGTTAACCACTTGCCTTATTGGTTCGTAGGGTCTCATCCAAGTATGTTATTCGCAAGGTTAATGATGAACTCCCCAAATTCCCCCTAGTCTTGTCTCCAAAAGGATCACCAATGCACTTTAACTGCTCCCTGTAGTTTTCTCTCAAAATTTAGGAGTTAGATTTGTGTTTTATGTCATTTTCCTTTTCTCCCAATTAGGTATTAAAGCTAAATCCCATTTTTATCCTAATGGGCCAAGCCCGAGTGACCCAAATACCCCCGTGTCGGTCCGACTATGCCTAAAAATGCCCCGAGACCCATTTACTACCCCCCCGGGTACTCTTTTCAGACTATTTCAGCCCATTCGGACTCAACCATGCACTCAGAATTTGTATCCGAATTAATTTATAACTTAGTCTATAATCGACTCCCAGCTGAGATAAGTGAATCCCACTTCGCTATTACACTTATGACGTAAATAATTATTACTATTCACCTAGTAATTTAATTCCCATAAATATTAACCATGTAGTCTCTTGATTAATACTTATATACAAATTCCCATAATAAATTCCATTAAATTACGACACACAAGTAATTTAAATTTTTACCCGAATTAATTAATTTTTAATTACATAAAAATACGGGGTGTCACAATTGTATCAATCATGCTTGAGTTGAATCAATATAAACCAATTACTATATCCAAATGTATGATATTTAAACCCAAATTTTTTATTAAAGTAAAGCTCCAAACCCAAAACCCATTGAGCTAAAGTTTCCAAATGGATACCCCCTTTAGCTAAGTTCCAAACGAGAAAACTACATTTTCTAAACAGAAAAAGTGAAAAACCCTTTTGAGAAAATACTTGTGACTTCTAGGAAATTTACATTTCTTGAGAGAGAAAGTAAACCCATTTCATCACGATTTCTTTCTGAGAAAAATAATTTGTATTTTATGTTTCATAATTGTTATTGATATTACAATTGAAGTTTATTATCTCTTCACAGTCGGTAATGGCATTGTTTCAGGAAGTTGAGGTGTGATAAAACATTGAGCTTGCTCATGTACGCTTTGTCAAGTAAGGATGTAGTTACCTTATTGGTTGTAGTTTGCAAGGCGTTATAATTTATTATAAGGTTTGGATTCTGCATTAGTGAATTGGAAGTTATGAAGTTACTATAATATGGGGCCTAAACATAGCAAGGCTGAACCATAATAAATTTTGGTTTACAAATTTTCTATAAACCTTCCTTTTAAAATTTCTATTATCGATTAATTATTACCTTATTAGACATTGATATGTCATATTGGAATTAATATCAAAAAAATTAAAAAATCATTGATTTAGTAAAAACCCAATCTACCCTCTTGGGTATAGTTTTCAGGCCAATAAAAACATTAATATTCTTTTTTAATTTATCGATTAATTCCCATTGTGTCCACGTTCGATCATGAAGTCATGTCTTTCATCACCTTATCTTTATATGAATTTAATTTGATATTACTGTTTTTAATGGTATATCATTTTTTGTGTATACTAGTTGGCATAAACATTACAAAGGATTTGTGAAGCAATATTTGATCATATCAAAGTTTTTTTTATTTGAGGACGTAATGTACCTTATTAAACTAAGAAAATTATGTTGTATATGTATTATGCTCATTTTCTGCACATATAATGAATCACCCCACAATTTTGAGGATTAAATATTCAATTATTTTTGGGAGTTATAAAAATATTTAAATTGGAGAGACTTAAATTCATGATTTGGAGAATTTATTTGAGTGAGCCGAATTATTTATAATTGGCGAATTTTAAGTTCAATGGTTCAAAATCTCGTGTGTCGCATTTTGAGGTCAAAATTTGGAAATATCAAAAAGTATTTCGGATGGAAATTTTGAGTGCGCGGTTGTATCGAGATAGTCAAAAAAGAGTACCCGAGGATAGTAATTGGATTTCGGGGTATTTTTGGGCATAGCGGGGCCCACACGGGGTGAGTTGTGCCATTTTAATTAGGCCCAGATGGCCAAAAACGGGATTAAGAGTTTTAAACCTAATTGAGAGAATAGGGAATGGCAGTCAACATAAATCTCAACCTAGGGTTTGAGAGTGAATTTGGGGAAAAGAGAATCAAGAGCCAATTTCGGGATTTTGGAACCAAATTAAAGGACTACACCAACGGATCAGACAATACGAACAATTTCAGGCAAGTGGTTAACTTGCTGTAAACTCTAAACGGTGATATCCAATTCATATTTTAGTGATGTGTAAATTAAATATGTTTTTAGGGATAAATGGGTACAAAATAGGGTTTGTTAATCGAATACTTGGCTGAGATTCAAAGTAAGAAATAGGTGTATTACATATCCCTAAGTAAAGATAAAATGAAATTTGAACATATTTGATGATTAACATGGAATCTTATGAGTTCTTGGATGAAGAACATGAATCTTGAATGACTAAGGGTCTATTTGATGAACACAAGAGGTTAATCTGCCAGAATTTTTAACACAACTTTAAATGTATGCCATTTGAGTTATACTTCGAATTAGAGTGTTAACCATACATTCTTGGAAAGGTATTTCTCTTATTATCCAATGAACTTGTAATCGAGTCAATCGGAGTTCTGTAGAGGGAGTAATCGACATTTTACTACAGGGTGTTTGATGTGTCAACATAGTAATCTGCCAGAATTTTAACGTGACTTTAAACGAGTGGGATTTGA
Organism: Sambucus nigra; assembly: GCA_949130495.1. Classification (NCBI taxonomy): domain Eukaryota; kingdom Viridiplantae; phylum Streptophyta; class Magnoliopsida; order Dipsacales; family Adoxaceae; genus Sambucus; species Sambucus nigra. The sequence continues at coordinate 43,804,736 of OX422221.1, forward strand.
ATTTTACTTCGCATTAGAGTGTGAACCATACATTAATGGAAAGGTATTTCTATTATCTATCCAATGAACTTGGAATCAGGTCAATCGAAGTTCTGTAGAGGGAGAAATCAAAATTTTACTAGAGGGTGTTTAATCTGCCAGAAAATTTGAGATTTTTCTTTTTAAGCCTCAAATGTCTAAAATTTTATCGGGGAAGTGTTTGAGACCTTGATGAAATATATTGATGGATAATGATATGGAAGTAGGACAATGATTGAGTGTTGGAATTTAATTTTGTGAGAGAGTTAAATTGGAGATTCATAGGTTTGATTGTGACGTACTCTAATTCGGGATAATAATAATAATATAATTACGGAAAAACGTGTGTGAGCTTAAATTCGTTAGGTTAGTGGGTTAACAAGGCTAACTACCGAATTAATATAACAAGGGGTAACTAGGACCCTTAGAGTTGTGTAAATACTTGAATTAATACGAAAGTGAAATAAATTCGTAAAGCAAACAAGTATGGTGAATAATGGAAAGAAATATATTACGTACAAGTATGAATAATTGGGTTGTGTAAATACCTACTGTTTTATAGGATTACTTGGGTTGTGAATGCCTATTGTATATTTCCTTGTGATAGGAACATAGACTTGGGAAATATTAAGTTATGGGTCAAGTGAGCGAGTCCGGAGATAACGGTTGAGTGACACCATGTTACTAAATTAATGGATGTGTTAATTATTGAAGGTAGAGTCGGAAGGTAGACTCGAAAAAGTATTAAATTAATTGATGTTATGATTAATTAATTTAGAGTCGGATTGTAGACTTGGGAAGGGTATTAATTAATTAATGTGTAAATTAATTAAATGAGAGTTGTACCACAGACTCGGATCGGTATGAAATTAATAGGTGTATTAATTAATTTAATTAGAGTCGGACGATAGACTCGGGAAGGTATTAAATTAATAGGTTTGTTAATTAATTTAATTAGAGTCGGACTATAGACTCGGGGAAAATAGTGTATTAATTGAGGTGTGAATTAATTATATTAGAGTCGGACCACAGACTCGGATTTGTGTTAATTAATTTATGTGTAAATTAATTAAATGAGGGCCGGACTACACACTCGGATATGTGTTAATTAATTAATGTGTAAATTAATTAAATGAGGGTCGGACCACAGACTCGGAGTTGTGTTAATTAACTCAAGTGTAAATTAATTAAATAAGAGTCGAATCATAGACTCGGGCACATTTCATATAAATTATTGTGTAGAGTATTACTATTTAGAGTCGGACCACAGACTCGGAAGATGGAAATTATTAAGTGAGAAAATTAATTAAGATGAGTCAGGCCAGAGACTCCGGAAATTACAGGCTAGTGTTACGGGTTTTTGAGTACACGGTAAAACCGGGATATACACTATATATATACGGTGTAGTGATAGTATATATATATATATATAGATGTGTGTTTATATTATGTGTGCTATTAAAAATCTGTTATTAGATATTTACTTAATTTATATACTCTAGTGCTATCAAGGGAGGTCGCACGATGTGGGTGAATCCCCTAGCTTGAGGAGTAGGGTGAGTATATCCCCAGGTCATAGCGTCCGGTATATGGGTGAGGGGATTATCTCACTTTCAGGGAAGGAATATGACCGCCTCCATTTCGTTTATGTTTTGGGCCAGGTTGGTGAGCGATTCTAACTTGGGTAACTAGGTTACGTGATCACACCTAGTGAGATATCACTTTAAAGGGAATCATCCGGCGAGAGTATACTTCGAGGGATGGATATACGTATGTTATATGTGTGGATGTTTTAGTAAAGGTACGTATATAATGGTATTCAATATTATATGCGGGTAATAATACAATTTGTGATGTATTTACTTTATATAACTTGTGACACGGTTATATGCTACTATTTAAGATGGAATTAATTAAGTTAATTGTGAGATAACTTATAATTCAAGAATCATTGTACTCGGGTTAGAGTAGTATGGCAAGGAGGAGGTTATACCAGGACTAGATGGATGGGGTAGTACAACTAGGTGGGGGTTAAGGTAACCGATAGGTATGCACAATAGTAGAGGGGTGAGAATGTCCACAAGGGAGTGCGACACTAACTTAAATATAAAGCGCATTCATGCATTTTAAATTACTGCAGTTAATTCACTTGCTATATATTTTCAAAATGTTTTGGGTTCTAACCCTTACTATAAAACTATTTTCAAAACCTTTTAGGTGTCCAGCCACAGGGACGCCAGGATTGATATTCTATTCCAGAGACACGGAGCTGCGACATATGTGGATGCTAGTAGGAGTTTGGATTAGATGCATCGTTCATTTATTCCTAGAGTAGGAATCATGTATTAGCTTCAGTTTTATTTAGGGATTGTCCCCCAGACTTCTCAGTACAGTTTTCAGATGTACTTATTCAGGTGTTGGATGTTTGTATTGGATTTCATTTTTTGACCGATGGTTTATTCGGCAAATTGTTTAATTAATTATTTCAGTTAAGTTCTATTTAGTTGTGTGAATGGTTTATATTTATTTCCGCATGTACTGTTTTGTTAATTAAAAAGTTAAAATTTGGCACCAGCTTTTGGAATACTAGGTGGTTAGTAAGTTTTAAAAAGTTTTCGACAGTGATGCTAAGGATGAACCAACTGGGATTCATATTTTAATTTGGTATATGATTGATCACCCGGTATTTTATTAGGCGGGGTGTCACAGATGGTATCAGAGCATCAGGTTCTAGTGTCCTTAGGATCTGTGCGGCTTTTCACGTTTCGGCTTAGCAATCTTTGATATAGATCCCTATCATAGGATTGTTGTATTCTTATACGTATGCGCATTTACATTCTTCTGCCATTTATTTATTTGGGTGACCTCATACGATTCGATTCTCATTCCAGACGCCGCCCAGGGGAGAGAGAGCAGTTAGGGAAGCAGGGGGAGATGAGACTAGAAAGGCTCGTCAGGAGCAAGCAAGGATGATTTCGGCAACACAGGTAACTTAATTGGTGGTGCATGCAGTTGAAGCGATGGTAGTCGCAATGGCAGGGTAGTTTCCACGGGATCAGCCACAAGTGTTAATGGCACTAGATGTTCAGGCCTTCACGGGTCGCCTTGGTGGCAGCAAGTACGAGAAATTTTTTTTAGTGTGGGCACCCACCAGAATTGCGAGAGGGTTCAGATGTAGTGCTAGCGTGTCAAGGAAGAGAGATATCCAGCGTCACCTACGCATGGGAGATTGCGATGAGGTGTGGAAGCAAACGCTATCCACTTTTCGTTTTGTGGGAGCAGCGCTACTGTGGTGGGATTCGATCACCACAGTTGAGAAAAGTGACACACTAGCTATTGCAGAGTGTGGGTGCGGTTCGACCGCAAGTATTTTCCTCCAGTGATTAAGACCGAAATGAGGAGAACATTTAAAGAGGTGACTCAGGGGGACCGTTCTGTGGCCGATTACGAGGAAGAATTTACTCGTTGACAAATTTTGTACCGGATGAGGTTAGCGATGAAGAGATAAAGAAAGTAAAGGTTTTTGGATGGCTTAGTCTGGAGAATCAGACAATATTTAATTGGTAATTCCGCATTAGTAGCTTATACTGATGTCGTTAATACAACACTCCGAAACTGTCAGAAATATCGCTTCCACGTGAACGAAAGCAGGAAGAGACTTGAAACTAGCTAGTCGAATAAAGCAAGAGGGAATATTACTAGTGGGGTATCCCAACAGCAGACAGGGGGAGATCAGGGCAGGATTCCGGTAGGGAAATCATGCCAAATGATTTAGAACTGGACGCTATCGACAGGATGGTCAGGAATCCCAACAAGGTCAACATGGAAGGGACCAGTGGCAGGGTGAATGTATTAGAAGGTGTTTCGTTTGTGGGGGAAGCGAGACATATGAAGATAGATTGTCTTAAGCAAGGCTGGGGTCAACTACAGGACGAGGTCCTGGATATACAGCCACTAAAGCAAGTCATGGGCACATTCGGGCAAGGAGAAGATGCTCCGGAACTCGAGGATCAGCCGTTGCAGCTGGAGTATGGAGGTAATTATTTTTACCCCATGGGCGTGGGGTATATTTTTAAGTGACAAAGAGGATGTCATAATATAAGACTTATTTTTCACTAGAGTTCGCAAGTGAGTCGAATTTAGTGGGTGTGTTGGCTGTAGCAGCCATAGTATGTGGAAAAAAAAATTCGTGGGGTAGCGGAGTTTCTTTGGTGTTCTTCACGGGAGAGTGGAGGTGTACACTGAGTGAAGGTTTGAATTATGCGAGGAGTTAGTACTTTCGAGAATTATGGGAGTAGGGTTGATAATATTTTGTAAATATCGGCTGGATAGCGATGGAATTTAACTATTGTGGATAGTGGTGTTAAGTTTTGGTGTTCATGACACCAGGATATGTTTAGTACTAGGTATCACCTGAGAGGACATATAGCCTATATATATATGTGTGTGTGTATATATGTTGTATTGCGTGGTGCGATAGGTACATAGTGAGATCTTGTGTTCTCACATTTTATCCCGGTAAGTAAGGGTGTTTACTGAAGTGAATCAAGGTGGTTAGATTTATATTCGTGCAAAGAGAGATAGCTTGGGGTTTATTTTGCGCAAGGACTAGTGATGGTAAGGGCGCGGAACTTTATGTTGTCTTTGGTAACATGAGATTAAGCATATATACTTTTGTGTTGAGAGACAAGTATTTTGTGGGGAGATGTTTGGACGTTAGTACATGGGTTGGGTACCCCGGGCAGTAGATATATGTATATATATATATATATATATATGTGTGTGTGTGTGTGTGTGTGTGTGTGTGTGTGTGTGTGTGTGATATGACTACGGGTTTGAAGTTATATTACGGGTTACGAATAGTATAGTCGGGTAACTTTCGTGCGGTAAAGCGCGGAGATAGGGTGTATGGGCACTCGGGTTAATCAAGGAAAATTTCATGCGGTTAAGCACGAGTATAAGGTGAATGGTCGTCCTGGTTAATTTAAATGCATACATGTGTAACTTATTCTTAGAAGCGAATGGGATAGATATAGCGGTCTTAGAGGCACGTGACTAGAGAGTGATGTGCGAAGCTTGGAACATTACGCTCATCTTAATTTCGAGGACGAAATTCCTTTGTAAGGGGAAGTATGTAACACCCCGTAATTTTGAAGATTAAATATTCAATTATTTTTGGGAGTTATAAAAATATTTAAATTGGAGAGACTTAAATTCATGAGTTGGAGAATTTATTTGAGTGAGCCGAATTATTTATAATTGGCGACTTTTAAGTTTAATGGTTCAAAATCACGTGTGTCGCATTTTGAGGTCAAAATTTGGAAATATCGAAAAGTATTTTGGATGAAAATTCTGAGTGCGCGGTTGCGTCCGGATGGGTTGAGATAGTCAGAAAAGAGTACCCGGGGGTAGTAATTGGGTCTCGGGGTATTTTTGGGCATAGCCGGGCCCACACGGGGTGAGTTGTGCCATTTTACTTAGGCCAAGATGGCCAAAAACGGGATTAAGGTTTTTAAACCTAATTGAGAGAATAGGGAATGGCAGTCAACATAAATCTCAACCTAGGGTTTGAGAGGGAATTTGGGGGAAAGCAAATCAAGAGCCAATTTGGGGATCTTGGAGCCAAATTAAAGGACTACACCAACGGATCAGACACTACGAACAATTCCAGGCATGTGGTTAACTTGCTGTAAACTGTAAATTGTAATATCCAATTCATATTTTAGTGATGTGTAAACTAAAATTCATTTTTGGGGATAAATGGGTACAAAATGGAGTTTTGTTAATGGAATACTTGGCTGAGATTCAAAGTAAGAAATAGATGTATTATATATCCCTAAGTAAAGATAAAATGAAATTTGAATATATTTGATGATTAACATGGAATTTTTATGAGTTCTTGGATGAAAAACATGAATCTTGAATGACTTAGGGTTTATTTGATGAACACAAGAGGTTAATCTGCCAGAATTTTTGACACAACTTTAAATGTATGCCATTTGAGTTATACTTCGAATTAGAGTGTGAACCATACATTCTTGGAAAGGTATTTCTCTTATTATCCAATGAACTTGTAATCGAGTCAATCGGAGTTCTGTAGAGGGAGTAATCGACATTTTACTACAGGGTGTTTGATGTGTCAACATAGTAATCTGCCAGAATTTTAACGTGACTTTAAACGAGTGGGATTTGAATTTTACTTCGCATTAGAGTGTGAACCATACATTAATGGAAAGGTATTTCTATTATCTATCCAATGAACTTGGAATCAGGTCAATCGAAGTTCTGTAGAGGGAGAAATCAAAATTTTACTAGAGGGTGTTTAATCTGCCAGAAAATTTGAGATTTTTCTTTTTAAGCCTCAAATGTCTAAAATTTTATCGGGGAAGTGTTTGAGACCTTGATGAAATATATTGATGGATAATGATATGGAAGTAGGACAATGATTGAGTGTTGGAATTTAATTTTGTGAGAGAGTTAAATTGGAGATTCATAGGTTTGATTGTGACGTACTCTAATTCGGGATAATAATAATAATATAATTACAGAAAAACGTGTGCGAGCTTAAATTCGTTAGGTTAGTGGGTTAACAAGGCTAACTACCGAATTGATATAACAAGGGGTAACTAGGACCCTTAGAGTTGTGTAAATACTTGAATTAATACGAAAGTGAAATAAATTCGTAAAGCAAACAAGTATGGTGAATAATGGAAAGAAATATATTACGTACAAGTATGAATAATTGGGTTGTGTAAATACCTACTGTTTTATAGGATTACTTGGGTTGTGAATGCCTATTGTATATTTCCTTGTGATAGGAACATAGACTTGGGAAATATTAAGTTATGGGTCAAGTGAGCGAGTTCGGAGATAACGGTTGAGTGACACCATGTTACTAAATTAATGGATGTGTTAATTATTGAAGGTAGAGTCGGAAGGTAGACTCGAAAAAGTATTAAATTAATTGATGTTATGATTAATTAATTTAGAGTCGGATTGTAGACTTGGGAAGGGTATTAATTAATTAATGTGTAAATTAATTAAATGACAGTTGTACCACAGACTCGGATCGGTATGAAATTAATAGGTGTATTAATTCATTTAATTAGAGTCGGACGATAGACTCGGGAAGGTATTAAATTAATAGGTTTGTTAATTAATTTAATTAGAGTCGGACTATAGACTCGGGGAAAATAGTGTATTAATTGAGGTGTGAATTAATTATATTAGAGTCGGACCACAGACTCGGATTTGTGTTAATTAATTTATGTGTAAATTAATTAAATGAGGGCCGGACTACACACTCGGATATGTGTTAATTAATTAATGTGTAAATTAATTAAATGAGGGTCGGACCACAGACTCGGAGTTGTGTTAATTAACTCAAGTGTAAATTAATTAAATAAGAGTCGAATCATAGACTCGGGCACATTTCATATAAATTATTGTGTAGAGTATTACTATTTAGAGTCGGACCACAGACTCGGAAGATGGAAATTATTAAGTGAGAAAATTAATTAAGTTGAGTCGGGCCAGAGACTCCGGAAATTACAGGCTAGTGTTACGGGTTTTTGAGTACAGGGTAAAACCGGGATATACACTATATATATACGGTGTAGTGATAGTATATATATATATATATAGATGTGTGTTTATATTATGTGTGCTATAAAAAATCTGTTATTAGATATTTACTTAATTTATATACTCTAGTGCTATCAAGGGAGGTCGCACGATGTGGGTGAATCCCCTAGCTTGAGGAGTAGGGTGAGTATATCCCCAGGTCATAGCGTCCGGTATATGGGTGAGGGGATTAACTCACTTTCAGGGAAGGAATATGACCGCCTCCACTTCGTTTATGTTTTGGTCCAGGTTGGTGAGCGATTCTAACTTGGGTAACTAGGTTATATGAACACACCTTGTGAGATAGCACTTTAGAGGGAATCATCCGGCGAGGGTATACTCGGAGGGATGGATATGCGTATGTTATATGTGTGGATGGTTTAGTAAAGGTACGTATATAATGGTATTCAATTTTATATGCTGGTAATAATACAGTGTGTGATGTATTTACTTTATATAACTCGTGACACGGTTATATGCTACTATTTAAGAACGAATTAATTAAGTTAATTGTGAGATAACTTATAATTCAAGAATCATTGTACTCGGGTGAGAGTAGTATGGCAAGGAGGAGGTTATACCAGGACTAGTTGGACGGGGTAGTACAACTAGGTGGGGGTTAAGGTAACCGATAGGTGTGCACAATAGTGGAGGGGTGAGAATGTCCACAAGGGAGTGCGACACTAACTTAAATATGAAATGCCTTCATGCATTTTAAATTACTGCAGTTAATTCACTTGCTAAATATTTTCAAAATGTTTTGGTTTCTAACCCTTACTATAAAACTATTTTCAAAACCTTTTAGGTGTCCAGCCACAGGGACGCCAGGATTGATATTCTATTCCAGAGACACGGAGCTACGACATATGTGGATGCTAGCAGGAGTTTGGATTAGACGCATCGTTCATTTATTCCTAGAGTAGGAATCATGTATTAGCTTCAGTTTTATTTAGGTCTTGTCGCCCAGACTTCTCAGTACAGTTTTCAGATGTACTTATTCAGGTGTTGGATGTTTGTATTGGATTTCATTTTTGTGGCCGATGGTTTATTCGGCAAATTGTTTAATTAATTATTTGAGTTAAGTTTTATTTAGTTGTGTGAATGGTTTATATTTATTTTCACAAGTACTATTTTGTTAATTAAAAAGTTAAAATTTGGCACCAGCTTTTGGAATACTAGGTGGTTAGTAAGTTTTAAAAAAATTTCGACAGTGATGCTAAGGACGAACCAATTGAGATTCCTATTTTAATTTGGTATCAGACTAATCATCCGGTATTTTATTAGGCGGGGTGTCAGAACATATTGTTCCATGTCCATGATTGCGGCGAATGACTGGGCATGTTGCCAAAGGGAAGCCCTAAGACTAGACCTATCACTTGAGTGAATCCCCATTCCCATCAAACCATTTTTCCTCACTTCGTCGAACGACACATGAAATAGTTAGGGGTCCCTTTTGTAACTCCTTTTATAATGTTACCCACTTTTACCCAAACTACAGTTTTCTTTACCATTTCCCTCTCTTTTTGTCATACATTCATGTCTTGGAAGTTTTATGAGTTTCTATATCTCATTCTTATGATTATTCATTGGTTTAATCATATTCGTTCAAGATTTTGTGGATTTTTCCTTTTTGGATCTTAGGGTTTGGGTGATTAGATTTTTTGGTTTATTGGCGAAATTTTTTCCCATCATTGATGAGTTTACTTAGATTGAGATGAAATTCCTATTTCAGAGTATTATTTATTGAGTGTGGATTCTTACTAATTAACTTGCCATTCCCATTTTGAGGAGATCATGATTGCTTGACCTTTTGTCTCACATGACATTATCATATATACTATAAGTATAGGATACTCTCATATATCTTTTGATATCCATTTTCTCATATGATTTTTATTTTTTTGTCTTGGTTCGTGATTTTTAGGTTATCCATATGTCTCCTTATCACGCTCTTGTGCATCGATATTTGATAACACCTATTTTAAATTTGACGATATTTTCTCTCAGCTCTGAGTACATTGGGGATGATCCATTTATTTGGATGCTCTATCTAAGATTATCATACATTGCCCTTTAGTACAAAACGTATATTCCAAATTCGTTTTATCCGAGAAGTGAATTATTTTTTAATTGACGTCCACTATCAGGTTTAGGATGGGTATTTTTTCTCTTTAAGAATATTTTTCCAAGGATTATTATAATATTAATATGGTGGTATTCTCATGTGTTTTACGTACTATGAACCCTCAGGAGATATCTTAAGATCATACACATTTGTTGTATGATATGGGAAGCATTATAGTATGAATTTGGTTGACTGAATTTTTGAGCTTTGATCTATTCTAAGGATGTAATAAAGTCTTTCACTTTTCCCTTTGGTGGAATAGTCATGTGCCTACTTGAGGATTTTGAGGTTTCAATTCTTCTAAATGAATTTACAGAAAAACTTTAGGCCAATCTCACTTTGAAGGGCTTATCATCATTCAGTACTTGAATTACGTAATTTCAGTTGTTTACCTATTCCACCGGGTGTTGTGCCTCCTTGCACTCCACATTCTTCTCATGCGTTTTGAAAATCGGGCACACACTCTCTTTCATTGTCAAAGTTGGATGAGATGGTCTCTCAAATAACAACTCTTATGCATAATCTTCATTTTCGTTCTCATGACAAGTTGCAACGATTTCTTTCTCCTATGGGTATGACTCCATAGTTCTTCGAGGAAGGTTCATATTCTCAATAATATTTTTATGATTTTCATCTATATACCTTATTCAACTAGATCTATTAAGGACGAATTACAAGATGCTCAATCAAGTGCTCAGAAATTTTGTGAAGAGAGGAAGACTTAAGGAGGAGTTTGAGATATTTTTTTTGTTCTTTTAGTGGTTTGAGAGTTAAAATTAGTAATTATTTTTATTTACATTTTGTATACTCATAAAATCTATTTTCTTTAAAGAAATCATTATTCGTTTTATCATAGCATTTACTAAATATTTGTCTCTTGATATACTATGTATCTCAAAGTGTAGTTAGTGATTTAATTGTCTTATACCTATTTCTCTAATATCATATCTACCCTAGGCTTTCACATTAATTTCACTTACTATATGGTTCACTTTAACTTTATTGTTTTTTACTAGCATATTTACTATCAGTTTATGCTTACTGATATTTTATCTTATTATATCCTTACTTATTTCATGTGCATAACCCATGACAAAATGGAGCAGAAGTTCGTAAATAAGGGGACCACATATAATTGATCATGTTGGGTACCTTTGGGTAGTTATCCTTAAGGGAAGAGTTTTTGTCCATGATATTATATTTATTGAGAGGAATTGCATAGTTGAATGGGAGATACTTTAGTGGTATGATGATCACTTGTCTATATTTATATATTCATATGATTCATCTTATTGATCATATTTCACTTTCTTTATTTTACACATTGGTATGGTAATGAGTTTGCTTATGTGTGACATGAATATAAGTACAAGAATCTCCTCGAGAAATTCCATGAATGTCTTTGTTTAATTTATTAGCAAATATAAGTTATTTGTATTTTATCACTTTGATAAGGAAAGTTGTGTCATAGGTGGTAGATTTATTTCATTTTCTTATAATTGTTTTGTGTGTTTTGTGTTAGTATTCGATAAAGGTGAAGATTATAAGAGTAAATATTGTAATACCCCATATTTTCATAATAAAATATGATGACGGAAACTTAATTTAAAATTTCGGATTTAAATTTGAGAATGAATTAAATTAAAAGGATTTCAATTCCAAATGAATAAAATTTAAAGTGAGAATAAATACTTACTCATAATTTCGTAATTATACGACTCAACTAGGAATGATGGGTTCACTCGTGAGAAATAAATCGTAAAGTGATTAACTTATAGAGAGACGTTGATTTAAAAATTATACGTATGGGTATGTTAAATAAAAAAATGTTTGGGGCACACTTTGGGAGGTTATACAAACTCGCTAGGTTATTGGGCCAAGTAGATAAGGTATTTGGGCTCATTTGGGGGTTTAAAGTTGTGGCCTAAGGCTAACTCGAGAATTGAGTTTAAAATATATAAATAAGGAGATTAAGGAAACTCCCCATCATTTTAACCAAAAACCATAGCAGACACATTGGGAAGAAAGAGGAAGGAACACCTATAAGGAAGAAGTGGAGAGGAAGATTCAAGGGTGGATTCAAGAACCAGCCAAGAAATATCCAAGATCTAAGGCAAGAATTTTCTTGCTTACTTTTATTAGTTCAAAATTACTTCTTTATTCATCCTGATTTGTTTTCCAAATAGAATTATGGATTACATAGGAAATGTGGTGATATAATGATGAATTGAATACTATTTGTAGAGGGTTGAATCTAAAAATAGGGAAAAAAAATAAATTAGGACGGATATCAATGGTGGGTTGGATGGTAGGAAATTCATACTTTAGAGCTTTATTATAACTGATATGATTATTTACATGTAGAGGACTATTGAGTATGACAAAGATCTGAATTTTATATTGATTATAACCCTTATATGTGGTAGAGGTTAGAGGATTTATGGACACAAATATGAAATTGCATGAACATATCGATAGCTTAAAATTTTATGATTTGGGACTTGAACGAGATATTAAAACACGCAATAAATTATCCTAAGAGGGTAAAAAAAGTAATGGAGACTTGTTTGAATAATTATGTTAAGGATCAAACTATTGGAATTGTGGTTGGGTGAAAGATTAGAAATCCCATCCTTGAAAAAACTCTGGGGAACTGTTATGTCGCCCAGGGGAGAACTGATAACTTTGCTTTTTGTATGTCGTTGTTGTAATCCAAGTTAGTTAAAACCTCAAATACCTACAAAATAATATCAACTCAAGTGTAGAGGTAGGTAAGGATATCAATCCACTTCCAAGGGGGTAAAGCAAAGGGAACACAGTTGTATTTCACTTTTTATTTTCTTGTTGTTCTTTTTCACTTTTCTACTTTTTTTTTAGCTTTTTCAAATATTAAAACTATTGGGTGAGGTGATGATTTAAACTAAGCTAAAATAAATGTGATATGATAACAACTAACTAGAAAATGACTAAAATGAAAAATAAAGTCTAACACTAAAATAAGAGAGAAAGTGAGGTAAATAATTGTGAGAACAATCAAGGAATGGGATTACACCAAAATTTTTAGTTTTTCTAATTAATTAATTGAATTAATTGAATTTTTCAAAATTAATATCAAAATTACAAATTAACTCTCGTTGAAAATGTAATTTTAATATTAACATTTTAGAAAATTAAGTTTATTACTCCACAACTCTAAAAAACAGATCTACACTCCTTTTAATCAATCCCCCGCTAGGATCGATCAATTAAAATTTATGTAAATCTTAGAAAATAAATTTAGAGTTGAAATTCAAGTGATAATACCCCACTTAAGAAACACATATCTCTAATTCGAATCTAAAATGGGTATTATCACTAGAATTTCGATTTTCTCTCGAAAATCATTTACCCTCTCTCAAGGCGTAAATTTAAGGGTGAGGGATCAAAATTAATATTCAAAGAGACTTTTCAAGAAATCAAACAAATTAAACTAAAATAACATCAAATAAGGGGTTTACCCCACTCCTTGAAAGCGGATTTAGCCTAACATGATATGAAATATGACAAATTAATAATCAAAGGCATAAAATAAATGAGAAGAGAAAAGAACAATCAAATCCCAATCTCTCGATGCTTAATTGATCTTTAATCCATGAGTTAAAATTCACATCCCTTAATTTGCATGATTCAAACACAATTACATCAAGAATCTCACTCAATTTAATCCTCACACTAATTTATTTTCTCCTCACTATCTAAAAAAATAAAATAAAAATTCTAATATAAAACACCTACACTAAATGTGTATTTCTCTCTTTACAACCCCTAAATGGGTTTTCTAGACTAAAACAAACTCTTCTCAAATGAAATCTTCTCTTGAATTTATAATAGGCATGGATCTTAGGGGGTTAAATTGGGTAATTGGTATAAGAGGGTGCATGGAAATGGTGAGGTGTGAGAATAAGTGGTAGAGGGAATAAAAACTCTGATTTGTTTTAGAGGGTATAATGGGAAGTTGGGTTAAATATGTAGTTGAGGGTATTTGGGTAAATGAGTTGAATGGGGAATAAAACATGTGGAATTTTATTTGTTTGGTTTTGACTTGGTTTGGGATTTTAACAGGAGAAGAAATTATGGAAGGCATGAGGAAAAATGGGTTTGGATTGAACGGGATTGGAAGTGCATCCGGGTCTTGGATGAAATCGGGTTGTTGGGTATGGAAGAAGGGTTTTTGGTTTGGTGGCGGATTCAAGAGGTGAGAGAAGGTCGGGGTAAGCGCCGAAGTGGTTCGGTTGAGGTGTGGTGTGCTGGAGGTGCGACCGGGTTTGGAGGTATTCGGGTCAGGTGCTGCTGGACATGGGTTGGCCGGAACAGGGGCTCGAATGTCACAGGTGGTGGATGGTTCGTCGACGGGTCCGGGGTTAAGCTCCAACGGGGTTTTTTTTGGGCTCGGGTTTCAGTATGAGGGTTGGATATGGGTTTATGAGAGAGAGAATGAAGGTGTTGGTGGGCGTGTGTTATGGTGGAAAGTGGAGAGAGGAGAGAGAAGATGGTTGGAGGTCGAAGAAAATGATGGGGGATGTCGGGTGTGGTGAGGGTGTATATGATTAAGGTGTGGTTGAGGTGTGTTTTGGGTGAGTGTGAGGGTATAGGATAGTAGGGTGTGGGTGAGTTAGAGGTGTTTGTGTGTATGTGTTGTGTATAGAAGTAGGGTGTGTGTGTGTGTTTAAGTTGTACCCAATTTAAAATGATAATCCATTAAGTTACAACGCCTTGTACGCCACAACAAAATGGAACGGCGAAAAGGAAAAATAGGAATTTAGTTGAAATGATAAATGTAATGTTAATCAGTCCTGGTTTACCTTTGTCGATGTGGGGAGAAGAGATTTTATCCGCATGTTATATTTTAAATAGAGTTCCATTGAAAAATAAAGATATTACACCAAACGAACTATGGTTTAATCGTAAGCCTAATCTTAGACGTCTTAAATTTTGGGGATGTCTTGCTTATGTAAGAAAATACGAATCGAAAAGACATAAACTAGGAAATTGGGCTTACAAATATGTTTTTATTGGATACTCTAGTAACAGTACGACTTATAGATTTTTAAATCTTGAAACTCAAGAAATCATTGAGTCAGTAGATGTGAAATTCTTTGAACATTTAACAAAGTTTAGTACTTTGAATCAAGGTTTAGAAATTAATAATTCGACTGTTGACTCATCACCTTCAGAAGAAAATTCACAAACAATATCTTATTCAGAAACAACAAATGACGTTGAGCCGCGAAGAAGTAAAAGACAAAGAACTGAAAAAATATATGGGCACAACTTTGTTATCTATTTGGTTTAAGGGGATTTAAATGAAACTAAGAATAAAACAAAATTCGTTCTTAATATAGAAGATGAACCGACAACATTTCATGAAGCTGTAACATCTAGGGATGCTATTTTTTGGAAAGAAGCAATCAATGATGAAATGAACTCAATTTTGTCAAATCAAACTTAGGTTCTTTCCGATCTACCCCCCCCCCCCCCCCCCCCCGATGCTAAAACTATTGGGTGCAAATGCATATTTAAAAGGAAATTAAATCCGGACGGTTCTATAAATAAATCTAAGGCAAGATTATTTTGCTAAAGGCTATAAGAAAAAATATGGAATTGATTACTTTAATACATATGCTCCTGTTGCTCAAATCACTTCCATTGGAATTTTAATATCTCTTGCTTCTATTCATAATTTAGTAATTCATCAAATGAATGTCAAAACTGCTTTTCTAAATGGCGATTTAGAAGAAGAGATTTATATGGAACAACCGGAAGGGTTTGTTTTACCTGGCCAAGAAAAGAAAGTATGTAAATTGGTTAAATCTCTTTATGGCCTTAAACAAGATCCTATGGAATGGCATGAGAAGTTTGATAATATTATAATATCCCATGGATATAAAGTTTACGATGCCGACAAATGTATATATAGTAAATTCAAAAACGGTGTTGGTGTTATTATTTGCTTGTATGTGGATGACATGTTAATATTTGGGTCTAGTCTCAAATATGTTGAAGAAATAAAAAGGTTTCTATCATCAAAATTTGATATGAAAGATCTTGGAGAAGATGATGTGATTTTAGGAATCAAAATTGTGAGAAAGAATAATTCTTTAGCATTATCTCAATCTCATTATATAGAAAAAGTTCTTAAAAGATATAATCATTTTGAACTTAAGCTAGTTGTTACATGAGAAGAGTATGCGCATGCGCTCAAATAAGAAATTATATAATTAAATTCAGTTTAACCCAAATAAACCCTAAACATGCAACTAGGTGTGATTGAATCAAGAAGTAGATCATGAAGATTAATCAAACACACATAATTGAGGAAAAATCCCCCAAAGGGGCAAAACCATTTATTTTCATTATAATATTGTAACTGTACAATTTCGAATTGCAATGAAAATACAAGTGACTAAGAATTACCCTCAGGTGTCGGATTCTGTAGTCGGCGGCTGGAAATATCCCTTTCCAGGAGGGCTGCAATGAAGAAGAAGAACGGTCTTCTTCACAAGGGTTGAACAACAACGGTTTGTGTTATAGGGTTACCAAAAGTGATTCACAAATGTATGAACAGTTGTGTGAATCAAACCATGAGTTTTGAAACTCATAAAAGAGAAGAATTTTAGGTTTATGAACTCTGAAAATAGTGTGAATAAGTCTACTGAAACTACTTCCCGTAGTGGGTTTATAAAGGAGTAACTTGGCCTAAAAAATATCTGCACGAACTGTTTCGTATTATCCCAGGCGGACCGGTCCAGGTCTGAGGCGGATCGGTCTGGGTAGGCGGATCAGATCGTTTTAATTTTGGCTTCTTTGGTTCGCTTTCGGTCTGGGATATACTGGATTTTCAGCAGGCGGATCGGTCCGGCTGAGGGGCGGACTGGTCGGCAGGCGAATCGGTTATTTTTCTCTGGGCGGACCGGTCCGACTGTGCAGAATTCTGATTCCTCCTCTTCTTTGATATTCGGATCCGTTGATGAGTATATGTATCTTGAATTTCTTCAACGGTGTAACGGCGTACGACATAACGAATTAATGATGGACAAAAATGTCCTTACAAATCTCCCCCTATGTCTATGCCGGTACATACATAAAAATAAACATCCGAATTATCAACCAACTAAAAATGCCTATACAAATTTACCCTTCCATGAACCCAAAACTGGAAAGATAGAAATGAATAAGACTTCATCGTTTGCTCTTCGAATCTTTAGGAATCGCAACACTTTTCTCATCAGGGTATGCAATTCAGAGATCATCAGATGGTACCTACACACATGAGATAAAGCAAAAATACCAAGTGACGTAACGAGTTTGAAATGAGATAAACAGATATGCTAATATGCTAACTGGTGATAACCAACTCAACACTTCAAAACTCCCCCTTAATGTGATAATTCTTTCTCCACCTTTTTATGATGTCCCCAAATAGACAAATGATAAGAATAAATCAAACAAGTGAAGACAAGGTGTCACAAGGAATAAGCAACTATTTTTGTTAATTTTTCAGAATTTTTTTTTCTTTTTTTTCAAACAAACAAGAAACACACCATGAACAAACACAGGACAACCAAGTCGATGATGATGGAAATGAATGGGTGTGATCGAATTCGATAGGAAAATCAATGCATACAAACATGACATATGTACACGATGAATATCGGATACTCCTAACGAATGAACTCAAAGTCTTCCTTTGGCGTAAAAAAAGGTGGAAATATAAGACATTGACTCAGTCAAATCAACAAATCAAAGCTAAAAATGATTTCTACATCAATAACGTACAAAACGTTTTATGCTTTTTCAGGACTTTCAAGGAAGTGCAAACCCTTTTATATTCTCCAACCAAACTCCCTCAGATATAATTTTGAATAGAGGCTTTCTAAATTCTCAAACTTTGGAGAATTGATGGTGAACCTAATGGCCCATATTTGTCATGAATTGATTTTTATTGCCTTTAAATTTTTGGGCTCTTTTAACCTCGTTGGACCCCGGATAATAAAATTCCTCCATTTTTAGGTCCTTTTGAACGGTGGCTTTTGCGCAAAGAATATATAATTACCTTTCGCAGCCCCTCCCCGTTCTTAAACAAACACTCAGTCTCACTAAAACGGTTTTTACATGCATTCCAATCTTGTCAAGTTTTATCGCATATTGTAAGTGGTACAGACAGAATTGAGATGGAAACACTCAAGCCAATATGTGATAGATAAGTGCAATAATCAAATATAGCCGTGCATGTGTGCAATAAAGGAGATAGGAGTCAAACATGTAGGAAAATATCACTAATTACATCTCAAAGACTCCATACTATGTAAAGCACATGGATGAAATGGTTTAGCGTCTCAAATCTCTATCAAACAGTCACATGGATAAATGGAATGAAGGTGTGACTTGGCTATCTTAAATGTTCATCCATAAAAGGTGCATAAAAAATACAAAAAACTTTTTGTGTTTTTCTTGAAATATTAATATACAAAAACAACAAAAAAAATCTTTTTGGATTTTTCAAACGAAATAAATAGTTGTACAACAAAAAAAGGATACATATAAAACATACTAGCAATATGAAGCATATGATATGAACATGAAAAAACATCTTATTCTAGACATAGACCAACCCCTCAGTTAACTGTGCAAATCCCCAAAGACTTCCTAAGACTCTCAAATCTAAGGGCATCTAAAGGTTTCGTGAAAATGTCAGCTAACTGACGATCGGTGGGAACGAAACTCAGGGATACGACTTTCTCCTTAACTAGCTGTTGTATAAAGTGCTCGCGTATCCTGATGTGCTTTGTGCGCGAATGCTGGACTGGATTACGAAATATATGTATCGCGCTCGTGTTATCACAGGAAATGGTTATGGTGTCCTGCGAAATCCCATAATCCTCCAGCATTTGCTTCATCCACAAGAGTTGTGTGCAACAACTCCCGGCGGCTATGTACTCAGCCTCCGCAGTGGACAAAGAGATGGAATTTTGCTTCTTGCTCAACTAGGAGACAAGAGCAAAACCAAAATAGAAACACCCACCAGTACTGCTCCTACAACCATCTACATCCCCGGCCCAATCGTCATCTGAATAGGCAGACAAACGGTCATCAGTATCAAAGGAATACTAAATACCGTATGAGAGTGTCCCATTTACGTATTTAATAATATGTTTTAAAGCAAGTAAGTGTGACTCTTTCGGGGACGCCTGATATCGCGCACACACTCCAACACTAAAGGCTATATCGGGACGACTGGCAGTCAAGTAGAGAAGGCTACCTATCATGCTCCGATATAAGGTTTTCTCTACGTCCTTAACTGAAGTGTCCTTACTAAGCTTGGTAGTGGTACTCATAGATGTACCTGCATACTTAGCGGAATCTAAACCAAATTTCTTCACTAGGTCTCTAGCATACTTGGATTGGGAGATGAACATCCCATCCTCTAGCTGACGAACCTGGAGACCAAGGAAGAATGTAAGCTCACCAACCATGCTCATCTCAAACTCACTTTTCATCTCCTCCTCAAAGTGGTGAGCATGCTGGGAGCATGTGGATCCAAAGACTATGTCATCCACATAGACCTGGGCAACCAAAATAGCACCGTCATCTCTCCTTATGAACAATGTCATATCTACTCCCCCTCTCTTGAAACCACGAGCTAAGAGATAGGAAGTAAGCCTTTCGTACCAAGCACGGGGTGCTTGCTTCAAACCATACAAGGCTTTCCTTAGATAAAAAACGTGCTCAGGGTGCTTAGGGTCTTCAAACCCTTTTGGTTGTTCCACATAAACCTCCTCCTGTAGAATGACATTCAGAAAGGCACTATTGACATCCATCTGATATAACTTGAAGCGCAGATGGCATGCGATGGCGAGTAGTAGACGGATGGACTCAAGCCTCGCAACAGGAGCAAATGTCTCCCCAAAGTCTACACCCTCTATCTGTGTGTAGCCTTGAGCGACCAACCTAGCCTTGTTTTGAATTATGGTACAATTTTCATCCATTTTATTCTTAAAAATCCATCGGGTTCCTATCACATTAGTCTCACTAGGTCGGGGAACAAGTTCCGAGACATTATTCTTTTTAAATTGAAGCAACTCTTCCTACATAGCAGATATCCAGTGTTCATCCTTGAGTGCTTCTTTATGATTCTTGGGCTCGACGTTGGACGTGTAGTAAAAGTGCCTAACGACGTTCTCTAGTTGAGCACGAGTCTTGACCCCAAGAGTGGGATCACCAACAATGGCAAAAGGGTCATGAATCTTATGAACCCAAGCAGGTGTGTCCCCTAGAACAGGAGTAGGATCCACATAGTGTGAGAAAGGGACGAGAAAATCACTGTCAGAAAAGTCCACATCCTCACACTGAAGATTAGGATCAATAACCGTCGGAGGTTCGTCATCTTGCACAGTGACGTTTATTGATTCCATAACCTTAGATCTCTTCAGGTTAAAAACCCGGTATGCTCTACTAGTCGATGAATATCCTAGAAATATTCCCCCGTTGCTCCGGGAGTCAAACTTTCCTAATTGCTCTCTATCCCGTAGGATATAGCATTTACTCCCAAAACTACGAAAATATGCCAGGTTGGGCTTCTTGCCAATCCACAACTCATAAGGTGTCTGAAGTGTGTGTGGACGCAGATAGACCTTATTCACCGTGTGGCAAGCAGTAGACACTGCCTCTGCCCAAAATCTCTTAGAAACTTTACGACCTAGAAGCATAGATCTAGCCATCTCCTGGATCGTTCTATTCTTTCTCTCAACAATCCCATTTTGCGGAGGAGTCTTGACAGCAGAAAACTCATGTTTGATCCCAAGGCTATCACAATAGGAATCTACCTTTGCTTCCTTGAATTCAGTGCCGTTGTCACTACGTATACTGTTATTAGTGACTCCGTGTTGATTTTACAGGACACGGCACTTAGTCGTTAAAAACTCTACAGCATCGGATTTCTCTCTCAGAAAGCCTACAATGGAGAATCTGGAGAAATCGTCTACCATCACTAGGATATACCTCTTACCACCCAGACTCTCGGTACAAGTGGGACCCATAATGTCCATGTGTATAAGCTCAAGAACACGAGAGGTGGTAATGGAATGCAACTTCTTATGGGGACTACGAATTTGTTTTCCCATTTGACAGGGTCCACAAACCGTCGAAGTTGGCCTTCCAAGAGATGGTAATCCACGTACTAGGTCCTTTCTAGCTAAGCGAGTGAGATCTCTAATATTTATGTGACCTAGACGTTGGTTCCACAAATCCATAGAAGTGATCGTGACACTGTTGCAGACAAGTGAGGATGTGGGCTCAGTCCCATAACAATTATCCTTTGTCCTCACCCCTTGCACCAGAAGTTTACCGGCTTGATTATAGACCTTACACGCGTCCTGGTCAAACTTTACGACAAATTCAGCGTCGCACAGCTGACTAATGCTGAGAAGGTTTGCTTTCAAACCTTTGATGTACAAAACATTTTCTAGCTTAGGAAAACCAGTTAACTCGATAGTACCTCGTCCTATAATGCTAGACTTGATCCCATCTCCAAAGGTGACTTTTCCATCCTGATAATCCTCAAGAGATGTAAAAAATGAGGCATCACCTGTCATATGTCTGGAGCACCCACTGTCAATATACCACTGTGAGGTATTATGTGATTTGAAAGCAACATGAACAACAAAGGCCTTTTTATCTTTCTTAGGTACCCAAGAAGTGGAGACCTTTTGTTTGCCTTTGTTGTTGTTGGTTTTAGCTGGAATGTGAGAAGCATTCACTGACGGCAAAGGCATCCGTCGGAATTCCTCCATCAAACTCTGAGATGTGGCAGCTAAAAGCTAAACTCGCTCTCTCAGACTGGTAAAATCATCAGTATGCTGACGTAGAGCTGTAGTACGTCGTGTCCGACCAATGCAATAGCAAAACTCCCTGAGGTGGCCTTTTCTTTTGCAATAGGTACAAAAGAACACAGTCAAAGGCGGAACTTGGTTTCCTTTACTCGGTCGAACTCTCCTTCAAGGTTTTTGACGATGACCATAAGGAGTAGTAGTAAACTCAGGAACTGGTCCAGGTGCAATTTGAGAGGTGGAGCCACCATCATAACCAATTCCCTGCCTATCCCAAAACCTAAAGCAGGGCCGAGGAGCATCTTTTCCATTTTCCCTGATTTGTCCTCGATTTGTACCTTGACTTCCCGTGCTTTCTCAAGATCATGAGTCAGCTGGGCAACAAAGGCTTCAAGTTTCTTTCGAGTCTCCACGGAGGAATGGATCTCACTCGTAAGACTAGCCACTTGTTGAGTCAAGTCCCCTCTCTATTTCTCAAAAACACTCTCTCTTTCTCTAAACAAACTCTCTTTCTCAACACAGGCAGATTCTCTCTCTCTCAGGGCGGTGAAGGTGGAGGACTCTCTCTCTCTCGACTTTCTTAAATCTTCCTCTAAGCCGGTGATCTTAAGAACTAGCGCTTTGTTACGTTTTTTTAGTTTTAAATGACTCAGAATATAACTCAGCGTAGGCGCGTTGAATATCACTCTCGCTCTCACTTGAGTCATCCTCCCCCTCACTCACATCGATCTCACTGTCGAGGTGTCCTTGTGAAGCATCATCCTCATCGTCGCGAAGAGAACTAGGAGTGCTCACTTGACTGGATATGAATGCGGTGAAGTTACACTCATGCGGTGACTCATCTCCTGAATCCACCGTCTCGACCTCACTGTCGTCGCTAAGAGTAGCACTAAGGACAGCTTTCCCTTTCTCTCTATTCAGACGAGTGGCACACTCAAAGGCTCTATGACCCCTACCATCGCACTCAAAGCATCTCTCACTTTCTTTCTTAGGAGGATTTTTGGAATCTTTTTCATTTTTCTTTTCAAACTTATTTTTCTCAAATTTCTTTTTATCTTTAAAATTGCCATTTTTCTTATATTTGAGTATCCTCTTGAATTTTTTTGCAAAAAGAGCCAAAACATCTAAGTCAAAATCGCACTCAGAATCTGACGTGTCAGTCTCTCTCTTTCTAGATGACTCTTCCCTCTTTCTAGACGACCCCTCACTCTTTTTCTCTTTGGCATTAAGTGCAATTCCCTAATCTTTAGACCTAACAGTTTTAGGGAACATATCAATCTCATAAGTTTGCAAATCTCCTACAAGTTCTTCCAATTTTAGCGTATTTAAATTGCCCATAGAATTTAGCACAGTGACTTTAGGGATAAAACGCTTAGGAAAAGAGCGAAGAATCTTTTTAACAACTCTAGCATTAGGAATATGTTCACCAAGATTAGAGCTAGTATTAACAATGTCAGAAAGTATAACATAGAAATCATCAAAACATTCAGTATCATGCATGGTGATGGTTTCAAATTGAGTTGTCAAATTTTGCAATTTAGACTCTTTCACAACATTTGTTCCTTCATGGGTGAGTTGTAAAACATCCCATGCCTCCTTTAACGTGGTGCACGTCATGATACGTCGGAACTCATCGGGAGTGATGGAACCGGAAATAGCACTCAAACCTTTAGAGTTAAAAGAAGACCATCTAAATTCATCTTCAGTCCAAGAGGTGACAGGTTTTAAATTAGTCACGTTTTCCACAGTGACGGAGGGAGGTGTCTACCCTCTTTCAACTAAAATCCAAACCCTTTCATCTATGGATTTTAAAGCCGACCTCATTCGGGCTTTCTAATATGCATAATTAGTCCCGTCAAAAATAGGCTATTTATTATATGATTTCTCCATTTGAACACGCACTTTTTCAAAAATCAATTTTTCAGAAAATTGATATCTTAGAGAAATTTTGCGGAAAATTTAGGAATACACGATAGATTAGCGTAACCAGCTCTGATACCAATTTGAGAAGAGTATGCGCATGCGCTCAAATAAGAAATTATATAATTAAATTCAGTTTAACCCAAATAAACCCTAAACATGCAACTAGGTGTGATTGAATCAAGAAGTAGATCATGAAGATTAATCAAACACACACAATTGAGGAAAAATCCCCCAAAGGGGCAAAACCATTTATTTTCATTATAATATTGTAAGTGTACAATTTCGGATTACAATGAAAATACAAGTGACTAGAATTACCCTCAGGTGTCGGATTCTGTAGTCGGCGACTTGAAATATCCCTTTCCAGGAGGGCTGCAATGAAGAAGAAGAAGAATGGTCTTCTTCACAAGGGTTGAACAACAACGGTTTGTGTTCTAGGGTTACCAAAAGTGATTCACAAATGTATGAGTAGTTGTTTGAATCAAACCATGAGTTTTGAAACTCATAAAAGTAAAGAATTTAGGTTTATGAACTCTGAAAACCGTGTGAATAAGTCTACTGAAACTACTTCCCGTAGTGGGTTTATAAAGGAGTAACTTGGCCTAAAAAATCTATGCACGATATGTTTGAGATTATCCCAGGCAGACCGATCCGGGTCTAAGGCGGATCGGTCCGGGTAGGCGGATCGGTTCGTTTTAATTTTGGCTTCTTCGGTTCGCTTTCGGTCCGGGATATACTGGCTTTTCAGCAGGCGGATCGGTCCGGCTGAGGGGCGGACCGATTCGCAGGCGAATCGGTTCTTTTTCTCTGGGCGGACCGGTCCGGCTGTGTAAAATTCTGATTCCTCCTCTTCTTTGATATTCGGATCCGTTGATGACTATATGTATCTTGAATTTCTTCAACGGTGTAACGGCGTACGACATAACAAATTAATGATGGACAAAAATGTCCTTACACTACACCATTGGATATTAGTATCAAATTAATGAAAAATACTGGGCGTGCTATGGACCAACTTAAATATGCTAGTATTATTGGAAGTCTAATGTATGCCATGCATTACACTAGACCAGACATTGATTATGCAGTGAGTGTCTTGTGTATATTTACAAGTAATCCAGGACAAGAGCAATGGAATGCAATTTCTAGGGTGCTTAGATACCTGAAGAGGAATTTGGATTATGGCTTACATTATGTAGGATATCCATCTGTTTTAGAAGGATATAGTGATTTAAGTTGGAATAATCTTGAATCAAACTCCAAGTCAACTACTGGTTGGATTTTTACGCTAGGAGGAGCAGCTACCTCTTGGTGATTCAAGAAACAAACATGTGTGTCAGATTCAATGATGCAATCTGAATTTACATCCCTAGCAGATGCATGTAAAGAAGCAGAATGGATTATAAATGTGTTGTATGATATTACTTTATGAAAAAATCCATCTTCTTCTACTATGATAAGTTGTGATAACCAAGCTACAATTTATAAAGTTTCGAACAAAACTTACAACAAAAAATCTAGACACATTAATCTAAGGCATCAAATTATAAGAAAATTACTCAAGGAAGGAGTAATTACAGTTGACTATGTTAAAACGAACAAGAATTTAGCAGATCCTCTAACTAAATTTTTTGTTAGGGAGATGATATATATCACCTCAAAAGGAATGGGACTAAGGTCTATTAAATAACACAACTATATTTAATGGGAACCCAACTCATATCTTGAAAATATAGATAGAGTTCAATGTGGTACAAACAAGTTAAATTATAGTTATGGAAGACTAGGAATTTTATACAAAAGATTCATTCCTATGTGCCTAGTCTTGGTTTTCTACATGTTAGAGGATGAAGGTTACTTCTTAATAAATCATATAAGTGTGACTCGCAAAATCACTAAAGTTGATTTACCTATATGAGTGTCGAAAGTGTGGCTGCTTTCTATGGAATCAAGACCGATCCTAAAGCGCTCATGAAATCAGGATTAACATAAGGCCATAAATAAGCATGCTAGAAGAACACTCACTCCACCAAATCTGCCTAATTTTCACGGTCATTGACCTTGACAAGTTCAACTTGTCAAGGTCAATGACCGTGACAATTCGGGGCGAGATAACTTTTTTTATCACGGACGTGTCACGGTCATTGACCGTGACAAGTTCGTTAGAATTGTCACGATCGTGAAAGATTTGGTCACGATTAATAACCATGACAAATCCTTGACCCTTTTTAAAAAAATTATCACGGTCAATGACCGTGATAATTCTGGACAGAATTTTAAAAAAATCTGCTGGGCAGTATGGCCACTACCACTGCCCAGCAGTATATTTGTACCTGTTATAGCAACGTTGTACCTGTTCAAACATCAGATATCCAAATATACATTCAAAATAGAAACTATTTAAGAAGAAACAACATCACCATCAATTATCTCAAATCTACAAACTATATAGCTGAAAAAGAGATTTTGTACCGCGACGTTCGGGGACACCTCCTTATCCTTCCCTTCTCGTCCGAAGATCCACATAAGTATCGAGCCTATGTTGCCTAACCCCAGAGCCACTCCATGTCCCCTGAAATAAAATAAAGTAACATTAGTATCCGCCCCGCAAATATAGATAAATATAAATATAAATATAAATCGAAATTGAAATTGAAATTGACATATAAATATAAATATAAATATAAATACATTACCTGTAATGTCACCCAAACAGCTAACTTGAGCTCATATAACACCTCCTTCCAACTAATGTACCCCGGGCAATCGTATCAAATATAATTCCCTTCATATCTGAACACTAAGAAATGACATAATCCTATGGAGTTATGCTCTACAAATTCCTTCCAACCGTTGCGTAGCCAAAAATCACCAGTTGAAGTTATCAATTCCACCTTCCAATGGTCTCCCATGTTTTGCTAGAGGTTCTAAGTGGTGGGGTATGGAAAGTGAAATTAACAACTTCAACTGGTGATGCTTGGCTACACAATGGTTGGGAGGAATTTACAGAATATCACTCCATAGGATTATAGCATTTCTTAGTGTTCGGATAGACGAAGAGATTCAGTCTCCTCTCCACAAATAGGACACCCCAAATAACTATGTACTAATCACCTATTAAAGGTAAGAAGCATATATTCATGGATTAGTATAAACAAAACTTAGATGTAGTTGGAATATTTATGTATTAATCTCCTCTCCACACACGCACACTACACAAGAGTGAAAATGATAAAGTGCAAATCAATTAAAAGCATTAAAAATGGATGTTTCGGTACAAATTGGAATATTTATTACAAATTGAAAAATTATTTCAAATTCAGGTTATCATAAAAAATGGATTGATATTCGGTAGGAGCAGCGAAGTCATACACACTACTATTTAGACGCCTTGGCGCGTGTTGGACAATTGACCACGGATCGTTGTTGATATACTCGGAGTAAAACACTTGCTTAACCTTTTAAAATGTACAAACAAACGGCTCATCGCTCACGTGGGGGTTGCTCTTCAACTTGGACAAGTCAACCATGATCAAATTGGTGACAGGATCAACTTTACAAGCAATTTTATCCTCAACTCCTACCCAGTCACAGTAAAATACAACCTCTTTGAAGCTTATATAATCCAATTCAAATATATTTTGGATTACAACATAGTAAGTCATTTCAGCTTAAACAAGGTTTTTATCTTTTGCGCGTGCTCGAAAGAAAGTAAGAGCCTTGTATGAAATTTCCGAGTTATGTACATTTGTACTTTCCTCGTACACTTTAGAGCCGAAAATGTAACCGTTCAATCGATACTTTTTGTACTCTTTTGCCACGAACAAGGGTCCAATGGTGAGACGAGCAAGCCTTGATGTCGCATCACCCGTCTTTAAGAGATGAGAATATAGACAAATTAATTATATTAGTGGTAAAATTTGAGTGTAATGTAACGTTATATAACGAATATTTTCATTATAATTACCTCTTGTGTCAACCACAACCTAAATTCGCTGTCTGATTGTACCATTGTTTTTCATCTTTTATTGTTCTCACAGGCTTCATATTTTCTGCAAATTACAAAATTAATCATGTATAAAATAATCTAAAATAATGTTAAACATTATAATAATCGAAACTTACTCTCTCCATTCTTCGATATCTTCATGTGTTAAATAGATAACGAGCTACTTTTTCATGTTGCAAACTTATTAATTTTACTCGTTTTCTCATCACATGACCACCATCATCGACGAACTCATCAGTGTCATCAACGCTGGTCGAGTCAGGCATATATTCCCGAGTATATATTGATGACTCCACGGTGATGTATTCCTCTGCAATTGATCCTGCAATGTATCGTGTATTCATGACGTAATCCTTAAAAACTTTCATCAATCTTTCAAATGGATACATCCACCGATATCTAACTGGACCACAAAGAAGTGCCTCGTCACATAGGTGTACCAACAAGTGAACACTTATATCAAAGAAAGTTGGGGGAAAGTACTTCTCCAATACACAAATCGCTTCGGTCACCGCCAATTTTGCAGCCACTATGTGTTCTCGATTGACTATCTCACACAAGATGTAGAAGGTAATACTAATTTGCATAATATCCCTACGCAAATCCTTGTGCTTGGAAAAACAGTGCTTAAACAATAGAGGAACCAATTGCATGATCACATGCCAATCGTGGGACTTACACTTATGTAAATCATGAGTAGCATAATTCACAATCCTTTGCAAGTTGGATGAAAAAGTATATGGGCCCTTCAAAATATATATTGTGTCTAGAAGCACCTTCTTTTCCCCACTCGTCAAAGTAAACGCACCAGGGGGAATTATTGTCCTTCCCCTACTATCTTCTTTCAACCATAGTTGTGGCTTAATTTTTAACGATTTAAGGTCTTTTCGTGCATTTTCTCCATCCTTAGAATGACTCCTCCCAATGCAAGTACCCACAATATGTTCAGCGAAGTTCTTCTCTGCATGCATCACATCCAATACATGGCGCACCAGGTTATTCTTCCAATAAGGAAAGTCAAATAAAATTGACCTCCGAGACCATGCCTTTCTTATCTCAGTTTCATTCCCAGTTGGGGTCTTCTTATGCGTGAAGTTCTTAAATTTGGGATTCTTACCTGGCATATTAGGGCCACATTCAGAAGATTTACTTTCAATTTCTGAACTCGAAAGTTGTCTCGGCGGTAGCCTATTTTCAACCCTGCACAATAAAAAATTGGAACCTTTCTCAGATCTGAAACTATAACCTGGGGGTAAAAACCTCTTGTGGTGATGGTATACATTTTTTAAGCTAGAGGATAGACAAAGAGATTCAGTCTCCTCTCCATAAATAGGACACCCTAAATAACCATGTACTACACAATCGGATAATGTCCCATAAGCTGGAAAATCATGAATTGCCCACATCAACATAGCTTTCAACGTAAACTCTTCTTTTCTAAAAGAGTTAAATGATTGCACACCCTCTTCCCACAACTCGTTTAATTCTTCTACCAAATGAGCCAGGTAGACATCAATGTCATCACTTGGTGCCTTTGGCCCAAGTATCAACAAAGCCATCATCGAAAATTCAGGTCTCATACACTTTGAAGGAGGGAGGTTGAGTGGGGCTAGGATCACTGGCCATATACTATGATTAGTGATTAGATTTCCAAATGGATTGAAACCATCGGTTGATATAGCCAAACGAATGTTGCGTTGTTCTCGAGCAAAATCAGGATACTCAAAATTCATCCTCCTCCAGGCAGTAGAATCAATAGGATGACGCATGATATTACCCCTACTTCTGCCCTAGCATGCCAAGTCATTGCCTCTGCAATCCATGGTACTGTGAAAAATCGCTTTAATATAGGCCCAACAGGAAAATATTTCAATACTTTTTGTGGCACTTTTGAGCTTGTGCGTTCCTTACTAATAGATTGGACATATCTAGGTTCATCGCATACCGGACAACGATCGAGATTTTCATACTCCTTTCGGTATAGTATGCAGTCATACACACAAGCGTGAATCGATCTATACGTTATTTCCAAACCTTTCAAACTGTTCTTCATAACAGGATAACTATTTGGAAGTGTATTCACCTTGGGTAATAAGCCCTTCACCCATTTCAGAATTCCCGTCACGCTATTACTAGACAAACCCTACTGCGTCTTCAAAGTGTGCAAACTAACCATGGCATGTAAAGTTGTTTGATCTTTCTCACAGCCAGAGTATAATGGTTGGGTCGCCTTAAACTTTAAACTTTGGTAGTCATCGTCAAGTTTTATCTTGTTATCTTCACGAGCACTTGAATCTTCTACATCATCAGTAACCTCATTCTCCTCTGCTTCATAAACTCCGTACGCATAATCAACTAAATTCTCTAACATATTATGATCTACGTCGTCCCCTTCTACATCTATTCTACTTGTTGAAGGTTTGTTGTGAAGGTTGGTCGGGAATAAAAGGAACTTTCAATTCACTGTGAAAACTCGAAAATCGATAACTATCTTGCATACCAGATCTTAACAAATGTAGTTAAACTGTTTTCCACTCAAACACCTTACAATTCTTACACCTAGCACACGAACACGTAAACTCTTCATCATTATGACATCTCTTCGTATATTTCACAAATTCGTTAGCACCTCCGCGAAACACATCCCCCATTCTATTTGTCTCACCCATCCACTCTTTATATTTCAGATATCCAATCACAGCTACCACAACTAAACACCTATTAAAGGTAAACAAAACTTAGATTTATAGTATGTTTCATTTAATTATCCCATCATTTAATTTCCATTTCCTCCATCTCCTCTAAAGGGTGAGTGGTCTTATCCCATTCAAGACCGCATTTTTTTGTAATATACTTAACAGCTCATGCACATTGTTACGATTTGAAAAAAAATCGACAGCATATCCCCGTAGTTCTCCAAGTACACGACGTAGATTGGAAGGTGTGGGTGTTATTTAAATTGATCAATTGAAATAACAGTCACACTTGTCAATCTAATATGTACCTAGAGAACATTAAGATATGGCTGCAGAACTTCTTCCAAAAGTAACAACTTTAAGACACTAAGAATATTATATAGAAATTATACAATCTTAAACTGTCCAAACGGGACAATTCGAGAGATCTCATTAAAGGGTTAATGACTCTCGAACAGGTCTAAGGGCTATTGAATGCGTACACATAAGAACTAGAAGGCTAGTATCTATGCGCACTATATTTAATTTCAAGTATGTTTCATTTAATTATCATACTATATATATATTGTTCGATATATAAAGTAATTTTCAAAAAAAGTTGAAAAATCCCACCCCCATATGGACAATAATTCAGTGCTCATGCCACTTTTAAAACTAACCAACCAAACATTTACTAAACAAAATAATCCAACAGCAACGTCAACAACAAATGTGTATCCCGTACTCCTTCTAATTCATCTACTCAATTAATTTATTTCATCAATTAAACTAACAATTAACATATACAATTATTAATTTACTAATTTACAATGAGGGACAATCCTACTTTCATATGAAATGGGCACTAATTATTAATTTACTTTCATCTAAAACTATACAATTAAAATTATAGTGAAAATGATAAAGTGCAAATCAATTAAAAGCATTAATTTCATTTATACAAATCAAGTATGTTTCATTTATTAATTATATTTTAGTGGATGTAATTATAGAATCTATGGATGGATTCAATTTAATCTTACTATGTGAATGTTTTTATCTACAATAAGTTAACCTTGAAACAATATATATTATCTCATAGAATCATCAAAACACGATATTAAGGAATTACAATGGGACCTTGCCTCACCCCCCCCCCCCCCCCTCCCCACCCCCACCCACCACACACACCACACACACACACACAACAGCCCCTACCCTGCCCCACCCCTCCCCACCCCCACCCACCACACATATACACACACACAGACACAACAGCCCCCCCTGCCCTACCCCTACCCCTCCCCTGCCCCTCCCCAGCCCCACCCACCACACACACACACAACAGCCCCCACCCCGCCCCACCCCCTCCCCACCCACCACACATACACACACACACACACACACACACACACACAACATCCCCCTGCCCCACCCCCCACACACGCACACACACATACACACACACACGCACATATATACACACACAAACATATATATATATATAAATATAAATGGAAGAGAGAGAGAGAGAGAGTGAAAAAAGGAGGGAAACGACGGGGGGGGGGGGGTGGAGAAGGGCAAAGGGTTTTTTGCTAAGCAATTTGTCACGATCGTGTCAAGGTCCTTGACCGTGACAATTATTTTAAGAATTGTCACGGTCATTAACCGTGAGAAGTTCGTGATAAATATATTTGTCACGGTCATTGACCGTGACAATTGTTTATCACGGTCAATGACCGTAACACAAAATGCGTGTTTGTTGTCACGGTCAATAACCGTGACAAGGGCGGTCGACTGAAAGGTGACAATTTAACCATTTTGGTGTAGTGACTTATAAACTCAGAAATCAGTATGTGTGATAGTTTCGGTTCGTCTCAAAAAGGTCATCGGTTCAAGATACGTTCACCACAGCACCTTGATGAAGCTTTGAATTGTTTACACTATATGGAAGCTCAAGTCCGGAAGACACTTCTCATTTATGTACTAAATTTCAGCGATAGTGCCAAAAGTTTTCTATTTTTGTTTTGTAATTGATCATTTGTATCCTCTCTCGTGTATATTGAAATTGGTGGGGGAATGTTGGATAAATTTCAACATTTATGTATTATTATATAATATTTAGTTGTTAATTTTATTATATTAATTGGTGTTTTATTTTAAACTTAGTTTGGATTTTATTAAGGAAGAAACATGAGCAAATGAATGTGCAAGATATGGGAGTGCTCAAAGTCCCACATTGGAAGATTACTACAAAAAGTAGTGGTATATCAACTAAAGGACAACTAAGATTCTTAGTTGACAAGTCAAACAAGAGGCTATGATCCTACGCATTGCGGTGGTTCTTAAGCACCACCAATTACGACACGCGGCACGCGAAAGGGCGATTGGACGACTTATGGCGCATTTTGTGCTTTGACGCGCACTTGGCACTTCGCATCGTCGCTTGAAGCATGGAAGCCTAAAGTTTTGACGAAGTAAAACAGATCAACGGTTGTGATTAAACGATCTAATCAAAGGGTTTAAAATCCAAAACGACTTGATCTGAGCCGTTAGATGAACTCGTAGCGTTTTGTGTAGGGGATGTCCATTCGCTTACGATGGGATGCCTAATTTGAACCGTTAGATCAAAGTTGTTCCAAATAGGCACGATCTAACGGCTGATGTGCCGCTACATGAAGAGCTGTGACTATTGAAGAGCAGTCACAGAAATCGCTATAAAAATAGTTGTAGGCCTCTATTTTGAACACCGAAAATTGTTAATTTCTCCTCTCTTCGTCCTCTACATTTTGGCATTATCCGATTACAAATTGAGAGTATTCTCGGTTTGATCAAATAGTACATAGTTTGAATCAAAGAACTGTTCATACACTGCATTGTATCCTGAAGGCAGATTCTATAAAACCCATAGTGTACTCGCGGTTCTGTCTCAACCGAATTGGGAGAAATTTTGCCTAAAAAACAGCGTTCCCAAAATGTGCCTTGTAGAAATTAATTTAAATATTTTGTTCTTTCCATAAAAAAAATCCAACAGTTTTTTTCTAATTCTTACTATGTAAAAGCTTCAAGTGTAGGAACCTATTTGTCACAGTAGATTATAGAGTTTTAGGGTGTCTATAATTGTTTTTTAAGTGAAGACATAAAAAGGGCGTACTTCAAACTATTGCATAAAGTACTGAAAAAATCATGGGAGACCCTACTTGGATGCAAAGGATCATATGAAAATTTGGGTTAGAACCGCTCCAATAGTACAAAAAAATTGATTTATTACGAAATATATATCATATGAAAATTATGCTTGAACACTAGTGTAGATAATGTTGTCACTTTAGTCAATTCTAAAATAAAGGTACAAGAATTACTTAATGCTTGAACACTAATATAAATACACTGTCCTCAAACAATCCCCCCCCCCCCCCCCCCCCCCACACACACACACAGACACCAAAACCGAAAAAATATAATAATTAAATAAATTAATGTACTGTAATTGGTAGAGGGGTTGTGTTTTCCTCCAAATCCTTGACAAATTCTAATAGGCCTTGAACTTGTATTTTTTTTATTTGATAGTGTTATAAACTAAAATACGTGATTTTTTCTATTAAGTTTTACTAAGTAAATTACAAACACTGCTACATTTAAGATAATCGTGCTCTATGTAAAATCAATTACAAATCAAGTCAACAGACATTTTAAAATGTCAAAATTATATAAAATTAAGTTATTTTAACGTCACCCTAGAATTAAACAAACTAGGCCTCATCTCATTTTTAATTTGGATAGTCTTTTGTAACCTAGGATCCTGGCTGAGAATCAGCCCCAAGTTTTAAATGTTCTATCATAGTACAATCAAATGTTAATGTACCCTGCAATTTATGAAGACTTGTTTTGCATGATTTTTCTAATACACTAGCCGTGAACCCGCAGAAGAGACCTTATGTTGATTTGATTATATAGCCAAACAAATATGGCTATTCAGGTGTCAAAATTATTAAAAACAAACATAATATATGTTGTGGATAGAAAAATGTAAATTTAAAACCAATATGAAAAGAATAAGTGTATATAACAAAATATTCATAACTCCATTCATTCAGGTCATCCATAAAAATGCCATTTTTAAATAGCGACTATTAATTTGGGATGAAAGTCATAACTAATACTCGACTAGTGGTTGTAACTAGTGTTAAGTTTTTGGTTTACACAAATATAAAAATCAATAATCAAATTAATCTCTCATAGTTTGTAAACAAGAAAGACGATAAAAAAAGTTAAAAGAAAATGAATAATAATAATAATAATCAAGTGTATAATTGTTGATGGGCACATGGTTGGTGTATATATATATATATATATATATATATATATATATATATATATATATATATATAATGTTCTTGTGCGGATCAATCCGTATTTTAAGAGTGCGGACCGAATACGTGTTACCTGACGGTGACTCTAGAAATTATCAGCTAAATTACAGGCACACTCTCTCTCTTTTTCATGCTCACCGTCGATGACACGTGTTCGGTCCACACTCTTAAAATGCGGACTGGTCCGAACAAAAGTAATATTGTATACACACACATACACACACACACACACACGAGGAGAGAGAGTCACGCTATCATACATACCAAGTGTTTTAAAATAGTAAAAAAATTATTTTTGAGTTGAATTTTTTTATATAGTATTTAAACATTTCAAGAGACCTATATAAAAAAAACAGGTCAAAATAACTTTTTCACTATGTTTAAAAAATCAGTCAAACTTTCACAGCTTTCAAAACACTATAAAAGGAGTGAAAGTTTAATCGATTTTTTAAAAATAGCAAAAAGGTTATTTTGAGTTGTTTTTTTATATGGGTCCCTTGAAATGTTTAAATATCACGTAAAAAATTCAACTCAAAAATATTTTTTTAATATTTTATTAAAATAGGTTTGCGCCACAAAATATGTAAACTTAGTATATATTCTCATTCTATTTCTTTTTAGTATTAAATCTTGTGTTTTGTCAAAAATCACGTACTCAACCGGTATTGACATGGTTCACGGAGATTGTATGTTCTATGTAATGCATAGTCTATGCATTCGACAACATATTAATAAATGTATACCCCATCCTTGTCCCCCCACCCCATTAATAAATAAATCAAAATCGATTTGTTGTTGATAATGTTTCAAAATTTTACAATTAAAAAAAGATTATAATTTTGATGTTATTACCATTTCATCCTATATTTGTAGTAACATCATAAACTAAATTTTATGATAAAATACTATATTATGTTTGAAAAACATTAAAAAATTTCATAATAATTGACTGTATACATTAAAAAATTTCATAATAATTGACTGTATACTATAAATATTTAAGGGGGCGAGCATTTGAACTTTATTTGAAATTTTATAAATATTTGAAATTTGAAATTTGAAATTTGAAATTTGAAATTTGAAATTTGAAATGTCTCACTTTATTTCTTTGCACTTGGATGGTTGTCTCCACACAAGTATATATCAAATCATCAAATTGATAACTTTTACCACGTACGGCACGTATTTTTTAATGTGTCCTCATGGTATATATTTTAAGCATCAAAATAGTAAATTTCTAAATTCTATATGAGTATCTAGTTCCTATTAATTGTATGTCGAAATTATGTTTCTATTATTTTTAAGTTCTAACGGTGAGCCATTAAGGCACATATTATCAAGACCGTATTTTAAAGAGAACCCCTACACTCACACACTTTCATATCCGCCTAATAAAACAAAGCAATAGAAAATTATATTTTATACTCTAATGAAACCCACAATAATAAAATATAAAATTTTAAAACACTAAATATAAAATATATGTACCAAAATAGATACACATATTTTTATCCGTTTTAAAATACCCTAGGCCAACACAGGATTTTCATGCACTAAAAGTTTTGTTTATATTGTTTGAGGTCTTGCATGGTAGTTAGTGACCTCATACTTAGACATGACATATCAGTGTTAATGTATCGCAAAAAATGCGTTAAAATTACGTTTCGAATTAATCTATTTTTAATGAACCAATTCATAAGATGAGATTGTAACTAAAATAAAGATACACTTGAAAATTTCTCGACAGCAGTTCACATGTATTGTACCACAGTAGTTGCTAGCTGTTTATTGAATTTGTCATTTTATAGGTTTCAATTACTTGCGTAAAAAACAAAGGCAGGAACAAATCATAGTGTTTCCTTTGTTGTCTGTTTCTATCTATTAATTAATTCTAGTGGTGCTTTGTATGTAACCTCTGTCTATATTGTTTATATGTTCCCTGCCACTCTTTAGTCCATGTTTCCTCGTGAAGAATATATTTTTTTTATATAAATTAGTCAATGTGATTTTCAGCATTTAACTGCGTGTTTGGCTATAGCAATTTAACATCACACTAATTTTGATAAATAACCAAAGTTTTTCTTATTTTTTGTTGCGAGAATACTAATTAACTCCAAAATTTGGATATTCGATGGATTGATATGGTCAAAATCTCATCTTTACACATATATGAGAGTTTAAATTTCAAGCGTCAAAAGCTCAAGTGATAATTCGATAAAACAAGAAAGATAGTTACGGACAGTTGGTTTCAAAAATTTTGAGCCAAAATAGCTGAAATTTTAAGTGAAAATGATCGAAACCCATTTGATGAATATGATGGAGTTGATCTAACCCATGCTTGGTGGAAAAAGGGACGACATTTTCTCCTGCACCACCCGCCCGCTCCTGATGGGGCAATTAAAGAACTTTTTAGTATTCATAATGAGTTTGGATTTGAATATTTTCGATTTGTGTAAAGAAACTTGATCTGACCCAGTTACACACGCACGCGCGTGCGCGCGCACACACACAGGTGGGTGGGTGTGGGGTGTGGGTGGTGGGTGGGTGGGTGATAAAGAAATAAGTAATTTTATATCTATATCTATATGAGGTATATGTCTTTATTGCTAATCAAATAAGTTTGTAATAATAGTTATTCACTTATATATTATTTAGATATATGTAAAAACATAAGTCCGTTAAACCGTGTAAGTTTAATAAACGAATCGAGCGAGTTTCATAAATACCATTTATTGGTTGGTGCATGTAATGAAACCCCCTAGGGTGTAGGGGGTGTATCGTTTTCTTGAACGACACAGATTCGATTTAGGCAAAATCAACCCAAGCTCGACCCATTATCACCCTTTGTTGAAAACACTGAATGTAGGATTTTGTAGAGTGGAAAATTAAAAGCAAACAAATATTTATGTTTATTTTTTTTTTGATAAGTAAATGATTCAATAAAGCAACCCGCCTAAGGGGGCGGAATCCCGTATACAGGAAGTATACAAAGCAAACAAGCGAAGGACCGGGCCCCAACACAATCAACTCAAGCCCCTAGAATTCCTCCAAAAACTCAATAAGGAAAGACAAAGACGAATCCTGTCGTTTCCTATACCAGGTAAGAAGAAGGCACAGAAAACTGTACCGAATTCGAGGAGGGTCAAGATCGACCCCCTCGAAGCATCTCCTGTTCCTCTCCAACCACATAGTCCAAAAGATACAGTGGGGGACCAACATCCAGACCACCCTCGGTCCTGACCAACCCCTAGGCCTTCGCCACGCCGCTAGCACTTCGCACACCGAACTAGGCATAACCCAAGCAATCTGGCATAAAGAGGAGAATAAATCCCAAAGACCCCTAGTAACCTCACAGTGTAGAAGAAGGTGATCAGTCGTCTCCTCCTCCTTTTTACACAACCAACATCTACTGGCCATCCTCCTACCTCTTTGTTGAAGCCCTTTAACAGTCAAGATGGCATGTCTGGCCGCAGTCCACACAAAGAAGCACACCTTGGGAGGCGCATGGCACTTCCAAATAGCCTTCCACGGGAAGAAAGCACCACCACGACCCCTTAGGACAGAATAGTAACTCCGAACTGAAAACAAGCCATCATGAGAGTACGACCACCTCAACCCATCAGCCCCCATAGACGGGACCGGTGCCAACCTCAGCCATTCGAAGAACACGTCTGCCTCCTCCAGTTCCCAATCACGGAGCCCCCTCCTAAACTTAGGGTCCCACACCTCACTAATCCCTTCCCTCCGCCTATGATTCTCAACTAACCCATCTTTGTCAATCCCAAGCCTAAACATCCTCGGGAAGAGGACCTCCAAAGATCCCCCCTCGCCCCATATATCCTTCCAAAACCTGATCCTACTCCCACTCCCAAGGTGGAAAGAGGTGAGCAAGGAGAACCTCGCCCCATATACATTTCTACAATGTTTTGATTTATGTTTATTGAATATAAGAAGAAACCTAATATTAAATCATGATAGCTTAGCATCAATTAATATCAAAACATTGTAGAAATGTATTAAATAATTTCAAATCTTTGAATTTAGAGACATGATTAGTAAAATATGTATATTTTGTTGAAAATTAAGAAAGTATCAGTTGCTTTCAGTAGTGATGAGCAAAAAGCATTTTGTTTTCGATAGATTTTTGCCCATATTCCTTAATTTGTCTCCAATTTACTACAATATGTCTCCCTCAATCTTTTCTATAACAGGAAATGCTTTCAACCATTTTTAGACACAACAAAAACTAAAAATAGAGTTGAGAGTGGAGAGTTTATTTGGTATACACATTTGTATATAAAAATAGAAATTGTATTTTTTTTATTTGGAGTGTATTTGTGAAAGTCCTCTCTTGTAATCATTTGTTAATTGATCTGAGTTATTAGTGAGCGTAACTAAATTCATTAACCATTTAAATATTGCGCCTTCCTTTGTGTGTGTGTCTTTCAACTCATTATACTTTTATTTTGTGTGTATCATATTCTTATTTGGGGTCGTAGTCAATATAATTTGTTGACGCGCTTCCACATAACAAATTAGTATCAAGATTAGGTTCTACGACCTAGGCATTTGTATTGTTTAATGGAGAAATAATCATACATATAGTACTATTCACGCGGTTATTATTCATAGTACGAAAATTTTAAAATTTTAAAATTTTCTCGCTTGCATTTGTTTTACAACTATGACCAATTTTTTTATATGGCAACCACAAAATTTGACATTGAAATATTCGATGGGCAAAGAAACTTCAACATGTGGTAATGTGAAGTTATGAATGTCTTAGCCCAATAAGAGATGGAAATTGCACTTGAACCAGAAGACGTGAAAGAAGATGATTGGAAGGAAATCAACCGCAAGGATTATGGTCAAATTCGTCTATATCTCAAAAAGGATAAAAATATCCTTATATGAGCGAGATATCGACACAGAAATTATGAAAATAAGTGGCGGACAAGTACATGATGAAGAACGTTGAAAATCGGCTCTATTTGTAGAGGAAACGTTTTCGATTTTAGTACATTGAAGTATTTATATGTCAAAGTAATTGGACAATTTTAACAAAATCATTATTGATTCGCAAAATTTGGATGTTAAATTTAACGATGAGGATAAAACACTATTAGTGCTAAATTCTCTACCTGATTCGTATGAACATCTCATTACCACACTATTGTACGAAAATGAGAAAATAAGATATGTTGACGTCTCTAATACCCAAATGAATAATGAGGCTGTTAAGAATGATGACGAGGTATATATAGACTCGACATCTGAAGTGTTGATAGTTCATGGTAGAGAAAATGAAAGGAATTATAGTAACCTTGGAAGATCTCGATCTAAATCAAGATATGGAGCATCAACTTTGGGTAGGATAATTCCTGGGAAAGTTGAATTTTCCTTTTTTCACCGAAAAGGCCATTATAAGAAAGATTTTTCTAAGTTATAAAAGGATATCAAGAGACCCACTACATTTTTTACAGTCAGTGATGATGAAGATTCTGAATTTATTTTAATTATTTCACCATTTGGTTCTTGTTCCCAGGAATGAATTTTGAAATCAGGTCATTCCTATCATATGTGTCCTAAAAGGGAGTGGTTTTCAGCTTTAAGGAGCTAGAAGGTGAATATGTTTTGATGGGAAATGATCATGCCTATCAAACAAATGGAATAGGAAAAATTTGATTGAAGTTGAATAGTGGAATAGTCAGAGTGCTGGAAGACATTCGGTATGTACTGAACCTGAAGAAAAAATATATCTTACTTTGGTACCTAAGGGTTATTGGATCACATTAAAAGGCGATGGTATGAGGGTCCCATATAGATACTTATTTGTGATGAAGGGTACAAAGAAGAGTAACTTATATTTTCTCCTAGGAAATACAGTTACAAGTGCAGTAGAAAGTTTAGAGGAGGCTCCATCTGATGTTACCAGATTATGGCATGTGCTCTTAGGATATGTAAGAGAAAATGCTTTATAAGTATTATTAAATCAAGGTCTACTAAAAGGTGACAAGGCCTTCAATCTTGTAATTTATGAACATTGTGTTCTGGAAAAGCCGACAAGAGTGAAGTTTGGAACAGTACGAAGGGGACTCTTTATTATGTTCGCACAAACATTTGGGGACCTACCAATGTTGCATATTTAGAAGGTATGAATTATTTTGTGTCATTTGTGGATGACTTCTCCAAACGATTTTGGGTGTATACCATGCGACATAAGGATGAAGTCTTGAAATTTTCTTGAAGTGGAAGAAGATGATATAGACCTAGACTAGAAGAAAAATTAGAAAAATAAGGTCAGATAATGACGGTGAATACAAGTCAGACCCATTCTTGAAAGTATTCCAAGACGAGGGGATCGTGCGATACTTCACAGTCAGAGACACACCATAACAAAATGGGGGGGGGGGGGGGGCAAACGTATAAATCTCACATTATTAGAAATGGTGCGATGCATGTTATCCAATACTATGTTGGGTAAGATTTTTTTAGTTTGAATTTATTACATATGAATGTCCTTTCATTAATAGGTTGCCTTCAACTGTGAATGAAGGCAAAACGCCCATGGAGGTATGGTCGGGAAAACTTGCTACAAATTATAATTTTGTACATATTTTTGGTTCCCTTGCATATTTTCTTGTTAGGGAAAGAAAGTTGGATCTTTAAGCTCAAAACAATCATATTCTTGGGCTTTAGTGATAGAGTAAATGGGTACAGGCTTTGGTTCCCTGAGACGAAAAAGATCATAAATAGCAAGGACGTAACATTTGATGAGTCTTCATTTTTAAAGTGGTCTCTTAGGGAGAACAATACTAAACGTAGTAGGTGGATATTGAGGCTCTATTTGTTCTATCCAAACTTGTCACAAATTCAGAAGATGAGGAGACGAGTACATATGAGGTAGAGTGTAATGCTCCCATCCAGATTTATGGGTTACCCGTGGGTCAATCTAATCCGTCCCGAAGTGTAATGAGGCAAACTAAATAATGTGGCTAGTCCAGTTTTATTTAACTAATATTTCACTTGTTTAGCACGTGATTCCAATTTATATCAAGCTATGTGTGGGACTAGTTGGAAGCGTCCCCATGATCCAAGCATATAGAGCTACTAACGTAAAATAAAAGGAATACTTACATGTATAATGCTCTCAAAGTATGAAATCGCGTACAACCTACTGTAACAAGAGAAAGGGAATGAGCCGAATGCCGAGTTGAAAATAAAACAATGCAATATAGAATCGAACAGGAGAAAAAAATACTCTATAACATGTCGCCTGCATGCATATGCAAATGACGTGTATACACACACACACACACACACACATACGTACTAATGCATGAATCCGTTTATTTCAAAAATGTTACTTGTGTTGATTAAATCACACTAGTCTTATAAAAGAACCCCTTTTTTCTTGACTTAACATTGATTTCCCAATTTAATGCACCCAGTTAAAAACTTAAAGAAAATAACGTTTGTTTAGACAAAAATACTTCATTTAGTCAAATTTTCCACTTACACTAAATCCACTTTCCTCGAGAAACACCTTTCAACACATGCACATTTAGTGTTAGAAAATACTTATTTTCCTTTTGAATTATGTTCACCATATATACTAATTCTAATTATGGGTAAAAACCATCTTAGCTTGCTTGATTACCCATTAACCACTTCATTTGTGTTATTAACTAACGCTTTACTTGGACTTAGTCACTTTCATATTTCTCGCCCAAACTATATTTTTAAAATAGGAATATTTATCAATTTCACTCACAAATGTTGTCTTTTCTCATTTTCTTAGCACAACCAATTTCTTCATCATGCTCCACTTTTTCTCATTATATTTTTATCAAAATTTACCACATAATCGCATACTTTGACGGCCTCCAATCTACCGTCTACACTACCATATGCTCTAGCCAGTAATTTGGATCATTCAGCTTACGGCTCCGGGACCTTCTTAATTTTTTTTATTCTTTCGAGTTTTTTTTATCATGTGTTTTAGCACTTTTTAGTGTCTGCATTATTTCACTTTTACCGATCAAAGCCAAAATCTGGGGACTACCACCCCATATTCGTATTACACTTTAGAAAATCACCATTACATGTCCTTTACCCATTTTCGTTAATTTCATTCCATATTTCACTCACATTTAGGAACATTTTGTGTAATCCCTTTTCCAACATTTTTATTTCCTAAAAATGTTTCACTTTATGTAAAATTACTATTTTACTCATTTATCTTCAAACTTGCATTTTCCTCTATTTCACGATTGTTATTTCTAAAAAACACATTATTAAGTTACACACACTAATGTTGATTGTTTGGTGATTTGAGAACTGCCCGACCCAACCTCCTATCCCACAAAACAATACATATATGTCAACCTTTTAGTCCAAAAAAATTTGAATCTTTATCTTGTGTCAAGTTATAGGAGTACTCTTAAAACCTATAAAACTACAAAGACTCTCTCTCTCTCTCTCTATTTATCTCTCAATTTATCTATCAATCTATCTATCCTTCCTCACTAGACCCACTGCCTCACACCTCCACGAACATCCACACCGCTTCTTCTCTCTTCTCCCTCCTCTCTATCTCCCCCATTTCTTGTTTACATATATATGAAAATTGTAGCCCCATTATCCCCATTTTCTTTCAATTTTTTTAAACAAATGGATTTGATGTTAGTTTTTTATTTATCTCTTATCCTCTCATTTATTTAATTTTGTCTTTCTCATCCATTTTTCGTAATAAAATGTATGGGTTCTCCTAACAAATTCCCCCCCAAATTGGAAAATTTTCAATACAAGTGGAAATCATTATATTTCCCTAGAATACGGGGAAAAACTAAATAATTATTTTGGAGTTTCTACATTTTTTTTTGTGTGTGGGTGGGTGGGGGGGGGGGGGGGGGGGGGGGGGGTTGTTAAAAGAATCTCATGAAAATCTATGATAATGAAAAAAAATAATAAAAATGCAAATTATTTTGGTGATGATGAAAACAAGTTATTTTGGTGAAAACTAAATAATGAAACTATGTGATAATGAAAATAAATTATTTTGGTGAGACGATTAGTATGTGAAAATAGTTACTAGTGGGACTTTGGATTTTTAAATGCAATTTTAAATTAGGGGTTAATCCCCAAATGGACAAAACTTTTGGATACACGAATCCAAATAAACCAAAATTTTATCATTTATCGTTTTCTTCATTCCAATTTTCCTTCAATGTGGACATTTTTTGTGCTAATCTAATAAAAGATATTAACACTTCGAATGGTTTTCTCTAAAGACTATTAACGGAGCATGTGCTGCATATGATAATGTTATTTTACGCGATGGTTAAAAAAATGCAATACTCCACAACATTCAACAATTTTTTTGTAAAAGAACAACAAATTTAGGCTATTTTGTTCTACTATTTATCATGTTGAGGGTGACAACCTAGATGCTCACATGACAATTGAGTTATGGCCCTAGAATTTTTCTTTTTCTTTTTGGTTTCTAACGATGGCGCGACACTCCAAATGACGCGGGAGGTATTTTTTTGTATCGCATGAACTTTTCAATAAAAGGCCACTTTGTGAATACCTTCATGGTATTAAACCCACGGGTCGGATTTTACACTCGCTCCAATGTGTTCCAACCATTTTAAGTCAGGGACTTGATACTGACCGTGAGTATTATTCCTACACCAGTGGCTTTTATTTTTTTCACAGAGGAAGATCGCCCTTACCAACACCTACGTCGTTGGGAGCTGACCCCAGAGCTCAAACTGGTGATCTCTTGGTCATTGCCAAGAAACTCGACCAACCGAACCATTGTCTGGGGTTGATTAGGGT
The DNA here is from genome assembly GCA_949130495.1 of Sambucus nigra. Taxonomy (NCBI): domain Eukaryota; kingdom Viridiplantae; phylum Streptophyta; class Magnoliopsida; order Dipsacales; family Adoxaceae; genus Sambucus; species Sambucus nigra. The sequence continues at coordinate 43,849,189 of OX422221.1, forward strand.
CGGTTTTGAGGGGAGGCGGCCCACTCGGGCCCCGATTTTCAATGCATTTTAGCGGCCCCAAAATTTTATGTGTACATATATTTATAGCGTCATTTTCCAATTGTCCCAAAAACAATTTGTTGAAAACTGAACTGACAAACATTTAAACTTGTTGCAACTCGCGAAAAATAAATGGGCATATTTTCGGTTAAAAATAGCTTATAATTTAGAAATTAATAAAAAAATCTCTTCTAAATATGGGTCCCCAATTCAAGAGTACACCTGGAACCCCAAAAATCTCAGGACTGGCCCCGGGATTGATGTGGGAGGTTATTTATTATATTTTGTCACCTTGTTTGCGTAATGTCATGGAGTGACCCCAAATTTGATGCCTCATACTAACATTCGAGTATTTTGGATAAAATATCCAAATGCTATAGATATGGTGGTTATTATGTCATAATTTACAGTGTATATTTGTGCGAATGCAAATCATTTATTACCATATTATTATTATTATTATAATAATAATAATAATAATAATAATAATAATAATAAATAATCCTATTATTTTCAAAAATAATTGTAGTTAAAATTTAGTTTCGAAGTGTGACTTAATTTCAATCCTTTTGTTTATATATGAACCGTTAGTGTGTCGAATCTAGAGATTGGGACAAAAAGAGCAAGTCATACTCATAAGTATACAGGCAATTTATATTGTTATAATTATACTTGTTCTGTCATCTTTCTTTCATGAGTTTATTATGGCAATTAATGATGATTCTGTTGAGTGGAAAATCATGAATTTAGCATCCCAACAACTCCTCAATCCACCCAATTCAAAGTTATTCTATCAATAATCTTGTTCTCAAAGCATTATATACAAAGTGCCTATTTTTTTGGAGTTGTAAAATAAAAGGAAACAAGAGGTAGGGAACTAGGAAACTTTATAGTCGTTAAGATAATTAACAAGGAACTATTAAGAAGGGTCCTTTTATACTCATACAAAATTAGACATATTTTTTATGCACGTTTACGTGTTGCATTTGCATATGCTCGTGTCTGAGCTCCCCATAGGTTCCACGTCAGTGTGTCGAAAAATTGTGTCTAATTTTGTATGTCAACCTGGAATTATCTTATTAAGAATACTATAGTAACCTCGGGGCATAGGCAACATTGGTAACAGATGCAACCTCAAATACTTCCATAAAAAAGACATTTGGCGTCGATTCGTTCCTGCTGACCGCGTAAGCAAATCCCTGACTTACATTGATCCAGAACCGCGGGGTGAGGAAAACAGGACCCGTGAGTTAGATATCCGACAACGTTCACAAAGAGACGCCATTCGGAGAAGGTGTCACGAAAATTTAAAAAAAAAAATACTATAGTATGTACACTTTGTTATGAATATGTGGAGGAAGGGAGAAAGCCATTTAATGTTATTTTACTGTACTGCAATGCTCATATCCTTATTTTTTATTACATTTTCTTACATGTGTGCTTTAATATTTGTATATTACAGCTAGATTTTCATTCAAACATACCAACATTTAAAACATCCAAAATAATAAGGTGACGGAAAATGGTAGTAAGAATATTGGATATCATTAAAAACAATATATCCGTTGCATGTTTATAATGTGTACATATGAGAAAGTTAAAAAAATATAATTTCATAAACTTCATAAGGCAATTTGTTTTTCTTCTTGAGAAAAATTCATCTTATCTACTAACAAGTTATCGTTTCGTTATATTGCAATATGTTTAAATAATCCAATCTTGACGACGACCTATTTTTCATCTGAATTATTTGAAACGGTTGTCTACTCTTGTTGATTAAGCCAATACGTTAGCGTACGTATTTTGTGAGTACTAATTGATAGCTTCATGAAACAAAAAGTATATTATGTTTTATTTCATAGTCAATATAATCCTATTTTTCTTTCAGTACTAGCTATTGAGCATCCCAATCCAGCCCCTTGCCAATACAAGTTTTTTACCAATGTCCATTAAAATATTTTTTGGCACTAAGGCTCTCACCTTATTGTATATTTTATAGAATAATGATATATGCACCTACTCTTAGTACCAATCTAGTACCAAATGTGCTTTAAATGTATGTACCAAAGTGTGGATCCCACCATCCAAAGTGTGGATCCCACCACGATACAATGCATTTAAAGCACATTCGGTACTGAATGTGTACTATGGGCCGGTAAGTGTAGCACGATCCTACTTTATATGTCAATGTATACACAAATTCAACATGTATATATGACAAAAATTCACGTGTCTACATTCCAAAAATTTACATATACACTAAAACATGAACGACATTATAAAGTGATATCATATCGCTGGACTTTATTTTTGTATCCTTAATGATATGATATTTACAACTCAAAAGAGACAATAAAACCTAAACTAAAACCCCTTTCCTACCGAACACAAAGCAATGAAAAATGAGTAAATCTATATGGCCCGCCTGTTGTCCCGCCCAGCGATCGCCTTCTTCTTCTTTTTTTTTTTTTTTTTATATATATAGTTTTTTACTGTTTTGTTTTTAACTTTTAATATAAAAATAGTTTTTTATATTAAAAAAAAAAAACAGTTTTTATATTAGAAAAACAGTTTTTTATATATATAAAAAAAACAGTTTTTACAATTACTATAAAAAAAACAAATTTTTAATTAAAATCAAACAGTTTTTATTAAAATTAAAAATAAAAAATACATTTTCGTAATATTGTGATTAATTAGTGTTGCTTGTAAAAATATCTCGATTAATTAATGTCGATGGTGCGGACGCACATTCCCGGATCCACATCATTTATTGAATGTGGGACCGCGCCAGCGACACTAATTAATCGCGATATTTTTTCAATAAAATATCGCGATTAATTAGTGTCGATGGTGCGGACGCACATTCTCGGACCCACATCACTTGTTGAATGTAGGTTCGCGCCAGCGGCACTAATTAATTGCGATATTTTTTTCATAAAATATCGCGATTAATTAGTGCAGCTGGCGCGGACCCACATTCCCAAATAAACATTATTTGTTTAATGTGTGTCCGCGCCAGCGACACTAATTAATCGCGATATTTTTTCAATAAAATATCGTGATTAATTAAAAATATCGCGATTAATTAGTGTCGTTGACACGAACACACATTCCCGGCGCTACAGCGATTAATAAGTGTCGCTGGCGCGGACCAACATTCAACAAATGATTTGGATCCGAAAATGTAGGTCCGCGGCAGCGACACTAGTTAGTTGCCCAGTGTCGCTGGCGTGGACCCACATTCCCGGATCAAATCATTTGTTGAATGTGGGCCGCGCCAGCGGCACTAATTAATCGCGATATTTTATTAAAAAATATCGCGATTAATTAGTGCTGCTGGCGTGAACCCACATTCCCGAATCCAAATCATTTGTTGAATATGGGTACGAGCCATCGACACTAATTAATCGCGATATTTTATGGGTCCGCGCCAGCGACACTAATCTATCGCGATATCATGTCAAAAATATAATTTTTTTTATTTATAAAAAAAATATTAACTTAATAAAAAATTTACTTTCAATAAAACATTTGTTTTATATATTAATAGAAAAAAACTGTTTTTCTATATGAAAAACAATTTTTTTATATAAAAAACTATTTTTATATCAATTCTTAAACACAAAAAAAAAATAAGAAAAAAAAAAAGGGTGAATGCGGTTCCTCCCAGACGGTTCCTGGGCGGGCCATCTAGAATCACTCATGAAAAATAGATTGCTTCTCTACTTTCTAGTAAACAATTATGTGACGCGTTTGTGAACCAAAATCTTTGAGTAATTTGTGTTTGGGTACCCAAAGTATTGGTCCCAATAATTTTGAATGACCATTTAAGAACATTCCGAATGCGTATGCAAAATATAAAGTTTGCATGATTTAAACACGGTACGAACAAGTAAATTTTTCCTGTGCACAAATGGTAAAAGCATACAAACCAAGGCTAAAACGTTGTCATTAAACAAAAGTCGAAACTCAAACGGAACATTGTATTATCTAGGCCCTCTAGTATCAAACTGCAAATTGTTTTTCGATTGAAAAAGCGCCCCATTAGCGCATAGGGCACAACGTTGATAAAAAAAATAAAGGGTTGCTAAATTTGATCGACGTATACCATACTAACCCTCAAGTTTATGAGTTTATCATACTAACCCTCAAACTTATGAGGGCTCAGAAACCTTTATTTTATAATGAAACTCGGGGATAATGCAAATAAATCAGAATTTATCTGAGATGATTAATATCGAAATTTTTATATTAATGTAAATCAAGAATACTAAATTATGGGTTTTCTCAGATTTTTTTTTACTATGAATTTAATTTTTCTTGATTGAATTTAATAAATTTCTGACATATTTTAAGACTTTAAGGTCAATTCCCAAATGAACAAAATTATTGGATAATCAAACACAAATAAACCTAAATTTGATAATTTCTTGATTTTCTTCATTTCAAATCTCCTTCAGTTTATGGAACCTGTCTTTTGGGTATTTGTTGGGTTAATCAAAGCTGTTAAATGTTGGAATGGGCTTCTCTAAGATTGTATGATGGGCTTTTATGAGATTGTAATGATTCTACAATGTAGAGTTATTCAAATGTCAATTGTTTGTTAATGAATAAATAACTTTTAGTATGTCTTTTCAATGACGTTGTTTTCAAAGATAACGATACTTAATTTTATATTTAAAAATTTGACTTAATTTCAAAGCTTTATTTATGGGTATAGCTAAAAACACTCCAAAATTTCTGCACACACTCCAAAATTTTCTCAAATAACAATTTTACCCTTTATCCTTTAACCTTACATCAAACCTCATTTAATAATTAAATACAATTTAAGCAAATATTTTTTTTTTAACTTTAAATAACAATTATTAACAACTTAATCATTATTTGATTTATATTTTAGTGCTTACTTATTTTTTTACCAAATATGAACACGATTCAATTAAAATGCGACAAAACACGAAATGTTATTTTTTATTTAATAAAAACACGACTCAAATAAAAGTGACACGACACAAAATCTTATTTTTTTTATCTTAAACGAACACGAAATATTTTTTTAACCTAACACGAGCACGATCCAAGTAAAAGAGACACGGAGTATTATTTTAATCTATTTACAAAAACCAAAACACGAGCGAATAAAAATGCGATAAAATACAAAATATTTTTTTTTACAAAACACAAATAAGGCCAAGTAAAAGCGATACAACATGATTTTTTTTCCAAACAAAAATATTAATTTTTTGGTAATTTTTTTTACCAAATACAAACACAATTAAAATGCGATACAATACGAAATCTTTTTTTTTAACAATATGGCCAAGTAAAAGCAACACATGATTTTTTTTTACCCAAACAAAAACACGATCCAATGTGGTGTGCTATTTATGTTTTACTTCGATCGTATTTGTGTTTGTGCTCGGTGAAAAAAAATTGTGTTCGTATTATTTGTGTTTGCAAAAAAATTATTTTGTCTCTTTTACTTGGCCATATTTGTGTTTCGTAAAAAAAAAGATTATGTATTGTGTTGCATTTTAATTTGGTCGTGTTTGTATTTTTTGTAAAAAAATTAAAATAATATTTTGTGTCATCTCGTGTCTCTCTTACTTGGATTATGTTTTTGGTAGATAAAAAATAAGATTTCGTATAATATTGTTTCGTGTCGCATTTTAACTGGATTGTGCATTGTAATTAAACCGTGCTCGTTTTAGATAAAAAAAGACTTCACCAAGGCATTTTTTTGTTTTAAAAAATAAATATAGGACTCGAGTTTCGTTTTAGGCAAAAATAAGATTTTGAGGCGTGTCGTGTCCTTTTTATTTCGGTCGGGTTCATGTTTGGTTAAAAAAAATAACATAAATTGTGGCGTGTCACTTTTTCTTTGGTCATGTTCGGGTTTATTGAAAAATATTATTTTATGTTATGTCGTGTCACTTTTATTCGGATCGTGTTGATGTTTGGTTAAAAAAGAAAACAATGTCGTGTCGTGTTGAATTGTGTTGTTTCTATGTGTTGTGTCTCATTTTAATTGACCTTGTTTATGATTAGTTGAAAAATAAGATTTCGCGTGTCGTGTCGTTTATATTATTTCATGTTCTATCGTGTTTGTATTAGATTAAAAAAATAATATATCTTGTCATGTTATACCGTGTTGCGTTTTAATTAGGTTGTGCTTGTGTTTGATAAAAAAAAATGGGTTCAAATTTAATATTCATAATTATTTTCATATGTTGTCATTAGGTTAAAAGCTCCAAAGCAATAACATACGGATAAAAAAAAATATAAAACTTTGGATGATTTGGGTTAAAACAAGTAAAAGCAAAAAAAATAACAGATAGATAAATCATGTTTGTCTTTATCAACTGATGTTTTGGGTTAAAACAGTAACATACAAATCATAAGGATATTTTTGTCATTAGATTAAAATTTTGGAGTGTTTTCAGACTTGAAAGGAGCGGCAATAGCCGCTCCCAAAAAAATTACCAAAAAATTAATATTTTTGTTTGGAAAAAAATCATGTTGCATCGCTTTTACTTGGCCTTATTTGTGTTTTGTAAAAAAAAAAATTTTGTATTTTATCGCATTTTTATTCGCTCGTGTTTTGGTTTTTGTAAATAAATTAAAATAATACTCCGTGTCTCTTTTACTTGGATCGTGCTCGTGTTAGGTTAAAAAAATATTTCGTGTTCGTTTAAGATAAAAAAAAATAAGATTTCGTGTCGTGTCACTTTTATTTGAGTCGTGTTTTTATTAAATAAAAAATAAGATTTCGTGTTTTGTCGCATTTTAATTGGATCGTGTTCATATTTGGTAAAAAAATAAGTAAGCACTAAAATATAAATTAAATAATGATTAAGTTGTTAATAATTGTTATTTAAAGTTAAAAAAAAATATTTGCTTAAATTGTATTTAATTATTAAATGAGGTTTGATGTAAGGGTTAAAGGATAAAGGGTAAAATTGTTATTTGAGAAAATTTTGGAGTGTGTGCAGAAATTTTGGAGTGTTTTTAGCTATACCCTTATTTATTAGTGAACCGTTATTATATCGAATCCAGAGATGTGAGACAAAAACTAGAAAGACATACTCCTAAATATACAAGGAATTTAAATCAGCTTCTTTTTTCATATTTCTAGTTGCTCTATCAGCTTTCCTCAACGAATTTATTAAGAAAATTAAATATGATTTGTTGAATGAAAAATTATGAATTAAACACCCCCACCAACTCCTCAATCAACCCAAGTCCAAGTTATTCTATCAAAAATCTTGTTCTCAAAGCATTATATACTACGAGTCTATTTGGATTGACAGAAGAAAAGGAAAGTAAAGGTAGGGTGGGAGGAAACTTTATTGTTGTTAAGATTATTAAGAGGGAAAGCATGAGAATATTATAAAATGTACACTTTGTTTTATTCTATTTTACTGTTAGCATCATTATTTCTTATCACATTTTCTTACCTGTGCTTTAATATTTGTTCATATGACTATATTCTTTAGATCTGTCAATGGTTCGTGTCGTTTTTATCGTGTTTAAAATTTATCGGGTTCGTGTTTTAACTGGTGACATTTTTATAATATGAAAAATCATATTCAAACTTGACCCGTTATCTTAATGTGCTGTGTTATGGTCACCCGTTATTATCCATTAAAGTAATGAACTATTTAAAATCGTATAGAAGTTGACTTATTAATATATTTTTAAACACAATTTGGCTCATTAATTCATTGTCATTACTAACTATCTTATTTAGTAAAATCTGTTATGATTAAATTAACATTAAGCTACATAAATTCTTTTAAATCGCAATAATGGATATTCTTTACTTAAATTAATGGGTCTTATCAGGTATTAATGGGTGAAGAGGGTCGACACTAATCCGATTCATTAACTATCGTATCTTATCATGCTGACACTAAAATGACCTGAAACCATTAAGGACCCATCTATTAATTTATAATTTTGTGTCGGTCCGTATTATATTATCGTGTCGTGTTTCATCTTGTCAGGTCTAATAACCTGATAGAGTTACTCTAACAAGCTTGTATGTTACCATCTTAATCAAACATGCATTCAGTTAAAACATCCCGTAAGTTAAAATGATAAGAAGTGATAGTAAGAATATCAATTTATTTATTTTTACTTTAGAGCATTTGCAATCTGCATATAGCATTAAGAATTGGATTGGATATCACAAAAACAATATATTCATTGCATGTTTTGAACGTGTACATAATTGAAAAATTAATTTTATAAACTTCGTAAGGCAACTTGATTTACATTTTAATCTTTATCTAGACAACAGCCTATTTTTCATCTTAATTGTTTGTACTAGTTACCCATTCCCTGTTTAAGGCAATAGATAAGTGTAACCCCTTGCTTTTATTACGTTTAATGTCCGTTATACCTTTCATAGTTAGATATCTTACTTGAGCTGCACACTACAACTATGCACAACTTAAACTTTGCTACAATCGGCAGAATCTTGTAGAACTTATAGGTAATAAACAACTATATATTCCTAGCCATTATTTAAAGGAAAATGTTATACACATCGGATGCTAGTACCGGTTTAGTATCGGTATTGTTTTATGAGTGCTTCTACTGTGACTTAATTTTTGACAGAATTTTTTGGAACAAACTGATGTGTCAGTTTGTTATTGGTTGGTTTTTAGATTCCACTTGCGTGGACCCCAAAAATCAACCAATAACAAACCGCCACATCAGTTTGTTCCAAAAAATTCTGTCAAAAATTAAGTCACAATAGTATTTTTGTTGTTTTATTTGCTTGCACTATGATCTGGGTCCTGCCAGAAAATACTGTAGATCCTACCAATATACAATCAAATAAAACACATTTGGTACTAAATCGGTATTATCACCCGATAAGAGTATCACTACTCTTATTTAAAAGCATATTCTTGAAATTACAAAAAAAAAAAAAAAAGAAGTTATTTTTCTTGTCATATTTCCCTTACTCAGAAAACAAGGTCTACAATTACATGATGACCTATGGGGGCATTCACCCCGCAGTAATTTGTTTTATATAAAATAGAGATATAACACTCTCAAGTTTTGATAATTTTTAATGAGACAACTATTTGATTATATATATATATATATCTTGTGCAGATCAGTCCGCATTTTAAGAATGCAGATCAGACATGTGTCACCTGACGGTGAGCGTAGAAATTATCGGCTAAATTATAGAGACGCTCTTTTTTGGGGGGGCTCACCGCCAGATAGCACGTGTCCGATTCGCATTCTTAAAATGCGGACTGATCCGCACAAGAGCAGTACTATATATATATATATATATATATATATATATATATATATATATATATATATATATATATATATATATATATATATATATATGCTTTTGTACGGAATGTTCCGCATTCTAACAGTGGCGGAGCGGACATGTGTCGTCTGACGGTGAGCCTAAAAATTATCGTCTAAATTATAGGCGCTCTCTCTCTCTTTTCTGATTATCCGTCAGGTGACACATGTCCGGTCCGTACTATTAAAATGAGGGACATTTCACACTGTATGTGCATATAATGTATTTTTTAAGTACTAATTAATATTTTCAAACAAAAAACACATTTTGTTTTATTTCATACTCAATACAATCCATTTAATTACAATTGTTCATTACTTTTAAAAAAATAATTATTATTTTAGTACAAGTCATTGATCTTCCAAATTCAGCCCCATGCTAATACAAGTTATTGTTCCTTATCCACTAAGTTTCTATTTTGCACTAGGACCAGAAAATCGTATCCAGTGTATAAGACTCTTGCTGAACTGCAGAGTCTGGGAGAAGCAGATGTCGACTAACCTTATCTCTATATATGAATATGGAGAGACTGCTCTCATGTCTCAAATCCAAGATTAATCATAGCTTGATCGAAGGCACTTATGATCGCACCAAGGTATAACCTCTACTAAGAGATATATGTGAGTGTATACACAAATTTAACACATCCATATTCCAAAAACTTACGTCTACATTCCAAAACTTCACATATACCCTAACACTTGAACCGCATTAAAAAAGCGTTGTAATATCGATGTATCGTAAACACCAAACATATCAATGTATCGTAAAAAACTCCAAACATATATCTACGATGGAGTAATAAATTAAGCAAAACAAGTAAGTGAAGGCCTAATTTGAATTTTTTATTTAAGCAATTGTTCTTTCTCACATGTGACAAATGAAGGAGTTAAAAAAATCAATTTTAAATAAAATATTCATAAGTATGAGGTTGATAGTTTTAGTAAATGAGTTATTTTCAAGCAATAGGAAGATTAGGTAGAGCCTTACGTAATGGCTCAACTGTACTACCAAAACATTAAGTGACATCCAAACAGAACAAATATGGTTTGAATCTCATAATGTCAGTTTATTAAAATGATTTTGCCCAACTTCCATCTCTATGTCGGGGAATATACATGTAACTGCTCTTTTCAATCCAATTTTATAATCTTACACCCTTTAACGGTGTCACAAAATTGAAGTAAAAAAGTACACCTTTATATTGTTTTATTAAGGAATAATTCTAAAGCGGGGTACAAATTCGATTCATTTAGTGTAACGTATGAATTCGATTCATTTTGTGCGACGCACTGATGTGTCGCGTTTATATTGGTTCATTTTTTAGGCCAGCGTCCACACTGTAGGACCCTCAAAACGAACCAACGTAGATACGATATATCAGTGAATCGTACAAAACGAGTCGGATTCGTGAGTCAGCCTAGAATTATCGTTTATTAAGTGGTATTTGTTGCACACTAGAAGTCATAAATATTGTGAAAAAACATTAAGTACATATAATTAAGGGTAAATTATACCAATCTCTCTTGAACTATTGATTTTTTTACACCCAACCCTCTTTCATAAAAAAAAATGTTAATAAAACATGATTTTATGCATACAAAATGTTATTTTTTTTTTAAATTGGTTGGGTGTAAAAAATCGATATTTCAGGGGATTTGGTGTAATTTATTCTATAATTTATTTGAATCTAGCGAGAAATATAAAATCAGCATCTCACTGTAAAACAACTGTTATTACAATATTTGAGCATACATGTAATTATATTTCCAAATAATTAACGTCCCAGTTTAATTATATGTAAAAAATTAACTATTTTTATGAACACAGATAAATTTATTATCTTTTCAAAAAAAAAAATCTCACACATTCTTTATGAGAGATTAACATTACTTAAACTACATATAATATATATATATATATATATATATATATATATATATAGAGAGAGAGAGAGAGAGAGAGAGAAAACAAAACTTTATTAATTATTCCGACAACATAATAATATAAACATATCACAACAAAACAATAAAGTACATGACCTATCGCAAAACAAAACAAAACAAAACAAATTCGTTGCACTCACTGCAGGATACATTGCTAATTTAGACTCTCGGATAATTTTTCATTTCTTAAACATGATGTACAATTATTTTAAGCAATATCGTGTTGTTAGGTAATTATTCCTTGGCTGTGTTTAACAATGCCTTTTATAAGCAATCGTTTAATCTACACCACGTATCAAATTTGTGTATATACTAGCATATATCGTATGCACGAAAAGCGATAGATCTTAATGTCGAAAAACATGTCGGTGGAGTATATCCATAAAATTTTACTAGCTAACCATTAAATTGCTAATGTTCCAAAAAATTTATACGATAATTAATTTGGTTTATAGCAAGGTGTTAATATTACCAATAACAATGACAACTAAACTAAAATTATAGCAAAATCCGGTGTATACATGCTTCATTCCCTTTGTCTGACTACTATATGGACATGTCTACCACATAACCCATTCTCATTGTCAAGTTATTTTGCAATTTTTTTTTTAACTCCCCCATGTAAGCTAAACAGGAGAAACATTGTATCAGAACCACCCTAACACACGCCCCGTTTAAAGTCTAATATTTTTTGGAGGGTTTCGGCCCAATATTTAGAAAATTCAAAAGCAAAGATGTGTTTTATGAAAATTAGACAAGGGTATAAACGAAATGCTATAAAAATTTTGATGGTTACTTTTGCAATCTTTATAAGTGTAACGTAGTTGGGAGGAAAAACACAAAAACAAAGTGAAAAAAAAATGATGAAAGAGAAAGTGATGCGTAATTTTTTAGAAGGAAAAAAAACAAACCCGACAAAAAATGTAAGGGCGTGTTTGGGAGCCCCAGTTCCATGAAATTCAAAATTTTCAATTTCAAAATTAATAAAACTTGAACCATAAATTTTTAATTTTAATTCTAAGACATTATGAAATTGGAGTTCTTAAACATACCTTAAGTTTAATCATAACTTATAGCTTAATATTTGGAACAATCCCAACCCTTAACTTGGTTAGGAGCTTAGTTCTTGGAGATTTATATTGGCATGGCCTAGTTTAGTTTGTTTCATATTTAGATATCTATCTCTAATTTGTAGAGATTTACATGACACAAACGCACAATGATATTGATAAATTTGTTATTTGTAATTGAAAATGTGACAATAGTAGTGCGTGAACAAGATGAATTATTATTTAAAATTAAAATATAAAATATAAAATATATAATTTTTATTCAAAATAGTAATTTTTAGTCTCAATAATATAATAAATTGTTTAATTTAGAATTAATTAAAATAAAGTTTGTTGAAGTAAATTAATGTATATATAAAAACACTAACAATAATTTTTTTCATGTTAAATTACATTTGAGTCATAAATAACTGTTTACTAAAATAAGGGTATTTCAACTGACTAAAAAACGATTTGCAACTCTTCTCTCCATTTCGTATGAGGTTGGGCCTAAATTCGTGAAGACAAAAAAGAGGCTGAGCCCAAAGTTTTGCCAAACTTTGGCTCAAAATTGGATATCACACTAATATCTAGTTTAAATTATGTTTATATATTACCTTATGAAATCCAATGTTTTTTGTCAAACTGTCCACCCAACCGACAAAAACGGTACATATTTGAATGTAAGTTAAACTTATACCATCTCTTATGAAAGTTGAATAATTTTAGTGTAAATTTAATGTTTGCTATATATTATACTAAAATTATAGACTATTTTCGTTTATATTCTTAAGTTTTGGGCTAGTTGCACTTATCGTGCCTCAACTTTACTTCCATTTTAACTTCATCCCCCAAATTCAAATTTGGAGACTCAACCGCCAAACATTATAAAACGTTCCAAGTTACCTCAAATCCCTAGTGTTAAATTTTTTAATGGAATGTTGCCCATGTGCTGGCACATTAGGCCAAATACGTCATTACATTACTCAAAGGGTAATTTAGTAAATGATTATACAAATATAAAGGCTAAAAATATAATATAACACACTTTAATTAAAATCTAAAATCATTTTCTCTCTTAAGCCTTAGCAACCCATATGCCACACACTAATCCAATTATTTATAATTAAGTATGAAAGTCAAAGTGAGTCATCAACGGAAATCCATAAAAATAAAAACTTTTCACAAGATTAAAATACTTAAAACTTATAGAAATGTACTTGAAGGATAAGTTGACTTAATTACATCACTTATATTAAGACAAAACTTATTGCTTTATTTGTTTATAGCTAACCCAACCCAACCTCTTAGATTTAGCAGTGAAACCACGAGACCTGAAAATATAAACATAGGAATCATGAGTAAAATAGCTCAATAAATAATGCATCACTACTACACTATTGCATAAAATTGAATGCAATAAATCATATCTATATACTATTGTAGCAATTGATCTGATCCATTCATAAAGAATGAACCAACTTTCAGAACCATGGTTCACCAATCCTGTCTCAAATAGAATATTCTTCACCATTCCTAGTGGGGTTGTAACCCCTTGCCTGTAATAGACAATCATCCCCTATCTTGGGTCATGGAGTAACCTCCAACTTCAGTAAATCGAAATGAAATAATTTCAAAATCATAATGGCAAATTCATATTTGTAACATTATGCATATATATCTTTTCAGTGAGTACACTCACCTCGGGTTCTCAACTACATAGTGGTGTTTCTCTTGGATGAAGTTGAATTTGGTTGGTTAGACCTTAAACCTGTCAATCCAACTAAATCAATGTTTAGTTAAAATCATAAGTATCATATTAATATATTTATATAACTTTCAATGATTATGCAACTACAACATTGTAATACCTGGGTTGCTCTTGTGTGTTGTCACATTTTGGACTGTTGCATTGATGAGATTTCAAGGATTGGGGGAGTTTTTATAAGGGTTTTATAGGTTATTTGGGTGGCTTGGAGTTGGAAGAAGATATATAGATAGATAGATAGTGGGTGGGGGGGGAGGGGGGGGGGGGTCTTCCCCACCATTTCAGCATTTCTTCACCTCTATCCACCAAAAACTACCATGCCACCACCATATATCCACTTTGCACAACCGTATTCTACTAGTATTGCACTACATTTGAACCATATATATCCATTTCCTCCATAGATAAACAAAGCTACGAATTTTGGAGGTCTTATTAGGGGATTTTTTGGAGATAAAGGTAGAGGAGCTTTGTGGAGTTCGGAAGAGTGTTTTTGATGAGGCATTCATGGAGAAAGTTTGGTGGAGCTAGGCAACCTCTCTAAGTCCACATTAGGAGATGGGAGGTTTTCATCTTCTTAGATATTTTTACCTACCATTGTTGGAGCTCCATTTGAGGTGAAAAACTCTACACTTAGTACTAAGACTCTATTTGCATATTTGTAGTCCAGTTGGTAGATTATAAGATTAGGATGCATATGTATAAAATGATGGGTTTCTAATAAATTTGGTATTTAATATTCTTTAGGAATAAAAATGTTACAAAATATTTTTTTGTTAGAAAGCAAATTATGAAAAAATATGTCAAAGTTGTCTTGAAATTTATGATTGGAATTCCTATGAAATGGTGTATTTCTAGAAGCTTGATGCTAAACCTTTTATGGGATAAAATATTTTGAAAATGATATTTATCTTGTTCAAATGTTTTGATAAAATGATATTCTAAAGTTTCTTGCAAAAATGAAGATTTTATAAAAATTGGACATTATTGAAGTTTGATGAATAAAAATATCCCTTAGACTTAAAAAGGTATTTTTTCAAGTATTATGAAGTTTTCAAAGTAAATCACATGTTAAGACCCATTTGCTAGGATTTTTAAAGTTAAAATCCATATTTGAGAACACACTATATATTGACTTACTTGAGTCTACGTATATAGCAGTTCCAACTAGTTTGGATATTTAGACAAAATAGCTAGATTTTATGAGAACTCCATCTTCTCAAAGGTACAAGTTCAAAGAAGAAATCATGTCCAGGAGAATCTTCAAAGGGAAGTTATTTCCATCCTTAAAACCACAAATAGGACACACACTACGCACTATTCATATCACCTAGTTGTGCGAATGGTTCTTCAACACTTCAAGTCATTTTAAAATCAATATAATTCAACTTAAATCATTTTATATATTTTTTAAATAATTTTCAAATGATTTTTGAAATAATTAAAAATTGATTTTAAAAGTGTTTTGGGTAAAATTTGAATTTCATAAACTTATTTTGTTTGCTAATTATTTGCCTGTGTAGAATCCAAAAGCGCTAGAGAATTCAGGGTAAGCTTTGTAACTATTTTCATACGCGCGTTTTTCCTCATCTGGTTCGTACATGTGTTGGTAGCCTATCCATTAGATTTGTGTTTTCTGTTAGACACAAAATTCGAACACATTTTTATCCCTTGGATAACATTATCAACGTACTCCATGTGTTGTGAGTTAATCCTCGTGAATCCACTTTAAACCAATCATAGTACATTTAACCCACCGCTAGTGTTGAATCGTTAGATTAAAGTCAATTAGTTAAGACTCAATCCCAGCCATTGGATTGAGGTCGATGTTCTGGATCCTTCTACATTTAATATAAAAAGGACCCAAGCCTCAGCATTTTGAGAGTTTTGCCATTTCGTTAAATCTGAGAGAAAAGAGAGAGTATAGAGAGAAGAGATAGAAGGGAGGAGAGAAGGAAAGAAGAGAGAGATTAGAAAGAAGAAACCCTAGTTTCTTCGTAGTTCAAACCTCTGAGTGTTTTCTCCCAAACCAAATACCGAACCTAAAAGTCCCATACCCCAGAAAACCCATTTTTTAGAGTTAGATTCTTCTAGGGTTTCTGCATTTTTGATGTTGAGTTTTTATTTGAAGACCTCTTCATATCTGTGATTCTCTCAGAACTCATCTCTAAGAGAGACTTAAGTTTCATTGTTAAAACTGAGTTTTTCTAAAAGAGAACATCTCACGTTTTGTTTTTTTTTTCTCTTTTTAGATCTGATATTTTAGATCTATTATGTTTCAATGAATTTTGAATTAAAAACTTTTAGTTTCAAAATATTTTCAGATCTACTGAGTTGTGTGTGTTTCTAGTTTTCTATTTCATGTTTTATGAAATACATGTGTACAAAAAATAAAAAGAACACAACAAACTCTTTCTAAAGTTTTAAGGCATAGATCTGAAAAGAAGTTTTATCTCAAAAATTATTGAATCAGTCTCTGCGTGTTAAGTATGAATCTGTTTTAATAAAGTAGACTTCTAGTCTAGTTTGGATCTCAATTATAGGTTTACAATTTCAAAAATATTTTCACAATACTGAAATTGTTTAAGACCTTGAACCGTCTTTTGTGCAAGGTATCATTGAGATATGTGGATAAATAAAAGATCAAGAAGTCTTGGCTTGAAAAATCAAGATTGAGAAATAACCTATCATTTTAGAACTGTTGTAATTTGATTAGGATTGTTTGTATAATCTTGAGAGGGTGAGTAGCATGTTTGCATGTAGTAGCACATCACAAACACTATCTCACATTAACACTAAGACACTGTGGTTCTGTCTGAGAATCTTAGATTTTGAAAGAGTTGATGGAATATGAATTCAAAGAGAAGGAGATCATGGAAAAGGAAAATGAGCAATAAAGAAGAGATCAGTTCTAGTCAGATTACCTTTTGGAGTGGAGAATCTCGTGTAAGTATAATTCTGAACTTAGTTAGGATCCTTGTGTGTTTGCTTAAGTGTTGTAACTTGATTCTTTATTCTAGTGGATTTTTTTTTGTGTCATAGAGGGCACCGTGGATGTTTCCTTTGTTTAAGGGTTTTACCACGTTAAAAATTCCCGTGTCTATTTCTTTGACGAACAATTTGTTGAAGAAACTCTTTTGTTTACAAAGATTTTAAACACAAGATGGGTAAAACAGTATGAACGAGTAAATTCAGTTATAGGTTTACTAGTTTTGAAAAATAAAACTTAAAGAAAATAAAACAACATAGCCTTAAGAAATGGATGAAAGGAAGAGGAAGTATATACAAGCAATTTTAACGTGGTAAAACCCCACCTAATTGGGAAAACATCCACGGTGACCTCTAGGTCACAAAAACAAAAATTCACTAAATAAGAATAACAAGTTAGAAGCTATATAACAATCAAGACACACAATCAAACCTAATACTAAGTTCAGAATTTGTACCAACTCCTCTGGCATTTTCTGACTTCTCCTAAGGTTCTGATGTGGTTGATATTCTCCCAGCTTCGTAACTCTATTCCTTTTATCTTTATATCTATTCTAAAGTCAAATATCTCAATACTAACACTTTTTCAGTGTAGTAGTGTGTAGGTGTATGTGGCGATGTGCTCCAAATCACATGCATGCAACTCATACACACTTAATTACAAATAGTATGAGTAACAATTACAAACAGATCACTTAATATGCAAGATTCCCAAAATCAATCTAGTCAAAGTAATCAGACTTTGGATCTTTAAGATATCTGTAGATTAAGAGGGAATATTTCTATAAAAACTAGCCAAAATCCTATGCACTTTCCTTATTTGAAAATATGTACTTGTTTCTCAAAATGTGAAATATTTGAAAGTGAAATCCCTAATCAAGATCTTAACTAGATCTAAGTCTGAATATTTAAGTAAACTGAAATTAGAAAAGATTTTGTTAATTTACGGTTTGAAATCAACATAACAGTTTGAAAATAACCAACAAAAATAAGATTTCTCGAAATAAGAAATCTAGACGGAGATCTATCAAAGGGAACTATATCACAGAGGATTAATTTCTAGATTCTATGAAAAGAAATAGAGATTTAACCAACGTGATTAAGTTGGGAAAGAGATAAATAACTATAGAGGATAAACTTCTCAAATCACAAACTGATTTACTCTCAGAAAAGGGTTTTCTGGTGAGATTTGGGCTAAGTTAGGTTTAGGGTTTCATTTCTCTCTCTCTCTCTCTCTCTCTCATTTTCTCTATAGTTTGGACGAAGGGAAAAAGTCTCAAATGGCTGACGCTTAGGTCACTTATATAGTGAGCGAGGAAGGATCCAGAATATCATAGGCAATCCAATGGTTGGGATTAATTTTGACCATTTGACTATCAATCTAATGGTAAAAATAAAGCGGTGGAAATAGCCAACGTTGATTGGTAAAAAAGGATTCACTTAGATTAATCCTAAACACATGAAGATCATTGATAACATTGATCCAAGGTTTCTTAAAGAACAAGTCTGTGAGAGGGAAAAACCACAAAATTCACCAATAATATTCCAACACGTGTTGGAATAATACACGTTGCAAAACACGCACCAAATTAATTAAATTCCCATCCCTGAAGTCTCAAGCGCTTTCAATTTCTACCCAAGCCAACTTTAAGCTATAAAAAGAAATTGCACAACAGCCCTTAAGATTTATATACAACCAAATTTAATTTTTAAAAATCATTTAAAAACCTTAGAAATTATTTATCACATCCCAAAAATAATGAAAAATTAATTTTTAGGGATTTAACTCAAACATAATAAAATATAGTATGAGATAATGTATGTATGCAGACCTAGTGTGTGGTGTTGGTATACTACCTTTAGGAACTTGTAGAGAAATCAATTGTAGAGTCTGAGGTTCTTTGGTAAACAAGGAAGGGACTCAAATTTTGTCACTATTTCCAAACTAGATGAACACCTATATAATATAGACTTATGTAAGTCAAAGGTATAGGGTGCTTCAGACTTGGAATAGCACATTGTCTCGGTGAGATAGAGCTTCAGTCGGGTATGAGTTACGAGGAAAAATTGATTTCTATCTTGGTTCGTAAGGAGAAAATTCTTTGTTCAAGGGTTATTCCTCTAGTATGTGTCTAGTGGGGGCACTACAATGAGGTAGAGTCTATGTGAAAGAGGGAGAATGATATGTGATAAAAATATATGTAACTATTCTAGTCATGTACATATCAAATTCTGAGGACATAATTCCTTTATTAGAGGTCAAGGTTGTAATACCCAATATTTTTGTGGTATTTATTCGTTATTAATTCTGAGAATAAATTAATAATTGGGAATAATTATTACATTTGCGATATGGTAATAATAAATTCATGATTCATGTAACAATTAAATTTTGCATGTTTTGTGACTTTTTGTATGGCATATTTTAAATTAATAAATCGATGGAATTAATTATATGGGAATTAATTGTGTGCAGTTAATCATAAAATGATTAAGTTTTGTATTTTATTTTAGGTGGTGAGAGATTATCATTTCGAGCAGGTTCTATAGTGATACAGAGGCTCAGAGATGTCTTTGAAGTGTCTTAAATTAGGCTCGTGGGAGTAAGTACACCTTTGGGGTAAGTTTTTCATGAGTTCGAGTAGTGTTTTGGGAATATATGGGGGTCCAAAATTAGGCCTTTTATAAACTTGCGGGATTAAGCGTATATAAGTGATGCTACCCTCATTAATTAATCACTCTGCATCTAAATGACAAACTTTAGTCGCCTAAAAGTTTTGGGAGAACTAAGGAAGGCATTTGGGAAGGAACTCATAGATCTAAAGTGTAAGTATCAAGCTAGATTATTCAATCACCATTAAAATGCAAGTAATATATTTTATTATCTTAGTTGTATATGTATCGTGTTTATGATTTGATTATCATATTTATTATATTTGAGTTTAGACATATTCTAGGTTTGAATCCATTACATTTCGGGGCTTATAGTTTGGTTATTATGAGAGTTTTATGTTTAAAAAAATGTAATGCATCAAGGGGTTATACCATATCTAATATCATGATTTTATTCTTAGAATATCTCTAGACAATTCAAATCTAATTGATATTGATGAATCATATGTTTTAAATAGATTTGGATGACTTGAGAGAACTTTAATAATCAAAACCCTACTCATAATCATATATATGTGGAAATTTATTATTTAAGCCCTCTTTTGATGTTTTAACCTAAATAATGATAATAGATTGTTAGAATCACGTTTAGAATAAATTGGAGATAATGTTTAAGGAGTTATAAGATCATTATAATATTGGAATAATGTTTGAAGATGATCTCAGGCGAAAAAGATCGAGTTGGTAATTTTTTTTTCATAATTTTTGCCTTTTCAACCCCCGACATTATCCGTATAGGCTGCAAACGTGGGTCATGTGCACCGCTGTAAAATAACCCCATGTTAACGGATAATAGCATTGAGTTAATGACGTAAGTCCCTTCCACACGACTGAGTATTAGCCTTATGCACACCAATATCAACAGAAAATTGAGGTTGTGTTTATCTGCTTAAGACATGGGTTTTTCCTTTAAGATACCACTAGAAGTTTTAATTTGGAAAATCACGGGTTCAATATTACTAACCTATTATAAGGATATAATTAAGAAGATACATGATTTATACTAACGGCACATAAATTCGTTGGGTACTTTAGGGAGGTACAACGTACGAGTTTCACACGGTTGACATGAAAGGACCATCTTAGTGTATGTTTGTGTGTGTGTGTGTACGCGCGTGTGCGTATATTTGTTATTTTTGGATAGGGGTGTGCAAAAAAAACAACCAAACCGACAAAATCGAGCCGAACCGAAAATTTTCGGGCCGGTTTTTTTTAAGGGTCGGTTCGGTCCGGTTTGATTAGGTATAAAACCGACAGGGTCGGTTCGATTTTCGGTTTTGGCATAAAAAACCCGATTTTGAACCGAACCGAACCGAATTAATTTTTATACTTTTTAATTTTATATTTTATATTATATTTATATTAGTGTTGGCATATTATATTATATTTTTTAATTTTATATTTATATTAGGTATTAAAAAAAATATTTTTTATTAAAATAAATGAAAAAACCGAACCGGCCCTGTCAAAAACCGGCCATGTCAAAAACCAACGGGTAAACCGAATCGGCCCTGTCAAAAACCGACCCTGTTCGGTTCGGTTCGGTTCAGTTTTTCACCAAATTCGTTTCGGTTCGATTTTTCTCCTCCCAAAACCGACATGGTCGGTTCGGCTCAAAAAACCCGCCCAAAACCGAACCGACCGGCCCGTGAACACCCCTATTTTTGGACATACCATGTGTACATGTTAGACTCATGGGGAATCAATCAGCGGGGGTTATTAATGTAGCTCAAGCTCTAGAAAAAGAAAAACTCCTTAAAGATTGAGGATCATAGAGAAACCCTCTCCAGAAGGACCTTGAATCTTCAAGGGAATAAAAATAAAAACAGAGCAAAAAAAAATCTAAATATATTGATAATAGATATTACAATCTGAATCCTTTTCAAAATACAAAGAGTCGTATTTAAAACCTTATGATTCTACTAAATACAGATAACTAAGTTTATTTGTTACATTAATAAATGTATTTAGGTTAATGAATATATTACCCAAGTTCCTTGAATATATAATAATGATTGTAGGGCCCAAATGCATGAATCTAATTAATGAATGCCAATTGAAGATCTATGAAATGTATGATTTTGAGAGTACGCCAGCAATCAATGTCAAACTTATTTAATTAAATTCTAATTTTAGTCCCAACAAGTCTTAACTCTTGCAAACATACGTGATTGAATAAAGAAATAATCTAAGCATGCAAGACAATCACTGTTGAGGAAAAATCCCTCATAGGGGCAAAACCATCTTATTTTCACTATAATTTGTAAAGAACAGTTTACATTGATTACAATGAAAATACATATAGTGACATACAAAATACCCTCAGACGTCGGTTTCGATGTCATCGGCTAGAGTTCTCGCAAGAGCTCCAGAAGGTCAGCAGTGCAAAAGCCTCGTCTTCTCCACAAGTGTACTCCAGATGAGTAGTATAATATTCCTTGGGGTTTAAAGGATTCACATAAAGTATTGGGAAATATTTGTGAATCAAAAAGGTATTGAAAACCCTAAAATATGAAGTCTGGAAACAGGTACTATTTTGCAGAAAAGGAGGTATGGAGATTTGGGAAAACGTGTAGCACGAACACTCTTTAAATAGTCAAGTTGAGGTGGTGCGTCGTTCGAGCGACATACAGTGTCGTTCGAGCAAGATGGAATCTTGTTCGAATGACATACGATGTCATTTGAACGACATCAGTGACGCGTCTCAGAAAACCTCCTTAAAAAGATTTTACGTGTTTATCATCTTCCAGACTTCGAAAACTTATTTTAAAAATATTCCCAACTATTTATGAAAATAATTTAAACACTCCAATTAAATTTATTTTTATCATAAGTATGTGGAGTAGTGGGAACTGTTGAAGTGTACTTTGCTTGACACATGATGCACGTACGAACATGATGGACTCATGAATTTGAATCAAGGCCATTGTGGATGATCGTGAAGACGCGACGAATGTAGCGGTATCAGACATACTTAACTGTGATCTAGGACACTTAGAAATTCCTAGATTCTACCCCGAACATTTATAAAATATGTCCTTACAAATCTCCCCTTATGTATATGCCGGTACATGCATAAAAAAATCCGAATTATACTACCCAAAATAAATAAACCGACATACAATCTAATATCCCCATTAAACCCAAAAATTGGAAATACTAAATGTGTGTCTTCACAAATTCGATCATCTTCAAATCTTCAACTCTTCAAACTTTCTTTGTCATCATCAGGGTGTGCAAAAATGATTCTCCATTTTGATACCTACACACTTGAGACAGGAAACAAATACCCATGATGTGCAACAATTTGAAATATAACAATAAGCATAGAATAAATATCAATAATGAGCAATCAGATCATTATAAAAACAAATAAGCAATTCTCCCCCATAATTCGTTCTCCCCCCTTTTAACAAATAAGCAATTCTCCCCCATAATTCGTTCTCCCTCTTTTTATGATGTCCCTAAATAGACAGATGTGAAGAACATACATAATGCAAATGTAGAATGTCACATGGAAATAAACTTTCTCTTTTTGAATTGTTCAAAATTTTTAAAGCACACAAAAACACATCATGAAAGAACACCAAAACAACTAACTCCATGATAGAGGAAAAGGAGGGACGTGAACAAATTTAATAGGAAAATCAATACATACAACCATAACATATGTGCATGATGAATGTTAGATATTTCTAACGAATAAACTCAATATCTTCCTTAGGTGTAAAAATTGTGGAATTAAAAGAAATTGACTCAATTAAATCAGCAAATCAACGCTCAAAGTGATTTCCACAACAATAACATCGAAAACGTGGTAAAAACTTTTTCATGACTTTCAAGGACGTGCAAACCCGCTTTTCATTTCTTTCTATCCAAACTCCCTCATAAATAATTATACATTATATTTTTCTTTTTGAGGTGATGAAACTAAAAACTATTGGCCCATTTGATTTGACATATTTTTCTTTTTATTGCCATTTACACGGTAAATTACATGGTAAATTTGTGTAAGTGGATCTGATAGCAATTTGAGAGTATGCAAGAAATCAATGTCAAACATATTTAATTAAATTTAAATTTTAGTCCCAACAAGTCTTAACTCTTGCAAACAAACGTGATTGAATAGAAAAATAATCTAAGCATGCAAGACAATCACCGTTGATGAAAAATACCCCACAGGGGGAAAACCATCTTATTTTCACTATAATTTGTAAAGAACGTTTTATATGGATTATGATGAAAATACAAGTAGTGACATACGAAATAACATCACGCATCAGTTTCGATGTCGTCAACTAGAGTTCCCGCAAGGGCTCCAGAATGTCAGCAATGGAAAAGCTTCGTCTTCTCCACAAGTGTAATGAAGATGAGGAGTATAATCTTCCTTGGGGTTTAGAGGATTCACATAAAGTATTGTGAAATATTTGTAAATGAAAAAGGTATTGAAAACCTTAAAATATTAAGTCTGGAAATAGGTACTGTCTTTTAGAAACAGAGGTATGCAGACTTGGGAAAACGTATAGCACGAACACTATTCAAATAGGCAAGTTGAGACGGTGCTTCGTTCGAGCGACATACAGTGTTGTTCAAGCGAGATGGCATCTCGTTCGAACGAGATACGAGTTCGTTCGAACGACATCAGTGACGTGTCTCAAAAAACCTCCTTAAAAAGATTTTTCTTGTTTATCATCTTCCAGACTTCGAAAATTTATTTTAAAAATATTCCCAACTATTTATGCAAATAATTTAAACACTCCAATTAAAATTATTTTTACTATAAGTATGTGTAGTAGTGGGAACTTTTGAAGTGTACATTGCTTGACACATGATGCACATACGAAGATGATTGATGCACGAATTCGAATCAAGGACATCGTGGATGATCATGAAGACATGCCGAATGTAGCGGTATCAGACATACTTAATTGTGATCTAGGATACTTGAAAAATTCCTAGATTATACCCCGAACATTTATAAAACATGTCCTTACAGCTTTTAATCTAGGAACTCTTGTTGTGCTACATCAATTATGGATTTCAATGGATTGTGGGAGTAGGTATTGTGCTCTTAGCTGATGA
The DNA here is from genome assembly GCA_949130495.1 of Sambucus nigra. Taxonomy (NCBI): domain Eukaryota; kingdom Viridiplantae; phylum Streptophyta; class Magnoliopsida; order Dipsacales; family Adoxaceae; genus Sambucus; species Sambucus nigra. The sequence goes on from OX422221.1 coordinate 43,874,083, forward strand.
GCAGGCTGTGTCGAGGTTGATATTTTTATCGTATGCTCAGTTGGTCACCACCTCATGATGCAGAGACGTGGAATACTTGATCCATCAAATAATTTTCAATGAGATTAGACAAATGCGTATGCCCCCCCCCCCCCCCCCCCCCCTTTACGTGTGTGCATTATGTAAATTCCTTAGGTATGGGAATCCTACGAATTTACTTATAGACGAATGAGAAGGTCATTGGAGATTGAAGCCTTCGTGTGATATATTTAACGGTAATGAACTTGTTATTTAAAGACGCTATGTCACGTCATTAAGAGTACTATAAGATTTTATATATCTTACTTTTTGGGCGATATAAGTGGGAAGTATGTTGAGTGGTACTCTTTATGTATATAATGGTTTACACTCTATTGTAGTTGCAATATAGTGAGATAGTTTTCTTGATTGTTTCATGATTGATATTTATCAATATTAGTTATGCTTTGGATTGGGACACTTGTGGCTGATTATTTCACCTACAATTGCATGGTGAGGTATCTCTTGCATGTGACTATCGACGGGTTGGCGTGATTACTTAAATAAGTCGTATAATTATTAATGCATTAACACGGTAACTATTTCTTGCAACTTTCAGGACACGATCCAATATATTATAAAAATGTTTTCCATGTGTCCATAGACAAGAGCACTAAGGCTGAGCAGTCAATACTTGTCAATCCCACATTGCCAGTTGTTTTCCATTTCTAGATTAGATTCCTAATTCTTTCTATTTCAAACTCTTTTAATTCAGAGATTGTATTGACCATGTTAGTCCCAATTTATTTATTTCGATTGAGATTGTTATGGGATTTGAGACGATGTTATTTATTTATTATGAATGTGGAAACATTGGGTTGTTTCAATATTTATATTTTATTTCATTGCATGTTGTGGATGGTTTAAATTCGTTACAATTTTTCTTCTTCTTCTTCTTCTTCTTCTTCTTCTTCTTATTATTATTATTATTATTATTATTATTATTATTATTATTATTATTATTATTATTATTATTATTATTATTATTATTATTATTATTATTATTATTATTATTATTATTATTATTATTATTATTATTATTATTATTATTATTATTATTATTACTACTACTACTACTCTTATTGTTGTTGTCGTCGTCATGATGTTGAGAATAATATAAATTAGTTTAACAAGCCCTCTATTTGTTGTGTCGGAAGGGTCAATCTGTAGGTGAGAAAATAAGGGGTGTTACATGAGGTCCAAAAAAGAATATAGGAACCTCTACCACTCATCCTCAAACCTTGGCCGTCGGGTAGAGTCCCCAGTCAAGTCCATTAACCAAGAAAGATCGAAATCTCACATAATGACCATTGGTCCCCTTGGATCGAAAGGTAATCATGGTACAACAATATCAGAGGAAGATTATGAACCATCACCAATACCTCACTTAGCATTCCATAGAATGGGAAGGTCTCAACAAATGTTCAGTGCACCTTGTCGCTCGGGAATCAACCTCAGTTTAATCCCATAAGCCTCAAGGATGGGTCCATGAAACAGAAATCTTCAACACCTCATTCCTAAGACCTCAAAGTTAGTAGTGATCACAAACAGGAAAATCTTTTTTCTAATACGATGGTTAAGTGATAAGTACACTAAATTTATCACCTAACCAAGTCATATTATACAGTCTATGTTGATGCTTTAAATCACATTTAATGCAAATACTAGCTAACACTAAAGGTTTGCAACTTTTCCCAACATTTCACCTATCTACTACAGCATGCAGACAAGGACACCCATGTTGTTCAAGTCATTTCTCACCGATTTTAAGTAGATATATAAAGATAGAAGGCTTAAGAAAGGTTGCAAGGAACCGAATTCAACTTCTTGCATATTAGAAATGAGTGCAGGGAAATCATATTCAACATTTGTATACGGGAAGAACTGGTTCCTCCCCTCATACTGTATTCTTGGCATAAAATTTGTGTCTTTGATTTTTTTAATTTATTAAATCATGGGTTATAACTATAAGAGGATGGTATACACGAACATAAACAATTTAGATTTTGGGTTAGGGAAAAATGTATCTAAATAAAATATGGATGATATTGAATTAACTAAAGAATAAAATATGAAGAGATGTATTTAAAATTTTAATTATGTGGGTGTATTTAAAGTTTTTTCACTTTAGGGTGTATTGACAAATATGGTGGGTTAAAATAGAAACAACCTTTTATGTAAAACACACCATATTATATCCTTAGTTATTCTATCATACGCTTTGTCCAAATCTATAAAAATCATATGATGATCTTTAATTTTCTTCTTATATCTCTCTTTTAGTCTCCTCATTAAATAAATAGCCTCCACTGTTGACCTCCAAAGCAAAAACCTAAATTAATTCTTGGATATTGTATTTTATAATCTTAATCTATATTCAATCATTCTTTCCTAAATTTTTATTGTATAACTTATTAACTTAATACCGCGATAATTTCAACAACATTGTATGTCTCTTTTATTTTCATAAATAGATACTAAAACACTTCCTCTCGTTTCGTTAGAAATCTTGTTAGTCTGATAATATTATTAAACAATTTTTTTATCCAAGACTTTTTCCCTTACCTAAACACTTCCAAGCGTTAAGAACAACGAATCAAAAATCCCTCATTATTTTAAAGAAATCATAACCTTTGTTGCCATCATTCTGGGAGAAAATATATTTTCTCAAATCTCCCTAAATCCCTTCATATCCAGTATACCCTGTTATCTTCATTCAATAATCTCTCAAGATAATTTTTCCACCTTTTCTTAATCTCTTCATCCTCCACTAAGACTTTTGAATCATCACTTTTAATACACTTATCATTATTAAAATCTTTTTTTAGTCCCCAAGTTTAACAAGCTTATAAGTATTTTTTTCTCATTCTTCTATTCCTAGTGTATATAGAGAATTAAACATATATTACCTTTTTTATTAATTTCTTTATTTCCCATTTATATTTATACACAAAGTTCTTCAGTTCTAGTTATTTTTCATGTCTTAAAGAACTTCCTTTGGGATTTTACTGTATTTTGTACTTTCTCATTGCACTAGCAAGTGCCTTTAGACTCTACCCCTCTATCTTATAATTATTTTATAATTTTTTTCTTTTTAATGCATGTATCCATCTTAACCTACTTTAAATTAGTCTCATATTCATCATTTTATGGCCCTTTTTTTAATAGTTTATCTTTAAAATAGGTCTAATTTCCCACCGTTTAAGTTCCACTACCTAATTCATGGATTAATCTTCTCTTTTTACGCTCGTAATTGATTTTTAATATTTATATCCAACACAATTATCCTATGTTGCGAGATTAGGCTCTCTTATAGGAAAACCTTACAGTGCTTGTTCAACTTTTATATGTTTCCAAGCGTTCAAGCCTCTTTTTAGACCATGCGTTTACTAATGCAAGACCATATTCCACATTGTTGTTACTATGTCTAAACCATATCTTCATTCACCATCTCATATCCTACATGCCCCCTATATGGACATAAAAATACCCCTTGATAATTTTCTCACTTACATGTCTTTTTTAAATTAGTTCATCTTATTTCTCCAAAACTTGTACTGTAGTATGCCCATGTAATCCTACTTAAGGGGTACAAGCACTAACAATATTAATTATATTTCACATGATAATATTTTTACAAATATAAGTCTACCGTATCTCCTAATAATATTTAGGATAGCAACCTATAGGTTTTTATCTAATCTTATTATCAATTTGTTCATATTTTAATATTTAACCATATAATATATTTTAAACCCTGTATCTTAAATTTTTCTAGCTTTCTCACCACCCTTTTAATTTCTCATAAAATATCTTCTTATCATGGTATCCATTAGATATATTTATATCCCACCAAACTCGTTATATTCCAAGTCTCTAGCCTAACTCTACTATCCTGAAGTATATTCTTTATCCACACACGTCCAAATAAGTGCAGGAACCCGTCACATTTCTCAGCATCAATACGACACCCCTTGCCTATTTTTTGGCACCGGCGAGAGAGGCAACGCATCACTTAAGGAGAATACCCTAGCATTGGTATATTAAAATGAATATCCATAAAATTCATGGTCACAAGGATATTGCAAAGTTTTATGTCAACTAACTAACACAACCCTCCTCCTTTATCAGGATTTGGGACCAACATTGTATAAAGATAAAATATAATAAATGAAGTACGAGTAAAGTGGAGATTTTATTGGCCTAAAATGATGAAATATAAAATTAAAGAATTAAGTTCCCTGATATTCTATGTTGTTCTTCACAAGTGGTCACAATTCTAGTGTTTTTACTCCTAGATCAGTTTAATTCTATTGTCTACCCTTATTCTCTCTATAAAGATTCACTGAATCTGCTAAACTTTGTGATTAATGTAAGGTTGTTACTATAATTATGTAATAAGATATGTTATCTAAAATTTAGTCATTCCCAATTTTTAAATTAATATTTCAAGAAATCCAAAGATCGCTATAATAGTTTCAAGAAAAACTATAATAATAAAATATCTCTTACAAATTCTTATTGATTGTCGTTTATATGGTCTTAGATTACCTCCAACTATTGGAGACTTTTTGGAAACTAAAATGATGCATATTTCATCTCGTGAAGGATAACTAAATAAATCAATTATATATATGCAATGATACATACTTTATTGACACAATTGTGATAACTCAAGTTACATCAAACTAAAAGATGATTAAAATAACAAAGATGTTAACTATGAACCAAAAAGTAAAGGTTTTAGTTTTATTTTCTATGTGACGATAAATCAAGTGATTTTAAGCAACATGAGTACAAATATGATTTTTTATAAAGGAGGTTGAGGAGGATATTTTGGGGTCAAGTACAAGACAATTGCAATTAAGAGAGAATTGATTGTGACAAAAGAATGGGGAAGTAAACTCATAGATGATAAAAGAGTGCAACAATGTGTAAATGGCTTCTTTTTATTCGTCAGAATATGTAGAGGTGAAACCCAAAATTAAGTCAATGAAAAATGATAATGATGATATAGAGGAAGGGTCAATAGAAAGGAAGAGTCTTATATGTTCAATGTTTTTGAGTTTTAATGATTGATAAAAAGTAATCAATATGATATTTTAAGTGAAAAACATTTAATGTTGATTATAATAGTGCTTGGATTTAAATTTAAAATGAATGAAAGTCTAACAACACGTTTACTTGTATATTTCTATGTATTGTAATTTTAAGCTAACTCTTCATTAATTTTTTTAAGGAAATAGATTCACACATGAGAAGAAACAAAGAAAAATAAAATAACATCAGTGTAGATAAAAGAGAATGATATGGTAAGGTCACTCTCTTCCAATTTTTGAACTTGTCAAAAATACAAATTCATTGTGGTTCGCAAAAGCAACGAAGGAGATATTACAATGCTGCAAGTCCACAAAAACCATATAGTAAACTTAAACATTTGGCCTATTCACATATGACATATCTATAAGACTTCTAAACTCATTCACCATTATTGTTAAATATTACTAGCATATAACCCGCACGATGTGCGGACAACATACATAAATTATTTATAATATATACATATATACAATCATATATATAATGAAAATTCATTTTAATAATTTTTATTATATAAACATAACACACTTTTCATTAAAAATTAAAAATATTGTTTTATTTATTTCACTGTCAATCATACAAAATTAAATTTACGATTGATATTGAAATTATTTTGCCTTTAATGTCACAAATAAATATAGATATTTTCTAATCAAAAAATCTTATTCATATTGAATGTGAGTATTTTCTTTATTCATATGAGTTATGTGTTTATATACCGATGTATATACATAAGAGTTATGTATATATGATAAATTTATTTTCTCACATATATACACACAAACACGCGCGCGCGCGCGCACACACACACACACATATATATACACCTCCATAACTGTATACAAAATATATACACCTCCATATATATATATACTAGGGTATGCCCGTGCCTGAAGGCACGACATTAATTTTCGAAAGTGTTTGTCTTTGATAGGACCATACATCGTATTTAATTCGCAACATATAAACAATTTTTGAAATAACATATGGTGAGAACATATTAGTTTTAAGAAAATGGGCAAAATTTTCTTTGTTTATGGGACAACCCCCTGTTTAAGAATAAAAATACTAAGTAATCTATTATTAATGCTAAATCTGGGTCAATGACCAAATCCATCCCCTCCAACCACAACAATTTACTCACATATGTTATTCCACATGAACTCTTTAACAAAAATATAAATTTTTTCTATGCGGTCCCACTATAAATGAGGTAAAAATTAAAGAAAGAAAAATAAAAACGTGCAAAAAACAGAGAGATAAATCCCAAATGTTTGAGGTATGTATTCTATGGTTTTATATAGGTACACAATGATCGCTTGAAGATCGCCACGAAATTAAAAATTTTGAAAACTCCATAGCTTCACTTGAGCGGTCTTGGCCTCGTATAATTGAGCCCAAAGTTTCTCAACAAATAGAGAATACCATGAGGGTTTAGTGCAAATATGGAGTCTGAATTTCGATGATGGAGAATTGAGCACTAATATCCGCATACAAAAATCCAAATAGAGATGCAGAGAATTGGACAAAAAGTAAAAAAAAAATATATAATATACCTGATTTGACCCGTTGTTATGAATCCAAGAGAATTTTTTTTAATTATGAACGTTAGTGTCACGCATAAGATGATGATGGTTAGTGTTTTTGTCCTACACCCCATTTTCACAGGGAAGAAAACAGATTTCTTTGCCTAGAGTTAATAGCACAGAATAAAAAAGCAGAACATTATATGTTCTCTGGTACAAACATTAGCAGAAAGTTACAACTTACAAAACAAATGACTTTTCTGGTGAATCCTTCAAAATGAACCTCGGAAGCAAAATAAGTTTTGTGAATCCAAGAGTAGGATCTACAAAATAATCAAATATAAGCACAATATTATGGTTTTGAAACACTTATTTCATTTTAACAAAAAACAAAAAAATCAAATATAGTTAAATGGGAGTGTTTGTCTCCGAAGAGAAATAAGTTTTAATTTTACGTGGTAGTTTTCCCTCGGAGACAAAGATTTACATGAGGCGGTGGTAGCGGCAAAGCGATGAGCCTGCTTCACCGAAGAATTTCCTGGCCATCATCCTATAAATATATAAAATTGTAAACAAAACATATTAAAATCAATATTATACTGATTAAATATTAATTCATTTCATTGCTTTGACTCTTTAAAATCAATAGAAGTCCAGGAACCACCTGCCTTTTAGGAATAAAAATATCTGTGGATCTCAAGTGCATTTTCAAATTAATTGGGATATAGAACTCTACTTACCAAACTGCCAAAACAATAACCCAAATTCATTGGAAACCAGGGAACCATCAACCTTAACTACTTATACTTCAATGTGGATGGTTCATACAATGACCATACTGATACTTACATGTAGGTTATTAGTCGGAGTAAACAGTTCTGGTGCTCCTAGTGGATATAGTGCCTATGTCTCCTAAATTTGTAGAGGAAACTGAGAAAAGTGCAGATGCTACTGATGTTAAGCTTTAAAGATATTTGTACATTAACAACTGACACCTGAATGATTGAAGTGCAATAAACAGCAGTGAGTGAGTCTGTTTAATATGTGGCATTCGGTGTTGGTCCTCCTGTGCATCCCAGTGGGATATGTTGATAGAATTAAGACATGCCAGTAGGATATATGTCTAATTCAATATTTATAAGTAAAGAATCATTACAAAGAAAGTAACAGAAGTCATTTAAAAAACTTTCCAAAAAAAAAAAAGTAATGAAAGTAATATACATACAATTGTTTAAGTTCTTTATCACAAAATTTGCATCTACATATAAAACTGCATTTTTTTATATTTCCCTATATTAAGTCAGGTCACCCTTAAAAAATACATACATTAACATGAAAAAAATTGGGTAAAATAGTAACTGTTAAGAAAAAAAAAACTTGTACACATAATTCAATAATGAGGTAACAAAAAACTCACATGAATGTGATTTCAATAGGGTGACCCATTTCCTTTGGCCCATTTTGATTTATGTTCTAAAGTTAGGAATAGATAACCTTCTCACCCCCAACATTTTCATACTAAATAAAGAACGCACACATGATCAAATATGTATTGTTATAAAAGTTCATTATTGATTATTGTCCACTATCCTCTATAATCAAATGTGTATGGCTGACCTCTAGGGTCAAAGCAAAGAAAACGCAAGCGGGCTCATGTTTGCGCTTGTTGGGGAAGGTTTTCTTGATATCGTCAGCGGGGTAGAACTTGGGGGCTTTGTCGATGGGCTTCTTGGTGTCTTATGTTCGCACTTGTCGGTGGAAAACGTTGTTGTTTGTGGCCTCGATGGCCCAGAAACCCCTCTTGTAGTACATCATCGACCGAGAGTACTTGCCCAGCCTCGGATCAGATCCAAGTTTCTGTTAACTGAAAATCAATACTATTTGTCACCTCTCTGACTCATATCTAGGCTTCCAGGTAAAACGTGAAGAGCTGTTAAATGTTTAAAATCAATTACAGATAAAAAAGGAGATTGATATCAGTAAGAGAAAATCCCATATACGTGTAGGAGAAAATCATACCTTCAAAGAAGATGAAATACCCCAACCACATCAAACACCCTCAAATCATCCTAAGAAAACATGCTTGCAAGAAAAGTTAAAACTGAAACTGAATCCTTTACTTCCAGCCAGACTCAGGTCTTGATAGTGATTGTCGACCAACGATTACAGTCCAGTGATGAGCTGTGGTTGCCCACCATAAATGGTGATGTTATTGATGTGTGGGACTGGATGTACTTCTCGCAAATTGCCGATGTGTGGGACTGGATGTTTAATGGTCGCCGACCTCCGATAACGTTACCCTAAGGCCGACCAACCATGAAAAAATAGGGTGATTGAGATTGTTTGCTGATTTCATATCAAACTATGATCACACAGAGCTGTAATGTTGTTGGTGGAGAGCTGAGATATGAGCGTGTTGCTCAGGTGGGTTTGATTCCACTCGCTGTGAATCCTTCGAGGATTGAGCAAATAATCCTATATATCTGCTTCTATTTTGATACTTTTTTTCAAACCTCGAATTTTTATACGAAGCCAACATTTGATGTGGTTTCCTCTGATCCGCCTGTGATTGAACATATAAACTCAGATTATCTGATTGCGTTAAAAAAACATAATAATGGTATATATATAAATTCACACTGGCTCATTTAATATACATAACCTAAACAACAAAAGTATTTATAGTAAAGACACAATAACAGTGAAATGTTTCATATAAGCATAAAAAATATAAGTGAAATGATTCACATAAGTAGTAATAGTGAGACACCACTCGTATGTTAAAATGAGACACCATATGTGCCAAGTTTACAATGTCCACGTTCATGAGAGTCGTGTAATTACCACACCTAAAAATTAAGCATTGAAATAAGAACTAAAGTATCCAAAATTTGAATCACCGAATGAACAGTTAAAAGAAGAATTATAGATCAAATATTAGATGTACTGAAATAATGATCAAAATGGATGTACTGAGGCAGATTCCTCCGGTGTTTTGGTACGATATGAATCAAATAATGAAACAAATCAACCCTTATAGAAACAATTTTAAAATAAAAGAAAAAAAATTAATTGTATTTTAAATAAACCATCCATCCACCCACACCCAATATAGAAGCGGTTGGCTTCGGGTTGGCCTAACCTCTTCATTTTTGTGGATCGGTGCCACTGGATGGGGAACGATAGGTGATAGAGACCCTTCTATTCGTTTCTGTGGCCAACCCATCTAGTGGAGTTTTAAACCCCTGGATGTATCTGCTTGTATTTTAAATGTATCTGCTTGAATAAAAATATTTGGACATACTTATTTCCACAGTGCACTGCTTGAATACCCATATGACTCCTTAAATCCCTAAGAATACCATCGACTCCCACCTAATATGACAACCCACACAATCTCGAGTCTAAAACCCATCTTCCCCATACCTTATACCTCCCACCTAAGCTATACGACCAACCAAAATACCCAGCCAATCTGGCCCACCTGCTGTACACCAAACCCACTCGGACTAAACCACAAACCCAGTAAATAAAAAACACATCATCCCTCTCTCCTCAGTCTCACATTTATTCTCCCATTCTCCCATTTTCTCATGAAAAATACCCCCACCATTTACGTCAAAACCATCATCCAACATGGAAAGTCTCCCTAATAATCATCCAACTCAAGCAAGTTGCTAGAACCCGAATAACTACTTCTCATAGGACTGATATTTTGAATACACAACTGAGAGGGAGAGAGAGAACATAATACCTTATAGAATGCTTGCACCGAATGTTGTTTAGTGTATATCTAGATTTACAAACCAAAATATGCAAAACAAAACATAAAGACCAAAATAAATACAATGTTACCCTTTTAGTGAACCTTCAAATGTAGAAGCAATAAGCGTATTTTGCATCCATATTACATTGAAGCATGTGCCTAGGCAGCAATGGTTTATCTAAAAAATCCCACATCATTAGAAGGTTATGTTTGATAGTAGTTTGCTCCCAACATCAATGTATACTATAACAATGAAAAAATAATAAATTTTATGCAAATAATTTTGTTCAATAAAAAAAATGTCGGAATAGGAAGACATGGTTCTAATATGATCATATTGAGCTCAGCACCCTGGTCTAAGCATGAGTGTTGACTAACTATAGAGTGTTCAACCCTATATTCTCATAAGAAGCACCCCTGGGATGAAGCCCCCGCTGATGTATAAAAATGTAAAGTTTACTCGGATGAATCCCCTGTTGGTTTCTCGAAGCTGATCTTGAATAAGCGCTCACGTTGCAGCCCTCCCTTTGTACCCAAAAAAAAAACCAAAGAAATGGTTTAGTAAATGTTGCATCAACTCATTTGTTCATCAGTATAATTTGAATGGCTACAATTTCTATTTTGACTTGCAAACTTTTCCCATTTATGACTTTAGTAACGAAGATTGCAACCCACAAACCTTACCTCCACTGAATGGCTCATCAAGCAATTAATCTACCTCCATGGAATTCATATTATTGCTTGTGTTAGAAATATATTCATACTTGACTAATTTAGTATTGATGTCATATTGTACTGGCAAATCGAATAACTTTTTGTCATCCGACTGCTCTAGCTCGAACTGATTTCCACTGACGACAGTTATATGCACAATTAAATGACTGTGGCTTCAAACCTGCATCACCAAAGAAGGGTATTAATCCTCTCTACATCAATGTAACTATAAATATATAGGCATTAAACTCAAATCTATAACATTGATTATTGTTCTTCATGATTTAGCAATTCAAATGGTCAGTAACACACACCTAGACACAAATATATCAACTTTATTTGCATACTTATTTACATATAATAAACAGAGGATTTGAAAATATCAGTAGTCAAATATCAAACATACTAATAATCAAGATTTTTAACATCCGCATTACATAAGTCAAGAACACATTTGAAAAGAAAATACTTGCTAAAATCTAATAGTGCACAGTTACCAACAATTGATAAACATATTATCCTAATTTTATAATGACATCATAGTAAACTGGACATTCAAAAGAAATAGGAGAGTGGTTAGAAACTATGAAATTAAGGGGAAAAAATGTATCTCAAACCAACATATTCATTATCTTATTGTTAGTGTTTTTTTTTTCTATTATTTGGATTGCTAGTCTATTTTTTATGTAAATTTTCAGATTTGAAAATTAAAAAAAAATAATGTTTCCGATCAGAAGTTTTTGGCATGGTAATTCTTAGTTAAGGTATGCCTAAAATCACATATAACATTAAAACAACTTCCATACATATCTGAGAAACATTAAGATAATGTATATTAATTTCCAATTCTGATTGAAATAATTCTCAAACCAACATTAGTAGGTAGTTTTTGGGCATGGTTTTTCGATCAGAATTTTATGTATATTCCGATCAGAAGTTCATGTTTCCATACCTAATGCCCCCCCCCCCCCCCCCCCCCCCCCATTGGACATCCAATCCCTATAAAAAATAGAGTTCCAATCCCTGTAATAAACACATATACCAACATTCAACTATTACTAATCAAATATCAAGCATACTAATAATCAATTTATAAATCTAGAAGTAGAGATAAAGTGTGTACCTAGTATAAATATAAAAACACACATAAGCAGGTCTTGATCTGAAAAAAAAAAAAAAAAAAACAATTAGATCCCCAAACATAAACATAAATAGAAACAGAAACATAAACAGAAATATAAACATGAACATAAATAGATCTTAAACAAAATAAAAAAAATATGTACAGAAAGCCTCAATTAGAAAACCCTAAATTTATCAACAGGTAATAGCCTAAATAAAAAAACGAATGCGTGTGTGCATGTGTGTGTAAGAGAGAGATTAATGAAAAACCTGAATATTTTCAGATCTAAGCATGTGCGTTTTTGCGTGTGAACGTGTATTTGAAAGAGAGAGATATCACCTGTAGTGGGGGAGGGCGACAACATTGGGGTGAGGGAGGCAACTTGAGAGAGAGGCATTGTCAGAGAGGAAGAGGGTTTGTGAATCGGTAGAGATGAGAGAGAGTTTTGTGTCTTAGTCATCTTCAATTTAGTTAAGTTTACTAATTTACCCTTCTATTTGAATTTTGGTGAAGAGTGGGAAATAAATTTTAGTGGAGAAAAAGAGGGGGAATTCAAATGTTTGAGGGTAAAATAAGTAGTGTAAGATAAAAATATTTTGTGACATCATCTTTTCATCTTATGACATACATAAGTTTTCTACTTTATTTTATATATATATATATATATATATATATATATATATATATAGGTTTTCCCTTTTAGTTGGACATGTGTGTTACGGTTTTAACAGGTAATCGGGATGTCTATGTGGATGAAGTAGTATGTGGGTGTGTGTGTTGGTTTTAGTATTACTTATACAGATGTATGTAGTAAGCCATGTAGGGGGAAGACGAAAAATGAAGGGACAGAGCCGTATAGGGAGGAGACGAAAATGAAGAAATAGAGGAAAATGAAGAGACAAATATGTGCAGGTGGAAGAGGAAAAGGAAGAAAGGATTCATTCATTGGCTTGGCCCTGTATCGAGTGTTATAACTTAGGTATCATTAATGACTATTTACACTTCTATTCTACCATAACAGAGGTACTATATAGATTAATATAAATCCAATGCCTTTTTAGTTATAGGTGCTCTACATTCGTATCCCTTCATCTCGACACATATACAAGATGGTTCATTAGAAAATCTTAATAAAAAAGAATCACAAGTTTGTAAATTTCATGGTACGTGTTGACGTATTGAATCTACATTTTTTTACTCTTATCATATGATTAATATTTTTCTTGAATACTACTTGGTAGGTTATTCTCGGATGTTCAAATGCATATTTGAATGACGAACATTGTGGAGACCAACAAGGATGGAAGTGAGTTCTAGTCTCATTTTAAAAACTCTTTTTAAATTATCTAATGCTTAAAGGAATTATGTTTGGTATTGTACATTTGTTAGGCATGAAGGCCCATCCCTCCTCTTAATTAGTGATTTCTAATCTCCCACTATACTTGCACTCACTCTCTAACAGTTTTTATATGGGATAAATAACGCCTGACTTTGTGTCTTATATATCAGGTGGCCCTAATAAGAGCTACATTTTTATTTTTTGGTAGTTAAATATATACTAACTTTTATGTATTACTTAGAGAAGATATTACAACTTTGGCTTGGATGGTTTGACCAGATTACCACATCACTTATTTATAAGTATCCACCTCCTCCATGGACGGTAGAGATCAAAATGCATCAACGATATAGATTAATTCTCCAGAAGGTTACCACCTCCTTATGGGAATATCCAGAAGGCAACTTAGTACCTATAATTCTAGAAAATTTCATCTAATACAAGGATACACTAGATACTTCTAGAAAAGCCTATAACAAGCCATAACATACCAAACAATACTAGATAATACTATACTACTCTAGAATATTCCAAAGAATTATGATGTAGGGATGGAGCCTATGGGAATCAATAATGCAAAAAATGCACAGTACGTGACATTATGCAACATATCTCCACATGCCTTGGTTGTGAGTAATTCAATCACCTTAGGTATCTACCAAAAATAAAAATCAATTTTCCAACATGACATTTTGAAATTTAAATCAAGTTTTTCCATCTAAAATATTTTCAATAATTTCAAGCTTATTTTTTTATTTTAATTATACTAAAAAAAATATGTAGCAAAAGCATATTAATATTGTATTGGATAATTCCACAATTATATAAATAATGTGCAATTGCTATAAGATATGATATGATATTGAATGTATATTGTATATCATACCAGAGTAATATTGATTGCCAATGAATAATAGTAACATTATAGTAAAGTTTGAAATAAAACAATGATATTTGTATCATCTTTCAGTAGTTAATGTTATTATAGTGAATGCAATTTTTAAGATAAGAGCCTAGACAATAGTTCTGCAATACTGCAATACCATTGTCTCTGAGTAGACATTGTCCATTTTATTAAATTATCGATATTAAAAAATTATATAACAACAAATTACCAGATTTTTGTAATGTAACTCTCAAAGATTTTATTTTTCATAACCTAATATAACACATGCAACGCACGTGTACACCAAATAGAAGAGCAAAAACATATAATTAAAATTAGTTGAAACTAACCAAACAATAAAAGATAATAATAGTGAGTCGGGAATTTAGGAATACTGGATGAAAACAAAGCCAAGAAGAATATTTGTTTATAGTTTACCTTACTCAAAACATGAACAAAATAAAGGCAAAGTTGAAGAGTTATAATTGATATAATGTTTCCCGGCGTATCTTATTTCTCCACCTATATATATAGGGGGGCATGTACGTGCGCGCACACGTAAACACGATTGAAAAAAATAAGCATAAAATTTACAAATAACTAGAGAGGGCCCCCTTGTTATAAGTTTTTCTATAATAAAACCCAAGTCAAATACTTTTAAACATGTTGGTCCTCGATCTCAAATTTTCCACAAATATAGTACATAACAGCCTAGGGAGAGAAGTACGTGGGATTCATTTTCATGGAAAAAGACCATCTAGTCCCTTTTAACTATTACCTCCATACATGGCATTTGTAATTCTTTAGATGATAAAACCCCTAAAAATATGTTATGCTCTTTTTAAATTCGAAAACCCCCTTAAAATATGTTCTGGTTTTTTCAAATTCGAATTACTTATCGTAATGTTTTTAAATTTGAAATCCCTTTTTACTGATTTAATAACCCATTAGATATCTATTCATTTCAAATACCAACCCATTTTATATTAACTGGTTGCCATTTTTTCTTTTGTTCGTGCCATTGTTGTTCATTTGTGTCCTATCCACCATGGATGATATCATTGTTGGAAAATTGAAATATAAAGGTTCAGTTTGTATTATTCCAATTAATAATTAGATATCATTTGATGATATCATAAATTAATTTTCATCTTGTTTTACCAAATTGAAGAAAGTCACTTTCGTTTCGTTTAGTTTGTTGGTATCCATTATAAAAGTATTATTGCTAGTGATAACGATGTGAGGGGAGTGATGTTGTCACGCTACATGTTGAAGGAGAATTTTATTGACATTTATGTTGTTGAGAGCTCAGACACATTTCATTCCCTAGAGGTTCAAAGTGGTGATGTGTTTCGTGAGTCCGTTAGTGAAGATGAGAATGAATATTTTGCGAAAAGTAGATGCATATTCAAGAAGACATTACTATCTCAATATTGGAGGTCATATATAATTCATGTGGATCAAAGATTTGAAGGGGGTGCTAAGGAGTTCCGAGAGAAGTTGGTCAAATATTCTGCAAAATTGGGGTTCAAATTTATTTATTTAAGGAATGGGATATCAAGGGTGACAACTTAATCTATTAAAAATATAAGCAAAGGATGTAAATGATGTGTCCATGCATCATTGTCATTGTGTAATGAATTATTTTATAAACGGACACTCAATAATGTTCACACATGTAGTGGATTAATTTGTACTCGTAAGAGTTTGATGGTGAGTTCTAAGGTTGTGCCAATCGTGTTTGTCAATCATATTAAGGATAACCCATTCATAAAACCAATTGAGGTAGTAAAGACTTTAAAGAGAATTTCGAGTTTGATATTCCATATCATCAAGCTTGGTTTGGAAAATAAATGGCGAAGGCTACGTTGAATGGTGGCGAGGAAATGTCATTCAAATTATTAGGTATCTATAAGGATCTTTTATTGGAAATAAACCAAGGGTCTCATTTTGTCATTGAGTATAAGTAGGGTCTAACCAATTTAAAACGATTTTAATTGCACTTGTCGCATGCATTGTTAGGTTTTGTATTGTCAACCAATGTTGTGTATTGATGGTACATTTTTGAAGAATAAATACAAAGGCCACCTTTTAGGAGCAATGACCAAAAATGGAAATCAAGGTATATTTTGATTATATTTCATCTCATAAATATGTTGTTTGAACAACTATTATATTTAGTGTGTATTTCACGTATTAGCACATTCAATTTAGTGTTCCTTGCATTTACATGTATACTGAAAATTTACATTTCGATTCATGATAGTGGTAATGAAGTTTTGGTGCATAAGTTGTTATTTTTCAGATGTCTCAACAC
Organism: Sambucus nigra; assembly: GCA_949130495.1. Lineage (NCBI taxonomy): Eukaryota > Viridiplantae > Streptophyta > Magnoliopsida > Dipsacales > Adoxaceae > Sambucus > Sambucus nigra. The sequence goes on from OX422221.1 coordinate 43,890,911, forward strand.
CAAAAAATACATCCAGTAAATATCTATAAATCATCTTTTATACTTGTATAGTTAAAAATATGTTGAATAGATTATAGATAAATTATTTTTACATTCAAACTACTTTCTGAAAATATATAATGTATTCTAAGTAGATTATACAAGGAGTATTTCAATCACTTTTCGTGTCCAATTGACGACGTACTAATTTTTTAATGTAGAATAGTATCTAATATTCAAATTCGTATGTGTAAAAATAAAAACTTAGTATCTAACTATGAAAGTCGACGATATACATTCTCATAATATAAAACATGCTCAAACAATTACAAAGCTCTATTACATGTTAAGCATTTACATAAACAAATATGTTCTTTCAAAGATAATTATTTGAAATTATTACATTCATTAGATGGGACATAAATACCTATGGAGCTCTTCCTTTGACAACATATGAATATTTACTATTAATATACCTTGCTTGATTTCTGTAACGCCCCGACCAGGATTTATGGGTTACCCGTGAGTTAACCCGATCCGAATCGAGTCATTAGGTGTGAAGTGCAATGAAACAACCAAAATAATTTTGCTAGTCCAATTTTATTTTAATTAACATTTCACTCGTTAGCATGCGATTCCAATTTTGAAGATAAACTATGTGAGGGACCCATGGGGAGCATCCCGAAGTCCAAGTAAACAGAACTACTAATGTAAACATAAAAAAAATATACTTACCTGTAAAACGCCCTCAAAATACGAAACCTCCCCTAACCTGTTGTAATAAGGTGGGGATGTGAGCCTATGCCTAGTGGGATTTATACTAGTAGTATAGAAATGAAAGGAAATACTCACACGCTACAACACATGCCAATGCATTAACCGTTTTATTTTCGAAAAAATTATTTACCAAGATTAATTTACCTTAATCTTATTAAAGGTTTTCTCGATTCATACTTAGCATTATCATTTAATTTAACACACCCAGTTCAACACTTTAAACCATTACACTTGATTTACCCCAACCCATTCCTTTACCGTAATTTAACCCCTTTCATTCATTAATATACACTTTAGAATTTCCATTGAAAAGAACCATTTCAGCACACGCAATCGCTGCGTTAGAAAATACCTACTTGTCATTTGAAAACCTTTCGACACATACTTATGTAAATTATGGGTTTAACAACTTAGTTTACTTAACCACCTGCTTACCCACTTTACTTTAGCCCTTTTACCTCAACTTATGGACATTAATAGATTTATGCATTTACTTGTCCATTTTACCTTTTATCGGAACATTTAATTTATTCATTCAAGTTAGGTTGTATTAAGTATTTTTACCACACAACCCGCTCTTGACATGCCCCTTAGTCCTTTATCTTTTTTCGGAGTTTTACTATTTACCGCATACTTACACGAGATCCGTAGAAACGGCTATGTGCACCATATGCTCTGGCCAGTGATTTAGGATTTCTCACCCAAGGGCTTTAGTCCCTTCTTGCTTTATACCGATGTCATCTTAGTTCCTTTTAAGTTATTACAATTTCAGAGTACTTATCTCTTTATATAGGTGTGTTTTTCTTCATGTCGATGTAATTGCATTAGAACTTAAAAAAATATGTCTAAAAATTAATTTTATTGTTTTATTTTTTAGATGTTAAGTTGAGTTTACTAGTGTTATTTGTAGTTTTTTCACACTTTATACTATAAATTAATTCATCAACAAGTGTAATTATTAATGTATAGTCTATATTGCATATTTTTTATGTTTACTTGTGCAAAAGTAAAATTTTATGGCATTGCATCTTTTCTTGAAATGCGTTGGTACAAAAGATCCTTCAATGATTTCCTTCATATATATCATAGTCTTCCCTAGTCACCTGACTAAACTCAAAATCAAAAGGCAGCATTACATATATCAATAATGAGGTTTTCAAAAGTCATGACATATATTATTTAATAGTTACATAGAGAATTGTTAAACATGATATGCACACAACATAAGCCTATCAAGAAATGTAAAAATTGAGGAATTAACACTTCATCGACAGTGATGTTGGTGGCATAAGAAAACATATCAATTTTCATGTCCTTATTTAGGATCACAAACACTACCAAACATCCTATCCCTCCATATGCTAGAGTGATCGTAGTTATGTCGGTATGAGGTATGATGTATTGTGAGATAGCTAGCTCCACTATGAAAAATCAAAATACCAACATCAACATCTACAGTAAAAACCATAAAGGTATCCAGTACATATTTCACTAAATACCATGCAATTGATCCTTATTTGACGAATTCGTTATATAACGGTACCTTTTAGAAAGAAAACTAGACTTGTCCCATTCGTTAATAGTTTTATAGTTGTGGTCCCTTCGTTCGGTAAAGGAAAATCTGGTTTTATATATGTATAACAATCTCAAGTCTAGTTATATAGTTGTGGTCGCAGTTGTTATGACTTGAGATTTTGTTTTGAATGGTCTTCCTAAATTATATAACTATACTTGACCCCTTCGTTAATAGTTTTTATATAATTAAACCCATGTTAAAAATAACTATATATTTCAACCACAAAGGTTACATAATTATCGACAGCCAACTACCTACGTTTTTTTACGACTTATTAGTATTCCTTACCTGAAGATACCAAATCAACCCTTTAGCATTTTAGATATAAGTTTCCATATATCTTGGTAATTACATATTCCAGTGAACAAGTCCTTATCACTGGTATCTACCATCAAATACAAAGAAATTTTTAAAGATACACTTTGTTTGGGTATTATAATATTTATTGTCATCAATATCTAATTACATAATTTTGCCAATAATTCTTCTCAGTGGCTGCTATCATCATAGATACATATCCATGTAGGATAATCCTAAGCAGTTTTGATCAATTGTTCAATAGACTTCTACATGCATTCTTCATTAAATTGATACCACAAGGCATTATTTAATGTAATGCATGTCGGTTTCCATAACAAAAGGAAATAAAGGTAAAAATCATCCGCACTCTTACCAGTAACCTATGAGAATCAAGTTTTTCGGATCAAAATTTCAATTCTAATCAGTTCTGATATCCTACTAAGCAGGAACATATATGCCAATTTCAAAATTAGTTATAGGTTTGACCAGGAAACAAATGTTAGAAAGGGCCAAAATGTTTAAGTTATATTTAGATACATATTCGTTTAATTAAGAGCCGCAAATCCAACTGATCACTGTCCATTGTCACCATTGTTGAATCTATTGTTACTTTCCCTAGAAATATAATTTTGATCATCCTTTGCTGTCAAAATTTATCGATGTCCTAAATTTATTACAATCTTTGCTTTGGTTCCTTTAAATAGATCAAGGTCTATTTTGTGAAAAAATCCCCTTTGGTTCTTTACACGCATGTTCAACAGATTTCTCAAAGGGTATGCGAATTCATAGTTTAACATAAAACATCCTTTTACATTATAAAAGCCCTTGTTTCATGTAAATTGTTTCACCAACACAAAAAGTGGAGAAGAAGCAACAGCAGCACCAACTGATCCAAGGTTAACAGGAAACCATTTCCAGAAACAGCATAAGTTTCACTAAATACTAGAACATCTTGATTCTTATTTGATCCATTGTGCTGTATAACAATACCTTTTATAAAGAAAAAAATATAATACTCATAAAATGTCAAAACAAACATAGATGCTCATGAGTATCTGAATAAAATACACATTAGAATAAGCATAATGGCTTTACTGTGCATAGGGCCTTTGAATGGCGCCATATCGAGGTACCTTACTAATGATTATTGGGTGATTTTAATTTATAATGTTAGATTAAAATCTAGATTTCAATAATTGTGAAATTTGTGACTTAAAACCAAAGGTAACTTATGAAAGGATACTATCATTTTTTAATTCTGCGAAAGCAAATACGTTGAATTTCATTATCAATAATGATTATTACATCAAAATAGCAACATTAACATCTACTAGAAAAACCACAAAGTAAAAACCCAAGAATTAATATTCATCATCCTAAAAACTTCTTAAAAACATTATTCAAATCGTAAAAGATTTAACTCAGCATATTCGACCACCCAACGAAAATCAAATTTTATTAACATATTGTTGACAAGACAAATATCAATTGTCCAAAAAATTCGATGAATTCATTAGGTTGACATCATGTTCCATAAGTTTCCTTTTTGATTTTATAGAATCACGATCCCATGTGCCTGGTGATGTGGCAAACAACTCTATCAGATGACCACGTATATATGGTACTGCGTCTTTCTTAGAGTGCATTGGTATGAAATAGTCTTTAATGATATGCTTCATATATATCATGATATCAATGCCACAATCCATCATGTATGAATAACAAACAATAATGTTCAGATATGAGACAAAAAAATTTCAACACATTCAAAAAATTCAATATAGTATTTCTATCAATTATCTTTCTACATCATGTTGCGTGTAATTATGTTCTTGAACTAGTGGGAAGTTAAAATTATTCTCCTTAAGCCAACATATTATCAACTTCTCACTAGATGTGAAAGGGATCTATGACACTGCTTGAGACCATTTCTTATTGATTTTTGTATTCCATGATTCTTTAACCAATAGGTCATCATCACATCTCCTCAACTTTCGAAAGAATTCTAATATTTTTGCATACTAATTATTTAAAAAACCATTTTAAAATCCAATAGCTTATTTAAGAAAAATAGTAAACAATGAATGAAATATATTTATTAATGTTATTATATGCTTCTTGAAATTTGATAGATACCAGACGACTGATTGCAAGAATGTATAAATACTACTTACATATGTCTTCGTATCCTCAAAGCAGGCGTCAATCACATTATTTTTTCGCGCGAGTAAAGGATTACAATGAATAAACTCCACCCGTCTCTTGTCCATGTACAACAGTGTCCAAGGAATTTTTTGTCATGCCCCATTGGGAATAATATCAAGTCGCAACTGCTGGATACACGTATAAGTATATATTGGATGTCTCACTTATTAGTCAATTCTCTTTTTAATCTAATGATTCCCCAACATTGTGTTGACATCATAAAGAACGGGGGTGACATGAGTTGATTTTTTCTGTATTCAACTTGCATGATTTCTCCAAAGCTATTAATGATCTAAAATATGACAGGATTAATCTCTAAACTTTCGACGAAGGTGTCTAGTACATGTTTTATATGAAGAATCATTTTTATGATATTAAGCCACTAGTTACCAAATTCTTGATTGTTATTTGAGCAAGCATGTTCTTTAACGATACCTTTTAGAAAGGAAACAAAGATACTCATAAAATGTCTAAATAGCCATAGATTCTCGTGATAAAACTACAATGCCAAATATACACTAACTAAATGAATTTCTACTATTTTCAACGCAAACAACAAGATCTTTTGATATAAAAATGATGATTTATATATGCCTGTAGAAAATAAAAGGATCTAGATGAACATCACTAATATAGTCAGGAATAATTATCGGGGAAAAAAAAACGTTGCATAAAATTTTTGATCACCATGTGTGGTAAACCGAAATTAAAGATGAAATATTATTGTTGAACTTCCCATTAGATAGTAACTTAATTACGTTAGTTACTACTTATCTTAAGGATATATTGGGAAGTACGGTTACTGCATATTTTTTTAAATGGAATGGGAGTTAAACGGCGTCGATTTGTATATATATATATATAGTACTGCTTTTGTGCAGACTAGTCCGCATTTTAAGAATACGGACGAGACATGTGTTACATGGCGGTGAGCCCACAAAAGAGAGAGAGTGCGCCTATAATTTAGTCGATTATTTCTAGGCTCACCGTCCCGCGACACATATCCGGTCTGCACTTTTAAAATGTGAACTAGTCCGCACAAGAGTTGTAAGGACATAATTTTATAATGTCCGGGGTAGAATCTAGAAATTTTCTATTTGTCCTAGATTATAGTTGTAACACCCTGTAATTTTGAGGATTAAATATTTAATTATTTTGGGAGTTATAAAAATATTTAAATTTGAGAAACTTAAATTCAGGAGTGGGAGAATTTATTTGAGCGAACCGAATTATTTATAATTGGTGACTTTAAAGTTTAATTGTCCTAATTAATATGTGTCGTATTTTGAGGTCGAAATTTGGAAATGTCAAAAAATATTGCGAATGACAATTCTGAGTGTGCAGTTGAATCTGGATGGGTCGAGATAGTCAGAAAAGAGTACCCGGGGTAGTAATTGGGTCTCGAGGTATTTTTGGGCATAGCCGGGCCCACACAGGGTGATTTGGGCCATTTTAATTAGGCTCATATGGCCAAAAACGAGATTAAGAGTTTTTAGCCTAATTGAGAGACTAGGGTATGGCAGCTAACACAACTCTAAACCTAGGGTTTGAGAGAGGCACTGAGGAACGCAAATCAAGAGCAATTGGGAACTTTTTGGAGACAAATTAAGGGGGAAAAGTGAGGGTTCGTCATCAAACCATTCCCTACAACGGATCAGGCTTTACGAATGATTTCAGGAAAGTGGTTAACTTGCTATAATGATAGATTTATGATATCCAATTCATATTTTAGTGATGTGTAAACTAAAATTCATTTTTGGGTATAAATGGGTGAAAATGGGGTTTTGTTAATGGAATACTTGGCTGAGATTCAAAGTAAGAAACAGGTGTATTATATATTTCTGAGTATAAATATCTGATTTAAATGATAAATCAGATTATAAAATGGTGGAATTTAAATCTGAAATTTGGCATTGTAGAACACAGTTAATGGAGATTTATGAAAAAACCCATTTCGGAAATTGTGAGATAAGTTGAGAAATTTATATACTAGAAGATATATATGATGTGTAGGATCAAGGTTCAATATGTTTATGTGATGGGATGACTTGATTAGAGGTTGAAATTAAGGTTTACAATCTTTGAATTTTCATTAATGGTGGAATTCAGTGGGGGAAGAAGAGCTGCCACGAAAGGATCGATCGATCGATCAGGGGTAATCGATCGATCGACGATGGGAAAACCTTGGCAGGTCGGACAGTTTAATACCTTGCCTTGTTTTCTTTTTTGATTTTTGGGTATAATTTTAATTGGTGAAAAATTATAGAGAAATTAATAGCTAGGGGCTCAGAAGATAGCTATTAGGAATGTGCAATCTAAGTTAACAGTTGAGACTTAAAGTGAGAATTTTGGGTGAAACATATTCAGTTTAATTATGGACTAAGTGGTCGAGTGCGGTTATGTTGGTAATTATAGGTAAATATAATTGGAAAATTTGATGGAGATGAATGTGTGACACACTGTGGGTGAAAATGTGGGAATGAAATTCTGAGATTTAAAAATGGACCAAGTGAGTGAGTCCGGGTATGTTGGTTAAGTGACACCAAAGTATTAAATTAATTATTGAGAGAGTAAATCAATTTAGAGTCGGAACATAGACTCGGGAAATAGTAAGTTACGAGCCAAGTGAGCGAGTCCGGGTATAATGGTTGGGCGACACCAAGTATTAAAATAATTAATGTGAAATTAATTCAATTAGAGTCGGACTGTAGACTCGGGAAAGTATTAAATTAACCAATGTGAAATTAATTAAATTAGAGTCGGAATGAAGACTCGGGAAAGTATTAAATTAATTAATGTGAAATTAATTAAATTAGAGTCGGATTGTAGCCTCGAAAAAGTATTTAATAAATTAATGTGTAATTAATTAGATTAGAGTCGGGCTGTAGGCTCGGGAAGGTAATAAATTAATTAATGTGTAAATTAATTAACTAAGAGTCGGACCACAGACTCGGTTTGGTATAAATTAATTGATGTGTAAATTAATTAACTGAGAGTCGGACCACAGACTCGGATTGGTATTAATTAATTCATGTGTAAATTAATTAAATGAGAGTCGGACCATAGACTCGGGGAAAATATTATATTAATTAATGTGTGAATTAAATATATTAGCGTCGGACCACAGACTCGGGACAATGATAATTTAATAAGTGAAAAAATTTATTTAGTTACGTCAGGCCAGAGACTTAGGAAAGTTCAGGCTAGTGTTACGGGTTGTGAGTACACGGTGAAGTTGGGGTTTATTTTATTTATATATACGGTGTAGCCATAGTATATATATGTATATATATATGTATATATGTATATATATATATGTATATATATATATATATATGTATATATGTATATATGTATATATATATATATATATATATATATATATATATATATATATATGTGTGTGTGTGTGTGTGTGTATTGTGTGTGCTATTAAATATCAGTGATTAGATATTTATTTAATTATACTCTAGTGCTATCAAGGAAGGTTGCGCGATGCAGGTGAATTCCCTAGCTTGAGGAGTAGGGTGAGTATATCCCCAGGTCATAGCGTCCGGTATATAGGTAAGGGGTTTATCTCATTTTCAGGGAAGGAATATCACCGCCTCCATTTCGTTATGTTTGGGTCAGGTTGGGGAGAGATTCCAACTTGGATAACTAGGTTATGTGAGTACACCTACTGAGATAGCACTTTAGAGGGAATCATCCGGCGAGGGTATACTCGGAGGGATGGATATACGTATGATATATGTGTGGATGTTTTAGTAAAGGTACGTATATAATGGTATTAAATATTATATGTGGGTAATAATACTGTGTGTGATGTATTTACTTTATATAACTTGTGACACAGTTATATGCTATTATTTAAGAAGGAATTAATCTAGTTAATTGGTGAGACAACTTATAATTCATGAATAATTATATTCGTGTTAGAGTAGTATGGCAAGGACAGGTTATACCAAGATTAGTTGGACGGGGTAGTACAACGAGGTGGGGTTAAGGTAACCGTTAGGTGTTCATATTAGTGGAGGGGTGAGAATGTTCACAAGGGAGTGCGACACTAACTTATATATGAAGCGCATTCATGAATTTTAATTACTGTAGTTAATTCAATTGCTAAATATTTTCAAAATGTTTTGGGTTCTGACCCTTGCTATAAAACTATTTAAAAAACCTTTTAGGTGTCCAGCCACAGGGACACGAGGATTGATATTCTATTCCAGGGACATGGAGCTGCGGCATATGTGGATGCTAGAAGGAATTTGGATTAAACGCATCGCTCATTCATTCCTAGAGTAGGAATCATTCATCAGTTCCAGTTTTATTTAGGGCTTCTCGCCAGACTTCTCAATACAGTTTTCAGATGGTTTTATTCAGGTGTTGGACGTTTGTATTGGATTATTTTCACTTTGGTGGCCGATGGTTTATTCGGCAAGTTGTGTAATTAATTATTCAGATAAGTTTTATTCAATTGTGTGAATAGTTTATATTTATTTCCGCATGTACTGTTTTGTTTAAATAAAAAGTTAAAATTTGGCACTAGCTTTTGGAATACTAGGTGGTTAGTATGTTTAAAAAGTTTTCCACAGTGATGCTAAGGATGAACCAACTAGGATTCCTGTTTTAATTTGGTATAGGACTGATCACCCGGTATTTTATTAGGCGGGGTGTCACAGATGGTATCAGAGCGTCAGGTTCTAGTATCCTAAGGATCTGTGCTGCTTTTCACATTTCGGCTTAGCAATCTTTGATATAGAGTCCTGTTATAGGATTTTTGTATTCTCATACGTATGCAATTTACGTTCTTCTGCCAAATTTGTATTTGAGAGTGAACTAATACGATTCAATTCGCATTCCAGATGCCGCCCAGGAGAGGGAGCAGCTAGGGCAGCAGGGGGAGTTAAGACTAGGGAGGCTCATCAGGAGCAAGAGTTATCGCAGCAACCACCAAAGATGATTTCGGCACCACAGGTAACTGAATTAGTGGCGCAGGCAGTTGAAACGACGGTGGTCGCAATGGCAGGGTACTTTCCATGGGATCAACCATAAGTGTTAATGGGACCAGATGTTCAGGCCCACCCGCGGCAGTCGGGGTGGTAGCAAGTACGAGAGGTTTTCATAATGGGCATCCACTAGAGTTTCGAGGGGGTTCAGATGTAGTGCTAGCGTGTCAAGGAAGAGAGATATCGAGTGTCACCTACGCATGGGAGATTGCGATGAGGTGAGGAAGCAAATGCTAGCCACTTTTAGTTTAGTGGGAGCAGCGCTACAGTGGTGGGAGTTGATTCGTCACTTTTATTGTATTTTAAACCCCGTTAATTTGTACATTCTAGCATTCCCGTGCATGTATTTCCCGGTTCTTATACTCATTTATTGACTAACCCTTAAATTCATCATATATACTTTGTATGCGTCTTTATTGAGCTTTTATAGGTCTCGGGAATGCATTTTGGGAAGTTTGGTTTTGATCCGGAAAGTTCCGTTGACACTTGCACAGTCGGGGGCATTTTGGTAATTTCAGCACTCGGGCTTTGTTCCCGATTTCTTCATGGAAGTTGTAGACATTCTTCTCCTCTTCGCATGGCCTCCGACGGTGCTTGAATCCGATCTCGAACGCAAAAGTTACGGAAGTTTCGGTGAAGCATGGAACAATTAATGCCTATATAGGCAACTCTTCTTTTTGCAGAAGGCCCGAATCGATTCACCATTACCACCGAATCGATTCGGTCACTTACAGGGGCTTTTCTCTACACTTACGAATCGATTCGGATTTGGCATTGAATCGATTCGGCCCTGCATTTTCAGCTTTCTTCTTATTACTAGTTTGCCATTTTGGTGGAATTTTGGGGATTTATCCCTTGTTTTTCCTCTTTGGTAAGGAGATTACTTTTGTTGGATATTTAGTAAGATAGAAAAACACTCTCTTCTCTCTCCTAGGTCAAGCTCATTTATGGCTTTCACCAACTTGTAAGGCTTTGATTGCTTGTTGAATATTTGTGATTAATGCAAGATAAGTTCAATTACTTCATCTCTACTTGTTCCCCTAGCTTTAAATTGCATTGAATTCCATCCTTTGTATTGATTTGAGTTTTAACTAGATAACTAATTCAAGTATGTTGTTAACTAGCATGTGTAGTTTAGTTTTAATTATGAGTAGCTAGACTTGTGATTGGGGATCAAAATCCCACCTTGGATGCTTGAACTTAATATCTAGGGTTTGGTTTTTAATTGTTCTAATGGAACTTCATGTGTTGGTTATGGAGTATCATAGTTTCTTAACTTCCCTTGTCATGCAAGAGTTAGTGTTTGAAGCTTTACTACAAACTTAACCCATCTAGCAATAATTAATTAAACCCTAATCCTCCATTGTTGAGTTCATTCTCTACATGGTTGATGTTCGGACTTAATTAGTTATGCTCGATTAGAATTAATTTAATCAAGCCCTAAAATCCCCTTCCTTGTGAATCCGAGGTGGGAGAATGATCCTCAATCCCCTTAATTTCTTGAACTCAAGCTTACCTTAGTTCTTTTCATTAGTTCCGTAATTAGTTGTTAATCATCTGTTCATTAATAGTATGTTAGTTTAGAGGTTACATCTCAATCACCTTTCCAAACCACGAATCATCTTTTACACTTTAACATTTTGTGACGTTTAGAGAATCTCGTTGCCCCAATCTAGTTCTCTTAGGAGCGTTCAATCCCTGTGGATCACGATTCCGTACTTACCGGATTCTACTTGTTGCGATTAGATTTGCACTTGAATCACAAGCCATATTTTGGGCGCACCGGGAGTCGATCACCATAGTTGAGGAAATGGATACATTAACTATTGTCAAGTTTTGAGTGTGGTTCGACCGCAAGTATTTTCCTCCAGCGGTTGAGACCGAAATGAGGAGAATATTTAGAGAGGTGACTCAGGGGGACCGTTCAGTGACCGATTACGAGGAATAATTTACTTGGTTGGCAAATTTTGTACCAGATAAGGTAAGCGATGAAGCGAGAAAGAAAGCAAGGTTTATGGATGGGTTAGTCTGGAGAATTAGACAACATTTGATTGGTAATTCCACGTTAGTAGCTTATACAGATATCATTAACGCAACACTCTTGCACTGTCAGGAATTTAGCTTCCACATGCAAGGAAGCAGGAGGGGAGTGGAAATCAACCAGTCGAATAAATCAAGGGGGAACAATACCAGTGGGGTATCCCAGTAGCAGACAAGGGGAGATCAGGGGCAGGATTTTTGGCAGGGAAATCATGCCAAACGATTTAGAGCAGAAGGCTATCGGCAGGATGGCTAGAAATTCCGACAAGGCCAGAAAGGAAAGGATCAGTGGCAAGGTGAATTTATTGGGAGGTGTTTCGTTTGTGGAGAAACGGGGCACATGAAGAGGGATTGTCCTAAGCAAGGCATGGGTCAACTACAGGATGAGGTCCTGGATGTACAGCCACTACAACAAGTCATGGGTGCGTTCGGGAAGGGGGAAGCTGCTTAGGAACCCAGGATCATCCATTGCAGCTGGAGTATGAAGGTAATCATCATTTATCCTATGGGCATGGGGTATGTTTTGAGTGATAGTGAGAATGTCACAATATAAGAATTATTTTTACTCGAATTCGCGAGTAAATCGAATTTAGTGGGTGCGTTGGCTGTAGCAGCCATAGTATGTGGATAAACTTTCCGTGGGGAAGCGAAGTTCTTTGGTGTCCTTCACAGGAGAGTGGAAGTGTACACTGAGTGAAGGTTTGAATTATGATAAGAGTTACTACTTTCGAGAATTATGGGAGTAGGGTTGATAATATTTCCTAAATATCGGCTAGATAGCGATGGAATTTAACTATCGCGGATAGTGGGGTTAAGTTTTGGTGTTCACGATACTAGGGTATGTTTGGTACTAGGTATCACCTGAGAGGGCGTTTAGCCTATGTATATGTGTGTATATATGTTATATTGTGTGGTGCGATAGACACAAAGTGAGGTCTTGTGTTCTCACATTTTATCCCGGTAAGTAGGTTTGTTTACTGAAATGAATCAGGGTGGTTAAATTTATTTTCGACCAGGAAGGGATAGCTCGGGGTTTATTCAGTGCAAGAACTAGTGATAGTAAGGGCGCGTTATTTTATATTGTCTTTGGTAACATAAGGGTTGGCGTATATACTTTTGTGCTAGGAGACAAGTATTTTGGGGTGCGTGCTATGGACTGAGAGTCTAACGGATCTCAACGACCGATAATGTTAGGTAGTAGTGTATCGGGGGGGGGTTCCTTATTTGGATTTCGCTTTGCGAGATGTCCCACGCATGAAACTTAGCGCAACGTTGGAAAGTGGGGATATGTTTGGTCGTTAGTCCATGGGTTGGGTACCCCGGGCAGTATATATATATATATATATATATATATATGTGTGTGTGTGTGTGTGTGTGTGTGTGATATGACTACGGGTTCGAAGTTACATTACAGGTTATGACTATCATAGTAGGGTAACTTTTGTGCGGTAAAGCACGGGGATAGGGTGTATGGGTACCCGGGTTAATTAAGGCAAATTTTGTGCGGTTAAGCCCGGGTATAGTGTGTGGGCGCCCTGGTTAATTTAAATGCATACTTGTGTAACTTATGGTTAGAATCGGATAGGATAGATATAGCGGGCTTAGAGGCACATGACTAGAGTGTAATATTTGAAGCTTGAAACACTAGGCTTATCTTAATTTCGAGGAAGAAATTCCTTCGCAAGGGGGGAAGTATGTAACACCCCGTAATTTTGAGGATGAAATATTTAATTATTTTGAAAGTTATAAAAATATTTAAATTTCAGAAACTTAAATTCAGGAGTTGGAGAATTTATTTGAGGAAACCGAATTATTTATAATTGGCGACTTTAAAGTTTAATTGTCCGAATTAATGTGTGTCCATTTTGAGATTGAAATTTGGAAATGTCAAAAAGTATTTCGGATGATAATTCTGAGTGCGCAGTTGAGTCCGGATGGGTCAAGATAGTCAGAAAAGAGTACCTGAGGGTGGTAATTGGATCTCGGAGTATTTTAGGGCATAGTCAAGCCCACACAGGGTGATTTAGGCCATTTTAATTAGGCACATATGGCCAAAAGAGGGATTAAGAGTTTTTAGCCTAATAGAGAGACTAGGGTATGACAGATAACACAACTCTAAACCTAGGGTTTGAGAGAGGCACTGAGGAACGCAAATCAAGAGCAATTGGGAACCTTTTTGGAGACAAATTAAGGGGCAAAAGTGAGGGTTCGTCATCAAACAATTCCCAACAACGGATCAGACTCTACGAATGATTTCAGGCAAGTGGTTAACTTGATGTAATGATAGATTTATGATATCCAATTCATATTTTAGTGATGTGTAAACTAAAATTCATTTTTGGGTATAAATGGGTGAAAATGGGGTTTTGTTAATGGAATACTTGGCTGAGATTCAAAGTAAGAAATAAGTGTATTATATATCTCTGAGTATAAATATCTGATTTAAATGAGAAACCGGATTATAAAATGGGGGAATTTAAATCTTAAATTTGACATTGTAAAACAAAGTTAATGGAGATTTATGGAAAAACCCATTTCGAATATTGTGAGATAAGTTGAGAAATTTATATACTAGAAGGTGTATATGATTTATAGGATCAAGGTTCGATATGTTTATGTGATGGGATGACTTGATTAGAGGTTGAAATTAAGGTTTACAAACCTTTAATTTTCATTAATGGTGGAATTCAGTGGGGGAAGAAGAGCTGCCACGAAAGGATCGATCGATCAATCGATCGGGGGCCATCGATCGATCGACGATGGGAAAACCTTGGGAGGTCGGGCAGTTTAATTCCTTGCCTTGTTTTCTTTTTGGATTTTTGGGTATAATTTTAATTGGTGAAAAATTATAGAGAAATTAATAGCTAGGGGCTCAAAAGATAGCTATTAGTAATGTGCAATCTAAGTTAAGAGTTGAGACTTAAAGTGAGCCCGGTTATGTTGGTAATTATAGGTAAATATAATTGGGAAATTTGATGGAGATGAATGTGTGACACATTGTGGGCGAAAATGTGAGAATGAAATTCTAAGATTTAAAAATAGACTAAATGAGTGAGTCCGGGTATATTGGTTAGGTGACACCAAAGTATTAAATTAATTATTGAGAGAGTAAATTAATTTAGAGTCGGAACATAGACTCGGGAAATTGTAGGTTACGGGCCAAGTGAGCGAGTCCGGGTATAATGGTTGGGCGACCCCAAGTATTAAAATAATTAATGTGAAATTAATTAAATTAGAATCGGACTGTAGACTCGGAAAAGTATTAAATTATTTAATATGAAATTATTTAAATTAGAGTCGGACTATAAACTCGAAAAAGTATTAAATTAATTAATGTGAAATTAATTAAATTAGAGTCGGAATGTAGCCTCGAAAAAGTATTTAATAAATTAATGTGTAATTAATTGGATTAGAGTCGAGCTGTAGGCTCGGGAAGGTAATAAATTAATTAATGTGTAAATTAATTAACTGAGTGTCGGACCATAGACTCGAATTGGTATAAATTAATTGATGTGTAAATTAATTAAGTGAGAGTCGGATCACAGACTCGGATTGGTATAAATTAATTGATGTATAAATTAATTAACTGAGAGTCGGACCACAGACTCAGACTGGTATTAATTAATTAATGTGTAAATTAATTAAATGAGATTCAGACCATAGACTCGGAGAAAATATTATATTAATTAATGTGTGAATTAAATATACTAGAGTCGGACCACAGACTCGGGACAATGATAATTTAATAAGTGAGAAAATTTATTTAGTTGAGTCAGGCTAGAGACTTAGGAAAGTCTAGGCTAGTGTTACGGGTTGTGAGTACACGGTGAAGCCGGGGTTTATTTTATATATATATATATATATATATGTGTGTGTGTGTGTGTGTGTGTGTGTGTGTGTGTGTGTGTGTGTGTGTGTGTGTGTGTATTATGTGTGCTATTAAATCTCACTAATTAGATATTTATTTAATTTTACTTTAGTGCTATCAAGGGAGGTTGCGCAATGTGGGTGAATCTCCTAGCTTGAGGAGTAGGGTGAGTATATCCCCAGGTCATAGCGTTTGGTATATGGGTGAGGGGTTTATCTCACTTTTAGGTAATGAATATGACCGTCTCCATTTCATTATGTTTGGGCCAGGTTGGGGAGCGATTCCAACTTGGGTAACTAGGTTATGTGAGTTCACCTAGTGAGATAGCACTTTAGAGGGAATCATCCGACGAGGGTATACTCGAAGGGATGGATATACGTATGATATATGTGTGGATGTTTTAGTAAAGGTACGTATATAATGGTATTAAATATTATATGCGGGTAATAATATTGTGTATGATGTATTTACTTGATATAACTTGTGGCACATTAATATGCTATTATTTAAGAATGAATTAATTAAGTTAATTGGTGAGATAACTTATAATTCATGAATAATTATACTCGGGTTAGAGTAGTATGGCAAGGAAATGTTATACCAAGACTAGTTGGACGGATTAGTACAACTAGGTGGGATTAAGATAATCGTTAGGTGTGCACATTAGTGGAGGGGTGAGAATGTCCATAAGGGAGTGCGACACTAACTTATATATGAAGCGCATTCATGCATTTTAATTACTGCAGTTAATTCACTTGATAAATATTTTCAAAATATTTTGGGTTTTAACCCTTGCTATAAAACTATTTTAAATACCTTTTAGGTGTCCATCCACAGGGACGCCAGGATTGATATTCTATTCCATGGACATGGAGCTGCGGCATATGTGGATGCTAGCAGGAATTTGGATTAGACGCATCTCTCATTCATTCCTAGAGTAGGAATCATTCATCAGTTCCAGTTTTATTTAGGGCTTGTTGTTACACTTCTCTGTACAGTTTTCAGATGGATTTATTTTGGTGTTGGAATTTTGTATTGGATTATTTTCACTTTGGTGGCCGATGGTTTATTTGGCAATTTGTGTAATTAATTATTCAACTGAGTTTTATTCAGTTGTGTGAATGGTTGATATTTATTTCCGCATGTACTATTATGTTTAAATAAAAAGTTAAAATTTGGCACCATCTTTTGGAATACTAGGTGGTTAGTATGTTTTAAAAAGTTTTCGACAGTGATGCTAAGGATGAACCAACTGGGATTCTTGTTTTAATTTGGTATAGGACTGATCACCCGGTATTTTATTAGGCGGTGTGTCACAACTGTATGTATGTCTGATATCGCTAGATTCAGTTCGTCAACACGATCATCCATGACGGCCTTGATCCAAATCCATGCATCCACCATTTTCACACGAGCATCATGCTAGATGCGATGTGCTGCTCAACCGTTCCCACTACTCCATGATGCGTTATTGGTAAAATGGTTTATTGGAGTTGTTAATATTTTCTTAAATATTTAGGAATGTTTTAAAAAATATTTTCCGAAGTCTGATTTATTTTTAACAGAAAAGCAAAAAAAAAATTAAGTGTAGAAGCGGACTTTTCTTGGTCGTCGAGCTCATTCAAACGACATCGCTCTGTCGTTCAAACGACATGAGGATGTTGCGCGATCTTGTTCCAGTGACACGTGTCCTTGTTCGAGCGACATGCCTATGTCGTTCGAGCGACGGCGCCACGTCGTTTTTTGTATAAATATATATACACATTCTGCACATTTTTCCAAGTCTTTTTCGTACACGTTTCTGTGATTTACAACCCAAAAAACAGACTTCAAGTTTTTAAGGTTTTATGCCTTTTATTTTCACAAAACCATTCACATATATGTGTGTGAATATTTAAACCTTCAAAGGATCATTCTTACTCATCTGCAGTAACTTGTGGACAAGCCGACTCTTTTCCATTGTTGCCCATCTGGAGTTCTTGTGGGAGATTCCAGCCGATGACATCGAAACCAACACCTGAGGGTATTTCGTATGTCACTTTTGTTTTCAATATAATTTGTGTAAACCGTTCTTTACAAATTATAGTGAAAATAAAAAGGTTTTGCCCCTTTGGGGGATTTTTCCTCATTTGTGTGTTTGTTTGTGATTGAATGTTCTTGCACGATCATATTGTCTTCAGTCACACCTAGATGCATGTTTTAGGATTTAATTGAAAAACTTAGTTAATTAAATAATTTCTTTGTTTGAACAAAAGTGTACTCTCAAATTGGTATCACAGCCAATTACACAATTATACTGTGTAATTTTTCACAAAATTTTTCTGAGATATCAATTTTTGAAAAAAAATTATTTTTGAAAAAGGGCGTGTTCAAAATGGAGAAATTATATAATAAAATGCCAGTTTTTGACGGGACAATTTATGCTTACTGGAAAGCCTATATGAAATCTTCTCTAAAAGCCATAGATGAAAGAGTTTGGGTTTTGGTTGAAAGAGGGTGGACACCTCCCTTCATCAATGTTGACAACGTGACAAATTTAAAATATGTGACTGCATGGACTGAAGAAGAATTTAAATGGTCAGCTTTTAACTCTAAGGGTCTTTCTGCTATTTCTGGATCCGTCACTCCTGACGAGTTCTGTAGGATAATGATGTGTACCACGTCAAAAGAGGCATGGGATGTTTTTCAGCTTACCTATGAAGGAACTAATGTCGTGAAAGAATCAAAATTTCAAAACTTAATAACTCAATTTGAAACTATCATTATGCTTGAATCTGAATGTTTTTATGAATTCTATGCTAGATTATCTAATATTGTAAACACTAGCTTTAATCTTGCTGAACACATTCTTAATGCTAGAGTTGTTAAAAAGATTCTAAGATCACTACCTAAGCATTTTGTCCCTAAAGTCACTGTGCTATATTCTATGGGTAATTTAAACACGCTTAAATTAGAGGAATTGGTTGGAGACTTACAAACCTTTGAAATTGACATGTTTCCTAAGTCTGTTAAACCAAAAGATAAGGGAATTACACTTAATGTCCAGGATAGGAAGAGTAAGGGGTCGGCAAGAAAGAGAATAGAGTCATCTAGAAAAAGGGAGATAAAAACGTCAGATTCTGAGTGTGACCTTAATTTATATACTTTGGCCTTATTTGGAAAAAAATTCAAGAAAATTCTTAAATTCAAGAAAAATGGAAATTTCAAAGATAAAAACAATTTTGAGAAAAATAAGTTTGAAAAGAAAAGTGAAAAATATTTTAAAGACCCTCCTAAGAAAGATGGTGAGAGATGTTATGAGTGTGACGGTAAGGGTCATAGAGCTTTTAAGTGTGCTACTAGGATGAACATACTTGCCAAAGAAAAGGACAGAGATGTCCTTAATGCTACCCTTAGTAAGACAGTGAGGTCAAGTCGGTGGACTTTAGAGACGAGTCATCGCATGAGTGTAAATTCACTGCATTCATGGCTAGTCATGTGAGTACCTCTAGTTCTCCTCACAACGATGAGGATGCTACTTCACATGGACACCTCGACAGTGACAATGATGTGAGTGAGGGGGAGGATGCTGCAAGTGAGAGAGAGAGTAATCTTCAACGCGCCTATGCTGAGTTATATACTGATTCATTTAAAACAAAAAAAACCGTAACAAAGCATTAGTTCTTAGGATCACCGCTTTATAGAAAGATTTAGGAGAAGCGAGAGAAAGAGTGTCCTCCACCTGCACTACCTTTAGAGAGAGAGAGTTTGCCTGTGTTGAGAGAGAAAGTCATCTTAGAGAAAGAAAGAGACTATTTGGAGAGAGAGAGAGAGAGAGAGAGAGAGAGAGAGAGAGAGAGAGAGAGATAGTTGTTTTGAGAAAGAGAAAGGGGACTTGACTAATCAAATGTCTAGTCTTACGAGTGATCTCCATTCCTCCCTGGAGACTCGAAAGAAACTTGAAGCCCTTGTAGCCCAGCTTACTTATGATCTTAAGAGAGCATGGGAAGTCAAGGTTCAAATCGAGGCCAGATCTGGAAAGATGCTCCTCGGTC
The DNA here is from genome assembly GCA_949130495.1 of Sambucus nigra. Classification (NCBI taxonomy): domain Eukaryota; kingdom Viridiplantae; phylum Streptophyta; class Magnoliopsida; order Dipsacales; family Adoxaceae; genus Sambucus; species Sambucus nigra. The sequence goes on from OX422221.1 coordinate 43,910,696, forward strand.
CCACTTTCAGCTTTGGTGATAGGTAGGGAATTGGTTTTGATGGTGACTCCATGTCCCAAATAGCACCTGGACCAGTTCCTATGTTCAATACTAATCCATATGGCCATCGTCAAAAACTACGGAGGAGAGTTCGACCAAGAAAAGCAAACAAAGGTCACCCTAAGACTGTGTACTTTTGTACCTACTGCAAAAGAAAGGACCACCTAAGGGAGTTTTCTATAGTTTCGATCGGACACGATATACTACTGCTCCACAACATCGTGCTGATTATTTTACCAGTCTGAGAGAGAGTGTTGAGTTTTTAGACACCTCATCATAGAGTTTGATGGAAGAATTATGACGGATGTCTTTGTCGTCAGTGAATGCTTCCCTCATCCCGGCTAAAACAACAAGGGTAAACAAAAGGTTACCACTTCTTGGGCACCTAAGGAAGATGAAAAGGCCCTTATTGTTCATGTTTCTCTCAAAGCACAGAATACCTCATAGTGGTATTTCGATAGTGGGATCTCCAGACATATGACCAGTAATGTCTCATTTTTTACCTACCTAGAGGATCATAAGGAAGGTAAATTCACCTTTGGAGATGGGAGCAAGTCTAGCATTTTAGGACGAGGTACTGTAGAGTCACCAGGATTTCCTAAGCTAGAGAATGTTTTGTACATCAAGGGTTTGAAAGCAAATCTTCACAGCATTAGCTAGTTGTGCGAAGCTAACATTACCGTAAAGTTTGATCGGGACGCATGTAATGTCTATAATCAAGATGGTAAACTTTTAGTGCAAGGGGTGAGGACAGAGGATAACGGCTATGGGATTGTGCCCAAATCCTCACTTGTCTGCAACTGCGCCACAATCACTCTTATGGATCTGTGGCACCAACATTGAGGTCATGTGAACTTTTGATATTTGACGCGATTAGCTAAAAACTACCTAGTGCGTGGCTTACCAACACTGGGAAAGCCAACTTCCATGGTTTGTAGACCTTGTCAGTTGGGAAAGAAAATCCTTAGTCCCCAAAGGAAGTTGGATTCCATTGCCACCTCCCTTGTGCTTGAGCTGATTCACAAGGATCTTATGGGTCCTACTCGTACTGAGAGTTTGGGTGGTAAGAGGTATATCCTCATGATGGTGGATGATTTCTACAGATATTCGATTGTAGGTTTGCTGAGAGAGAAATTCGATGATGTGAAGTTTTTAATGACCAAGTGGCATGTCCTACAAAACCAACACGGATTCACTATTAATAGAATGCGTAGTAACAACGGCATTGAATTTACGAAGAAAAAAGTATATATTTACTATGATAGCCTAAGAATCAAACATGAGTTTTCTGCTGTGAAGACTCCTCAGCAAAATGGGATTATTGAGAGAAAGAACAGGACGATTTAGGAAATGGATAGATCTATGCTTCTAGGTCATAAAGTAGTAGGAGATTTTGGGCAGAGGCAGTGTCTACTGCATGCCATACGATGAATAGTGTTTACCTTCATCTACACACACTTAAAACGCCCTATGAATTATGGACTGGAAAGAAGCCCAACTTTGCATATTTTCGTGTTTTGGAGAGTAAATGCTACATCCTAGGGGATAGAGAGCAATTAGAAAAGTTCGAATCCCAAAGAGATGAGGGAATATTGCTAGGATATTCATCAAATAGTAGAGTGTACTAGGTTTTTAATCTGAAGAGATCTAAAGTGATGGAGTCGATAAACGTTACTGTGCAAGATGACGAACCATCGATGTCTGTTGACTCCACCAATTTGAGTGAGGATGACACACTCCTTTTTGATGATCCCACTGTGTCTCTCACATCTAGGGTGGAACCTACTCCTATTCTAGGGGACACACCTGTTGGGTTCGCAAGAGCCATGATCCTACTTCTATCCTAGGATATCCTATCCTATGGATCAAGACTCGTGCTCAGCTAGAGAATGTTATTAGCCATGTATTCTACACATCAAAAGTCGAGCCCGAGAATCACAAAGAATCACTCAAGGATAAACAATGAATATCTGCTATGCAGAATGAGTTGCTTCAGTTTAAAAAGAACAATATCTGGGAACTTGTCTCCTGACCTAGTGAGACAAATGTGATAGGTACCAGGTCAATTTTTAAGAATAAAATGGATGAAAATGGTACCATAATCAGAAACAAGGCTAGGTTGGTCTCTCAAGGATACACAGAGATAAAGGGTGTAGACTTTGGGGAGACATTTTCTCCTATTGCGAGGCTTGAGTCCATCCGCTTACTACTCGCTATCTCATGTCATATGTGCTTTAAGTTATATCAGATGGATGTCAAGAGTGCCTTTCTAAATAGAATTCTACAGGAGGAGGTTTATGTGGAATAACCAAAAGGTTTTAAAGACCCTAAGCACCTGGAGCACGTCTACTATCTGAGGAAAGCCTTGTATGGTTTAAAGAAAGAACCCCATTCTTAGTACGAGAGGCTTACTTCCTATCTCTTAGCCCGTGGCTTCAAGAGAGGGGGAGTTGATATCACATTGTTCGTTAGGAGAGATGACGGTGCTATTTTGGTTGCCCAGGTCTATGTGGACGACATAGTCTTTGGATCCACATGCTCCCAGCATGCTCACCATTTTGAGGAGGGGATTAAAAGTGAGTTTGAGATGATCATGGTAGGTGAGCTTACTTTCTTCCTTGGTCTCCAGGTTAGTCAGCTAGAGGATGGGATGTTCATTTCCCAATCCAAGTATGATAGAGACCTAGTGAAGAAATTTGGTTTAGACTCCTCTAAGCATGTACAAACACCTATGAGTACTTCTATCAATGTTAGTAAGGACACTTCAGGAAAGGACGTAGAGAAAACCTTGTATCGGAGTATGATAGGTAGTCTTCTATACTTGACTTCTAGTCGCCCCGACATAGCCTCTAGTATTGAAATTTATGTGCGATATCAGGCATCCCCAACAGAGTCACACTTACTCGCTCTAAAATGTATTATCAAATATATGAGTGGGACTATCTCCTACGATATTTGGTATTCCTTTGATACCGATGACCATCTATCCGCCTATTCGGATGTCGATTGGGCTGGGGATGTAGATGGTTGTATGAGCACTTCTGGTGGGTGTTTCTATTTTGGTTATGCTCTTATCTCCTGGCTGAGAAACAAGTTAAACTCCATCTCTTTGTCCACTGCGAAGGCTGAGTACATCGTCGTCGAGAGTTGTAGTACGCAACTCTTGTGGATGAAGCAAATATTGGAGGATTATGGGATTTCACAGGACACCATGACCATCTCCTGTGATAATACGAGTGCGATACACATATCTCGTAATCCGGTCCAACATTTGCGCACAAAGCACATTAGGATACGTGAGCACTTTATACGTCAGTCAGTTGAGGAGAAAGTCGTATCCCTGAGTTTCGTACCCACTGACCTTCAGTTAGCTGATATTTTCATGAAACCTTTAGATGCCCTTAGATTCTAGAGTCTTAGGAAGTCTTTAGGTATTTGCATAGTTTACTGAGGGGATGGTCCGTATCTAGGATATGAGGCATTGTCATATTCATATCACATGATTCCTATTTCTAGTTTGTATCATTTGTATTATTATTTTTGAAAAATTCAAAAATATTTTTTTTATATAAATTTTTTTGAAAAGCACAAAAATATTTTTTTATTTTGTTTACACCTCTTATGGATGAGCATTTAAGATAGCCTACTCACAACTTCCTTTTCCATTTTTCACGTGACTGATAGTGATTTGAGACCCTACATCATTGCATCCATGTGCTTTACATTATTTAGAGTCTTTGAGATGTGATTAGCGATATCTTTCTACATGTTTGGCTCCTTATCTCCTTTATTGCACACATGTATGACTTTATTTAATTATTGTACTTGTCTATCACATATTGGCTTAGTGTTTTCATCTCAATTTTGTCTATACAACGAACCATATGCGATAAAACATGAGAAGATTGGAAGGCATGTAAAAACCAGTTGGTGAGATTGTGTGGTATTTTATCAACGGTGAAGGGCTATGAAAGGTACTCATCTATCCTTTGTGATTAATCCACCGTTTAAATTGGGCCAAAAAAAATTGAGGAATTTTATTATCCGGGGTCCACAGAGGTTAAAAGAGCCCGAAAAAAGTTTGAAGGCAATAAAGAGCAATACATGACGAATGTGGGCCATTAGGTTTCACCATCAATTCTCAAATATTTGATAATTTAGATCACCTCAAAACAAAATATAAATATGAGGGAGTTTGGTTGGAGAATTTAAACGGTTTTGCACTTCCTTGAAAGTCCTAAAAAAAAGTATTAAATAGTTTTGGACGTTATTGGTGTGGAAATCACTTTGAGCTTTGATTTGCTGATTTGATTGAGTCAATTTCTTATAATTCTATCTTTTTACACCTATGGAAGATGTTGAGTTCATTCACTAGATATATTCGATATTCATTGTGCACATATGTTATGTTTGTATGCATTGATTTTCCTATCGAATTTGCTCACACCCCTACATTTCCACTATCATCGACTTGGTTGTTTTTGTGTCCTTTCATGGTGTGATTCTTTGTTGTATATTTTGTGTGAAAAATTCAAAAATAGTATGTTTATTATCTTGTGGCATTCTCTATTTGCATTTATTTGTGCTTCTCATATCTGTCTATTTGGGGACATCATAAAAAGTGGGAGAATGAATTATGGGGGAGAATTGTTTGGTTCATTAATGATTTGCTTAGGCTTAATTGATTCGATTTTTACATATCATTATATTTCAAGATGTTGCATGTCATGGATATCTACTTTATCTCATGTGTGTAGGTACAAAGTTGATGTTTATTGGATTGCACACCCTGATGAGAAAAGTTTGAGAGTTTCTAAAAGCTGAACATATGAAGATGTTGAAGTTTGATTGACGACATGTGAGTTCATATTCTCAGTTTGAGGGTTTAATGGGGATATTATCTTATATGTCATTTGCTTTATGGAGATTGCATACATCGGATTTTTTTATGTATGTACCGGCATAGACATAGGGGGAGATTTGTAAGGACGTAATTTTATAAATGTCCGGGGTAGAATCTAGAAAATTTTCTATTTGTCCTAGATCATAGTATGTATATCTGATACCACTACATTCGGCTCGTCCACATGATCAACCACGAAGGCCTTGAACTAAATCCATGCATCAACCATCTTCACACGCGCATCACGCTACATGCGACGTGCTGCTCAACCGTTCCCACTACTCCACGACGCGTTATTGGTAAAATGGTTTATTGGAGTTGTTAATATTTGCATAAATATTTGGGAATGTTTTAAAAAATATTTTTCGAAGTCTGATTTTTTTTAACACAAAAGCAAAAAAAATTCTAAGTGTAGAAGTAGAATTTTCTTGGTCGTCGAGATCATTCAAAAGACATCACTCTATCGTTCAAACGACATGAGGATGTCGCGCAATCTCGTTCTAGCGACACGTGTCCTTGTTCGAGCGACATGTCGTTCGAGCGACAACGCTGCCTCGATTTTTGTATAAATATCTGTACACATTCTGCACGCTTTTCCAAGTCTTTTTTGTACACGTTTCTGCGATTTACAACGAAGAAAATAGAATTCAAGTTTTTAAAGTTTTATGCCTTTTTTATTCACAAAACCATTCCCATATATGTGTGTGAATCTTTAAACCTTCAAATGATCATTCTTACTCATCTGGAGTAACTTATGGAGAAGCCGACTCTTGTCCATTGTTGCCCATCTGGAGTTCTTGTGGGAGATTCCAACCGATGACATGGGAACCGACACCTGAGGGTATTTCGTATGTCACTCTTGTTTTCAGTATAATCCGTGTAAACCGTTCTTTACAAATTATAGTGAAAATAAAAAGGTTTTGCCCCTTTGAGGGAGTTTTCCTCATTTGTGTGTTTGTTTGTGATTGAATGTTCTTGCATGATCATATTGTCTTCAATCACACCTAGATGCATATTTTAGGATATAATTGAAAAATTGAGTTTAATTAAATAATTTCTTTGTTTGAACAAAAGAGCACTCTCAAGAGTATTTTATATATATATATATATATTAGATTAAGGGGTAGTATCAAAGAACCCCTTAATTTATTAAGGAATGCATATTTTGTTTCAAAATGTATGCACTTAAAATGTGCTTTTGGTAAATTCATACCTTGTTGGATTAGCATTGGGTTCCAATATACTCAAGATATCTTTCTTTGAAACAATTGACAGTGGTGCATCTCCTCTCCAAAGTAGAGACCTATAAACAATTATTATATAGTAATATTCAGTAGGAAGTCATTACGTTTGATAAAAAATTTATTGTTTATGACATACTCGTCATCACTTCTATCCCAGAACAGATATAGCTTGGGTTTGCATTCTTTGATAATATATTATTGGGCCTTTGTTTTGACCAACTCTTTACTGATGGATTAATTTCTATTTTGTGAAAACTATCACAAACATGAACATTCATATTGAATTATCAAGAAATATAAATATTGATTTTGCAAAAGCGTACCTGAATCAATGACAAAAAGTTAAAATATCTGAGTCTGAGGTTTTATTCTCTTCCATATCAACACATTTATTTCCTCTCTAAATTTCTCTCTGACAATGGGAATCAGAAGATTGGTGTTGTGTGATCTAGGGATCATGACCCCTATTTATAACACAATCGTGTCTTTTCATATTTCGTATATTTCTATTTTAACCCATCATAAAAATAGAAATTACGCTTCTCTCTACACAATAAAACTCATACTTTAATAATACATTAGTAAGACCCCAAAACTTAAATTAATCATTTTAATTGACCTACTTTTATTTGATACCCTATAATTCATATTTATTTTATATATAAGTCCATATATTAAATTTTACTCTAACATTTACACCAACCATTACTTTGCAATATTAACAGGTTGTTATTCCCATAAAAATTTCTTTGTAATGCCTCAATATCCTTGCGAAGGGACATGTTTTCATTTTTATGTTCATGCAAACTACTCTTAAGCACGTCGTTATCAAGTGACAAACTATATCCTTTGTATTCCAGTATCTATTTTTCAGTTTTTGGTGCACTAACTTCATCTTCAAGTAGCCTTGTAATCTCCCGTTGTTTCTTCAGATATTCTCTATCATTCTCCATCTGTTCCATAAAATAAATCAATCCAGTATGTCCAAGGACTGATACTCATGATATCTAATAATGTTTTAATGTAATTGTACATTTAAGTACACTAATTACTCCTAGAATTCAATGATACAACTTGACTTACCGATAACAAAAGCTGGCACCCGAGACTGTTCTTGGATTTTTAGTTGAACTTTTAATTGACTTGAATAAATGATCATGTACGACTGCACCCCAAATAAATTTCACCATTTCTTTGATGTCCTCAATATAATTCTTATAAAACCAAGCGATAGATGAACTTGTACTCAGGAAGAAAACACATATGTAGAAATGAAGGACAATTAAGCGTACGGTATTTGATATATTTTCATTCCTTACACCAAATATCGATTTCTTCAATACATTCTCCACTAATGTTTTCGTCATTTTTTTCATTCTTAAAATGCCTTTCAAGTTTCAACACACGGAGTGGAGATCTTTCTCTCCTTCGGGACTAATATTCATTCAATAAGTGCAGGGATACCAATTATATTTCATGCAAGCAATGGTGTCAAGTCAATCGAATTAATGCCAAAAACTTTTTTTACGTTTTTGTTATAACATTTAATAATGGCCATGATCTTTAAGTCAAACTTCCTAACAAAACTATCAGTGACCATTCCATTGTAGAAATCATTGAACATGGGCCAAAAAGATGTCATTCTCAACAATTTTATAGATTTGTAATCACGCATGAAAGCATTGAAGGAAACCAACAACAATTGTAATCTATCAAGATCAAATGAATAAAAGCTGATATATAAATTAGATACCAATATTGCATTAAAAAGTTGTGTGTAAGCAGATATTTTTTTTAATGTTGACTTCAGTGAATTAAAACTTGCAATACAAATGGTGTTTTATGTCGTCATAAAACACCATTTGTAGATATGACTCAATAATAGATTTTCACACATTTCCAATGAAATGGTATATGTCAAGAAGTATTACAATTAATCAAAATCAAGGTATATTTAGATACAAATTTGTGATTCAATCAAAGCAGAGGAAATATAACTTATGAATAGGTATCTTTGCTATACACACTCTATTTAGATATACTTTCATCCAATACCAAAAATTTTGGTATCTAAAAATCACTGTTAGTAATAAGGATGCCAACAAAAAAATGAAATATACGCATCCGCAATTCTAACACCACTAATTAATTTGGTAATGGATTAAAGTTTATGTCTATGTAATATTGTAATCTATTAGTATAAAGTAAACTACATTCCACATTGTAAAAATAAAACTACATTTCACATTGTAATCTCATGTAGATGTTGTTATAGGATTTCGAAAAGAAGATCAAAACATAGCAAACTAACATCTCTAATGGGTATCTTATTCACTAAAGATTCCACGACAAAATTAACATTTAAAAAGTGGGTAATCAAAGTATCTTTGGAGAATATATACCAAAATAATACCAATAAAAAACTAGCTACACAGATCAATAACACAATAATTCAGTTTATGATCACCATAAATTGAAGAAAAAACATATTGTACATACGTATATTTGACGATGCAAATTTAAATATAGGGAGCTTCAAATACTAACCCCCTGTATATAAGTTTTAATTTTGTCTCTCTCATCTCTTCAAATCATAAGAACCCAAATCATATGTAGTTAGTTGTAATACCCCGTATTTTTACGCATATTTATTTTATTATGGAAAGTGGGGATTAATTCATTTAAAGGGAGAAAATTTAATTTGTAATTAATCTGATTTAATGGGAATATTTACTAGCGTTACGCGAGTTAGTGGTTATCGAAAATAATATTATGGCCGGGATGAGATACAAGACAGTCATGATATAATTATTTGGGACGCGTGTATGAGTCGTGTCATTGGTATGTATTTGGGGGTTAAAAAGGTAAATTATTTTTATAAAATTTCAATGAATATTTTGAGTGTGCCAGAGTGTCCGGAAGGGTCAAAATAATCAGAAAATACTACTCGGGTATTTTATTTGGAGTTCGGGGCATTTAGCCCAAAACGACACCCCTGAGGGGTATTTTGGTCTTTTGGGATTTTTGGATAATTAAATGGACGAAAATTCTGTCAGTTTCAATTTACATAAGAAAGAGAGAGAAAGAGAGAGAGAGAGAGAACCAATGAAGAAGAAGACTCCATTAGAGCCCTAAGCCAAGAACTCAAGCTTTCACACCAAAAATTACACCAGCGTGTAGATCGTGTCAAGAGGATCATTTCCATACCAATTTTAGTCCGAGAATCAGATATCAATTTCCGACACAAGTGTTTATCTTGATAGTTTAATTAGCATATATTGTTCTTGTTAAACTCTGTTAATGATTTAGACATCATATGATTGAAATTTGGGTTTCATTAGGTTTAATCGTAGAAGAACATTAGATTTTGGTGATGGGTTGCATGTAGAGGATTTACTCCATTTGTAGACTATTAAATCTGGAGATTTTATGTACAAATCACGAATTGAATTTAAGGACTTGAAATAACTAAAGTGTTGGGTTCATTATATGAGGATTCTTAGAGATTTTAGAAATTATTGTTTTCACTTTTGAAAACATAAAGATTTGAATACTAATTTGTGTTAGAAATTTCCCCATAATGATTAGGGTTAGTTTAGAAACATTTAAACTGATGTTGGACGAAATTTGGATTGAGTTTGAGGTTTGGAATGTTGAGAAAAATTAAAGTTTGGAAGAACTGGGTCTGTCCGAAATTCTTGTTCGAAGACCTACCCAGGTCGTTCGAATGAACCTTCTAACGAGATTTCCAATGACTTTTTTAACGAGTTGCTGAGCTCGTTCGAAGTGAAAACTTCGTTCGAATGACCTCGTTCGAACAAAAATCCCAGAACTTCTAACAAGATTCCATAATGGATTTTAGGGTCCATTCGAGTTAAAAATCATCCCAGGGTTATCCAAGCGAGTGTATTAACCTACGTGAGTAAATCGTGGATTAAATTCCAAAGTCTTAGGGAATTAAGGGTGTAATGGTCCTCGGGGTATTGAATTTGTGTGAAAACTTAGAAGAGAATGTAAGTCCTAGAGAGGCTATATATATATATATATATATACAGATCTCGTGGAGAGTAATGGCGTTAATATTACTTATAGATTTTAGTATTTGGGTTATGTGAATACCTATTAATGTATATAAGTTGTGTGCATGCTTATTACTTGGAATATCATGTGTATGACATAACTAGTGACTGGCTATCGAACGGGGGTTAGCGCGGCGTGGATGACCCTATCTTGTGTGCCTTCGGGGGATTTTGAGTCATATGACTAGAGCATGGAACCTAGGTATGGGCTATTTATGAGAACGATAGTGTTGACGATCGTATGGGTGCGTAGGTATGTGCATAGCCCATCGGCTTGGGACTATGTTCGCCTCTAATATGTGTATATGTTTTATTGGTTCTTAAGAGATTGAACCCGTCGTCTTTTATGCTTGAGCGTTGCAATGGGAATAGATAGCCGAGTATGCCTAGCACCAGGGGTTTCTTAACCATGGGTACAGTATTGATATATTTGTATGTACACATAGTGAGATTTTATATATGTATATTGAGTTCCTATTATGTGTTTCATGTTGACTACTTTATTAAAGTATATACTTATTGGGTCACCAGCTGGGAATAAAGAATGCTAGGAGAATGAGTTATAAAATCTGTAAACCTATTCCTAAATAATAGTAATATACTGGTTTTGGGTTATTTAGATATTGTATCCGGCATAGTGGTTATCCTACATATAGTCAGGTAGAGTGACGAGACTAGTATGGGTAGTTAGACTCGCTAGGTGTGCACATTAGATGAGAGGTGAGCATCTCAAGTGAGTACGCTAAGTTAACATGGATAATATATGTTCTTATTAAATCAATTTAAGCACTTGCTATATTTAAACTGTTTTCTACTCGGGCTTTGACCCGTTTTTCTATAAATCTCTTTTCTTGTTATATTATTAGGTGCTCAGCCACATGGACACCAGACTTAGGAGATTCCATTCATTCGCCGAGCTGTAGCTATTGTGGAAGCTACAAGATATTGCTTCTAGACGCTTCTGAGTCTATTTATCCTTATTTATCAGTTATTTACTTCAGTTGGACATTTTGCACCTATTATGGAAGTTGTAGGTCCTTATTATTAGACGCTTCCACTCTTATACATTTAGTTCATGATTTAGTTACTTCAGTTAAGGCATGTTGCCTATTGTCAGCTATAATTTATTTCATAGAGATATTGTACTCCTTTATTTCAGTTTAATGGGATTCAGTTTTATTATGAATTATTGTATTTGAGACCTTTTGACTAGAACGTCTATTCTAGTATTATCTATTCAGTCAGATGATTTTTTTCATTTATTATTGTTTTATTAACTAGAATGGTGAATGTGGTTAATGTTTTAAATTATCGGATAATAAGTAAATGATTAAATGTTTCTGACACTGCCTTAATTCATTAGTAGGTGATAAATAAAATAAATATTTTTCGATAGTGATTCTAAGAATGAATCAACTGGATATTATGATTTAATTTAATAAACGATTAATCACCCGATATCTTATTGAGCGGGGTGTTAGATTCTAGTTATATGAAAGTCCCAAAGCTAGTTATGCAAATTGAAATAACTAACCCTAGAAGTTTGGTGTGTTGGGATGCATGCTCTGAAATAAAGAAGTTCAATTATATTTGTGTCTCATTCAAAGCAAGTCTGGATGGATGGAGGAAAGGTTAGATCGGTTGTTAGTATTGATGGTTGCTCCTTCAAGGTATATACGGTGGAGTATGTTGGTGTGCAATTGTAATGGATGGAAACAATGGTATATTTCCATTGGGTATTTTTCGTATGTAAGAAATAAGATGGATACAATTGGGAACGATTCCTCAAACTTATATCACCGTCGCTTAGAAAACATAAGCATCCCCTCACAATTATCTCAGACAAATATAAGGGTCTAGTGAATGTTGTAAAGAATAATTTTTGGAGCAATACTGAAACACAAAGTCGTAATTGCCATCATAAATGATTCTTCAGTCATATATTCAAGAACTTGAACATTTAATTCAAGGGAAAACACATAATAAAACCTTTGTTGGCATGTATCATCATGTTATAGAGTGCAAGATTGTAAGAGGTCTTTGGATGAGTTGGAGGTGGCTGTACCTCAAGCCAAAAATATTTTTTGAAGGAGGATCAAGTTTTTAGGCTAGGTCACACTATGACAAGGTGTGAAAATGTGTTCGCTAGACAAATAACTTCACTGAGAGCTTCAAGCATTCCATCCTATTCATAGGGGATAAACGAGTGTGCTCCATTATTATGGGTGTGTCAATTCTCTTGATGAAGCTAATGTATGATAGAAATAAGATAGCAAGAATGTGGGTTGAGGATGGTTTGGTACAAAAGGTAGAGAAATGATGAACAATTATCTCACAGATCCATCTGGCAATGGTACATATTACGTAAGGCGCTAAATTCTGGAGTACTAGACAATTTATTTCAATATCCACACTTGCACTTATGGTGAGTGATTGTGATTCCTTATGTTCATACAGTTCATGTTATTACACAAAATAGAGCATCATTTGTCCAGTAAGTTATGTCTAATTTGTTCAATTAAATTATTCAATTCTTATTTATTTTGTAAATATTGCAACCCATATTTCACTATGAAAGCATATAGGATAGCCTATGATCATAACATTAATCCAATACCATATGAAAATGAATGGGAAGGGTAATTACACAACACTAGTTGATATTTATTACACATTACACATAATTTGTTTAATTCTTGAATGTGTATTTGTGCAGCCTATTACAAAAGTTCTTCCAACGCTGATGACAAGAGCTCGAAGTAGGATGAGGACAAAGAGAAAGAGAGGAGACGGGGAATCATAACAAGTGTAAAAAGTGTGGTGGATTTGGTCATAACTCAAAGGATGCCAAGAAGGCCCAACAATTGGTAAAATGGGTAGCGGTGGAAGAGAAAAAGGTAGGGGGAGGAAAGGGTGGTATATGAAAGGGTGGTAGGGAAAATGGTGGTAGAGGAAGTGGTGGAGGAGATAGTGGTGGTGGAGGAACAACACTGTATGTTAAAATTGAATTTACATGTGTTTTACAAGGGTATGATTTTTTTAGCATTTGTGAATGTTGTTTACAAGGTGGAATGGTGTAAATAATATGTTAATGTTGTATATTATATGTGTCTATTTATATTGCATATGTAATGAAACTATTATGACTTAATGAATGAAGAATTTCCATCAATTTGTTCCATTGCATTTTGATAGACATTAAATTTTTAGATTATTGTTAATCAACTCAATTGCATCACTTAATCTCCCTTCATATGTCACTCTCTTTCCTTTTCTTCAACTGTCACTTTCACATCACAACTTCCCTCTTCTTTATAGCTTGAAGTGGATGAACTTTCTTCATTTTTGAGTTCAAGTTGGTCAATCCACTTGAAAGCCTTGCATTGTGGTTTCCCTTCACATTTAAGAAACCTACATCCATAGCTATGGGGTTGAGAAGACCAACACGCAAACATTTTGTTTGGACATATGTAAACATATGGCATACCATGCCAAGGGAAATATTTAAGCCATTGATCTTTTTATCCACATATGAAGCAACATACACCCTTCTTACACTGCTTTGGAACACCCATTTCTCTATTTTTCTTGCTTATTTGGTGTGGAAGTGTTGTGATGATTCAAAAATGAGTTTTTGTGTTTCTTTTATAAGGAATAGGGTAGGAGAAAGGGTTCTAACGCTATGTTTAGCCTATTTAAACTTGGGCCCTTAGATTATAATAGGGGTGAGATGGTGTTGTTTTTTAAAATTGACAACAGCTAATAGATCTCACTAACAGTGGGGTGAAAACACATAGATTTAGAATGTGGTATGAAAACAAAAATATCACTATAAAAAGTGGGGTGACAAGTCAAAAAACCCTATAAATAATCCACAATACAAAATTCAATAGAAATGTGAAGAGTGGAACCCCCGATTTTAAACTCTTTAAAATTATATCTTTCCTTTTATGAAAAATCTATGCGGAAGCGTAAAGGTGATGGTTCAACTTAAAACAAAATTTTAATTTACTCCACAATTCAAATTAAACCGAGAGAAAATAATTAACACACACACTTATGTTAATTTCACTTAAACACAAATAATTCATCCAAGTCCTAGAATTTGCCTAAGTCATATTTATCATTATTTCCAAATTAGGCCAAACCAGTTTTAACAAAGGACTTGAATTAAATAAACAATTACCCAAATTTAATTAGCATCCAATTAAATTAAGTGTGACAATTAAAACCATTTTTATCTTTAATTATCCTAAGCATGAGTTCTAAGTCATTATGCAAGATAAAAATAAATCAATCACACTACGCTGCGATGTACGAGGAAAACCCCAAAATGGGAAATAACCTCGGACGGCCCTAGCCTCAAATCCACTAAGTACGGAATTACATTTACAAGACAAATGACTTACTTCCTCAACTCGAACCCTCTCAAGCCTTGATGCGTCTTCTTGTAACCACCTCTTCCTAGCGGATAACCACGGAGCTCCATCGCGATCTTGGACTCACCAATCGGACAATAGGTACACCGTCAACCACACGTAGTGTCTTTTACCACATGAGAATGCCGCAGCAAAATGAACTCTTCTTCTTTGAGGGATATAGAAGAAAACCCTAACTTTTTTTCTTAAATGGTGTAGAGAAAACCGATGCCAAAACTCCAAGCAAGATGTGTATATATATATATATATATATATATATTAACTTAGATAAACTAAACTATGGGTGTAAACTAAAGTGTATATTGATTTTCCCTTGAAAAATTGACACTTTAAAACAATGAACTTTTTCCTTAAACAATTTTTTTCTCAAACACTCTCTAGAGGTTGGTAGGATATGAAAAGTTGATTTTGAAGAAGTTATTCCCGTACATAGATATTCAGCAAAAAGTAGTGGGGTAAAACCAAGTGGGAAAGTGGGCAAAACTGCTTAAAACTGCCAAAAAACCTATTCCCGCCAAATCTCGTTCGAATGACATTCTCGTTCAAACAAGTCTTCTAACGAAGTTCTAGTATGAACTCGTTAGAAGCTCGTTAGAAATCTCGTTGGAACGACCATCTCGTTGGAACGACATTTCGAATGAACTTCCAGTATGCCATAATGGGAAGTCGTTGGCAATCTCGTTCGAACGACTTGTGGTTCGAACAACAATCTCGTTCGAACGACACTTCGAACGAACTCACAGAATGTTAAAAAATTCGTGTTAAGCCCAAAAACTTTATATACTTTATATATAAGTTTTAGTAGAAAACATTCTTAAAATGAAACACAGTTTTAAAAACCTAACACCCAATATAAACATGTTCCAAGCTTCTATATATATATGTAATGCATTCATACCTTGGGAGCATGGAACCACTGTTGATGACGTTGAAACGAGGCACATAAACCATGGCATTTTGATGAAGCTTTATACATTTGGACGCTACGTCTTCAACAAACAAGTCATAGGCTTGAAAGATGATCAATATACTTTATCCTATGACTCAAATGTTTTTGTTTGGAATTGAGCCAAAACTACAAAGGACTCAATTAGAAATTTGCGTCCTTACAAATCTCCCCCTTTGGCTATTCCGGGACAAAACCCAACAAAAATTCTAAAGGGCCGTCAAGCTCTGCTAGACTAATAAGAAGTCCTACCCAAAATAAAATTACACTGCTTGACACAAACAACCCAAGGATCACAATCTTTGCCTTTGAAAGTTATCTCTTTATAAAATAATTCCTGCACACTTAAGCAAACACATTACACGCGTTAGGAATATAAAATTTTTTAATGCAAGTAAAGAAACTACTTCCCTTAAATTAAGTATCTCCCTTTATCAACTATGATCAACTTAGAAAGACGTCTCCCCCTAAGATAAATCTCCCTTAAAAAAACTAAGGTACAATAATGATAGGAATATATACCATTTCTCCCCTTATCATTCTCCCCCTTTTTGTTCAGGAATAGACAAAGGCTGAGGAATCAAAATGTTAACTTATCTAAAACATGTAATTGCGCATTTAGTAAAGAGAACATTAATGCATATGGGAAACAAAATTATAACTAATCCAACAAATAACAACTTAGACCAACTAGGATGCAATAAAATGATACCAATATGATATATAAATTATTAAGCATAGGACATCAAGAACGAATGCAATAAGATGGATACCAAGTATGAATTAAAGCATATATGGATTACAAAATCAAAGCAAAGATTAAACAAAAATATCAAATATGTATACATAAGATATAACTAATAGACGTAAGTACACATATATAGATATAAACACACAAATGACACACACAAAATATAATGGGAGTCTTTCACACTCGTATGGAAAAAATGTGTCATATGGAAACAGAAGTGTTGGGGTGTGAACTAGTAACGATTAAATTTAGACCCAATCACTTAAAAACATGTTCACGGAGTTTTCATTTGATTGCAAACTTCATCACATTTGAATATAACCTCATGTGACAATATAGATTAAACTCAATGAACAAACATACACAATGCATACAAGCCTAGCATGTTGATGATTCTACAAACCAATAGAGTCATGACATTGAAAATGCAACTAGGATAAACGAACATTGTGCAAATCATTGATATACCATCCAATCTCCCTCAATAAGCATTTATATTAATGTTGAATGAATATATCAATCAAACATAGGCCTTGGCAAATTGTTTTTCTTTCTAATGCCATATATTATTTTTTAGGCCTTTGGACCACGTATTTATTTTAGGTCCATTCAAAACGGTGGCTTACAATCGCAAAGGATCACTAAGTCCTTTTGGAGCCCTTCCCCGTGCACATTTATATTTATCATGTTTCATTTTTTACACAAATCTCACGTGCAACGAATTTTGACATGCACTAGTCCTCCTAAGTCACAAATATGTAGATGACAAGATTGGAAGGAGAACACCTCACATAGCTCAAATATACATATGAAGTTAGAATTGCAAAAGAGCTCGTGCATGTGTGAATAGAGGCATATAAAAATAGAATCCATTTAAACAACACAAAATCCAACTACTCCATGTAAGCATGGTAAAGAACATAATAAAAATTGATAATATAAACCAAAAGTTCTAGCCACATGATAGCGTCAAAGGAGTGATTCAAACACAAGTGTATGCCACTTAAAGTGTGTCAAACCAAAATACACACAAAATAAAATCTTTTTGAGTTTTTGACATTTTTAACCAAAAATAAAAATATAAACTCAAAAGACAAATAAAGATCATTTCAATTTTTATTAAGCTTAAATTCCAATAGATAAAAAACCCAAATGATAAACCGAAATCATTTTGTATTTTTCATTTAATGCAAACAAAATGAAGAAATAAAATACAAAAGATAAACAAAAAATCATTATTCTAGCATGTGATTAAGCATGGGGCATAAACTAGAAAATGATTAAACAAGCATACATTTAGCATGATAATATAGCATGAAGCACAAAAGCTAAAGTATGCAAACACTAACACATTCATCCTTTAGATTTAGCAAGGGAGGAAGCATGTGAAAGTAAATGGGAATCAAAAACCCTATTTTGCAAGGCAACCAAGTCGGATTTCCTAACCCAAATTAATGAAGAATAACTATCTTGGGGTGTAGGAATTTTAAATTCATTGGTTGCTTTACGTTGGAATTTTCTAGGAATTCGTTTAAGATCAAAACAAAATTTCCTAAGATGACCTTTTCGACCACAATGTGTACAAGTAAAAACATGTCGAAAATATTTTCCTATGGAGTTATCTCTAAAAGTTTTCCTAGTAGATTCTGCTAAAACGTTGGTTTTGGCTTTATGAGTAGATTCATTACAAGTATTGAAGCCTAAACCACACATGTCATTTTTAATTTGGAACGTTCCTAAGATTTTATCTAATTTTTCCGAACGACACTCCAAATCAAATTTGACATTACTAGAGTCTTTTAATTTATTTTGCAATTCTAAAGTGTTAGACTCTAATAAAACATTTCGCTCTTCAAAAGCAAGAAGCTCATTTTTCAAGGATTCGATTAAACCCCTAAGGCTATCTCTCTCGCCTTCTATATATTCAAGCTTCTCTAGAAGAGCCTTCTCTCATGTCCTAAGGTCTTCAACCAACATACTATCATCAACGACCTTGACACTCTCTCTTAACTAGCTTCTAACTTCAAATTAGCTCTTTTCAATTTAATAGATTCTTTATAAAGTTCTTGAAAATCATTTTGAAGTTCACTCACATTAACCTCTTCTCCATTTTGACTCTCTCTTTCTTCTCCACTCTCACTATCATAAAAAATAAGGGAATTAAAAACATTGACCTCGAAAGTGTCATGAGTTTGAGTATCTTCATGAGAAGATTCACTTTCGGTGCTCACATTACTAGCCATAAAAGCCACAAAATTTGGCTTAGTCGGGGAATCGGGTCCCTCTTCCTTATCACTATCACTAAGGGTCGCATTATATGAAATGGGTCATTTACCCTCTTTCCTTAGTTTAGTGGGGCACTCAGAAGCCCTATGGCCGTAACCCTCACAACCAAAACATCTATTAGAATCGTCCCTATTTAATTGTTCATTGATAAGTTTAGGGATCTTCTCGGCTTTGTCATACTTAGAAGTTTCAAATTTCTTAAAATCATTTTTAAATTTATCTTTGTTAAATTTCAGAAATTTCCTAAATTTACGAGCAAACAAAGCCATGTCTTCCGAGTCACTATCACTCTCGCTCTCTACTACTTGTTTGACCTCTTTTCGGGCTTTTAAAGCAACACCCTTTTCAATTTTCTTTTCAGTTTTAGAGGGAAACATGTCTAGTTCATAGGTTTGTAAATCACCTACGATCTCTTCTAATTTCAAAGAGGCTAAAGTTGGTAAAGAATTTAAAACGGTCACTTTTGGAATAAATCAATCGGGAAGAGACCTTAAAATTTTCTTTACTACTCGGTTGTCGGGTATTTTCTCTCCCAAGTTAAAAAATGAATTAACCATATCAGAAACTCTAGCATAAAATTCATCAAAAGTTTCTTTTTCATTCATTTTGATAGTTTCAAATTGAGTGGTGAGGTTTTGGAGTTTCGAAGCTTTAACGACACTTGTACCTTCGTGAGTGAGTTGTAAAATATCCCAAGCTTCTTTGGCGGTCTCACACGTCATAATGCGTCGGAATTCATCCGGTGTGACAGCACTAAACAAGGCATTTAAACCACGAGAATTAAAATTAGAAAGTTTAAATTCACCCTCACTCCATCTATCGGTCAGTTTGGGAACACGCTCATTATCTACTAAATGAGTAGGTGGGACCACCCGTTAACAACAGACATCCAAACTCTCTAGTCGATAGATTTTAGTGCCGATTTCATATGCGCTTTCCAATACGCGTAGCTTGAACCATCGAAAATAGGAAATTTTGAAAATGGGGAAAATTCCATATTAGCCCAAAATTATTTAAAGGATCTTTAACGAAATAATTTATCGCTTTGGCTCTGATGCCAATTTGTGAAGAGTGGAACCCCCGATTTTAAACTCTTTAAAATTATATCTTTCCTTTTATGAAAATCTATACGGAAGCGTAAAGGTGATGGTTCAACTTAAAACAAAATTTTAATTTACTCCACAATTCAAATTAAACCGAGTGAAAATAATTAACACACACACTTATGTTAATTTCACTTAAACACAAATAATTCATCCAAGTCCTAGAATTTTCCTAAGTCATATTTATCATTATTTCCAAATTAGGCCAAACCAGTTTTAACAAAGGACTTGAATTAAATAAACAATTACCCAAATTTAATTAGCATCTAATTAAATTAAGTGTGACAATTAAAACCATTTTTATCTTGAATTATCCTAAGAATGAGTTCTAAGTCATTATGCAAGATAAAAATAAATAAATCACACTGCGCCGCGGTGTACGCGGAAAAACCCAAAATGAAAAACAACCTCGAACGGCCCTAGCCTCAAATCCACTAAGTACGGAATTACATTTACAAGACAGATGAGTTACTTCCTCAACTCGAAGCCTCTCTAGCCTTGATGCGTCTTCTTGTAACCACCTCTTCCTATCGGATAACCACAGAGCTCCACCGCGATCTTGGACTCACCAACCGGACAATAGGTACACCGTCAACCACACGTGGTGTCTTTTACCACATGAGAATGCCGTAGCAAAATGAACTCTTCTTCTTTGAGGGATATAGAAGAAAATCCAAACTTCTCTTCTTTAATGGTGTAGAGAAAATCGGTGCCAAAACTTCAAGCAAGACGTATATATATATGAACTTGGATAAACTAAACTATGGGTGAAACTAAAGTGTATATTGATTTTCCCTTGAAAAATTGACACTTTAAAACAATGAACTTTTCCCTTAAATAATTTTTCTCTCAAACACTCTCTATAGGTTAGTAGGATATGAAAAGTTGATTTTGAAAACGTTATTCCCACACATAGATATTCAGCAAAAAGTAGTGGGGTAAAACCAAGTGGGAAAGTGGGCAAAACTTATTAAAACTGCCAAAAAAACTGTTCTCGTCAAATCTCGTTCGAATGACATTTCGTTCGAACGAGTCTTCTAATGAAGTTTCAGTATGAACTCGTTAGAAGATCGTTAGAAATCTCGTTAGAACGACCATCTCGTTCGAACGGCATTTTGAACGAAGTTCCAGTATGCCATAATGGGAAGTCATTGGCAATCTCGTTCGAACGACTTGTGGTTCGAACGACAATCTCGTTCAAACAACACTTCGAACGAACTCACAAAATGTTCAAAAATTCTTGTTAAGCCCAGAAACTTTTATATACTTTATATATAAGTTTTAGTAGAAACATTCTTAAAACGAAACACAGTTTTAAAAACCTAACACCCACTATAAACATGTTCCAAGCTCCTATATATATATGTAATGCATTCATACCTTGGGAGCATGGAACCACTATTGATGACGTTGAAACGAGGCACACAAACCACGACATTTTGATAAAGCTTTATACACTTGGCCGCTACGTCTTCAACAAACACGTCATAGGCTTGAAAGATGATCAATATACTTTATCCTATGACTCAAACGTTTTTGTCCGGAATTGAGCCAAAACTACAAAGGACTCAATTGGAAATTTGCGTCCTTACAAGAAAAATTAATACATAAACAAAAATTGAATAATTGAACGAAATAAATATTAAAAATAAATATGAGCTACATGCTCGACACCTACATTGTATGAGTAGATAAATGGAACTATAATTCTGAATAGTCTCTAACTAAAATGCTTGGGGGTTAAGCCAACGGCTACAACCTAGGACTTATGAACAAAGTTCTACAAAAAGGA
Source organism: Sambucus nigra (assembly GCA_949130495.1). NCBI lineage: Eukaryota > Viridiplantae > Streptophyta > Magnoliopsida > Dipsacales > Adoxaceae > Sambucus > Sambucus nigra. The sequence goes on from OX422221.1 coordinate 43,932,278, forward strand.
TTAAACCTCACAAGTGTACGGTGAAAAATAGTATAATTTCCAAAAAACATAAGATGGAAATCACTCGTGAATGTATTATGTATAGTTATAATATGTCCCAACCCCATAACCTCTGGTGGGTATTGAAATCATATAAAAACCTCATACCCAAAAGGTGCTTGGGTATTGAAACCATATAAGACCTCAAACCCAACAATTGACCCCACTGGGCCTTAGACAGGTTCGTAAGGAGATGTGTCAACGTGATAAAGAAGTATATAGAATGTCTCGGACCTCCATTCAGGATCATATGTGAACTTTAAAGGGTGTTTCTCTTTATATTATATTGTAAAAGAGGATTTTACAATTTATAGAATGCTTGGGCTTTCTCCAAGAGTGTCTAAGGTCACTATAGTATTTTTCACAAACATAGATGTCCTTAAGAAGTAACTAATGGAATTATCTAATGTTCCCCCATCTTACTTTAGGACTCAATAGGTATACAATATGTAAGCAATTGAAAATGATTCAATGAGTAGTTATTTGTGACAAACAATGGGTTTCTAAGGTGTGTTACAATGGGTATATAGTTGCTTGTTATATTTTTCCTTTGTTCTGCTTTGAAGAGTGTGAGTGGCCCGATATGTGTGTTTTGAACAAAACCAATTTTTCTCCGAAAAATATCCAACTTTTAATTACGCACCAAACCAAGTTACGAAAAACCAATTCTTTCTTTAAACCAATTTTATCTTGATTAATCCTAAACATGCATCTAGTGATTAAAGCAAGTGAAATAATGTAAAGAATACTCACAACGCAGGATGTATGAGAAAAAAACCCAAAACGGGAAAACAACCTCGGATGGACCAAGCCAGACATTCACTATGAACAATGGTTTTACAAAGACAGATTAGCCTTACACTAAGGCTCGATCCTCACGGGTCTTGACGCTCCTTCCGTTCTTCAATAGTGCCCACGCAGAAATTTCATCTTCCACGATACCTGTCCACAACACACGCATCCACGTATGTCTCGGTGTCCACCGATATGGCGTTGATTCGTCTACGATGTCGAACAAGAAGTCCTTCTCTTTTCTTCACCGCAAAACCCTTTGATGTTCAATGTGTAAAACAAACAACTTTGGTGCAGCAAGATCACTTAAACATATAATAATGATAACTCGGATCTTTGCAAACTCTAAGGATGTGTTTAAAACTTTTAAACCTTAGAAAACATGTGCAAAACAAATTTCTGGTCGAATACTATTTTCCTGAATGCACCCCTTCGAAATTCTAACACTGTTTAAATAGGATTTAAACGCTGACTCGAAAAACATGTCGTTTGAACGACTTAAGCATGTCGTTCGAGCGACATCAGCATCTCGTTCGAACGAGATCTGATGTCGTTCGAGCGACAGAGTTAACTTTTTGTTCAAAACATCTCTTCAAAGAGATATTTAAATAAGTCAAACTCCTATTCGAACTTATTAGAATAAAAACGTAGTATAAACCTTTTAAAACACTTTAAACCATTTTAAAACATTTTTCTTTATAAAAATTACATCCTTATCTTTTATAAAATAATTGTGAGCACCATTAATTATACGCATTCATACCTGAGTGATCTTAGAATGCAATTAACTTTGAAGATGATTAAACTTGCACCAATAAAACATCGGCATAATAAATTCTTTGAAGCTTTGCCGCAACGTCTTCAATTTTCTTCAATACGTCATAGACCATGTGGGATCGTGATAAAATAAAATTCTCCCTATGACATATTACAAACAGTTTTGTTCACGGAATTAAGTCAAAACAATACAGGGACTCAATTAGAAATTTATGTCCTTACAAATCTCCCCCTTTGAATATTCCGGGACAAAACTAAACCAGTGAAATGCCTAACCGGGCCGTCAAGCCATACGACGCCTAAATCCCATCACATAAATCCAAAATAAAAAATACAGGACATGGACTAGAATATGTAGCACCGGAAAGCATGAACTGTCTGAATGTGATGTAGACTTGAAATCTCGAATTGCTGAAGCATACCTACGCACATGAAACAGACAAACAGATACCCAGTGAAGTATGGAGGAACAAATGATACCAATGTATATTTCTAATAACAACAGATCATTTGAAACATGTGAGTAATTATTTGATACCAGTTTGAAACAAATATAATCAAACATTGTATAAGCTCAATAGAAGCGATCAACAAATCTCCCCCTACATCACATACATCTCTCCCCCTTTTTGTCTCGAATAGACAATCCGGTGAAAAGATAAACCAATTTGAAATATCTAGCATGAGAATATGATACCAAATTGAATCAAGTTGATACCAATTTTACAAAATGAAAGTTGCTAGATAAACATGAAACAACCAGCTCAATAAGATCATGTAATGACAAATGAGTATCTAGTAAACCAAGGAATCACACAAAGAATATCGTAAATTAATTAGGTGTGATAAACGGACTCATATGCAAAATACCAATTTGGAACATAAAAGAACCTGCATATATACTAGTTAGTCCAAAAATGCTTCCAGCAGAACCAAAAATATATCAAATTAAACCAGTAGACTGCAAACCAATCAGAAGCTCCAAAGCAGCCTGTCGTTCGAACGAACCAGGGACTTCGATCAAGTGAGATGAGGAAGTCGCTCGAAAGAAGTACAGATATCGTTCGAGCGAGATGAGTTGTCGTTTGAAAGACTTCGCGCGGCCTGCCAAAATTTCCAAGATTTCCAGAAATAATATAAAGTATTGCCCAGTGAAAAAATTTCCACAAAAAAATTCCAGGAAGGGCCTGACAGAATCAAAACAGTGTTAAAATAGTAGGCTTTTAACACAAAACACAAAAACTCATAAAAACTAAAAAAGCGAGTTACATGCAAACATAATACCGATGTGCTCAAACATGGACACAGAATGAATAGGCGTGAAACTACGATAAATGAGTCACAATTCCAACACATCGAAACGATCAAGAAGCTCTAATTGATAGCGATAAATCATCAAACTTTATCATATCCATATGACAATTAAAGAGTGAGCTTAATGAACTTAAACATACTACATGCACACAAATCCAGAATTTTTGACGATTCTACAAACAATAGCGTCAAATTGCAATGTTTCAACATTAGGATTAGTTGTGCAAACCCGTTTTAAATTTTCTCCAACCAAAACTCCCCCAGAGATATATATCTTTTCAAGTTCTTTTGAGGTTTATAGCATTATCAACTTAAAGAAAATATTATTGGCCCTTTTTCTTAGCATTTTGCATTTTCTTTTGGGGCTCTTTTAACCGGTGGCTTTCACGACGAGTCAATTTTGAACTCTCGCAGCCCTTTCCCGTGAATCACTCATCATTTTTACCAATTTTAAATTCTTACGGTAAACGGTTATTACATACACTTCTCCTTAAGTCTACTTACGCATAGATGGCAATATTTAGATAAGAACGACTCACCAAATTTAAATATGCAAGAGAAGTCAAACATCCATATAAACTCTTGCATATGTGCAATGTTGGCATATATACAAAGTCAAATCAAAATGCATATCAACTTCGAAACAACCTCATATAAACAATGGTTAAGATCATTCTAAGCATCGATATTAATGACCAAATGTCCTATCCACATGGATAATGAAACGATGGGGGGGGGGGGTCCTAGCACACCAATATGCCACATCAAACATGTAAACTCAAAAATAAAAACAAAACAAGGAAACACAACTATTTTTGGTTTTTCAAAACATTTCTCAAAAACAAAATCTTTTTGTATTTTTCAAATAAGACTCAAACAAGTGAAAAATAAAATACAAAGAGATAAACATGTCATATCACTAGCAAATAATAAATCATGATGTAAGGGCTAGATTATGAAAAAACATGCAAGCAACTAACCATAAGAAATAGCAAGAGATTAATCATGTACGTGCATGTGAGAATCAACCAACGAAGCATTTAGCATCTCCAAAACGGAATTCCTAACCCAAACATGTGTATACCTAACAAAATGGGTTTTGGAAACCAATGGGACACTACGTTTAATATTCCTAGGGTCTTTTCTAAGATCAAAACAAAAACTCCTAAGGTGACCTTTCCTACCACAATGTGAACAAGTGAAAACACGACGAGGAACGGGACCTTTAGGTTGACCTTTTCTAATACCCTCGGATGTGGTTGACGCTCTAAAAGAAACTATGGTTTTGACTTTTACAATCGAACCCCTAGAACAAAATAAGCCGCTACCATGACTACTCGAGTCATTTAAATCATTTTTTAACTTCAAAACTTTTGACTCAAGCAAACGATTAGACTCCTCAAACTTTCGAAACTCCTTCTTTAAATTTTCAATTACCCCTAGAAGGTTATCTCGCTCCCCCTCAATGTGATCAAACTTATCCCTAAGAGCCTTTTCTCGTGCCACATTGTCATTAATCGAATTATTTTCCTCAACAGAACAAACACTAGAATTTCTCAAATCCTCTAACTCTTTTTCTAAAATGAGGACTCTATCATCACTCTCCTTTTTGCCCAATTTTAAAATATTAAAATCTTTAAACAAGGAACACGACAAATATCTCTTTGAATTTGAAAGCATTGCAAATATTCAATCTTATTTTTAAATTCAGAATTTTCTTTTTCCAAAACTTCAATACGTTTTGCAAACTTTAAATTCAAACGATGTAAATCGTCAAAACTTAGAGAATCCATCGAGAGAAAACAAACATAGGAGAGATAAATAAACACACAGGATCACAAAAAAAATAAAATATGTTTTCTAGCTTTGATACCAATTTGAAGAGTGTGAGTGGCCCGATATGTGTGTTTCGGACAAAACCAATTTTTCTCCGAAAAAGATCCAACTTTTAATTATGCACCAAACCAAGTTATGAAAAACCCAATTCTTTCTTTAAACCAATTTTATCTTGATTAATCCTAAACATGCATCTAGTGATTAAATCAAGTGAAATAAAGTAAAGAGTACTCATAACGCCGGATGTACGAGGAAAAAACTCAAAACGGGAAAACAACCTCGGACGGCCTAAGCCAGACAATCCCTATGAACAATGGTTTTACAAAGACAGATTAGTCTTACACTGAGGCTCGATCCCCACGGGTCTTGACGCTCCTTCTGATCTTTAATCATTCTTTAATAGTGCCCACGCAGAAATTTCGTCTTCCACGATACCTGTCCACAACACACGCATCCACGTATGTCTCGGTGTCCACCGATATGGCTTTGATTCGTCTACAATGTCGAACAAGAAGTCCTTCTCTTTTCATCACCGCAAAACCCTTTAATGTTCAATGTGTGGAACAAACAACTTTGGTGTAACAAGATCACTTAAACATATAAGAATGATAACTCGGATCTTTGCAAACTTTAAGGATGTGTTTAAAACTTTTAAACCTTATAAAACATGTGCAAAATAAATTTATGGTCGAATATTATTTTCCAGAATGCACCCCTTTGAAATTCTGATGCAAATACTGTTTAACTGGATTTAAATGTCACCTCGAAAAACGTTTCATTCGAACGACTTAAGCGTGTCGTTCGAACGACTTTAGCATGTCGTTCGAGTGACATCAGCATCTCGTTCGAACGAGATCTGATGTCGTTAGAGCGACAGAGTTGACCTTTTGACTTTTTGTTCAAAACGTCTCTTTAAAGAGAGATTTAAATAAGTCAAACTCCTATTCGAACTTATCAGAATAAAAACGTAGTATAAACCTTTTAAAACACTTTAAACCATTTTAAAACATTTTTCTTTATAAAAATTACATCCTTATCTTTTATAAAAAAATTTGAGCACCATTAATTATACGCATTCATACCTGAGTGATCTCAAAATTCAATTAACTTTGAAGACGATTAAACTTGCACAAATAAAACATAGGCATGATAAATTCTTTGAACCTTTGCCGCAACGTCTTCAATTTTCTTCAATACGCCATAGACCAAGTGAGATCGTGACAAAATAAAATTCTCCCTATGACATATTACAAACACAGTTTTGTTCACGGAATTAAGTCAAAACAATACAGGGACTCAATTGAAAATTTATGTCCTTACATGCTTGTATTTGATGATTTCAGATGCCCTTTCACCATTCACAAGCCTCCATTATATATTCATTCTCATAAGCAAAGAGAATAATGGACTACGATATCATGGTTAGGGCCTCTCTATGTTCGGACGGCTACAATAGCAAGGTGGGGTGTCAAAGAAAGCCTTGTGGTTGGTGTAAGGTAGTTGATAGGTGCATTTATTGCATATGGGAGTCATCAATTCTAGTGGGAGTGAATGGTGGCGGTAGGTAAAACTATTATTGTCCTTTATACCTACCCACCAAACTGCTTAGCCAAATGTCTAAGGCGTAGAGGTTCTTTATTGGGGTGGTCATGTGGTGTGTTATAATAATATCTGCCTAGAGTAGGGTTTATTAAACCTTTGGATGCCAATTCTCTTCATTCCATGGTATGTTGTACAAGCCTGAGAATGAAGGACGTTGGTGTTGAAGTCCGTGAGATATGTTCCTAATATGTATTTGAATAACTAAGCCTTTTGGGAGAGTAGGGAGGTGGCTCAAACCTATGATTCTATCGTGGTCCCTTCTATGAGATAGTTATGGCATTAGGAGCTTAGTTTCAATCTGGCGTAAGTTCGCACTACACCTTAGAACCTCTTCTCATTTAAATGGGTGAGGGCAAAGGGGTTGTGAACCTTTGTAATTCCAACACTTAAATGTGGTATCATTAGTATCCCCTTGCAGAAGCGTAAAGAACCACATAGATTTTTATCATCATGTGATTGCATTGGGAAGGAGCTTACATTGAGTGTTTGATAAGGCAAACGGTGGTGCGCTAGGCCTTGGGTGGCTATAAATGAGCCCTTTAGTACAAAAATGTCTTATGTGAATATATATCCCTCAAACGTTTTGAACCCTGCACCTCCATCGGTAGTAAGTGCTAACCTTTCATTGCCTTATTTGACTAAATAAAGGGCTAAAACTTTATACCATCCCCCAAAGTGATCCATCCTTTTCAGTAATCAAGTAATTAATTACGTGTGGCCAAATTACCCTAACTTTTTTGGTCGATCCCAGGTAGATTTGTGAATTACTAAGCAAGACTTAATGGAGATCCTAGAGAGGTAACAATTACTAGACTATCCTGACGGTTGTGAAGCCTGAATATAGGTCTTGTTCCTTAGTATCAAAGTTTGTTTACTTTAATGAATTATTTCTGCTCTATGAAGTCAGGTTTACACTACCACTACACATAGTGAAATTATGTAGTTTATAGGGATAACACCTTCATAACTGGTGGTGAATGCCTAGAGGCACTTGATGTCCATTTTATTGTCTTACCAAGAGTCCTTTAGGGGGAAACATGACGTAAAGCCAACCCAGTTCTTCAAACTTTACAAGGACAGAGAAGAGTAAAACCAAAGACAAAGGGTTGAAGTATTTTGCGCTTAGGGATTCAGTCGTATTTATTAAGGATGCACCTAACACCCTCAAAAAATTGAAGGAAACATTATTATTTTTAGGTGGAGCGTATTCCACTCCTGGCCCAATGGATAGTATCCGTTTTCCTACCATCTGCTCCACTCCTCCAACCGCGGCTAAGACCTCATTTGTCTATAAGTTCCTCTTTTGACCTTTAATTGGAGTTTTTTCTATTAAGTTTCTTTTCTAGCATATCTTAAGCCTAACAAGGAGGAAACCAATAGGCTAATAGGTCCCTTAAGCCGACCAATCTTCCTTTTGATATCTTGGTCTCCCCCAACTGGGTTTATAGGAACAACTTTGTGCCTCATCCTAAATTCATGGCTTTTAAAGGGGCGCCTAAGGCCCAAAATATGGTGGTCGGAGATTCGATGGGGGATGAGTTATTTGTATTGGTCCAAGGGAAATGGAAGGATGTAGTTTCTTAAGTATCTGAGCTACCTCATACTTCTGAAGGAGAAGAAGACAATTCTAAATGAGAGGTTGAGCTTGCTCCTAACTTTGAGGAGATCTTACTTACTATAGAGGGATTGATTGTTTAGAACCCTGACTCCTCTCCAAATAAGTACACACACCTCATTTATGTTTCCACCTTTACTCTTAAATTAGGCCTCAATCACTAATTTTTAATTCTTGTTAGTTTAGTAGATAAACTTGAGCAATGAGGTATGGCCGAGCTTCATTCCAAGCAGACCTCTGCTCCACCCATAATGAATAAAAGAAGGAGGTCCAGGACCATAAAACACATCGAATTTAACACAATGGTCGATATTCAAGTGCTCCTTCTGAGGTTGGTGGAATGGTTGAGTTGAGGTCTGATCTGTAACAACCCGCGTAATTTTGGGTTATTTTAATTAATTTTTGGAAAATGGAGGAAAGTAAAGTTTTTGATAAAATTATTTTTATTGCTCAAATATGTTGGTTATTATTTTTAAAGGCGAGAATTTCAAACAAATTTTAAAATGATTTTTAAATGTTTTTAACTCTTGGAATTCTAAGTCGGCGAACATTAAGTAATTTTCAAGAGTTGTTTTGACTTCCAACTCTTCATTTATTTGCCTTATTTAAAGGAGTCTTTTGGATTCCAACTCTTCATTTCTTTGCATTATAAAAGGAAGTCGTTGGAAACCCTTTTAACATACTTTTGGCACAAATTTTGGCAGCAAATATATTTTATATTCCTCTTCTTTGTATATACACATTGGCCCTTAAGATTTGTGAGTTCCAACCTTAGATTAGACGTGTTCTTGGGGCTATTTTGTTGGAGGTTCTTTGAGGAGCTTTTGTAGATCTTTTGTGTTGATCTTGAGGATGTGATCGTTGGTTTCTTATCATGGTTTGAGGTATGGGGTTTTACACAATATGCTCTTTAATTACGCGAGTGTCATTCTCTTTGATTTCTTATTAATTGAACTCATATTTGAATTGTTAAATTCATTGAAATCTAGAAAATAATTGTTGAAATTATTTTGATTCATGTGGTATCATTATATTGTTGATGAGCACGTTGTCATGAGATTTTAATATGGCACGGATGTTGGGCACCCGCCAAAATTCCTGTTTCCCGGGTAACGGCTTGATAAAGTATATACGAATGTTGTGAGGCCTCATGACCCATTGATGTGTTGTTGAGAAATTTATTGATAAATTCTTATGAGATTTGCATTTGATTTGAATATTCGTACTCGTGTTGTTACGCTTTATTCATCGTTAATATTTGTTGAGCATCTTTCTTGTCGTATTGTGTACTTCCCCATATTTTCTTTAGTTGGCAGGTTAGCATGGATTTGAGCGCCATGGACCAATTGGGATGATTTTAGTGTGGATTATTTTGAGAAGAATATTTTTGGAAGATTTGTATTATTTTGATGTATAGAGCTTTGGAGATTTGTATTTTATTCGAGTTAGATAGTTGTATTTTATTATTCGAGAGACGTTGTTCTATTTTATTTGAAGAGATTGAGATTTGTAGTTTTTCTTTTGTTGTTGTGGGACTTAGATGCTCTATACCTTGTCACTTGTGGATTTGGATTTATTTTATCGCATTAGCGCTCCATTCGCTCTCCCCGGGTGGGCAGGGTGTTACAAATGGTATCAGAGCTTAGGTATACAGCGACCCTCGGGGCTTGGGTTTTGGGTTCATTGCGTGGTTAGCAATTTTTGGAGATAAAAAATTTTAGGTGATATTCGTGATAAGTTTTGAGATTAAAGGTGGGAATTTATTTTCGGTGACGTGATTTATTTTTGGAGATAGTGTAGTGGCCTGATTTTTTAGAGTTAGGCATTCGGCGAATTTCGAGGGCGAAATTCCATTGTTAGTGGGGAAGTGTAACAACCCGCGTAATTTTGGGCTATTTTAATTAATTTTTCGAAAATGGAGGAAAATAAAGTTTTTGATAAAATTATTTTTATTGCTCAAATATGTTGGTTATTATTTTTAAAGGCGAGAATTTCAAACAGATTTTAAAATGATTTTTAAATGTTTTTAACTCTTGGAATTCTAAGTCGGCGAACATTAAGTAATTTTCAAGAGTTGTTTTGACTTCCAACTCTTCATTTATTTGCCTTATTTAAAGGAGTCTTTTGGATTCCAACTCTTCATTTCTTTGCATTATAAAAGCAAGTCGTTGGAAACCCTTTTAACATACTTTTGGCACAAATTTTGGCAACAAAATATATTTTATATTCCTCTTCTTTGTATATACACATTGGCCCTTAAGATTTGTGAGTTCCAACCTTAGATTAGACGTGTTCTTGGGGCTATTTTGTTGGAGGTTCTTTGAGGAGCTTTTGTAGATCTTTTGTGTTGATCTTGAGGATGTGATCGTTGGTTTATTATCATGGTTTGAGGTATGGGGTTTTACACAATATGCTCCTTAAATCTCGCGAGTGTCATTCTCTTTGATTTCTTATTAATTGAACTCATATTTGAATTGTTAAATTCATTGAAATCTGGAAAATAATTGTTGAAATTATTTTGATTCATGTGGTATCATTATATTGTTGATGAGCACGTTGTCATGAGATTTTAATATGGCACGGATGTTGGGCACCCGCCAAAATTCCTGTTTCCCGGGCTATGGCTTGATAAAGTATATACGAATGTGGTGAGGCCTCGTGACCCATTGATGTGTTGTTGAGAAATTTATTGATAAATAATTATGAGATTTGCATTTGATTTGAATATTCGTACTCGTGTTGTTACGCTTTATTCATCGTTAATATTTGTTGAGCATCTTTCTTGTCGTATTGTGTACTTCCCCATATTTTCTTTAGTTGGCAGGTTAGCATGGATTTGAGCGCTATGGACCAATTGGGATGATTTTAGTGTGGATTATTTTGAGAAGAATATTTTTGGAAGATCTGTATTATTTTGATGTATAGAGCTTTGGAGATTTGTATTTTATTCGAGTTAGATAGTTGTATTTTATTATTCGAGAGACGTTGTTCTATTTTATTTGAAGAGATTGAGATTTGTAGTTTCTCTTTTGTTGTTGTGGGACTTAGATGCTCTATACCTTGTCACTTGTGGATTTGGATTTATTTTATCGCATTAGCGCTCCATTCGCTCTCCACGGGTGGGCAGGGTGTTACAAATGGTATCAGAGCTTAGGTATACAGCGACCCTCGGGGCTTGGGTTTTGGGTTCATTGCGTGGTTAGCAATTTTTGGAGATAGAAAATTTTAGGTGATATTCGTGATAAGTTTCGAGATTAAAGGTGAGGAATTTATTTTCGGTGACGTGATTTATTTTTGGAGATAGTGTAGTGGCCTGATTTTTTAGAGTTAGGCATTCGGCGAATTTCGAGGGCGAAATTCCATTGTTAGTGGGGAAGTGTAACAACCCGCGTAATTTTGGGCTATTTTAATTAATTTTTGGAAAATGGAGGAAAATAAAGTTTTTGATAAAATTATTTTTATTGCTCAAATATGTTGGTTATTATTTTTAAAGGCGAGAATTTCAAACAGATTTTAAAATGATTTTTAATTGTTTTTAACTCCTGGAATTCTAAGTCGGCGAACATTAAGTAATTTTCAAGAGTTGTTTTGACTTCCAACTCTTCATTTATTTGCCTTATTTAAAGGAGTCTTTTGGATTCCAACTCTTCATTTCTTTGCATTATAAAAGGAAGTCGTTGGAAACCCTTTTAACATACTTTTGGCACAAATTTTGGCAGCAAATATATTTTATATTCCTCTTCTTTGTATATACACATTGGCCCTTAAGATTTGTGAGTTCCAACCTTAGATTAGACGTGTTCTTGGGGCTATTTTGTTGGAGGTTCTTTGAGGAGCTTTTGTAGATCTTTTGTGTTGATCTTGAGGATGTGATCGTTGGTTTATTATCATGGTTTGAGGTATGGGGTTTTACACAATATGCTCCTTAAATCTCGCGAGTGTCATTCTCTTTGATTTCTTATTAATTGAACTCATATTTGAATTGTTAAATTCATTGAAATCTGGAAAATAATTGTTGAAATTATTTTGATTCATGTGGTATCATTATATTGTTGATGAGCACGTTGTCATGAGATTTTAATATGGCACGGATGTTGGGCACCCGCCAAAATTCCTGTTTCCCGGGCTATGGCTTGATAAAGTATATACGAATGTGGTGAGGCCTCGTGACCCATTGATGTGTTGTTGAGAAATTTATTGATAAATAATTATGAGATTTGCATTTGATTTGAATATTCGTACTCGTGTTGTTACGCTTTATTCATCGTTAATATTTGTTGAGCATCTTTCTTGTCGTATTGTGTACTTCCCCATATTTTCTTTAGTTGGCAGGTTAGCATGGATTTGAGCGCTATGGACCAATTGGGATGATTTTAGTGTGGATTATTTTGAGAAGAATATTTTTGGAAGATCTGTATTATTTTGATGTATAGAGCTTTGGAGATTTGTATTTTATTCGAGTTAGATAGTTGTATTTTATTATTCGAGAGACGTTGTTCTATTTTATTTGAAGAGATTGAGATTTGTAGTTTCTCTTTTGTTGTTGTGGGACTTAGATGCTCTATACCTTGTCACTTGTGGATTTGGATTTATTTTATCGCATTAGCGCTCCATTCGCTCTCCACGGGTGGGCAGGGTGTTACAAATGGTATCAGAGCTTTGGTATATGGCGACCCTCGGGGCTTGGGTTTTGGGTTCATTGCGTGGTTAGCAATTTTTGGAGATAGAAAATTTTAGGTGATATTCGTGATAAGTTTCGAGATTAAAGGTGAGGAATTTATTTTCGGTGACGTGATTTATTTTTGGAGATAGTGTAGTGGCCTGATTTTTTAGAGTTAGGCATTTGGCGAATTTCGAGGGCGAAATTCCATTGTTAGTGGGGAAGTGTAACAACCCGCATAATTTTGGGCTATTTTAATTAATTTTTGGAAAATGGAGGAAAATAAAGTTTTTGATAAAATTATTTTTATTGCTCAAATATGTTGGTTATTATTTTTAAAGGCGAGAATTTCAAACAAATTTTAAAATGATTTTTAAATGTTTTTAACTCTTGGAATTCTAAGTCGGCGAACATTAAGTAATTTTCAAGAGTTGTTTTGACTTCCAACTCTTCATTTATTTGCCTTATTTAAAGGAGTCTTTTGGATTCCAACTCTTCATTTCTTTGCATTATAAAAGGAAGTCGTTGGAAACCCTTTTAACATACTTTTGGCACAAATTTTGGCAGCAAATATATTTTATATTCCTCTTCTTTGTATATACACATTGGCCCTTAAGATTTGTGAGTTCCAACCTTAGATTAGACGTGTTCTTGGGGCTATTTTGTTGGAGGTTCTTTGAGGAGCTTTTGTAGATCTTTTGTGTTGATCTTGAGGATGTGATCGTTGGTTTCTTATCATGGTTTGAGGTATGGGGTTTTACACAATATGTTCCTTAAATCTCGCGAGTGTCATTCTCTTTGATTTCTTATTAATTGAACTCATATTTGAATTGTTAAATTCATTGAAATCTAGAAAATAATTGTTGAAATTATTTTCATTCATGTGGTATCATTATATTGTTGATGAGCACGTTGTCATGAGATTTTAATATGGCACGGATGTTGGGCACCCGCCAAAATTCCTGTTTTTCGGGCTATGTCTTGATAAAGCATATACGATTATGGTGAGGCCTGGTGACCCATTGATGTGTTGTTGAGAAATTTATTGGTAAATGCTTATGAGATTTGCATTTGATTTGAATATACGTACTCGTGTTGTTACGCTTTATTCATCGTTAATATTTGTTGAGCATCTTTCTTGTCATATTGTGTACTTCCCCATATTTTCTTTAGTTGGCAGGTTAGAATGGATTTGAACGCTATAGACCAACTGGGATGATTTTAGCGTGGATTATTTTGAGAAGAATATTTTTGGAAGATTTGTATTATTTTGATGTATAGAGCTTTGGAAATTTGTATTTTATTCGAGTTAGATAGTTGTATTTTATTATTCGAGAGACGTTGTTCTATTTTATTTGAAGAGATTGAGATTTGTAGTTTGTATTTTGTTGTTGTGGGACTTAGATGCTCTATACCTTCTCACTTGTGGATTTGGATTTATTTTATCGCATTAGTGCTCCGTTTGCTCTCCCCGGGCGGGCGGGGTGTTACATGATCCAAATGAAAGCTCGTAGTTGAAGATAACAAAAATTATTATTCCCTTGCTACAAGAATCTTCAAGGGAAATTCGGACCTCTAGGGAAACCTACAACGCTCATTCTATTCTAAGGGACTTTCATCCCCTGTTCTAAATTTTTTTAAGGAATAGTATGATGATCCTCATTCAAAGGTTAAGTAAGTTTTTATGTCTACCCCTAAGGAGGTAATTCCACCCAAGGCCTCTCGCTAATCTAGTGGGCAGTTAAGGGTGAACAGGGAGCTTGAGGTTCTCCGAGGCAGATAAATATTATCGGCCAAATTTATTAGAGGGGATGAACTTTTACGCCTGTGATATAGATACTTTAACACTGATGACTGGAACTAACAGTTATGATTTGGTGTCTACATTGAAGGGTGAGGTCCTTAGCCAATTTGGAGGAGTTGGTATATATTCTTAGTAAGGTGCCTTTATACTTATATATTTTGTTTTAGAAATTTTTTGTCTTCAACATGCCTCTCTCTCACACATTTTTCTTATGTTTGAAGGACCAATATTTAAAGAAGTCCCTTATAGATGATGTCATTGAGGGTCTAAGGGCGTGGAAAAAAGTGTTATCCACGACGAATCAATGGGACTTTGCCAAGATAGAGATGCACAAGGAAAACTATGATCAACGATCAAATATGGTTTCCCTAGAGGACGAGTGAGAAAGTCTTAGGTCTTAAATCAACTCTATGGAGATGATTTGACTTCTACATGAAAATACAATCAGGATAGTGTTTCCTTACCTGATGCATCTCGTGATTCCTAAACTAAAGCTCAGAATGCCATTGTTGAGTCCTTAATCATGTATAGGGAGATCGTGGACGCTCTTCAAAATGAAGTTCTCTAGGTTCGGGGTGCGAATAACAAGCTTCTCCAATCAGGTGACAACAAGATTCTCCAATCAAGTGGTGATATTATTCTCCTAAAGTGGCTAATTTTGGACCTCAATGTTGCAAAAGATCTCTTTGATGTTCTGAGGGAACAAAATTGACGGATGAGAATTTTGGATGTGTAGAAAAATATGTTGAGATTCAAGGGAGGATTAATTATAAAGTGAAGATTCAAATGGATGCATACCTTTACTCTAAACACTATTAAAATTTTCTCTTCTATAAGTATTCTTCAAGCCTTTAAGCTTGTAAGGACAAGGTCTAAATTCTTTTCCTATAGGTTAACGTTTCAAGTCTCTTTCCTAAGGACTCCCTCTCTATTGAAGAAAGTTCTGATATTTAGAGTAGCAGTGGGGGTGAAACTGCTAAGGTCTTTGATCTAGAAGCTAAGGAAGAAGAGAACAAGAATGAATCCCCTGCTCCTCCAACTAGGTCAAGCCCGTACTGAAGGAATCTAAAGTCCCTAATAAGGAAACCAACATGCACCCCTAACCTCAAAAGGTCCTTTAAATACCTTTTTTTATTTCTTGGTTCATTTTGTTGTAAACTCCATAACTCATATATCTTTGTAAGATCAAGATTTTATAATTTCTTATAGCTTAGTTATTGGTATATCTCGCAACAAATAGGAGCTACAAAGCGAACACTGCATTTGCATTTAACAACACGATCATTTGAAGACATGTTGTTGACCGAGCAACGTTTCCAAATCTTAACCCATTGGAATTATCACCACTTTATAGAGGTATACAACTTTGTGGTTTTAATTTTACTCAGTCAAATTATTATGGGATGTTTTATTTTTTACTCGAACCACTTTTACATAAAATAAATTTGAAAATAAAAAAAATGTTTTTAGTTCGTTAGAAGGAGATTACTACCTCATTAGAAAGAGGCCTAATTCTCATTCGAATGAGGATAACATTCGTTGGAATGAAGTGGTAATTTCTTGAGAACAAACTTCTAATGAGAATCTAACGATATGGTCTATGTTTGACAAAACAACTCGCATTAGAAGTTTTTTTTTAAGTTCAATCGAACGAGACAAACCTTTCATTCAAAGGAGATTAGGTCTCATTAGAACGAAACCATATGGCGTCTGAACAAAGTCCTAATTTAGTTCAAACGAGATTTCCACCTCGAAAAATGCATTTTTCTATGAAAATGATTCTTTTGGACATTTTTACACAACTCTTTTGGTGGTAATCATTTGCTATACTTACACCAAAAGTCTTCCTCTTTCTGTTTCAAAGAAACACATTTGTTTTCCAAATCATACATCCCTGAATATGATTTGTTGAGTTTTGCCAAACCCAAGTTTCCAAATACTACATCAAACCCTTATAGAGTGATTTCCACTATTGATTATGGAGTTAACAATCTACGGATCAAGAAGAAATGATTCTGCAATCCTGAGGCTGATCTGTGGATAGTAAGGGAAAATATGCTTCTTATGGGTGGTGCTGGATTGCATGACTTTCTATCAAAGATTTGATGACCCGTATGTTATACATAGTAGAGCTCAATGTAGTTTGTAAGTCACCGAGTCTGTCAAATTCTTTTACACTACTGAAATTGTAAGAGGGTAGTTTAGATAAGATGGAGGCATAACCCCTTTTGGGTATGGTAATGATAAGTTAATTAGCCAAAACCTTGGATTAGTAAAAGAACATGCAAACAAAAACTCAATGGAGATAGACTCAGTGTGATCTCACAAATCTCTCGTGTATGACTCAGAAAGTAGTAATGAACTTAGAAATAACTTAGCTAGAGGGAGAGGGGAGTAAGCACCCTAGATACGCCTTGGCAGGCAGCCAAAACACACCAACCACCCCCAAGAATCTCTATCAAGTATTAAAAGATTCGTAATAAATGACAATGGTGAGTGAGACAACTCTCTGGTTTGAAATAACTCTCTTTAATGTATATTCTCTCTAGCAATAACTTCTTAACTCTCACAAAAGATCTTCTCTCCTCAAAGGTGGTTGGGGTCCTTAAATAGCCCCCCACACCACCCCCGAGGCAACTCAGTCATCAGTTCCTGTGAAAGACTTCCCTAATACTTTATGTCACAAACATTAAATACCTGATGCCCTAGTTGTCTCCACGTTATAAACATTAAATGCCAAGACATGCCTTTTGCCTAACCACGGTGTGTCAGGGGGCTGTTGTCGCAGAGGTGGCTCACCAACTTCCTGACAGCCCTAAATACCACGTTAGTTTACTCAAGTGCATGTCTGACATTATTTAGCTGGCTAGTGACATCACTTACAGTAGATGTAACATTAAGTAGAGGTTTATTTGGTTCATAACTCAATGCCCGATGGAACTCCAAGCTGCTATGCCCTAAGTTCCACGGTCAGGGTTCTTCGGTGTTTTACCGGGTATATCTAAGATGGTCATGACAAGCCCCAATGGTGGTTCACTTCTCAATCCTCCAAACTAAGTCCCTCTCAAGTTCTCACAGTGAGGTCATTCGATAGAGCATGAAAGCTCTCCCAGGCCCTGCCAAGCCTAGTCTCGCGAGTACCGCTTGACCTCACATAAACTCATTATTATTCTCGTTACATCATTACAACCATTAAAGCTAATATTCAATATAAAAAAATACAATATGACTCACAAACACCACAAGCTAAAGTATGAGTTGCTACGCTTGAGCTGCCACGCTTGAGCTACCTCGGTGCCTTAATCCCCAAAACACTGTTTCTAATGTGGAATTACCTCTAATCTCAAAATTACCTTCAAGCCCCCTCTATATTTTCCCCTTCATGGAGAGATTTATTGGAGCAAGAAATATCTGCATGAAACTTCTCAAACTAATGAACTTCCTCTGTGTGAAAAAATTCTGGCCTCCTTTCCTTCGTTAGAACCACAGCGTTATAATTTCCAGGAAAAAGTAAAATTCTCCCCGATGTACTTGAGCCGAAGCACTACGAATTATTGGGGCTTTGACGAAGGGACATCGCCACTTTTTCCTTATGTTGCGCTTCAACCGTTCTAGCTTTTTATTATTTGAAATTCTCCCGAAAGTCCTCCTAACCTTCTCAAATACTCGTTTTTATTTTTGGTAACTGAAACTCTTTTTCGTAATGCCTCGCTATGTTCAAAAAAGCATAAATTCTCCCCGATGCAGCTGAGTCACTTATTTAAACAATGTTTGGACTTATGGCTAGGGGGAATCATAGATTTTTGGAACCATTGGGACATATTTTTCCAATGGGAGTTATTAGATATGTCTGACAAAAATTTTAGCGCCAAAACTCAAACTTGATTAGGAAGGCAACCCTTTCTATTCCCCAAGTGTCACTTCGTAAATAACGTAGCGCTGTCTTTTCAGCTGTCAAAACACTTCCTAAAGTGACACGTGTTCATTTGAAATGATTACATGTGGTCTTCCACGTGCGATGGTGGGAAACTCAAAAGGTAAGGTTTAAAAGGCTTCAAACGTCTCTTTTTTCTAACCCTTCTCTTTCTCTCTAATTCTTCAAGATCCCGCATTCCTTTAGAGAGATAAACTTTGTGCGAACTCTGTTCGAAATCCATTGTTGCCCAAGCTTTTACCTAGATTCCTTCTTTTACCAAGCTTCTTCCTTACCTCGTTATTGTCTGCAATGGCCTCCTCCAGCAACAGTGCGCCACCTACCATCTCTAGCGTCGTCGATGTCCCAAACGTCGCTGCCCTGGATGTTGCTCGTCAAGAGAAACTACACTTCTATCATCGGGCTCCTATCTTTGGCGAAGGTGATAAATTTTTTGATGCATGCAAGGTTTGTCATTTCTCATCCAAGTTTGACCCTTACTGTTGGGTGATGAGGAGATGGATTCATCAAAGTGGGGCTATCTTCCACCCGAGGGGACTCTATGTTTTCGTCTAGACCGTGGTGACTTCCCCTATTCCCAGATTGACTTCGAAGCACCTGGGGGGTCACCAGCCCATCTCACTGCCTGGCACACATATATGCACAGATCTCACACTGTTGCTCTTACAAAGTTTGGGCTACATCGAGCCTAGTGGTTTGGGAAGTTCACCCTCTTTAAGCACAATGCGACACTACAAGTGCTAGTTTCCCGATGGAACATCATAACTCACACCTTCTTTACTGCGTGTGGGGAGTTCATCATTACACTGGAGGACATCCGTGAACTCTTGAGGTTTGAACCAATAGGTGAGTTCACCTATCACGATGAGGCTCTGGATGCCGAAGAGGCTGCTGATCGAGTCGAGCTGGATTGAATATGTCGTAATTGCACTAGTTCCTCGAATAAAGCAACATTTACTCCACTCATCAACTATTTTTTCAAAGCTCCGACCCTGACGGATGTCATTGCTGTCACGGGCCGAAGTAGAGGTACATCCCTGGAACTACCGGCCTATATACTTATATTGCTTTCATACTTCTTCATGACTGGGAAACATAACGATCAGCCCAAGAGGGATCTTATAAACATTTCAATTCATGTATCCAGAGGTTTCAACCTTCCTCTGGCCGCTATCACCTTGGGGTCCCTCTAAACTTGGTTGGATCGAACCCACATAGACATGGCACGATCACTGGGTCGTTATAACTTGGCCAATTTTGCCAATACCATCATTTTGACGGGCTTCCTTTATACCCATTTTCTTGCCATTACTGTCAAGTCTATTTCTCTGCCTGTGAGCCAATGTATCAAGCCCCCACACCTCCTATGCTTTCAAAAAAAATAAAGTCGAAAGGAAATAATTGAAGTTTTTGATATTTTAGACTCCTTTGTGAAGAGGCCATACAGTGAGTCTACATATGCCCATAGTTGGGATTTCTTTCCTGCTGCAGCCACAACGGTCAAGTTCATCCCCGTTGTAAAAGATCCTTCGCAAGCCATGGTGATTTTATATACCCCTAGGTTTATTCCTTCCTACACTGAATGGGGATACACTTCAGAACCCTATAACCTAGATTGATGTAGCTGATAAATCAGGTTCAATCAGGGGGGACCTCGACCTGTGTTTCAACACAACCACCCAAGGGACACTTTTGCCAAAGCCTGCACCCTCTATACTGTAGTCACAGTGCTTGGTGTGACGTCCACCATCGACAGTCATGTCACCCTTCCTAGGTCCACTACAAAAGGAGATGTATCCACCTCTTTTGCCACCAAGTTCCATTTGGAGTAGTTGGAAATGATTCGTGAGTACATTCAGTCCCCCCCTCAAAATCCCCCAGTCCTTGCTTTCTCTTCTTCTGAACTGGGTCTTAAGGGGAACTCCGTGCTTAGGATTGAGTTTCCCTTGAGTAAACCCATTAAAAAAATCTCCCCAGGAGCTACCCCCTCATTGCCCAATGATCCCAACTGCCGCTACGAAACCCAAGGCCGTTTCAGCTCCCAAACCAACTGCCCTTTTGGCCAAAGCTACAACGGGGGAAGGGCCTTCTAAGCCATCTCCGAAGAAGGCCAAGAAGTCGAAGTCCTCGAATTCCAAGCCCTAGGTTCAAGAACAAACTCCCTTAGAGGCATTTCATATTGCCTCCGTTCCCCCACCCATGTCTCTAGATATAGCTCAAGAGCTGAGGAGGCAGGTTGAAGCTGAAGTCGCAATAATAAATGCCGAGTTTTAACGACGCGCTGTCGTCGTTCCTCTTTCGGCTTTTTTTTCCCACAATCGTGGTTGATCCCACCGAGCCACTGGAAAAAAGGAGGAGGAGGCCGAGGTTACCTGAAGGTGGTGATGCAATGATCTTAAGGAAGAAAACACTGGGTACTAAGTTCCAGAAGAGATGAGCTGTCGAGGTAACTCCATCCTCTGCCCCTTCTGCTGCTGCCTCCTCGCCACCTTCAACAGTTGTTATACCCTCTCGTTCTCCCTCCGGATCTCAGGTATGTGTGAATTTTTTATTTCTTATTCCCCTTAACGTGAGTTGCATTTCTTCATTTCTCAATAAGAAAATATTTTGGTGTAGAGAGTTGAAGAAGAAGGGCCCAGTCCACCTATCCCCCCATAAGTCGTTTTGTGTGTGGGGGGGGGGGGGGGGCGTTACGGTATCTCTCCAGAAGACACTACCCTTCCTCGTTCCCCCTGATAAGTCTTACTTACTCTCGTCGTTCATCCTCCGAACAGGCGAGAGATGTTGTTACGGGGACTAGTGTAGTTGAATTTACTGAGGCAATGAGCCCACTCCCAGCTTCTTCTAAATTAGAAGCTCAACCCGAGGTTCTTCTACCCCTTGTTCATGTTGTAGAAAGTTCCCCCGAGGTAACATATTATCTATTACATGTTAGGTCTGGCAATATTTCTCTACTCCACCTATTTTCTTTTTGTGTAATATGTTGAACCTTGCCATGTTGGGGTGCCCCAGGTTGAGATTGCGTCTCTGGTAGTCAGCATCCTTCTTCCCCTTATTCTAATGAGACCTCTGACTGCAATTCCCCTCTTTAGTTCCATAACAGGGGTAAGTAACATTTTTAAGTATTTTTCTCTTTTTGAGTACTAATTTATCATTTCTAACACTTTGCTTTGTTGCTGCAGCTTTCTCCAAGTCTCTCACCACCCTTTGCTCTCAGTGGCCTTTTCCTATCCAAGGCCCAGGTTGATGTTGTTTCTCCTCATGTTAGTTCTTCTGCACCCACGAGCGTTGGGGAATTTCTTGAAGGTCCAATGTATTCTACTAATGATACGCCCATGTTGGCCCTGGTACCTTATATTGGCGAGGGAGGTTTACCTACCGTTGAGGCTTCTTCATCCAAGGTCCCTGTTGAAGCTACTGAGGCTGTGATCCCTCCCCCAATGGTTTCTACCACTATGGCCGCCATGGTGAATCCCATTCTTACTTCTACTACTGCTGAGGTACTTTGCAAATTTCTCTATGCATTTCTCAATTTCTCAAACTTCACTTGTGTTTGTGGCTTAACAATAGAAACACTTGTTAAGGTTTTTTTCATAAACTCCACCTATATCGGTGACTTATAACAAAAATTCTTGTTATAATTCTTTCATAAACTCCACATATATCGGTGACTTAACAACGAAAACACTTATTAAGCTTTTTTCATAAACTCCACCTATATCGGTGACTTAACAACGAAAACACTTGTTAAGATTTTTTCATAAACTCCACCTATATCGGTGACTTAACAACGAAAATTCTTGTTAAGCTTTTTTCATAAACTCCACCTATATCGGTGACTTAACAATGAAAACGATTGTTAAGATTTTCTAAAAACTCCACCTATATCGGTGACTTAACAACGAAAACACTTGTTAAGATTTTTTCATAAACTCCGCCTATATCGGTGACTTAACAACGAAAACACTTGTTAAGATTTTCTCATAAACTCCACCTATATCGGTGACTTAACAACGTAAACACTTAATAAGATTTTTTTATAAACTCCTTATTTTCTCTAACTATTTGCAGGTTGCTCGGGAGGATTCTCCACCAGTTCCTTTGCCCATTGCCTCGCCCCATCGGGAACCTGTCGCTTCAGAAGAGTCTAGCCATAATGATCAAGGTTCCACGATCGGTGCTACTGCGAAGAGCAAATATGGTTGTGAGCTTTCTCTGCCCGACCTAGCTCTTCATGCCTTCTGCCTGATGGTGCTTCAGAATTCTTCTCAGATGCCTTCCAACCATCATCTGGTCATTAAATAACTCATAAATCACCATCCTGAGATGTTCAGGGTGGATTTCCTACGTTCTAACATCTTCGTTATGAGTTACAGGCTTCAGGGCATGGCTACAGTCGTTGCTCAAATTGCTAATACTCTAACCTTAAACATTATTAGGCCCCTCCTTAACCAATTTCTGGGCTATCTAAGGGAGTTGGGTCGCGACGGCTTCCGTTTTGGCTAGCTTATCACACATTTGAAGACCTTGAAGATCCAACGACTGGACAGCTAGAGGAAACTCTTGCGGAAACATCAGGAGGACCAGCGAGCTGAGGAAGCTAAGTTGGCCGAGCTATCACCTCTTCTTGGAGCCATTGACAAGTAGGTGGAGGACATCGAAGAAGCTCCGTGTCTGGCAAAACTGAAATGAGAGAAACTCCTGATCGAGCATACACAAGCGCAAACAAGGTTGGAGGTCTCTATCAACGCTCAACGGTCCTGCCAACCAACTTCTTCGGGCCTCCCTGGGGATTTTTGCTCTTCTCCAGACCTGTGGTTCCTTTGGGGGTAATGAACTTGTATATATATTTTTTCTTTTCTTGTCATGTAATTCTTAGGCAAAAGCTCCCAATTTTGTAATGCCCTAAAGTTAATGAATGAAAAAAGATATTTATTTTCTCATGCCATTTCTTTGTGTTACAACTGATTACATAGATTGTGAAGTGTGAAGTTCTGTAATTCTTTCATCTCTACTTGAGTTATAATAAAAATAACTTGCATACTCATCATAAAAAGAACTTGTGTATTCATAAAAATAGCCAAATACATTAGTGGTCAAACATAACTGCCTACACATGATAGACTTTCAAAAATTTATTGTTAATCTTGAATGGTTTGTCTTCTTCTATTTTTGAAATTAAGCAATAACCTGAGTCATGAGCCTCTTTTACAATGAAATGTCCCTCCTAATTTGCTGTAAACTTGGGTAGGGGCAATCCTCTGATATGATTTACTACTGCTTTCAACACAAGGTCTCCTTCCACGAACTTCCTTGGCCTCACCAAGTTATCGTAGGCCTTGAAGAGTTGTTTCGTATACATTTGAAAGTGTTGCATCGCATTATCTCTGTGCTCATCCAACGCTTCCAACTAAACATGTCTATTCTGAGGGGGCAGGCTACTTCTCAACGCATATTGAGCAGAGGGAACTTCTAACTCTACTGGTAGAATCACCTCGGCCCTAAAAATAAGATAGAATGGTGGATACCCTGTGGGCTTCCTCTTAATTGATCATGTGGACCAGGTTAATGTTGTTGCTCCTGTGGCCTTTTCCTTTCCTTTCCAAGACGTTTAAATCAAAACCCACTTGATAACATTT
The DNA here is from genome assembly GCA_949130495.1 of Sambucus nigra. Lineage (NCBI taxonomy): Eukaryota > Viridiplantae > Streptophyta > Magnoliopsida > Dipsacales > Adoxaceae > Sambucus > Sambucus nigra. The sequence goes on from OX422221.1 coordinate 43,956,290, forward strand.
ATTACAACGTAGATGACTTTAAAAATCTAAGTATTGAGTGTGACCATTGAGCCTATCAAGTCTAGTATATAGTCTCTTTTCCTGTTTACGTGTCAGATTCATTTAAAAAGGTAAATTGCGTACAATATATATATTATATGTTAGATGTAAAGATAAAGAGGAATGGTCATTTAAAGAAAGTAATAAGCTCTTTCAAAACTCATTTGCGTGTCAGGGACCCAAACTAGAGTTTGTTGAAAAGTTGTACAAATCATGATCTTGCTTATTACCTGCTCTGCATAGGGGCTGTCAATTAAAACAAGTATACAAATGTAGAGTAGACTATGTACTTCTTTTGTGTCACCTTACTTGTTTAAGCTTCATCGGATCTCTATTGACAAAACTCACTTATGAACCGCTTTATGTATTTCAACTACTGAGCTTCATCGGACCTCAGATTTGATCCCCGGTGAATCTTATTCCTCTCCAGCGGTGTGGTCGCTTACTCCATTATCATTTTGTCATTTTTTGGGGGGAAGTGGTCATATCCAAACCAGTAAACTTGCGCATGTTTATTCCCAAATCAAATTGGAGATTCAATTTGGTTAGTGCTTCAACTAGTACCGACGTCGAGCAATGAGTTTACATCTGGGTTTCACAACCAAATCAACATAACATGAAATGGGTCTTGGTGGGAATGATGACCCGCCATCTGATTTGAAAAAAAAAGAAAAAAAAAGTCTCAACTCGGATATACCTCTGATGCATCACAAGATCAAGAGAAACCATTGTTCCTACGAGAGGTAAGTTCAACAGACATTCCAAACAAACCAACCCACTTAACTGGGTACTCACCGACCCACCACAAAAAAAAATGGTAAGTGATTTAGCTGAGAGAGTAAAATCTATTAAAGGAAGGTATAAATAGAAACACCATGGGATCTTGAAATGTGACGACCCCCGTAGGAGCTTGAAACTGACGAACCATCGTGGGATCTTGAAATACGAAGAATTATCGTGGCAGCTTAAAATTCGATGGACCTCGATAAGAAACGAACGGAGCTTGCTCCGAAAAACCTTGATCCGATGAAACTTGAACTGGTAGGAGCTGCTACCCCGATCCACCATATGAGTTACTCATCTTAGATTTAAACGGGGAACAAAGTGAGACATCACTCCGATAGAACTTAGCATGACTGTAATTCGTCACTGATACATCTGAGTGTCGAAATTCGCTCGACCTTATTTTGTACACTATAAGATTGGAACTTCAAATTTGGTGTGCAACCTGAGATGGAATTAACATGGAAGCAGTTGGTGGTATGAACGAACGGGGGTTTTGAAGTTGGATGAAGCTTAGAAAAAAGAGAGAGAAAAAACATCGTGGGTACAAATAGGGAGCCAACTTTCATCCCTCATCTCTTGGCTTTATTTATGAAGAGTGTTTGCCAGCTTGCACGGGAAGGATTTTAAAAAGAGTCCCATGGAAGAACATTTGATATTACGCGTTCCCTCTAACGTGTCATTTGGAATTACATGTTCCCTCTAACATAACACCTGTTGGAACGAGTTGGGTGTGTTCATGTAATTAAGAAATGAGTGCTACTATCCACTTAATGGGATTACGCAAATGATTATAATATAATCATGATATTATTGAATAAATGAGCTTATGTTATATGTATTGATAGGTATATTTATTCATAGTTTTAAATCAACGGTATTATGCCAAGTGTCAATTGAATTATAAATATATTATTATTAAGTTATATTCTCCGAAAAAATTTCAAATTAACGAGGCACGTTATTATTATTTATTTATATTTTTGACAATTCACGAGGGTGTTATTTATTAACAGTTGTGAATATTGTCGTGGCAAGTCTTTTGAATAAAATGCTAGAATAATATCAAAATGACATGCGTGGACCCTACAATCGAAAATGAATATCTTTATCACACTTAGTGGCGAATCGTGTATTTTTTTTTGCGTGCTTCCTCGAAACATTTGTGCGCATGTTTATTGAGAAACATAAATTGCGTCACACAATTATTATATTCATGGGATGTTTAATTTTCACATAATACATTATTATATTGAAATCATTTACAAGTGTTATTCAACAATTTTAGATGAATATATACATAGTTTATCCTTCGGGATTTACTTTTGATACACTTGCAACATGTATATGCGATGAACCACGCCATTTGGGATATAACTTTGTTTTGAATAGGTTTTACCCAGGAGTCCTGAATAGAGAAAGTGTAACAATTTTTTTGGCCGATGCACGACAAATCCCGTGATTGTTGGGAAGCTATTTCATAAATTTTAAGAAATTGCGTCCAATCACTTATGATTAATAATGATTTTTTTGCGAAACAATCAAATTTTTCAATATTAAATCTGAGAATGAAAAAAAATTCTCGAGATAAGTTGTTTTCGTCAAGCACATTAGTATATGGGTAAGTACATAAATGACTCATTGCATCTATTTTGGCACGTGATAAAGCATAATTTAGTTTGTTTACACTTTATATTTGTAAACATACATGAGATGAAGGTGAGTACTTAAACGTATATGCACTTTCTTGATTATGAAGCACAGTAGAAATGTGTATTTTATTTTGATATATGTATCATCGTCATATGCTACTACCAAAATTGATATGCTAAATTCATGAGCTATGCTGATGATTTGAGAAGCTTTAAAATTATTAAATCTGGCATATAGAATTTTTTGTTTTATATAGAGGCGTAATGAATCTTCGTTTGGGTATTTATGACACCTGCAAACGTTATCCTATGCTTGTACACCATGTTCATACATTATGATTCGTTTACGAAATATTTGAGTATGTTTTACAACTGAAGATTTACCTTGAGATTATATACACCTTCAGTTTTATTATGGCATGCGCTCAAATGGCATTATATTGTGCACAATACACCTACGAGTATGAGTGGTTATGATTCATTACATAAATATCCCCGGACTTTATTTAAGTTTTATTATATAAAATAAAATAAAATAAATGGGGCATAGTGAGAATTGTACTTGGATATTTACTGAGTTTTACTAACCATTTGCAAATATTATATAATTGGTTCAGAAAGATACTATTTTACGGAGGCTTCTGAATGAGAAGATATTGAGGGATGCAAATATCAAATCATTGTTCAGAGATATTATAGTTTGAGTTACACCCCGTGAAATGTAATAATTAGGTTGCTTTTATTTTTCTCGGGTAGGAATTGTAAACGATATATGTAATTTATTTTATTTTATTTTATCTTGAGATAAAATAAAATAAAAGGGGGCAGGTGGATATTATGATGTAACGTAGCTTGTAGTTTGAAGCTTCTTTGGCATCATCCACACCAAGGATAGATTGATGAACCTTCGGAGTATAGTAACGTCCAAGTAGACCATTATAAAAGCTTCTTCAACTTCTTTCACAAAGAGTTTAGAAGAATTAAATAGTTATCACTTAGAGATTGACAAAGTCGTAGTCATCCTTCAGATATGACATCATATTATAAGAACTTTGCGAATATTGTGGTAAGTCTTCTTTAAAAGTGTATTATATTCCAAAAAACTCGATGAAATTGGTAAGTGGTTGAACCACGGTCATTGTGACTTGACTCGTCCGAAAAAGTTGGTCATTGAAGCAAACAGACGAAGGACCACGCTCAGTTTGTCATTCAACAGGTATGAGCTCCCGTCCTGAAAAGAGATACAGAAGAATGAGTTTACGAAAAATCCTAACAAGTGTTTTCATTGTTAAGTCACCGTTATGGGTGTCACCGTTATAGGTGGAATTTACGAAAAATCTTAATAAGTGATTATCATTGTTAAGTCACCGTTATGGGTGTCACCGTTATTAGTGGAGTTTTACAAAAATCTTAACAAGTGTTTTCATTGTTAAGTCACCATTATTGGTGGAGTTTTACGAAAAATCTTAACAAATGATTATCATTGTTAAGTCACCGTTATGGGTGTCACCGTTATTGGTGGAGTTTTACAAAAATCTTAACAAGTGTTTTCATTGTTAAGTCACCGTTATTGGTGGAGTTTTACGAAAAATCTTAAAAAGTGTTTTTATTATTAAGTCACCATTATAGGTGGAGTTTGCGAAGAATATTAACAAGTGTTTTCATTGTTAAGTCACTGTTATGGGTGTCACCGTTATAGGTGGAGTTCACGAAAAATCTTAACAAGTGTTTTCATAGTTAAGTCACCGTTTGGGTGTCACCGTTATTGGTGGAGTTTTACAAAAATCTTAACAAGTGTTTTCATTATTAAGTCACTGTTATTGGTGGAGTTTTACAAAAATCTTAACAAATGTTTTCATTGTTAAGTCACCGTCATTGGTGGAGTTTTACGAAAAATCTTAACAAGTATTTTTATTGTTAAGTCACCGTTATGGGTGTCACCGTTATAGGTGGAGTTTACGAAAAATCTTAACAAGTGTTTTCATTGTTAAGTCACCGTTATGGGTGTCACCGTTATTAGTGGAGTTTTACAAAAATCTGAACGTGTATTTTCATTGTTAAGTCACCTCTAAACGGTGGAGTTCACATAAATATTAGCACGTGTATTTTCATTGTTAAGTCACCTCTAATGGTGGAGTTTGTGAAAAATATTAACACGTGTGTTTTTATTATTAACTCACCTCTAATGGTGGAGTTTGCAAAAAATCTTAACACGTGTATTTTCATTGTTAAGTCACCTCTAAACGGTGGAAGAAAAAAAATCTTAACAAAAGTGTATTTTCATTGTTAAGTCACATTTAACGGTGGAGTTTGCAAAAAAACTTAACAAGTGTGTTTTCATTGTTAAGTCACCTATAATGGTGGAAGAAAAATCTTAATAAGTGTATTTTCATTGTTAAGTCACCCCTAACGGTGGAGTTTGCAAAAAATCTTAACAAGTGTGTTTTTCATTGTTAAGTCACCTCTAACGGTGGAGTTTGCGAAAAGCCTTAACAAGTGTGTTTTCATTGTTGAGTCACCTCTAACAGTGGATGAAAAATCCTAACAAGTGTGTGTTCATCATTAAGTCACCTTGTAGGTGTGAGTTTGCGAAAAACATTAAAAAGTGGTAATTTGGGCGAGTCAATAATACGTGCATGCACAAGAAACCTTGTCATAATTTGGGCAGGGCAATAACACGTACATGCACAAGAAGCCACTTCGTGATTAAGATGAGCCAAAAACACGTGCATACACTATATGATAAAAGAGAACGATGAAGTAGTTACTATGTAAACCATAAAAATACTTCCACCAAACTTAAGAATGACGAAGTAGTTATTATGTAAACCCTAATAATACTCCCACCAAGCTTGGTAGAGAATGATAAAAGAGAATTAGAAGTGGTTAATATGTTTCCATGATAAAACTTTTTTCCAAAGAAGAGTTAACACTCATAGTATATCATTCGTATGAGAAGCATGATAATGAGGTCTTTCGAATAACCTACGAGATCAAAGCCTTAAAATGAGATTTAAGATATGAGATATGAAATTGATATATATATATCACGTAACTGAGATATGAAATATGAGATTGATTATATCATAAAACGTGAGATATGAGGTAAAAGTACATCATCAAGATTAAATGAGGTACAAGATTATTATCCACGATTCACGGGTCGATCGAACATATGAAAACTGACTAAAGTTGTTTCGTACATACAGTCGATATATTTCAGACACATATCAATATATCAACTATATGTACGAGGGGAAAATGCTGGAGAGGCATAATGATAAGCCTCTTATTAAATTATTAAATGAGATTAGAGATGATTAAAATTGATAAAAGTCCATGTGATTGTGCGACTGGAGTATTATTATGCGCGTCAGACATATCACGCGTATTTGTATATAATTTACGTATTAACTAGACAATATTCTAGTATTGAGAGTTTTGGCATAGGTTATGGGACACATGCCACTTAAAATAGGACATGTGTCACCACGGGTTATTTGACATGTGGCGACCTGTAATACCCCGTAATTTTGGCGATATTTATTTTTGGGATTAATTAATTAAATGAGAATTAATTGAGAATTAATCCGGATAATTACTAGCGAGATGTGAGTTGGTATTTGACTATATTGAGTATATATGATGATATATGAATATTGAATTATGAAATTTGTCGTGAGATTGATATACGGCAATTTGGACATTTTATTGGGACGCATGAGACAGTCGCGTCAGGATATAATTATTTTAATTGTAATAGTGAATTTAAATTCTATTAACCGTATGATCATTTTGAGTGCGCCAACGCGTCCGGAAGGGTCGAGATAGTCAAAAAACACTAGCCGGGGGGTTTAGTTTGGGTCCCGGGGTATTTTTAGGCCATACCGGCATCTTATAAGGGTAGTTTGGTAATATTGTATTTTTGGGATTTAATAATGAAGAAAATTAGGATTTATAATCTGATTTGGTTAACTAACCACTAAACCCACTACAAACCTTATTGACCCATAAGACTTCGGGGAGTTTTAAGATTTGGTTTTCTAAGTCTCCTAAACAAACCCTAGCCACCCTAGCCACCTTTGGAGAAGAAGGCTTGTAGAGAGAGAGAGAGAGAGAAGGAATTCTGCAGAAAAAGCTTCATCAAACCAACACCAAATTCAGAGAAACTAGAGGCAAGTGATTTAATTCTATTTAATTCAAAGAATGTTTCTTCCATGTTAGATAAATTGAAAGATTTACATTTGTTCTTGGAAGTTAAATAGAAACCCATTTGAATTGGACTTAGGACTTAAATTTTGAGGAAAAATTGCATGTAGAATAGTATGGAGATGATTATTCTGATGTTAATATATGTTGGATGTAACAAAAACGGATCTAGAATGGACTTATTGAGGATTTAAAATTCTAGGGTTTATGTTCTTGAAAATTTGGGGAAAAGGGTAGAGATTTGATGAATTAATGATGTTTAGGATGTGTTAATTCCTTAAAAGATGTTAGTATATGACCTTAGTATGTTTTAGGATGATTGGAGACCTTAAAACATTGTTGGGACGAATTTTGGTTGAGATTTGAGGTGTAGGAATTGGTGGAAAAACGAGATAGGATTTCTGGGCTTGAATCTGGTCACTCGTTAGAAGACCTACCCAGGTCGTTCGAACGAACTCATTTGAACGAGCTTCTAACGAGTTGACAGTTTGGGGATCTAACGAGAAGGATGTTCATTTGATAATCTCGTTCGAACGAGATCTCGTTAGATATCCCAATTCGTTCAAAGGAAATCTCGTTCGAACAGCCTCGTTCGAACGAGACTTCTAACGAGCTGGCAGTTTAGGCCTTTTTGGCCTGTTTTGATTTTGGGAGTCCCGTAAACTTGTTCGAGGATAGAAATAACATTACTTTGATGGTGTATTAGTATACTTGGGACATTTGGGATATAATGAGGAGTAAATTATATAAGTGTGGATCAAATCAAATAGACATTTGAGTCGAGACGTGAGTGCCTACTACGACGTGAGAATAAATTATGGCGCGTATAAATATGGACCGGGATTATATAAGTTGTATATATATTAAGTTGGTATGAGAATGCGATAAGTACTACAATTAAACTACGGTGATTACTAAGATGTGTGCTTACTTAGTATTAGTATATGATTTGTGTGTATGACATACCTACCATACTTGCTATCACGGGAGGTTTGCGTTCGCTTAGGGCCCTCTAATCCTTGTGTTGCCCGGATTTAGACTGGTTACCTCGATGAACATAGGTCAGAGAAGGACTTATTGGGATGTTAATAAGTCTGCTGATCGTGGGAGCGCAGGTATGTGCGTGACCCGTGTGATGTGACTGTGTTCGCCTCCATTATTTGTGATGTTGTTATCTGTGAACTATTCCTGAAAGATTCAAAATATGTGATCCTTATGTACATGGTGTACCGGGATATATAGAAGAGTATGTGTGCACCGCAGCTTAGTCTTGGGGTGCTTATATTGTATATTTATGTCGTGGAAAATATACGCTTAATAAACTGGTAACTTTCATATGGTATTGTGTGTATAACTATGGAATAACAAAAGGGATGATCTATAATGAGTTGTATTACTTTTACATGAGAACCTGAATTTACGTTAAGCCCCTATTTAATTATGAGCGTTATAATGTTAATGGGAACCGAGTAATAAGGGTAGAACCTATGACAGTCTAGCTAGATATGATTTCACTTAGCTAGTGGTTTGTGTCATTTTAGATGGGTACTTACCTTAGGAGTGCACAGTTAGACGAGAGGTGAGAATTTCATGTGAGTGCACGTCCTAACATGTACTTTGCATTTAATGTTTTAAATGTTTTTAAAACACTGCAGGTTTTTAAAATATCTCCACATTCGGGCCCTGACCCGTTTGCTTTCAAATCATTTTTCTTGTAAAACCATTTTAGGTGCCCAGCCGCAAGGACACCATGCATAGGATACTCATTCAGATGACGAGCTGTAGCTGTTTGTGGAAGTTACAGGGATTTTCTTTTAGACGCTTCTATCATTTGGATTCCATGTTCAGTATTCCTCAGTTTTAGGGCATGTTGCCCAGTTCCATTAGAGTTACATTTCCATTTCAGTTTTTCAGACTTTGGCATGTATTGATTCAGTATTCAGTATTTCGTTATTCATTTTAGTTGTGGAGTTTGTTGTGAGGAGTTTTCCTCCAGATTCATTTTATCATGTGATGGTTATTCTATTTTTCGTTATGGTGAATGGTGATATTATTCTTGCTTTAAATCTTGTACTGCATGTTAATCAGACTTTAATTAAAATTTGACAACTTACTTTTTAAATACTAGGTGGTTAGTAATAATAAAAATGTTTTCGACAGTGATGCTATTAACTGAGCCAACTTGGCATTTTGATTTAATTTAATAAAGGAGTAGCTACCCGGTATTTAATTAGTCGGGGTGTCACACGACCCACTTGGGTTGGTTTGCTATAAATAAGCCTCACCCCCATACATTTGAGAGAGATCTTCTTGGGAGAGAAGAGTGATTTCTTGTCTTATGAGTTTTTTAGACAGAGTTTTAGAAATGAGTTTTGGAGAAGAGTTTCAACACCTCCCATCTCTCCGAGAAACCACCACAATGAGTTTTCTGGCGTATAGTACGAACCCGCGAACTACGTCGACTTTGATTATGAGCATAACGGATACATAGGCGCAACTAAAGTTACTCAAGTCAAACACATGCTAAAATCTGATATTTCCCCAAATTAGACTACTCTTTTATAGAAATCAAGGTTTTGCGTGAAAGGGATTTTTTCCTTAAACATTCTTCTCCTACTTGGTTTGATTGTGTGGTTTGGTACATTTAATTTGAACTCTTTCTTGCATGCACACCTAATTATAATCAAGATAAAATTTGGTTTAAAAAATTGGATCTTTATGTGTAACCTAAGATACAAATAATTCCATATAGCCCATGTTGCGTTTACAAATTGGTATCAGAGCGGTTTGCACTAATTTATAGTGTGATCTTATAATTATGTTCATATGGATAATTTGTGTAGTACATTTCCTTATTTTGAAGGGTCAAATTATGCATACTAGAAAGATATAATGAGTTCGGTTTTATAATCTATTGATGAAAGGGTATGGCTTGTGTGTAAAAGAGGGTGGAGGACACCCACTATGACTAATGGCAATGTCATAAGTCCTAAACCCATCGCCTCTTGGACGAATGATAAATTTTAATGGGGCAATTTTAATTCACCCAGCTTAAGTGCAATTTTTGGAGTCGTCACCCCCTGATGAGTTCCATTGCATCATGACGTGAACTACCTATAAGAAAGCATGTGATATCCTCCAACTCACTTATGAAGGTTCCAATGTTATGAAAGCTTTTAAGCTTTAGAATCTCACCACACAATTTGAGACCATTTCTATGCTAGAGACTGAGAATTTTGATGAGTTTTATGCACGTTTATCTGACATAATCAACTCTAGTTTTTATTTGGATGAGAGAATTCCTGAAACACATGTTATGAAAAAGATTTTGAGATTCCTATCATTCCATTTTATTCCTAAAGTTACGGCGCTTAATTCTTTGGGAATTTTAGATAAGCTTATGCTAGAAGAACTTGTAGGAGACCTTCGAACTTATGAAATTGATACGTTCCCCAAAACTAAAAAGAAAAGGGAAAATGGGGATTTCTTTGAAATCCCAGTATAAAAAGAAAAAAGAAAATGTTTGTGATTCTGAGTCTGAGTTTGATTTTAAGCTTGATAATCTTTTCTTGTTTGCAAATTTTTTTTTAAAAAAAACAAATTTAACAAAGAAAATTCTTTCAAAAAAACAAAGTTTTGATAAAAATAAATACGGCAATGAGGATAATAATGTTTGTGGGAAAATGAGTGGTGATGTTGAAATCTTGCACCACCAGATAAGTGATGATAAGATCACACTATAACAACCATGGCAACCATTGAGATGTAAGTGCATAAGTGTGCAGAAGGAGATGAGTATAAGAGGAACAAGACAATGATGTATAGTGGTTAAACCAATTTGGCCTACATCCACTGTGAGTGTGTGATCCACTAAGTATGGGAACTAATGGCCTTGGATACAATGCACATAAGCTCACTTTCTCTCTCTACTGTGTGTATCAGCAGATTTTTTGCTAGGGTTACAATTATCGATCGATCATCCCCTAGGTATGCATGGTGCATGTGAATGGTGATTTAGCCAATCTCTTGTTGACACCTGTAGATGCCAAATGATGATATAACATTCCCTTATCTGAGGGTGTGATTTGGTTATAACGGTCTCCCACGTGCCATGTGAGCCTCACATGCACTGTTCCACGCATCTCCCAAACCACGCGCTGTGATGATGTCACCCTCAGCCTTTGATATGAGGATGAGGGCAAAGTTCCTTCCGGCAATGAGTTTGGCCTAATTTGGGCCTCGTACTGTCGTACCCTCGGAGTGTCATCTGGAGCCTGATGAAGGGTCGGCCTCCTGAGGGGTCGTCCGGAGCTTGATGAAGGGTCGGCCCCCTGAGGGGTCGTCTGGAGCCTAATGAAGGGTCGGCCCCCTGAGGGGTCGTCTGGAGCCTGATGAAGGGGTCGTCCATTTGGAGGGCGCCCTCGGCCTGGCCGAGGATACATATGGGCATATCAATCACCCCCCAGCCCTTAGCCATGGATGTTGTTGAGATGGCTGAGGGATAGTGTTGTAATTGAGATGGGTGTATGATCAGTTAGGTGAGTGACACCTGTTAAGCTGATATGACACCTAGGCAGGTACTCATTGTCACTTCAGTTTCCAAGGCGTGGCAGCTGCACACTTTGCCTGGGGCTTTGTGCCCTAATGATGCCCTCATGGGCTGTGCTCTGCATTGGTTAGTGGGCCCACTCATTGGCAAGGTATTTAAATAATTTTTTGAAGTTTCTCTTTCTTCTTCTTCTTCGCGCTCTCTCTAGATCCCAGCCTTCTTGCCATTTTTGCAGTTTTCAAACCTTCAAGCTTAGCAGCTTCACCATTTTTCCTCAGGTAACACCTCGACCCTAGTTCCCCACTTATCTTCATTTCTATTTGTTTTCCTGTTTTAAATTCATAAGGTTAGATTTTCTTAGGTTGTTCCATAGCCTTTCTGGTGTAACCTCCGGTAAGCTGTTCTTGAATTGTTCTTGATAGGAAACCCTTCAATTCCTTGGTTTTGATCAAAAAGTCCACCCTGGTCAATTGTGATATTTTTTTGTAGCTAGGTTACCCAAATTCTTCTAAGTGTAGGGTCTCCCCCTTAATGCTTAGAAGGCTTTATAATTTAGCCGAGGATTTCCCATCCTTGCGAGAGAAGATTTTCATAGAGATTAGACAAGTAGAGGAAGAGGAGGAGAGAAGACGAGGGGCCGACCCTAATTGGGTACGACCCATTCTCCCCATTCCTCTTGCCATAATAAAGCCATTTGAGTCGTCTGAGTCTTGTGAGTCATCCTATCATCCAGTCGAGAGTTATTGAACAGAGATGGATGAGAGAGCTTCGTCGCCAACTGGCGCTGGACCTTCTGGGAGAGGCAAGGCGTCTGCCCTAAGCCCAGGCCGACAGGCCAAGGGTATGGTTGCTTCCGAGGAAGTCCTTGTGACTACTCTATCTCCACATGCCTTCCAGATGGATTTTCCCCAGAGGTCTCTGATAGGTGATGAGGCCGAGGGAGAGGGGACAGAGGACGAGGGTGAGGACTCAGATGTCGACCAGGTTGACACCTCCCATGCCTCGTCCTATATCTCCTCAATTAGGGATCGTGACCTCTTGCTGTGGAGGCATGCCTATGGAGTGTCCCCCGACCTAACTATGAGGGTTCCCTCTGAGTCTGAGAGGGTCTTCGAGGGTGAAGAGGGAGAGGTTGCAGTATACGAACAAATGTTCAAGGTTGGTGTCAGATTCCCTCTGCATCCTGTTATCGTAGAGATCTTTTCATCCTTCGGCGTTGCCCCCTCTCAGCTTCCTCCCAACTCCTGGAGGACGATCCTTGGCTACATCTCCTTGTGGAAGAATTCTTCCACTGATGAGCCCTTAGCTGACATATTTTTATCCTGTTACAATAACACCTCCTCATCTAAATAGCCTGGGTACTATCACCTGGGGGCGAGGAGGTCTGAAAAAAAACTTCTCCAAGTGGCACAAACCTCCAACCACGATTGGAAGAAGAGATTCTTCTTTGTCTCTGGAGAATGGGAGTTCTCCGCCGAGGCACAACCTATAGCCGATGGTCCGAGGGTCCTCAGAAGATGGTTTAACCCTTCAATAAAGGCCAGATCAGACCCCGGACTTAGTGTGGAAGAGAAAGACATAGTTGAATATCTGAGAGGACGAGGGAGAGGGGGTGAACATGCAAAGTTTAAAGATCTGATGACCCCTCAGTTCCTCAAGGAAGCTGGTCTGAGGGTCGGCCCCCTGACAGAACTATGTGAGTTATATTTATTTTTTCCATTCTTTACTTTCTTCAAGTGTTTCATTTTTGCCTCTGTATTTTTCTGACGTGTCGTCCTCCTTTCAGGGAATCCCTCTGTTATATCGGATTAACTTTGGGAAATAACTGCTCCCAGTTTACTATCAGGTCTAGGCAAAAATAAAGGCAAGGGGCCTCGGGAAGCTTCGAGGAAGACGAGGGTCGTGGGACCGACTGCTGACAGTCACAAAAGGAAAGAGCCTGAAGCTCCTGCTGACCCTCGGCCGGACTCAAGGACGAGGATGAGGGTAGAGTCGTCCGAGGGGGCTGGTTCCTCTTCCAGCATGGGGCCCTTCTGGTCCCAAAACTTGACGCTTTTGAAGTCCGAGCCATCCTCCATCATCGCGAACCTGAGGTCAGCCAAGGCGTCCATGTTTTCAGCCCCCTCAGCTGCTGATTATGAATTTCTATCAAAGATGCCTCCAGCAAAAGTGTATGACTATGGTCTGCATGCCCTAGCTCAGGTATTTTTTCTCCGTTCATTCCCTTATTTGCATTCTTTCACTAACTATTTTCTCATCCTCTTGATAACTGTTTATTATTTCTGTGCAGTCTGTATGCGCCTTTACCTCGGATACTAAATGGATGGCTGAGAACCAACACAAATTCTATGAATCTGAGAAAGCCATCCAGCACGAGGCCAATTTGCAGACGGAGCTAGAGACTGTAAGGGTTGAGCTAGAGAGTGCCAGAGTTGAACACGCAAGGGTTATGGACGAGCTGACGAGGCAGCATGATGCGCACATGGTGGCCAAGGAGTTGCTTATTAAGGAGAGGGATGATGCCTTGACAAATATGGGGGCTCAACACAAGACTGAACTATCTGAGGCAGTGAAGAAGGTAGAGGCCGATGCTATGGACGCCTACAAACTCTCAGACGAGTTCCAAGGCTTCGGTCCTGAGTAATTAGAGAGGGGGATTAGGATGGCCTATTGGTGGGTCGTCCTTAAGTTTACTGACGCAGTATCGTCCGTACACCCCTCTCTTGAGGCAGTTCAACTGGACGATCCACTTATTGCTGAAGCCCTAGCCCAAGTGGAATCTCAGCATGTCGAAGGCACGGGCATGTCTGAGGCTCGACCTGTCATGGTCATAGAAGAATCCCCAATAGATGTTGAGGCCTTGCCCTCTGACATTGCTCAATAGGGTGGCTATCTGTATCCCATACCCTCTTTGTGTAATTCATATTTTTGTACTCTTTATCAGATGAACATCTTCATTTTGTAATGTAATATAATGCCTCTTTGTCTTCTATTTCTGTCTCTCGTATGACTTTCATTATGATGTTTTTAACAATATCACTGACCCCTCCCTCGTCTTTCTTGAGGGTAATGGTGGGGTCGTCCCCTCCATTGGCCCTCATTATAGGCCGAGGGTTATAATTACCAAATTAATGGTTTTTAACAAAGTCTCCCCTCATCTATCTTGAGGAAAATGGTGGGGTCGTCCCCTCCATTGGCCCTCATTATAGGCCGAGGGTTATAATTACCAAATTAATGGTTTTTAACAAAGTCTTCCCTCGTCTTTCTTGATGACAATGGTGGGGTCGTCCCCTCCATTGGCCCTCATTATAGGCCGAGGGTTATAATTACCAAATTAATGGTTTTTAACAAAGTCTTCCCTCGTCTTTCTTGAGGACAATGGTGGGGTCGTCCCCTCCATTGGCCCTCATTATATTTTGAGGGTTATAATTACCAAATTAATAGTTTTTAACAAAGTCTTCCCTTATCTTTCTTGAGGATAATGGTGGGGTCGTCCCCTCCATTGGCCCTCATTATAGGCCGAGGGTCGTCCTCTGAAGATGTTTCCAAGTGTACTAGAACTGATAAACACAATATGAGAGGAAACACTGATATTTCTCATTAATTTTCCAAGTGTTCTATCAGAGCAACACCTATTACAACTGTCGTTCGATAGGATTTTACAAAACTACTGATAGTATTTCTTCAAATGATATGCATTCCAGGCGTTGGAAAAGGGCTACCCCTCTAGGTTTTCTAGTCTATAGGTCCTAGGGACGACTTCATCGATGACCCTATATGGGCCATGCCAATTTGGATGGAGCTTGTTGGGCTTCTGCCAAGTCTTTTTGAGGACCAATTCCCCCACCGCAATTGGTCTTCGTTTCACCCTCTGGTTGTAAAACCTTATAGTCCTCTGCTGGTAGGTGGCCTGCCTTATCTCGACAACTTCCCTCCTTTCCTCAATCAGGTTTAAGTCGAGTCTACTGTCTTATGAATTTCTATGGGGGTCATACATTTGGACCCTATGAGTAGGAAACCCAATCTCGGTGGGGATGACGGCTTCTGAGCCATAAGCTAGCATGAATGGGGTCTCTTCGGTAGAGGTCCTCGATGTCGTCCTGTAGGCCCACAGCACGGCATATAATTCTTCAGCCCATCTTCCTTTTGCCTCCTCAAGTCTCTTCTTGATCCCGTCTAGGATCGTCCTGTTTGTGACTTCCGTTTGCCCATTAGCCTGAGGTCGGCTTGGGGTAGAGAAGAATTATTTGATACTCACCCTTTCACAGTACTTCTGTAGAGATGTATTCTTGAATTGAGTCCCGTTATCCGATAAGAGGGTGTTTGGGAGACCATATCTGCATATAATGTTTTTCCATATAAACTGGAAGGTCTCCTTCTCTGTGATCGTTACCATCGGCTCCACCTCCACCCATTTTGAAAAATAGTCAATGGCCACGATGAGGAACTTATAGTTATTGATGGCCCTGGGTAAGGGTCCTATTAGGTCAATCCCCCATACTGCAAATGGCCACGTGGATGTAATGGAAGTAAGAGGCTGATGGGGTTGGTGAGGGATGGTGGCAAATATTTGGCATTTGTCACACTTTTTTACATATGTCGCGGCATCTTTCCCCAAGGTCGACCACCAGTACCCTTGGGTGATCACCCTCTTCGCTAAGGACCTGCCCCCAATGTGGCTTGAACATGATCCTTCGTGCATGTCTTGCAAAATGGATGGGACTTCAGATGGGTGCACACACCTAAGTAAGGGGAGTAAAAATCCCTTTTTGTACAAGGTGTCCCCAACGACAGTGAACTTTGCAGCCCTGTATCTCAACTTCTTCCTTTCTTGCCTTGCTTCTGGCATCTCCCCCTCTTTAATGTATCTAATCAGAGGGTCCATCCATGAAGCTTCCTTATCAATATTCAGGCAAGTGCCAAATGTTCCCTCAGCCTTTTTAATAGTTGGTCGAAGCAAAATTTCCACTGGGACTGCCCTCCTGATGTATGTCCTAGTCGCCGAGGCCAAACTAGCAAGGGCATCAGCACGGCCATTATCGAGCCTAGGTATCCTCTTTAATTTCACTTATCTGAAGCTCTTCAGCAATTATCTCACCTTCTCGAGGTACTTGGCCATCCGCTCATCTTTAGCCTCGTAGGCTCCTAGTATCTGATTCACAACTAGCCTTGAATCACTATGGACCAAAATTTGGCCGACACTAAGGGGCTTGGCCAAGGAGAGTCCTGCTATCAGGGCCTCATATTCAGATTCATTGTTGGAGGCTTTGAAGTTGAACCTCAGGGCATACTCAATGTCTGTGCCATCGGGTGTTGATACTATCAGTCCAGCCTCACTTCCGCTATCGCAGGAGGACCCATCAACGAAGAGGCTCCACACAGTCTGCTCTTCTGAGAAACTTCCCTCGGTGAGGGTCCCCTATCTAAATAGATATATCCCCTCTCTATTTTTGGCCACTTTTCTTCTAGCGGTGCTGATCTCAGCCTTATCTGCGGGTGTGTCGGTGAGCCTTCCCTGTAGGGTATCTGTCTTCTCTAGGCTCTCGTCTTCAACTTCATCATCTTCCCAAGTAAATTCAGCCACGAAATCTGCCAATGCTTGCCCCTTGATGGCCTTCCTAGGCTGATACACTATGTCAAACTCCCCTAGCTCTATAGCCCAAGCCATTAGCCTCCCTGATTTTTCAGGCTTGTGCAAAACCTACCTAAGGGGAGAGTCAGTGAGGATGACCATTATATGGGACTGGAAGTATGGCTTCATCTTTCTCGATGCATGGATCAAGGCATAGGCCAACTTCTCCATCCTTGGATATCTTTGCTCTGCCCCCTGGAGTGCCTTGTTATTAAAATACACGGGCTTTTGTACCCCGTCTTCATCTCTCACTGATGGCTGACTCTGAGACGATGAGGTACACATAAAGTAGTTCACCCTGCACGAGCCATGACAACAGCAAGGGAGACCCCAGTTATGATTTTAACTCCTTGAAAGCCTCATCACACTCTTCACTCCATTCAAAGGCTCTTCTGAGAATTTTGAAGAATGGTAGACACCTATCTGTGGCCCTAGACATGAACCTGTTTAAGGCAACAACTCTCCCTGTGAGTCTCTGAACGTCTTTAATGGACTTGGGGGTCTTCATCTCAACAAGGGCCTTTATCTTTTCAGGATTGGCCTCGATGCCTCTTTAGTTGACAATGAACCCCAAGAACTTCCCTACTCCGACCCCGAAGACACACTTGGTCGGGTTGAGCTTCATCTGGTATTTGTCCATCGTATTAAAAGTCCTCTCCAGGTCTACCACATGATCCTCTGCCTTCAAACTCTTAGTCAGCATGTCATCTACATAGACCTCCATAGACTTCCCAATTTAGTCTTCAAACATTTTATTTACAAGGCGTTGGTACATCGCCCCCGTATTTTTTAGGCCAAAGGGAATGACCTTATAACAATATGTCCCCTTGTCAGTAATGAAGGTTGTCTTCTCCGAGTCTTCAGGGTTCATAAAGATCTGGTTATACCCTGAATAGGCATCCATAAAGCTCATGAGCTCATGGCCTGCGGTAGCATCTACCATCTGGTCAATGCGGGGGAGAGGGAAGTTGTCTTTGGGACAGTGTTTGTTGATGTCGGTGAAGTCCACACACATTCTCCACTTCCTGTTGGCCTTTGGGACAATGACTGCATTGGACAGCCATTCAGGGTAGATGACCTCTCTGATAAATCCAGCGTCTTCTAATTTTTTGACCTCATCCCTTATGACCTCATACTTTTCTCTAGAGTAAATTCTCCTCTTATGATTTACCCGCTTTGCTCCCTCTACCACATTGAGCTTGTGGCACATGATTTCAGGGTCGATCCCCGGCATATCTACATGACTCTACGTAAAGACGCTTCATCTTCTCCTCAACAGTTTAATGAGGTCTTCCTTGATATTGGGCTTCAGAGACTTGCCGACTTGGACGGTTTTTTTCGGGTCATCCTCATCGAGGATGATGGATTCTACCTCTTCCGCAGCCTCTCCTTTCTTTAGCTTCGTCTCATCCCTGGGGTCTAGGGTATTAATATTGTAAGTGGTTGTAGCCCTCTTGTGTGCCTCTCTTTCTTCAACGGAGTTGTAGTAACATTCTCGCGCTGTCGTCTGGTATCCCTGAACTTCCCCTACCCCATAAGGGGTAGAAAATTTAATCATCTGATGGACCGTAGACGGCACAGCTTCAAAAACCTTGAGTGCCACATGCCCCAGTATGATGTTGTAGGCCGAAAATACATGTTCATCCATCACAAAGAAACTGGCCTTCTTAGTAAGCCATCTCGGCATCCTGACATCGGCCTCATACACTCCAAGGGGATGAACCTTTTCCCCACTGAACCCAATCAATGGATGATGGTATGGGACGAGTCTAGCACGGCTGAGACCTAAGGCTTTGAAGCACGGCCAAAATATTACATCTGCAGAACTGCCCCCTTCGACCAATATCCTCAGCACCTCACACCCGTGCACCCTAGTTGTAATGACGAGTGGGTCATCGTGTGGGTCTAGGAGGCCTTTAAAATCCATTCTTGAGAACCCCACTATCAGAGTGTCCATATCGACCTTCTTCCTTCTTTCTGACTTGACCTCCAGAGAGGTTGAGTGTACCGTCTTCATCACTGCCTTGGCCTCAGCCACATGAACCTTCCTGTCAGGGACCTCAGACCCTCCTCCTGCTAGACCCCGGAGATCATTCCCACTCCAAGCGAGATTATATTAAGCCTCTTGACAGGGCCTTGATCGTCTCTCGACGGGAGGTCAGGGTGGTCCTCATCATCAGAAGGGTCGTCCCCTCTTTTTTGAAGACCTTCTTTACATGTATCACCTCGCTTTTTTCTGGGGTCATCCCCTCGGCCCCTCTTGAAGACACCTCTGTCGACGTATTTTCTGAGCTTCCCTTCTTTCAGCATCTTCTCAATCTCATCTTTCAAAGAGAAATATTTGTCTGTTATGTGGCCATAGTCTTGGTGAAATTCGCACCATTGGTTTTTATTCCTCTTGTTGGGGGCTGCCCTCAACTTCTCAGGCCACTTCAGAGACCGGTCACTCTTTATCTCATTGGGAATATGTTCATAGCTGACCATTAGAGGGGTGTAACCAGCGAACTTATCGTCCGTAGACCTCTTCTTCCCCTCTTTATTCTTCTTAGGGTATTTACCCCTACTAGCGCCTCCTTTTTTGTCTTCGTATTTTACGGCCATCGCCTCTTCGGCGTTCATTACCTTTCCTGCTGTTGATAGCAATTCATCCATCATCCTCGGAGGGTCTTCAGCAAGCTTCCATAACAGCTTCCCCTTTTGGAGTCCTCCGATCAGGGCTGTCATAGCTATGCTCTCCTCATAGTCTTCCACCTCTAACTTTTCTTTGTTAAATCTGGATATGTAGTCTCTTAGACTCTCATTCTTCCCCTGCTTAACATAGAACATGTGGGTGGTCTTCTTATGCGGCCTCATCCCAAAGCAAAAGTTTTGGATGAACCGGTCTGCCAACTGCTTCAAGTTTTTAATCGAGTTTTTTAAGAGAGACGTGTACCAGATATGTGCCGCCCCAGTCAGGGTACCAGAGAAGGCACGACACCTCATCTCACCTCAGATAGAGTATATGTTTGCTGCTGATTGATACATCTTAACATGGTGGACAGGGTTGGTGCTCCCATCATATCTTGGTGTGACTACAGGTGCCTTGAACTTTGATGGCGTAGGGAAGTTGACTATCTTCGCCACAAAGGGTGAGCCCATGGTGTATTTCCTTTGAAGAAGGTCCCGACTTTTCAGTATATCGCCAATCTTATCCTCCAATCGCTGGGTCGAGTCGTTCCATGGCCTCGTAGGGTCGGCCTGGCCGATGTTATCCCCTGCCGCCTCTTTGAGATGGCCGAAAGGCCAACCACGACCGCGGCTGGCCTATGTCGATTGTTTACTTCCCCCTGGCCGGCCCCCGTGGGGTCGGTCATCTGCTGCCTCCCTTCTGGACCTCACAGCACTCCTTGACCTGGATAATTTTTCCTGCAAGTCATTTACTGGGCCCAACCTTTCAAAGGCCGACCCCTTGCTCAAGCGATCGAAAGCAGAGCCTCTTGGGCGATCGTCAGGATTTTTCCTTCCACGCTTCCCTATGCTCTCCTGGAGAGGTCGTACAGTATTGTTGGAGACCTCATACGGTTCCCAGCATTCTATGGGGGCCTCCTCACCCTCCAGATCATCATACCTGACCTCAGGGTAAGGGTTTCTTTGCCTCCCCAGGCATAGACGCCGGGGGTCAGCAACATCCCTACGCCGCTGAGGGGGTGGTAGGTCTTTGCGTGGTGCCTGGGGTGGTCCCCTGGCCTCATGATGTCCTGGAGCTGTTGTCAGAGTAATCATCTCAGGTGAGACCCCTGGTGGTCTTAGTATGTTCTGGCTTAGAGTTTTGAACTGCTCCTGCATGATCCGCTGGCTTGCTGCCAGAGACTTCAAGGCTGCCTCCACATCAGACATCTCAGACTGAGCTGGCGGCTGACTGGAGCTGGGTCCTAATCCACTATTCGGTGGAGGGAGTGGCGGTGGTGGCATCTCAGGTGCTATGTGTTTGAGCTATGAACAGCTGAACTAGAAAAAAGACTGGTGAGATTGAGAACCTTAGTGGGTCTCTTTCAATGGTGAAACATCTCCTCTCAGGGGGAGAACTAGCTCACCACCAGAGTGCCCAGTGAGGTCAAGCTGTATTCAAGGAAGAGACGTCTTCTCGTTTCCACAGATGGCGCTAAACTGGTCATGTTGAAATCTTGCACCACCAGATTAATGATGATAATCTCAAACTATAGTAACCATGGAATCCATAGAGATGTAAGTGTATAAGTGTGTAGAAGGAGATGAGTATAAGAGGAACAAGACAATGATGTATAGTGGTTCAGCCAATTTGTCCTACATCCACTGTGAGTGTGTGATCCACTAAGTATGGGCACTAATGGCCTTGGATACAATGCACATAAGCTCACTTTCTCTCTCTACTGTGTGTATCAACAGAGTTTTTCTAGGGTTACAATTATCGATCGATCATCCCCCAGGTATGCATGGTGCATGTGAATGGTGATTTAGCCAATCTCTTGTTGACACCTGTAGATGCTAAATGATGATATAATATTCCCTCACGTGAGGGTGTGATTTGGTTATAACGGTCTCCCACGTGCCATGTGAGCCTTACGCGCAATGTTCCACGCGTCTCCCAAACCACGCACTATGATGATTTCACCCTCGACCTTTGATATGAGTCTGAGGGCAAAGTTCCTTCCGGTAATGAGTCTGGCCTAATTTGGGCCTCGTACTGTCGTACCCTCGGAGGGTCGTCTGGAGCCTGATGAAGGGTCGGCCCCCTGAGGGGTCGTCCGGAGCCTAGAGCCTGATGAAGGGTCAGCCCCCTGTGGGGTTGTCCGGTTGGAGGGCGCCCTCGGCCTGGCCAAGGATTCATATGGGCATATCAATGAGGTAAGATATTATGAGTGCGAGGGCAAGGGTCATAAAGCCCATGAGCGTGACACTATGATAAAGACAAAGGGTGAAGGAAAACTTGCATATAAAGTAACTCATAGTGATAATGATGTCGAGTTAATGGATTCTAGGAATGAATCATCACATGAACCAAATTTTTATGCATTCATAGCGAGTCACATCAATATTTTTATTTCATCCCGCATTGATGAGGACATTTTAAAATGTGATAGCCACAACAATTTATCGAACCACTTTGGGGAGAGTGAGGATGATGATGAGATTTTATGTGGGGGATAAATTGACCTTCAAAATTAGTACACCAAAAATTATAAAGAGTCTTTAAGAACCAAAAAAGAAAAATAGAAGTTTGATTTTTAGGGTATTTGATTTAGAGAAGGTGGTGATAGCATTGAGAGAGTGTGAGGCATCGGTGAGTCAACTTGAGAAGTTAAAAGTTTCATTATATGAGCAATTTATTATGGTTGGTCGGGAGAAGACCGATTTGACCAACACTTTGGCTAGTCTTATGAGAGATCATTGAGCTTTGTTGGAGACTCATGAGAAACTCGAAGCCCGTATATCCCAACTCGATAAAGATCTTGAACATGGCCGTGAGGTCAAGGTCACTTTAGATAACACATCTAAGAAGGTTAGAAAGATGTTCCTCAGTCCCATATTAGGTTTTAACAAGAGATAAGGAATAGGTTATGATGGTGCATCCACTTTCAATGTCGCACCCAAGACAGTCACCAAGTTTGTGATGGATCCTTATGGCCCTCATCCTAACCCACGTAGAAGATCGAACTCACCAAGGAAAGTGCGTCCTAGGAAATTTGATTAAGGTATACCCAAGACAATTTATGTTTGTTCCCATTGCAAATAAAGAGGTCACCTTAAGGAGTTTTGTTTTAAGATAGGGAAAGTTTCTCACACAAGTGTTTCTCGATATGCTCCCACACGTGTTCACACATGTTTTTTTTGCACGCACTCCCACACGTGGTCCTACTCATCCATACACTATCATAGAGATTTTGAGAGTTTTTTAGAGCATATAGAGTTTTTAGTCAAAGCTTCGCAAAGTTTGATGGAGGAATTTCAAAAGATGTATATTCCTATTAAGAAAACCTCCCGAACTAAGGATTGAGGTTATGATTTTGTCTATTATCATGTGATTATCATGATCATATCTTTTATCCCTATTTTTAGATTTTATTTCTCTTGTACTTTTATGAATTTATATGCTTTATTTTGGAAAAATCTTGAAAAATTCAAAATGATTTTTATTTTTAAGAAAAAGTTTTAAAAAGTTCAAAAAGATTTTATTTTTGATAAAAACTTTGAAAAAAGACAAAAAGATTTTTGTATTTTTTGTTTTTCACCATATATGGATGGACATTTAAGATATTCGAGTTACCCCTACATTCCATCCATTCATGTGACCTTTTTATGGTGTTTTGAGACATGGTTTCCTTTCTTTACTATGCTTAATAATGTGGATAGCATTTCGTTGTTCATTTATGATACTTTCTTTATGCTAGACCCCTTATCACATTTATCACACACGTGCATTGACTTTTTAAACATTATTTTTACTTTTCATACGTCGAATATAGTGTGATCATCTCAATCATTCTTAAAAACTAACCAAGTGTAATAGGGATAAGTTGTGCTTGTAAGAACCATTGCCCGAGTTTCGTTTCTCAAAAAATTGTTATATGTTAAGCAAAGGAAAGGGGCTATGAAAGACCAAAATTCTCTTTGAGTTAAAGCCCACCATTTGCAAAAAAGATCCTAAGAGATTAATGGCACATAAAAACAAAAGTTCCAAGGCCATTTTTTATTCCATTGATGCATCATCACATATGAGCATTATGATATCTTCAGACTATTGATAGTAAACTCTCATTTATAAGAGATTTTGAGGGTATTATAAAGTAGAATATTAGTGGTTTTGTACAACAAAATCTCTTGAAAATCATTAAATAGTTAGGCATTATTATTTTGAGAGGGATTTAAATTCATGTCATGTTGCACAAGTCGAGTCAATTTCATTTAAGTTCAACATTTTCACACCTAAGTTTGAAATTGAGTTCTTTCTTTAGAAGTATCTCACTGACTTCATGTGACTCTGTTATGAATGCCTTTGTTGATTTTCCTATGGATAATGTTCACACAATTACACTAAGTTTTCTTGATTGGGATATTTTAGCATTATTCCACGGTGTCATGTATTTGTACAAATATGCACTTTTTATACTTGAAAATTTTCAAAAAGAGTTTTTTTTATAGCCTTTTAGAAATTTATCACATATGTTATATTATTTATCTTTATAATGTTACTTCTTTTGGGTTCGGGTGATGCTATAATTCATGGTTAGTTTCTTACCCTTTGTCTATTATAGAGAAAAAGAGGGAGAAAAAATTAAGAGGACTTTATTTTCTTAAAACTCGTACGCATCACGGTATTCTTTTCTTCCATGTGTATAGGTCTCTTCCACTTTGATAATGATCTCAGGGACTACACAAGATGAATAATTTTAGTTGAAGACAAAGTTTAGAATTTCATTCCGTTTTGGGTTGGGAAAACATTAGTTGAACATTATCTTAAGGGTTTTACTATAATTTGGTTTCAGTTTTTATTTTTGTACCGGAATAGCCAAAGGGGGATATTTATAAGAGTGAGATTTTATAATTACTCATAGCTTAGTTACTTTCGCACATCCTACTACAGACCAGAGTTTCAAACTGAACACTATATTCTCATTAGCCTCCATGATTATTTGAAGACATTTAGTAATTGAGTAACATTTTCAAATTTCAAGACATTGGAATTGTCACTAACACTTTATGGAGGTATATGAAATTTGTGATTTCGATTTTACTCGGTCAAATTTATTCTGGGATCTTTTATTTCTTAATCGAGGAACTTTTTCTAAAATGATTTTAAAAGTAATTTTTTTGTGTCTTTAGTTCGTTGGAACGAGGTTAAATTTTATTGGAATGAAGTGCTATTTTTGTTAGAAAAAACTTTCTAATGAGCATCTAACGAGATCATCTTTGTTTGACAGAACAACTCTCGATGGAAGTTTGCTGGAAGGTGGATCAAATGAAATAAACCTTTCATTTGAAAGATATTGGACCTCATTAGAACAATATCTTATTTTCATTCAAACAAAGTCCTATTTTCGTTCAAATGAGATCGTCACCTCAAAAAATATGTTTTATGTGAAAAGAATTATTTTGGACTGTTTTGCACAACTCGTTTGGAGAGAATTATTTGTAATACTTCCACCAAAAGTTTTCCTCTTTGTGTTTCAAAGAAACACTTTTTCTTTCAAAATCATACATTCTTGAATATGATTTGTTGAGTTTTGTTAAACCCAATTTTCCAAATACTACATCAAACCCTTGTAGAGTGATCTCTACTAGTGATTGTCGAATTACGACTCTATGGTTGAAGAAGAAAGGATCCTGCAATCTTGTGTATGATTGATAGAGAGTGAGGGAAGAGATGCTTTATGTTGGTGGTGCTGGACTGCATCACTTTCTTTCAAAGATTTGAAGACCTTTGTGATAGACATAGTGGATCTCTAAGTAGTTTGTAGGTCATCAAGTCCATCAAATTATTTTTCAGTGCAGAAATCAAGTTATTTCCCGAAAGGCATTTTTTCCTCGAACACTCTTCTTTTTATTGGTCTGATTGTGTTGTTTGGTACATTTAATTGAACTCCATCTATCATGCCCACCTAAATATAATCAAAATAAAATTTGGTTTAAAAAATTGGATCTTTATTTGTGTAACCTAAGATACAAATAATTTCATATAACGCCTTCATGCGTTTATAATCTTTAGTGATATTTATTTGGTTTTAAATATTTTGACTTCTTCTTTACTGCTATTTCTTATGTTTTTCTTTACTAATGAATGTTTGCTTTTGTATGTGTTTGTCTGAGGTTTGCC
Source organism: Sambucus nigra (assembly GCA_949130495.1). NCBI lineage: Eukaryota > Viridiplantae > Streptophyta > Magnoliopsida > Dipsacales > Adoxaceae > Sambucus > Sambucus nigra. The sequence continues at coordinate 43,981,984 of OX422221.1, forward strand.
AATTAAGCAATATTCCCATTATTTGCCTAAGATTTCTTGGTAAAGCAAAAAAAATTAGTAGAAGCCCTTTTGAAGAGGATTTGAAGGTACATTGATCTTTGTTTTGTAAATTTAGAGGCTTTTAAAGTCAAAACTGAGTTTTGTTATGGCTCATAAGACTTCAGAGTTTATAACTTGCACATTTTTAAGACTCTGTATCTCAAAAAATTTACATATAAACACTTAGCTCCCAAAATGTTTTGAGAAAGGAAGTTAAAAAATAAATTTTCTAATAGTATGAAAACCTTATATTTACAACTAACTAAAGGCAGAAGCCTTTTAATGCTTTAAAAATTCGCTCCCCAAAAGGGTCATAAGACCTACATATTTTACTTAGGATGGAAGCCTTAGGACAAAAATAGGTTCCACTAAGTGTTCTAAGACCTATAAACTTGACTAAGGATGAAAATATTATATTTAAAATCTGAAGTTCCACAATGGGTCCTATGACCTCTCAATTGTAGCACACTATGATGAAAGCCTTGTGGTATAAAAACTGAAGTTCTGCAATGGGTCCTAAGACCTCTTAACTGCATTCCACTAGGATAAAAGCCTTGTGGTATAAAATCTGAATTTCCACAATGGACCCTAAGAGATATTAACCAAGGATAAAAGACTTACAACTTTGGGACGTTGCACCATTATTTTTAAAATCGAATGTTTGCAAAAAGAATTCTTCGAACATAAACACTCACCCCCTCATCCCAAAAAATAATTTGAGAAAGAAAGTATTTTCTAAGCCTAAGTTTTGTCATTCATGGTCTTTAAAGGATTTTTCACCTATTTTAATGCTTGACCTCCAAGTTTCTTTTTAAATGATGGCTTAAAGTTTTAAGACATGGTTTCTAACATGAACATTGTATTCAGACAACATAGTTAGAAAAAAGGTTATTTCCATTTTATTTCAATAGTATAGTATATCATTGTAAGTATTTCTTAAGATGTAGTACATTACAGGGGTGAGAAAGTTCATATCCCTCATATTCTTTAGATAATGGCATCCTAGCCTTGCTATCTTGGCCACTACATAAGGTCCTTCCCTTTTCGAGACCACTTTTCCATCACTTGGATTTTTGGTTGCAATGGTGACCTCCCTCGTGACCAAGTCCTCCACTTTGAATTCTCTAAGGCAAATTTTTTTTTATTGAAGTAAGAGGATGTTGTTTTTTATAAGTATCCGTCCTGATCATCATATCTTCTTGTTTATACTCTAATTTATCTAGGTACCTTTTGATCCCCTCAACATTAACCTCTAACTAGAGTTGATCCCCCCTCTGTGTTGGTATCTCGATCTCGATTAGGATGATAGCCTCATTGTCAAAGGTCTGAGAAATGGGGTTCCCCTATTAAACCTCTAACAGTTGTTGCTTAGAAGCTCCTTTTCCTATAGATCCTTAGATTTCTCCAATTTCTTTCTCAAACTGAGGAAGATGGTTCGGTTAGTTAACTCAACTTATTTGTTTGATCGAGGATGGATTGGGATGAGTAGTGGTTTCTAATATCATAGTTTGAGTAAAATCATCTAAACGTTGGGTTGTCAAACTATTTTGCATTACCAGAGATTATAATTCTTCAAAATCCAACCCTATAGATTATATTCTTCAAGATGAAGTTAGTGGATTTCTTCTCTGTGATGGGGGAAAAGTGCTCAGTTACATTGTAATACCCCATATTTTTTATTGAATTGAAATTGAAAATAAATAAATAAAAACTATGCGAGTATATATATTCGAAATGTTTGGAAATGAAACTATGTTAGTATATATATTCAAAATGTTTGGAAATGAAAAGTTAAAATGAATTCATTGAGATACGAATGTGCGACTTAAATATTAGAAGCGAATTAACGCGTAAAAGGATCGAGAGGGTTAAATTTGGGGCAATGGAATTTTTATAAATAAACTAACCCTATGTATAAATAAAAGAGAAGAGAAGAATTCTTCATTTTATCATTTCACAAAAGGGGGCTAGGGTTTCGTAGAGAGAGAGAGAGTAAGAAGAGAAGAAAGATAAGATGATTTCAAGAGGATTTCAAGAGGATTCAATTTCTCCATACAATCCAAGGCAAGTTAATAACCTATATGTGTATAATATGTATCTATAATGAAATTTCACATGAACATGTATTTGGATCCCTAAATTAATATGAAATTGATGCTAAAAATAATAAGGAATGTATCAGGATCATCCTCCAAGTAGATTCAAATGTAATAACATCATTGCAGGGGTTGAGTTGTAGAACAACCTCTTGAATTTGAGAAATCTACGAAATTGAGTAAATCATCATATTAAAAACTGTTTTGAGCTGTTTTGGTTCTGAAATTGGATGTTTTGTCCACGTTGTCCGGTAGAAAATCATATTCTAGACAACTTTGTAATTCTAAGTTTTTTCAAAAATGGATCAGAAAATCCTCGAATATGCGTTTTACAATTCTGCGCAAAAAGTTGTTGTGAATAGGTCTGAACTGTATATGTTAGTTTTGGGTTTGTTTTAGGCCAGGTATGGTAGTGTGCTCGAGTGTCCTTGTAGAAAATCATATTCCGAACAACTTTGTAGTTTTAAGTTTTTCCAAAAACGGATCGAAAAAGCCTCAAATCGACGTTTTACAATTCTGCGCAGAAAGTTGTCGAAAACAGGGACGAATATTATATGTTAGTTTGTGGTCTGTTTTAGGCCGGCTATGGTAGCGTTCTCATAGTCCTTGTAGAAAATCACATTTTGAATAACTTTGCAGTTTTAAGTTTTTCCAAAACCGAATCGAAAAAGCCTGAATCTACACTTTAAATTCTGGGAGCATGTTGTTGAAATAAGAGCGCTAAGGGTGTTCATGTTTTTAGAAATATAATTGCGGTGTTGTGCCTAATATCCTAACTTGATCACATACTTATGGTTATTAGGGATATATAACATTGAAATGATTTGATGTTGAATTAGTAAATTAATGATGTAAATTATGATATATTGTAAATACTGACTATTGTATAACTCGAGTAAGAGACTTAACACGATTGTATATATACATAAGCGTGAAATTATTTTACATGTATATTGTCGAGTATACACTAGACTATTCCTTCGGTCAACGAAGGAACATATTTAATGCGATTTATTGTGATTGATCCGGTTAGGTTCCGCTCGAGTACCGTGTCAGAGATAAACCACCAGAACCGGACACATGGTTGTAATGCGGGTCGGATAGAAAGACCTTGGAATGCCATATGATTTAGGACTTAGTATGATTGCCCTTGCCACGTAATATTGGGGAATATTCGCGTGTAGGCCTAGTGTTATGACTTGTTCCCCCGGGTAACGATAGTGACCCGATCTGACTTGTTGTGTGAGATATTATGCTTGTGTCTTAAAGTAATATCCTGAATCAATAAATTTGATATTATACTTGAAGGAAATATTTTGATACATTAAATACTTAAATGAGATTAATAATGATTAATCATTATACGATATGAGACTACACGTTACTCAAGTTTGGGTTAGGTAGTCATGACATAGGAACATTGATTGTGTAATTGAACAACTTAATTACTGGAGACGAGTAATGACTAGTGTGATTTCATTATAAGTACATCTTATAATTTTATATCTTGTTTTCTTTCTTTGACGTTCGTATATCTTAATTCTTGCTCCTCTCCTACATATATAATATATGACAGGTCCTCGCCCCACTAGACAATAGGCTATGGAGCTTGATGAGATCATATCAATCTTAGGATTCCTGTAGCCGTGGAGTTATTCTATTTTAATTTATGTCATTTGTTTCCCTTTTCTTAAGGTTGGTATCAAAGATTAATATCACTTTGTTTATACTTGGGATTTGAGAGAATTGTTGTATTATGTTTTCCCGTTTTGTGTTGGGCCACATGTATTGACATTTTATATTTTCAGTTTGATATTACTGATTAATTATTACAGTTAATAATTATGAGTTGGTTTCACTTGGTATAGCTGTTATGATGTGATATGGTTACACGTATAAAAATGTACATGTTTACTTTACTGCGTTTATTTAAATTATGTTTCTAATGCCAATAAATTGATGCTCCACTTTAATTTAATTGGGCGTAGCTAACCGAATTAGATATAAAAAGCAGGGTTGTCATAGTTGCTATCAGAGCACGGTTTTAGAGCCTTTAGGGATATGAGGGCATCTGTTATGTTTTTCGCTCATCGTTTCCTTGATACGAAGACCCTTACGATTAGGTCTTGTATTTTATGACTTGGAAATTCTTCATGCTACGATTTTAACGGGCGATTTGGAGTTAGCCTCGTGTATAAAGAGGGTTCCTTATTTGGATTTCATTCGTGACACGTCCCACGCATGAGGTAAATCTCCGATCGACCACGGGATAGTACGTGTGAGGTTCGTGTATGAGTACTTGTTATAATTATGACTAGTGCTCCACTTGAATAATTTTTTTAGGATACGTGTCCACTTACTATCTTTTAAGATGGTTATTTGATGAGACGTGGACTCTGGGAGGGCAAAGGGTCCAAGAATTTTAGGAAACCGCGATTCACGTGTAACTATCGTAGTTTCATTGCCCACCAATAGGTGAGTGGACCGATGTTGAACTCAATGATGGAGTTGACTTTTGGTGCTTTAGGAGAGGAAAACCCATACATTTATTGTGCATTATCAACTTTGAATATCGTCCCTCTTATGGCTGTAAAGAAGTTGGTATAAATTATAGCCCACCCTCGAGTACGACTGAGTTGTTGATACCACTTACGTGTGTAGGTATCTGAAGTTGTTTCGAATGTGGAAGGGTAGAGGTTTAGATATGGCATACCTCAAAATGGTGTGGTCCAGTTGTTGTTGTGACATTTTCTTGAGAAGGAATTATCGCACTACACCCATGATGGACAGACTGCTGAGGCATTCGATGACGTATTAATCAGTGAATGGTTAACGAAGTAAGTCTTGTGGTAATCAGAGTATATTATTACTCATGAACATGTAAAGGAAGGGTTGTGATTTGGGAGAGTACTACTCCAAATCGGTGTATGTCCCACCCCATTAAAGGAAGACCTGAGGGGTCTAATTTTGGTGTAAGAAAGAGTGTTATCATACTTGTGAAAAGCACGAACTAGATTCATTCGTTTTATGATGTATAATGGGAGATTCATGAGTCTGAATCTGGAATGCATAAGTAATTATCCTTAAAATATTGTGTTGATATCAGGGAAGTTTGGTAGGTATGTAAACCTACACGTTGTCCACACGAGCGATAGATGTCGTATTGGGGTGACACAGTGTTTCCATAGTGTTCTGATTTGATAAAATCCGTAATGGAATCAACTTAAGGCCAATTACATGTGTGTTCGATCATGCACAAGATACTTTAGTGGGTTGGGTACTCACATGTTCAGAGTGGAATGTTTGGGCGAGTTATCCCGAAAAAGCTCGTGAGAAGGTATCAGTAATGTTGCGATGTCTTGGCTATGGACACTAAGGATGAGGAAGTCTGTATCGCAAGGTCATACGAGGATTGACATTGGAGAAGTCCATAATTGTCGAGGGAGTCTTCTTTCCATATTTGGTAATGATTGGAGTTCAGTGTTCTTCGTAAAGCCCTAGATTAGAATGGGTGTTCAATAAGACGTGGTTATCTTATTTTGTAACATTAGTATATTTGTTAAAAGTTATCGAGAATGGGATGTGAATATGGGTAAGCTAAGGGATGGAGTTAAGCTGGAGTTACCAGTTGTGAACCCTACGGTGATTAGAGAATCTCGAGGGACGAGTTATCGAGTGAGAACATCACGAGGGAGTGTTCAATAGGCATTTCATTTGATATGATTGTGATTGCTTAAGTTGGTGATATATCCACGAGTTTGGTTTTATGTTACCACCCAGTGATTGGGGGTACTAATTTATTGCACCGTGATAATGGTGGTGCTTGATTTTGAATCCATCTGATATGGTAATTTGGTTGTGTTGTGGCCCTAGTTATGTATTAATGTGAATTAGAGCACGAGTGAGTAGTTAGTGACATGTTTTTTACTTAGATCGTGTGTGATTAAAGACGCGTTTCGAAACCAAGTGTAAGATGTTTGATTCTGGTGACGTCTATACTAGTGAATAGTCATACCCTGATGGTCTTTTGATAATGGAAGAGTCGCGTGTAGCTCCGTCTGTAATGACCCCACTTTTATATATAGTTTGTTTTTACACTCTTATGTTACTTATTATCTTATTAATGTTGTATTATTATATATGTGGTATTATTGGCTATCAATATAACAAACCCCATTTTTAATTACGAAGAATCAACAGTAAATTGGATCAAATCGAAGTCTTATGACATATCTTAAGGCAAATAATAAGTTTTGGGGTAGGAAATATAATTTTATGAAACTTTAAGGACTAAAATAAAAATATAAAATGGGTCATTTTGTAAATAAAATATTTTCAAGGACCTCTAAGAAATATTCAAAATATATAGTGAAATTACCAAAATACCCTTCATGTGTGAAATGACCCTTATACCCTTATCACCTTTCCACCACGTGCTGGTCACTTCCACCTTCCACATGTCATCTGTAAAGAGAGAGCTAAAACACTTGTCATCATTTGGTGATATTAACACTGCAAGACCACTCCGGATCGCGACACCTCGGTGTTGGGCCTTAGGGTTCATTTGAAACTCACACCAATTCCTTGAGAATTATAGTAAGAAATAGTGATAGAAAGCTTGGGAAATATCTTAAGAAGGAGTTCTATAATTTCGAAGAAAGAATTCATTTCGTAGGTATGATTTTATTTAAATGTTATAATGTATTTTTATAGTTATAATTTTGTGTTTTATAGCTTTACTTAGTATTTATGCTGGTAAAATACACTAAGGACTTCACTAATCAAAACTTAAAGTTTGGAAGAAATCCAAGTTGATTTTCTTTTTATGTAAACTTGTTTGAAATTGTATATATGCTTTTAAAAATGATTTTTTAAAAGTAATTTCTTGTTATTATGGAATCCCATTTAAGTAATTCCAAAGTCAGGCCCGGTGAAATTATGTCTAGACGAGATGGTATTTAAGTGGTACCCTGTGACCCTCCATCTCTACTGGGAATAAATTGAGAAATGTTCTGTCTAGAGGAGATGGTATTTAAGCGGTCCCCCTATGACCCTCCATCTCTACTGGGAACCGACTGATTAGGAAGAACTATGAATTGAATCCTTTAATTACGATCAATAAGTTTTAAAAGTTAAGAAAATGATTTTTTAGTAATCCTATGAAACAAGTTACTATTAAAATACAATATGTAGACTGGACCTTGTTTAGAACATATACTTAAACCTTTATCGTATTTGTTAGATTAACGTGCGATCGAAGACTCGTTATCTATAATTTCAACCTCTATTTTAGGTGAGTACTCTATGCAATTTCTTGCACGTTCTGATTATATTATATTATATTATATTATATTATATTATATTATATTATATTATATTATATTATATTATATTATATTATATTATATTATATAATATTATGCAAACTATGTATATTTTGTGAAATGCTTTTATTCTCAAAATGCATCTGATACCGATGATTTTATCGTTTGTTATATGTTTATTTCTCTCCATATAAACATCTGATTTGAATTCTAAAATTTCTTATTCGGCCTATGGAAACTCTATTACTATGTTGCCCTTGACTACCGGGTGGAAATATTTGGGTGGTACCTTCCCAGCTGGTTTATCGCTGGTGTGCCCTAAACAAGGCATTGTTCCAGAAATCATGATTATCTGTCTGTGATGTTATCGGATGGAAACATTTGGTTACACTATCTATCTGGATATTAGAGTATACATGGCCACTAAAAAACTGAATAATTGACATATGCTCAATTGTTTTATCTACTCTGTTCTGAACTGTTTATTCTGAATATATATATATATATATTGTCATTTACTTTATATATATTACTTGAAATTCCTATCTCTATGTATATACCTTCTGTTCTAAATTGAATAGGTATCTATTTTCTAAAAACCTTGAAATATTTGGAGATTGAATCTCATTCGGTTTTTAGCTGATGTTTTATAATTAACCATTTTTCAGGAAATAATTAGGAAAACGGATGGAACATAAGGGGACTATGTTGAAGATTTAGCTTTTAGAGCTCTTTTTGTTACATTAAGTAGAACTTTGTTTTATTAGATAAAGGATGTTTGGCTTTTTAATTAAAAGGCTTTAAAATTTCTGTCAAGTTGTAACTCTTGGATATTTTAATATAAATGAAGTTTCCTTTAGAAAGCTCTGATGATGTAATTCCTTCACTTTCAGCATTTTACGATTCATAACCATGTGATTATACTTCCGCTATATATATATATATATATATATATATATATATATTTAAAAGAAAAATTTTGACGCCAGAATATTGGATGCATTGGTGGCATGTCAAAACACTCGTTTCCAACGATTTTTGGGTCGGGGTCGTGACAGAGGTGGTATCAGAGCCAAGTTATGAACCCTTAGACTACTGAGCATAGGTTTCGAATGTTATAGATTTTGTGTTTCCATCCTTAGGAGATAGTATTAAAAATATAATTTATGTGATAACCCTCCCTATGTGTTATATTATTTATAATTGGTCTTTTAGTTTTTAATATTGATATAGTATAGTAGATCTTACGTTTGGCCATGACTGTAGAAAATGACCAATAGAAGATCATCAATGGGAACTAGCGATTCGAGTATAGAAGGACTGGAAGGTGCATACAAGCCAATTGAAAGTCTGGCAAAGATTGTGGAGCAGCAGGTGAACAATGGAGTACCAAAGAATCTTGAACTAAGTAGATGTACTATTGAATAGTTCAAGAAGTTGAATCCTCCATCTTTTAAAGGTACTCCTAACCCCACCGAAGCAGAAAGTTGGGTGATGCAGATGGAAAAGATACTCGATGTTCTTAAGTGTACTGATGAACAAAGGGTGTTATTTGTAATACTTATGTTAGAAGGGGAGGCCGAACATTGGTGGATAATGACTAAGAGAATACACGGGGAAAGGAATACTTACATAGGTTGGAATGATTTCTTAGTAATATTTTATGAGAAATATTTTCCGAAAACGGTGAAAGACGAAATGGCAGCTGACTTCATGAGTTTGGTTCAAGGGAATATGACGGTTAGTCAATATGAGGCAAAGTTTACTGAGTTATCCCGTTTTGCACGTCATGTTGTAGCAACTGATGTTTTAAGAGCGAAGAAGTTTGAGCGTGGGTTAAGGTTGAATATTCGTAGTCGAATTTCCATCCTGAAATTAACATCATTTATTGATGTCGTGACTAGGGCTACAATAGCTGAGAGGGATGGTGACGATTAGAATCGAATTAGAGATGGAAAGAGGAAGTTTGGGGAACAAAAAGGAAAGAACCCGAATAATAGAATTTTTTTTAGGAACACATCCAATGTTGGGGGATCTAGTGATAACAAACATTATAATAACCAGACATGTCAGCAATGAGGAAAGATGCATGGAGGACGACCTTGTTATAAGGATTCAGGAGCTTGTTTTAGATGTGGACAGAAAGGACATCAGATAAAAGAATGCCCAAACCCAGCAAGGGTTCCGATAAAGCCTTCAAGTGCAAAGAAGGATCAAGATAGGCAGGGTAGAGTTTTCATACTTTCTGATACCCAAGCTTCTAATGCGGTAGTGTTAGGTACACTTTCTATATGTTCACAACCTTTTAAAGCTTTGATAGATCCTGGTTCCACCCATTCGTTCATATCTATACATGTATTAAATCGCTTTCATAAATTTCCTGAACCCTTGAATCATAACATACATGTTTGTACTCCTTCGGGTGAGTTATTGATGGGTAAATTAGTATACAAGGCTAGCCCCATAGATATTGATAGTCATAAACTATTTGTTGATTTGATAGTTTTAGACATTAAAGATTTTGAAGTCATTTTGGGGATGGATTGGTTAGCATCACATCATGCTAAGGTAGACTGTTTTGAGAAGAGTGTTACTTTCCAAATTCCTCACCAACCAAAATTTAGTTTTGAAGGAACTGGCATCATATCTCCGATGTGTATTATATCTGCAATGCAAGCCTATAGTTTTCTTAAGAAAGGATATCGAGGATTTCTTGAAACTGTTACCAGTTTGCAGACAATAGGGCCTAGCTTAGAAGACATTCCTATCGCTAAGAAATTTACGGATGTTTTTCCAGATGATTTACCAGGCCTACCTCCTAATAGAGAAATAGAATTTATGATTGACCTTATTCCTGGAACTATACCAATCTCAAAACCACCATATCGTATGGCACCTTTAGAATTAAGAGAGTTAAAAGTTTAATTAGAAGACCTTTTAGACAAGGGTTTTATCAGACCAAGTATATCACCTTGGGATGCTCCAGTGTTATTTGTGAAAAAGAAGGATGGGACAATGAGACTATGTATAGATTATCGTGAACTGAATAAGGTAACCATTAAGAATAAATACCCCTTAGCTCGTATAGATGACTTGTTTGATCAATTAGAAGGTGCACAAGTATTCTCTAAGATTGACCTTAGGTCAGGCTATCATCAATTGAAGATTAAAGATGATCATATTTCAAAATCTGCATTTCGTACTAGATATGGTCATTATGAATTTCTTGTAATGCCATTTGGACTAACTAATGCACCAGCTGCTTGTATGGATATGATGAATAGGGTGTTTAGGAAATATTTGGATCAGTATGTGATTGTTTTTATTGATGACATCCTTATTTATTCCAAAAGTATTGAAGAACACGAAAAGCATTTAGAGACGGTATTACAAATCCTTAGGAAAGAGAAATTATATGCAAAATTAAAGAAGTGTGATTTTTGGATGCCTAGTGTTTCTTTTCTAGGACATGTCATATCTAAAGAGGGAGGGTCAGTTGACCCTCAAAAGATTGAGGCTATATTAGATTGGCCCAGACCAACTAATGTGAGTGAGATTCGTATTTTCCTTGGATTAGCAGGTTATTACCGAAGATTTGTTGAAGGAATTTCTAGCATTGCCAAACCTCTATCTAGGTTAACACAAAAGAAGGTAAAATATGAATGGTTTGAGCAAGCCGAGAAAAGTTTTCAAGAACTTAAGAATCGATTAGTAACTGCCCCAATTTTGACTATTCCTTCCGGGACAGTGAGATTTGTGATTTATAGTGATGCTTCTAAAAATGGTTTGGGATGTGTGCTAATGCAAAATGGAAAAGTAGTAGCTTACGCCTCGAGACAGTTAAAAACCCATGAGCAGAATTATCCAACCCATGACCTAGAATTAGCAGCTGTAATTTTTGCTCTTAAGATTTGGAGGCACTATTTGTATGGTGAGACTTGTGAGATTTATACCAATCATAAGAGTTTGAAGTATATATTTACTCAGAAAGAGTTGAATATGAGACAAAGGAGGTGGTTAGAATTGATGAAGGATTATGATGTAAATATTCACTATCACCCGGGGAAAGCTAATGTAGTAGCCGATGCTTTAAGTAGGAAGTCTACACCAAATTTAGCATGTCTTATTACAAGCTAGGAAGCACTGTTAAGGGATTTGAGAAGTATGGAAATAGATGTACGTATCTATAGCAAAGGAGGAATAATTACATACTTACAAGTACAACCCATGTTGATGGAGAGGATCAATATTGCACAAGTAAATGACCCACAACTGAAGAAGATTAGAGAAGAAGTCATCGAAGGTAAGAGAACTGAATTTGCGATGTGAGATGATATATTGAGGTTTGAAAATAGAGTGTGTGTGCCATGTGATGCCCAACTAAAGAAGCAAATTTTTTAGGAAAGTCATTACTCAAGATTCACATTTCATCCCGGATGTACAAATATGTATAAGGATCTTCGAGAAGTATTTTGGTGGAATGACATGAAGAGGGAGATAGCAGAATTTATATCTCAGTGTTTGGTTTGTCAACAAGTAAAGGTAGAACACAAAAACCATCAGATTTACTACAACCCCTACCTATCCCTGAGTAGAAATGGGAACATATTACTATGGATTTTGTGACAGGTTTATCGAGGAGTTCAAATGGTAATGACTCTATTTAGGTAAATATTTATAGGTTAACTAAATATGCTCATTTTCTTGCCATTAAGATTACCCATTCTTTAGAGAAGTTAGCTAAGTTGTATGTGCAGGAAATTATTAGGCTTCATGGAACCCCAATTTCAATTGTTTCTGACCGTGACCCTAGATTTGTGTCTCGCTTCTGGAAAAACCTACAAGAAGCCATGGGAACAAAATTGAATTTTAGCACTGCTTTTCATCCTCAAATGAATGGACAATCAGAGAGAACTATTCAAACCTTAGAGGATATTCTTAGGGCATGTCCACTTGATTTAAAAGGGAATTGGGATAATCATTTACCGTTAGTGGAATTCGCATATAATAATAGCTATCAAGCAAGTATTCAAATGGCTCCGTATGAGGCACTCTATGGTAGAAGGTGTCGTTCCCCTACATGTTGGGTAGAAGTTGGGGAAAGAAAATTATTGGGACCAAAATTGATTCAGATCACAGCAGAGAAGGTGAAATTAATACAAGACCGACTTCGAAACCGCTCAAAGCCGTCAAAAGATTTATGTTGACAATCGACACCGACAGTTAGAATTCCAAATAGGAGATTATATGTTCTTGCGAGTATCACCTGCAAAGGGAGTAATACGATTTGGGAAGAAAGGGAAATTAAGCCCAAGATACATATGACCTTTTGAAATCCTTGAACTGATAGGAGTTGTTGCGTATAAAATAGCCTTACCACCGGAACTCTCTAGTGTACATAATGTGTTTCACGTATCAATGATAAAGAAATATGTCCCAGATCCAAAACATATCTTAAGTCATGAGCCTCTTCAAGTTAGAGAAGATTTGTCGTACATTGAGCATCCAGTGGAAATTTTGGATCATAAAGATTAAATATTACGAACCAAGGTTATTCTACTAGTTAAAGTATTATGGCGGAATAATTATGTTGAAGAAGCAACGTGGGAGCAGGAAGATGAGATAAAGGAGCGATATCCATATCTTTTTGAAAATTAATGCAAGTAAAGTTTGGGACCAAATTTTTTATAAGGAGGGTAGGATGTAATGACCCCACTTTTATATATAGTTTGTTTTTACACTCTTGTGTTACTTATTATCCTATAAATGTTGTATTATTAGATATGTGGTATTATTGGCTATCAATATAACGAACCCCATTTTTAATTACGAAGAATCAACTATAAATTGGATCAAATCGAAGTCTTATGACATATTTTAAGGCAAATAATAAGTTTTGGGGTAGGAAATATAATTTTATGAAACTTTAAGGAGTAAAATAAAAATATAAAATGGGCCATTTTGTAAATAAAATATTTTCAAAGACCTATAAGAAATATTCAAAATATATAGTGTGAAATTACCAAAATACCCTTCATGTGTGAAATGACCCTTATACCCTTATCACCTTTCCACCATGTGTTGGTCACTTCCACCTTCCACATGTCATCTGTAAAGAGAGAGCTAAAACACTTGTCATCATTTGGTAATATTAACACTGCAAGACCACTCCGGATCGCGACACCTCGGTGTTGGGCCTTAGGGTTCATTTGAAACTCACACCAATTCCTTGAGAATTATAGTAAGAAAGAGTGATAGAAAGCTTGGGAAATATCTTAAGAAGGAGTTTATAATTTCGAAGAAAGAATTCATTTCGTAGGTATGAAACTATTTAAATGTTATAATGTATTTTTATAGTTTTAATTTTGTGTTTTATAGATTTACTTAGTAGTTATGCTGGTAAAATACACTAAGGACTTCACTAATCAAAACTTAAAGTTTGGAAGAAATCCAAGTTGATTTTATTTTCATGTAAACTTGTTTGAAATTGTATATACGCTTTTAAAATGATTTTTTAAAAGTAATTGCTCGTTATTATGGAATCCCATTTAAGTAATTCCAAAGTCAGGCCCGGTGAAATTATGTCTAGACGAGATGGTATTTAAATGGTACCCTGTGACCCTCCATCTCTACTGGGAATGAATTCGAAAACGTTTTGTCTAGAGGAGATGGTATTTAAGCGGTGCCCCTGTGACCCTCCATCTCTACTGGGAACCGACTGATTAGGAAGAACTATGAATTGAATCCTTTAATTACGATCAATAAGTTTTAAAAGTTAAGAAAATTATTTTTTAGTAATGCTTTGAAACAAGTTACTATTAAAATACAATATGTAGATTGGACCTTGTTTAGAACATATACTTAAACCTTTATCGTATTTGTTAGATTAACGTGCGATCGAAGACTCGTTATCTATAATTTCGACCTCTATTTTAGGTGAGTACTCTATGCAATTTCTTGCGCATTCTGATTATATTATATTATGCAAACTATGTATATTTTGTGAAATGCTTTTATTCTCAAAATTTATCTAATACCGATGATTTTGTCGTTTGTTATATGTTTATATCTCTCTATATAAACATCTGATTTGAATTCTAAAATTTCTTATTCGGCCTATGGAAACTCTATTACTATGTTAGCCTTGACTACCAGGTGGAAATATTTGGGTGGTACCTTCCCAGCTGGTTTATCTCTGGTGTACCCTAAACAAGGCATTGTTCCAGAAATCATGATTATCTTTCTGTGATGTTATCGGATAGAAACATTTGGTAACACTGTCTGTCTGGGTATTAGAGTATACATGGCCACTAAAAAACTGAATAATTGACATATGCTCAATTGTTTTATCTGCTCTGTTCTGAACTGTTTATTCTGAATATATATATATATATATATATATATATGTATATATATATATTATCATTTACTTTATATATATTACTTGAAATTCCTATCTCTATGTATATACCTTCTGTTCTAAATTGAATAGGTATCTATTTTCTGAAAACCTTGGAATATTTGGAGATTGAATCTCATTTGGCTTTTAGCTGATGTTTTATAATTAACCCTTTTTCAGGAAATAATTAGGAAAGCGGATGGAACATCAGGGGACTATGTTGAAGATTTAGCTTTTAGAGCTCTTTTGGTTACATTAAGTAGAACTTTGTTTTATTAGATAAAGGATGTTTGGCTCTTTAATTAAAAGGCTTTAAAATTTCTATCAAGTTGTAACTCTTGGATATTTTAATATAAATGAAGTTTCCTTTAGAAAGCTCTGATGATGTAATTCCTTCACTTTTAGTATTTTACGATTCATAACCATGTGATTATACTTCCGCTATATATATATATATATATATATATATATATATATATATATTAAAAGAAAAATTTTGACGCCAGAATATTTGATGCCTTGGTGGCATGTCAAGACACTCGTTCCCTACGATTTTTAGGTCGGGGTCGTGACACAATCAGTTTTTACGTAATTGATGATAGTGTTTCCAAGTGAGTGTCATCATTAATGGCAAGGATTAAGACATTTTGGGGTTTCAAATGTTGGACCTATTCATTGAAATGGCTGTCATAACCTCCACTGTAGGGGGACAACAAGAGAGTGTTTCTACCGTTGTTGAGAAGTTTTGTAAGGAGGGTGTGTACTCTTGGGCTAACACCTGCGAAGTGGTTCGTAAGATATTTAATTTTTACTTTAGTTATGCGTGGAGTACTGAGTGTAAATTGGGATCACGGTATATGAAGGTACCCGCTCCCTTATATTTATGACCTTTGACCTGTTGGATAGCACACTATTCTTCATAAAGATCAGGTAGCGTTGGTGTGCTGGAAGATGAGTATCCGGATGGTGAGTGTGCCAAATCTGATATTCTGATTTGGTATGATAAGTGGGAATTTTTGTTCTTAACTCATTGCTTAGAAAATGTACAAGCCTTATTCGTGGTTTGAAGAACCAAGTTCATTTCATATTCGGTGAGAAAATACTAATATACTCATTGTCCAAGGAAAATCCTGTTTGAGAGGTTAAATTCCTACACGTGTTTTTAACAAAAGAGCGGTAAGTCGAATCAAGCGAGGGTCTGTCGCCTTGGGTTAGAGCGACAAAACCATGAGAAGTGGGGGTATGCAAGGGGGTATATTGCATCTTGGGTTAGTTCGAAACCTTTAGGTGAGGCATCGTTGATCACCCAGAATGCAACTTTATCGGTGTTGTCTTGTTCGAGAGAGTATGAACCTGGTTGATATTATTTACCTAAGTCCAGACTTGGAAAGATGGAAAAATATTTGTAAGTGCATAGAAGTTGTATACTTATGCACATGTGAAACCTTAGTGGATAAAAAGGGTTGCCATATCGGTTGTCTCACCATCAATTTAAGTGCAAGGCAAGTGTTATTGACAACTCGGAGTAGAGTTGGCTTTTGAGCTTTCAGTACCATATGCTAGTCAATTCTAAGTTGAGTATCGAGGCATGATTGATGAATAGTGACATATGTATTGAATAGGCGAAGTTGGATTATTTATTGTGTAATGAACCGTTGAGTCCAGAGATGAGTGGTTTTTGGAGTTAGATGATTCTTGTATCACTAGGGGTATTGAGTTGACAAATTCCTTATCTCGACAAGTTGACAATTGTGTATGGTAGGGGTTCCTTGTTTGGATTTTACTTGCGAGACACTCCAGGCACAAAACTTAGCGAGTCGGTACTTGGGGGTATTAATTTCTAGATCAGCTTAGTAGTTCAGTTATGTTAGGCTTCGTGGTGAGAGTTAGGTTATACAATTTGAAATGGGAAAGTATCTCCATGGATTTCATTGTTGGGTTGCCAAGATCGCAGCGCGGTCATGATTCGATTTGGGTCATCATCGATAAACTGATAAAAGTGGCTCATTTATTTCTAGTGAGGACGGATTATACGGTATCATTGTACACCACGGTGTTTATTAGTGAGATTGTGAAGTTGCATGGGGTGCCGCATGATATCGTGTCCGACCTTGGCAGTATCTTCATCTCACACTTTTGGGGCGATGTTCAGGAGGCGATGGGAGTTCAATTGAGTTTGAGTACTGCGTTCAACCCTCAGTTTGATGGATAGACAAAGCGATTAAACTAAATTTTGGAAGACATGTAATGAGTTTGTGTGTAGGACTTCAAAGGTGGTTGGGTTACACATTTGCCACTGGTGGAGTTCGTATACAATAATAGTTATCAACAAACTATTGGCATGGCACCATACGAGACTTTTTACGACAGGCCTTATCGATCCCCAAGATGTTGGTTGGATGTAACGACCCGCGTAATTTTTGGGGTATTTTCGAAATTAAGAGGAAAAATAAATTTTGAGATAAAATTATTTTTATTGCTCAAATATGTTGGTTATTATTTTTAAAGGCGAGAATTTCAAACGATTTCGAAATCGAAATTAAAATGGAGATTTAATTGAATTTTTATTATTTAGAAGAGTCATCAAAACATAAAACTCTCTAAGAGTCCTCGGAACATAAAACTCTCTAGTAAAAATAATATTTTTAGAAATCCGACCGTCCGATCAAGCGAAATTTTTATCAGCAGTCCTGTCTCGCCTTTCGCTACAGCATACTAAAATTTCAAGCAATTCCAACGGTCCGATCGTCCGGAATAAAATTTTTAGTGTTTGTATCTCATCAGAACTCTTTTCTTAATCAAACACTTAATCCTTTATATATCAACAAATTCGTGGCTTGGCTCTTAAAATCACTTTTTAACCAGAAGACTCTCCAAAATTACTCCCTTTCATCTACAAACCATTGCCCCAAGCTTATTCAAGATTTCAACCTTAGATTAGAAAGTTTATTTGGTGTTTTCTCGAGTTTGGGATAGAACGAGATTTGATTATTTTCGCTAGACGAACGTGATGGTGTGATTAGATTTTGAGGCTGAATTATGTGATGATTTTAAGGTATGGGGTTTTACACAATATGCTCCTTAATCTCGCGAGTATTATTCTCGTTGTTTTCTTGTGATTATTGACTCATATTTGAATTGCTAAATTCATTGGAATCTGGAGATTTTTGTTGGAATCAAATTATGATTCATGCGGTATTATTATTGTGTTGAGCATGTTGTCATGAAGATTTTAATATGGCACGGAGGTTGGGCACCTGCCAATATTCCTTTTTTCCGGATATGCTAGAAAAATGCATAGGCGCGGTACGGTGGTGAGGCTTGGTGATCCGGTTAATGTGTTGTTGAGAAATTATATTGATATAATTGATTATGAGTTTCGCATTTTATTTGAATATTCGTATTCGTATTCGTATTGTTACGTTTTATTCACCGCTAATATTTGTTGAGCATCTTTCCTGCCGTATTGTGTACTTCCCCATATTTTCTTTTAGTGGCAGGTTAGCGCGGATTTTTGGGCGCTTTGAATTTATTTTGAAGATGGATTTTAGCGTGGATTATTATTGGGACGGATTTTTAATACAAGATGAGAAGACTTGTATTTATTTATTTTGATGTATAGACCATTGGAGATTCATTTTAGTATCGAGATAGATAGTTGTATTTATTCGAGAGAATTGTTGTATTTATTTGAAGAGATTTCAGACTAGCGGGTTCTTTTCTATTATGGGATTTAGATGCTCTATACCTTGTTATATTGTGGATTTGATTTAGTTTATCGTAGTGGCGCTCCGTTCGCTCTCCCCGGGCGGGCGGGGTGTTACAAAATGGTATCAGAGCTTAGGTATACGACCACCCTCGGGTCTTGGGTTTTGGGTCTGTTGCGTTTTTGGGGCGCGAATTTGAAGATAGAAATTTTTGGAGAATCATTTTGCATTAGGCATCTAGATTAGATGTGAGGAAATTATTTTTGGTGACGAGATTATTTTGGATATTGTTGGCCTGATTTTTTAGAGTTAGGCATTCGGCGAATTTCGAGGGCGAAATTCCATTGTTAGTGGGGAAGTGTAACAACCCGCGTAATTTTTGGGGTATTTTCGAAATTAAGAGGAAAAATAATTTTTGAGATAAAATTATTTATATTGCTCAAATATGTTGGTTATTATTTTTAAAGGCGAGAATTTCAAACGATTTCGAAATCGAAATTAAAATGGAGATTTAATTGAATTTTTATTATTTAGAAGAGTCCTCAAAACATAAAACTCTCTAAGAGTCCTCGGAACATAAAACTCTCTAGTAAAAATAATATTTTTAGAAATCCGACCGTCCGATCAAGCGAAATTTTTATCAGCAGTCCTGTCTCGCCTTTCGCTACAGCATACTAAAATTTCAAGCAATTCCAACGGTCCGATCGTCCGGAATAAAATTTTTAGTGTTTGTATCTCATCAGAACTCTTTTCTTAATCAAACACTTAATCCTTTATATATCAACAAATTCGTGGCTTGGCTCTTAAAATCACTTTTTCTCAAACTTTTTAACCAGAAGACCTCTCCAAAATTACTCCCTTTCATCTACAAACCATTGCCCCAAGCTTATTCAATATTTCAACCTTAGATTAGAAAGCTTATTTGGTGTTTTCTCGAGTTTGGGATAGAACGAGATTTGATTATTTTCGCTAGAAGAACGTGATGGTGTGATTAGATTTTGAGGCTGAATTATGTGATGATTTTAAGGTATGGGGTTTTACACAATATGCTCCTTAATCTCGCGAGTATTATTCTCGTTGTTTTCTTGTGATTATTGACTCATATTTGAATTGCTAAATTCATTGGAATCTGGAGATTTTTGTTGGAATCTAATTATGATTCACGCGGTATTATTATTGTGTTGAGCATGTTGTCATGAAGATTATAATATGGCACGGAGGTTGGGCACCTGCCAATATTCCTTTTTTCCGGATATGCTAGAAAAATGCATAGGCGCGGTACGGTGGTGAGGCTTGGTGATCCAGTTAATGTGTTGTTGAGAAATTATATTGATATAATTGATTATGAGTTTCGCATTTGATTTGAATATTCGTATTCGTATTGTTACGTTTTATTCACCGCTAATATTTGTTGAGCATCTTTCCTGTCGTATTGTGTACTTCCCCATATTTTCTTTTAGTGGCAGGTTAGCGCGAATTTTTGGGCGCTTTGGATTTATTTTGAAGATGGATTTTAGCGTGGATTATTATTGGGACGGATTTTTAATACAAGATGAGAAGACTTGTATTTATTTATTTTGATGTATAGACCATTGGAGATTCATTTTAGTATCGAGATAGATAGTTGTATTTATTCGAGAGAATTGTTGTATTTATTTGAAGAGATTTGAGACTAGCGGGTTCTTTTCTATTATGGGATTTAGATGCTTTATACCTTGTTATATTGTGGATTTGATTTAGTTTATCGTAGTGGCGCTCCGTTCGCTATCCCCGGGCGGGCGGGGTGTTACAAAATGGTATCAGAGCTTAGGTATACGACCACCCTCGGGTCTTGGGTTTTGGGTCTGTTGCGTTTTTGGGGCGCGAATTTGAAGATAGAAATTTTTGGAGAATCGTTTTGCATTAGGCATCTAGATTTGATGTGAGGAAATTATTTTTGGTGACGAGATTATTTTGGAGATTGTTGGCCTGATTTTTTAGAGTTAGGCATTCGACGAATTTCGAGGGCAAAATTCCATTGTTAGTGGGGAAGTGTGACAACCCGCGTAATTTTTGGGGTATTTTCGAAATTAAGAGGAAAAATAAATTTTGAGATAAAATTATTTGTATTGCTCAAATATGTTGGTTATTATTTTTAAAGGCGAGATTTTCAAACGATTTCGAAATCGAAATTAAAATGGAGATTTAATTGAATTTTTATTATTTAGAAGAGTCCTCAAAACATAAAACTCCCTAAGAGTCCTCGGAACATAAAATTCTCTAGTAAAAATAATATTTTTAGAAATCCGACCGTTCGATCAAGCTGAATTTTTATCCGAAGTCCTGTCTCGCCTTTCGCTACAACATACTAAAATTTCATGCGATTCCAACGGTCCGATCGTCCGGAATAAATTTTTTAGTGTTTGTATCTGATTAGAACTCTTTTCTTAATCAAACACTTAATCCTTTATATATCAACAAATTCGTGGCTTGGCTTTTAAAATCACTTTTTCTCAAACTTTTTAACCAGAAGATCTCTCCAAAATTACTCCCTTTCATCTACAAACCATTGCCCCAAGCTTATTCAAGATTTCAACCTTAGATTAGAAAGCTTATTTGGTGTTTTCTCGAGTTTGGGATAGAACGAGATTTGATTATTTTCGCTAGAAGAACGTGATGGTGTGATTAGATTTTGAGGCCTAATTATGTGATGATTTTAAGGTATGGGGTTTTACACAATATGCTCCTTAATCTCGCGAGTATTATTCTCGTTGTTTTCTTGTGATTATTGACTCATATTTGAATTGCTAAATTCATTGGAATCTGGAGATTTTTGTTGGAATCTAATTATGATTCACGCGGTATTATTATTGTGTTGAGCATGTTGTCATGAAGATTTTAATATGACACGGAGGTTGGGCACCTGCCAATATTTCTTTTTTTCGGATATGCTAGAAAAATGCATAGGCGCGGTACGGTGGTGAGGCTTGGTGATCCGGTTAATGTGTTGTTGAGAAATTATATTGATATAATTGATTATGAGTTTCGCATTTGATTTGAATATTCGTATTCGTATTCGTATTGTTACGTTTTATTCACCGCTAATATTTGTTGAGCATCTTTCCTGTCGTATTGTGTACTTCCCCATATTTTCTTTTAGTGGCAGGTTAGCGCGGATTTTTGGGCGCTTTGGATTTATTTTGAAGATGGATTTTAGCGTGGATTATTATTGGGACGGATTTTTAATACAAGATGAGAAGACTTGTATTTATTTATTTTGATGTATAGACCATTGGAGATTCATTTAGTATCGAGATAGATAGTTGTATTTATTCGAGAGAATTGTTGTATTTATTAGAAGAGATTTGAGAGTAGTGGGTTCTTTTCTATTATGGGATTTAGATGCTCTATACCTTGTTATATTGTGGATTTGATTTAGTTTATCGTAGTGGCGCTCCGTTCGCTATCCCCGGGCGGGCGGGGTGTTACAAAATGGTATCAGAGCTTAGGCATACGACCATCCTCGGGTCTTGGGTTTTGGGTCTGTTGTATTTTTGGGGCGCGAATTTGAAGATATAAATTTTTAGAGAATCGTTTTTCATTAGGCATCTAGATTACATGTGAGGAAATTATTTTTGGTGACGAGATTATTTTGGAGATTGTCGGCCTGATTTTTTAGAGTTAGGCATTCGGCGAATTTCGAGGGCGAAATTCCATTGTTAGTGGGGAAGTGTAACAACCCGCGTAATTTTGGGGTAATTTCGAAATTAAGAGGAAATATAAATTTTGAGATAAATTTATTTTTATTACTCAAATATGTTGGTTATTATGTTTAAAGGCAAGAATTTCAAACGATTTCGAAATCGAAATTAAAATGGAGATTTAATTGAATTTTTATTATTTAGAAGAGTCCTCAAAACATAAAACTTTCTAAGAGTCCTCGGAACATAAAACTCTCTAGTAAAAATAATATTTTTAGAAATCCGACCGCCCGATCAAGCTGAATTTTTATCAGCAGTCCTGCCTCGCCGTTCGCTACAACATACTAACATTTCAAGCGATTCCAACGGTCCGATCGTCCGGAATAAAATTTTTAGTGTTTGTATCTGATTAGAACACTTTTCTTAATCAAACACTTAATCCTTTATATATCAACATATTCGTGGCTTGGCTCTTAAAATCACTTTTTCTCAAACTTTTTAACCAGAAGACCTCTCCAAAATTACTCCCTTTCATCTACAAACCATTGCCCCAAGCTTATTCAAGATTTCAACCTTAGATTAGAAAGCTTATTTGGTGTTTTCTCGAGTTTGGGATAGAACGAGATTTGATTATTTTCGCTAGAAGAACGTGATGATGTGATTAGATTTTGAGGCTAAATTATGTGATGATTTTAAGGAATGGGGTTTTACACAATATGCTCCTTAATCTCGCGAGTATTATTCTCGTTGTTTTCTTGTGATTATTGACTCATATTTGAATTGCTAAATTCATTGGAATATGGAGATTTTTGTTGGAATCTAATTATGATTCACGCGGTATTATTATTGTGTTGAGCATATTGTCATGAAGATTTTAATATGGCACGGAGGTTGGGCACCTGCCAATATTCCTTTTTTCCGGATATGCTAGAAAAATGCATAGGCGCGGTACGGTGGTGACGCTTAGTGATCCGGTTAATGTGTTGTTGAGAAATTATATTGATATAATTGATTATGAGTTTCGCATTTGATTTGAATATTCGTATTCGTATTCGTATTCGTATTGTTACGTTTTATTCACCGCTAATATTTGTTGAGCATCTTTCCTGTCGTATTGTGTACTTCCCCATATTTTCTTTTAGTGGCAGGTTAGCGCAAATTTTTGGGCGCTTTGGATTTATTTTGAAGATGGATTTTAGCGTGGATTATTATTGGGAAGGATTTTTAATACAAGATGAGAAGACTTGTATTTATTTATTTTGATGTATAGACCATTAGAGATTCATTTTAGTATCGAGATAGATAGTTGTATTTATTCGAGAGAATTGTTGTATTTATTTGAAGAGATTTGAGACTAGCGGGTTCTTTTCTATTATGGGATTTAGATGCTCTATACCTTGTTATATTGTGGATTTGATTTAGTTTATCGTAGTGGTGCTCCGTTCTCTATCCCCGGGCGGGCGGGGTGTTACAAAATGGTATCAGAGCTTAGGCATACGACCATCTTCGGGTCTTGGGTTTTGGGTCTGTTGCGTTTTTGGGGCGCGAATTTGAAGATATAAATTTTTAGAGAATCGTTTTGCATTAGGCATCTAGATTAGATGTGAGGAAATTATTTTTGGTGGCGATATTATTTTGGAGATTGTCGGCTTGATTTTTTAGAGTTAGGCATTCGGCGAATTTCGAGGGCGAAATTCCATTGTTAGTGGGGAAGTGTAACAACCCGCGTAATTTTGAGGTAATTTCGAAATTAAGAGGAAATATAAATTTTGAGATAAAATTATTTTTATTGCTCAAATATGTTGGTTATTATTTTTAAAGGCAAGAATTTCAAACGATTTCGAAATCGAAATTAAAATGGAGATTTAATTGAATTTTTATTATTTAGAAGAGTCCTCAAAACATAAAACTTTCTAAGAGTCCTCGGAACATAAAACTCTCTAGTAAAAATAATATTTTTAGAAATCCGATCGTCCGATCAAGCTGAATTTCTGTCAGCAGTCCTGTCTCGCCGTTCGCTACAACATACTAAAATTTCAAGCGATTCCAACGGTCCGATCGTCCGGAATAAAATTTTTAGTGTTTGTATCTGATTAGAACACTTTTCTTAATCAAACACTTAATCCTTTATATATCAACATATTCGTGGCTTGGCTCTTAAAATCACTTTTTCTCAAACTTTTTAACCAGAAGACCTCTCCAAAATTACTCCCTTTCATCTACAAACCATTGCCCCAAGCTTATTCAAGATTTCAACCTTAGATTAGAAAGCTTATTTGGTGTTTTCTCGAGTTTGGGATAGAACGAGATTTGATTATTTTCGCTAGAAGAACGTGATGATGTGATTAGATTTTGAGGCTGAATTATGTGATGATTTTAAGGAATGGGGTTTTACACAATATGCTCCTTAATCTCGCGAGTATTATTCTCGTTGTTTTCTTGTGATTATTGACTCATATTTGAATTGCTAAATTCATTGGAATATGGAGATTTTTGTTGGAATCTAATTTTGATTCACGCGGTATTATTATTGTGTTGAGCATATTGTCATGAAGATTTTAATATGGCACGGAGGTTGGGCACCTGCCAATATTCCTTTTTTCCGGATATGCTAGAAAAATGCATAGGCGCGGTACGGTGGTGACGCTTGGTGATCCGGTTAATGTGTTGTTGAGAAATTATATTGATATAATTGATTATGAGTTTCGCATTTGATTTGAATATTCGTATTCGTATTCGTATTCGTATTGTTACGTTTTATTCACCGCTAATATTTGTTGAGCATCTTTCCTGTCGTATTGTGTACTTCCCCATATTTTCTTTTAGTGGCAGGTTAGCGCGAATTTTTGGGCGCTTTGGATTTATTTTGAAGATGGATTTTAGCGTGGATTATTATTGGGAAGGATTTTTAATACAAGATGAGAAGACTTGTATTTATTTATTTTGATGTATAGACCATTAGAGATTCATTTTAGTATCGAGATAGATAGTTGTATTTATTCGAGAGAATTGTTGTATTTATTTGAAGAGATTTGAGACTAGCGGGTTCTTTTCTATTATGGGATTTAGATGCTCTATACCTTGTTATATTGTGGATTTGATTTAGTTTATCGTAGTGGTGCTCCGTTCTCTATCCCCGGGCGGGCGGGGTGTTACAAAATGGTATCAGAGCTTAGGCATACGACCATCTTCGGGTCTTGGGTTTTGGGTCTGTTGCGTTTTTGGGGCGCGAATTTGAAGATATAAATTTTTAGAGAATCGTTTTGCATTAGGCATCTAGATTAGATGTGAGGAAATTATTTTTGGTGGCGAGATTATTTTGGAGATTGTCGGCCTGATTTTTTAGAGTTAGGCATTCGGCGAATTTCGAGGGCAAAATTCCATTGTTAGTGGGGAAGTGTAACAACCCGCGTAATTTTGGGGTAATTTCGAAATTAAGAGGAAATATAAATTTTGAGATAAAATTATTTTTATTGCTCAAATATGTTGGTTATTATTTTTAAAGGCAAGAATTTCAAACGATTTCGAAATCGAAATTAAAATGGAGATTTAATTGAATTTTTATTATTTAGAAGAGTCCTCAAAACATAAAACTTTCTAAGAGTCCTCGGAACATAAAACTCTCTAGTAAAAATAATATTTTTAGAAATCCGATCGTCCGATCAAGCTGAATTTTTGTCAGCAGTCCTGTCTCGCCGTTCGCTACAACATACTAAAATTTCAAGCGATTCCAACGGTCCGATCGTCCGGAATAAAATTTTTAGTGTTTGTATCTCATCAGAACTCTTTTCTTAATCAAACACTTAATCGTTTGTATATCATCAAATTCGTGGCTTGGCTCTTAAAATCACTTTTTCTCAAACTTTTTAACCAGAAGACCTCTCCAAAATTACTCCCTTTCATCTACAAACCATTGCCCCAAGCTTATTCAAGATTTCAACCTTAGATTAGAAAGTTTATTTGGTGTTTTCTCGAGTTTGGGATAGAACGAGATTTGATTATTTTCGCTAGAAGAACGTGATGGTGTGATTAGATTTTGAGGCTGAATTATGTGATGATTTTAAGGAATGGGGTTTTACACAATATGCTCCTTAATCTCGCGAGTATTATTCTCGTTGTTTTCTTGTGATTATTGACTCATATTTGAATTGCTAAATTCATTGGAATCTAGAGATTTTTGTTGGAATCTAATTATGTTTCACGCGGTATTATTATTGTGTTGAGGATGTTGTCATGAAGATTTTAATATGGCACGGAGGTTGGGCACCTGCCAATATTCCTTTTTCCGGATATGCTAGAAAAGTGCATAGGCGCGGTACGGTGGTGAGGCTTGGTGATCCGGTTAATGTGTTGTTGAGAAATTATATTGATACAATTGCTTATGAGTTTCGCATTTGATTTGAATATTCGTATTCGTATTCGTATTGTTACGTTTTATTCACCGCTAATATTTGTTGAGCATCTTTCCTGTCGTATTGTTTTCTTCCCCATATTTTCTTTTAGTGGCAGGTTAGCGCGGATTTTTGGGCGCTTTGGATTTATTTTGAAGATGGATTTTAGCGTGGATTATTATTGGGACGGATTTTTAATACAAGATGAGAAGACTTGTATTTATTTATTTTGATGTATAGAGCATTGGAGATTCATTTTTGTATCGAGATAGATAGTTGTATTTATTCGAGAGAATTGTTGTATTTATTTGAAGAGATTTGAGACTAGCGGGTTCTTTTCTATTATGGGATTTAGATGCTCTATACCTTGTTATATTGTGGATTTGATTTAGTTTATCGTAGTGGCGCTCCGTTAGCTCTCCCCGGGCGGGCGGGGTGTTACAAAATGGTATCAGAGCTTAGGTATACGACCACCCTCGGGTCTTGGGTTTTGGGTCTGTTGCGTTTTTGGGGCGCGAATTTGAAGATAGAAATTTTTGGAGAATCGTTTTGCATTAGGCATCTAGATTAGATGTGAGGAAATTATTTTTGGTGACGAGATTATTTTTGAGATTGTTGGCCTGATTTTTTAGAGTTAGGCATTCGGCAAATTTTGAGGGCGAAATTCCATTGTTAGTGGGGAAGTGTAACAACCCGCGTAATTTTTGGGATATTTTCGAAATTAAGAGGAAAAATAAATTTTGAGATAAAATTATTTTTATTGCTCAAATATGTTGGTTATTATTTTTAAAGGCGAGAATTTCAAACTATTTCGAAATCGAAATTAAAATGGAGATTTAATTGAATTTTTATTATTTAGAATAGTCCTCAAAACATAAAACTCTCTAAGAGTCCTCGGAACATAAAACTCTCTAGTAAAAATAATATTTTTAGAAATCCGACCATCCGATCAAGCTGAATTTTTATCAGCAGTCCTGTCTCGCCGTTCGCTACAACATACTAAAATTTCAAGCGATTCCAACGGTCCGATCGTACGGAATAAAATTTTTAGTGTTTGTATCTCATCAGAACTCTTTTCTTAATCAAACACTTAATCGTTTATATATCATCAAATTCGTGGCTTGGCTCTTAAAATCACTTTTTCTCAAACTTTTTAACCAGAAGACCTCTCCAAAATTACTCCCTTTCATCTACAAACCATTGCCCCAAGCTTATTCAAGATTTCAACCTTAGATTAGAAAGCTTATTTGGTGTTTTCTCGAGTTTGGGATAGAACGAGATTTGATTATTTTCGCTAGAAGAACGTGATGGTGTGATTAGATTTTGAGGCTGAATTATGTGATGATTTTAAGGTATGGGGTTTTACACAATATGCTCCTTAATCTCGCGAGTATTATTCTCGTTGTTTTCTTGTGATTATTGACTCATATTTGAATTGCTAAATTCATTGGAATCTGGAGATTTTTGTTGGAATCTAATTATGATTCACGCGGTATTATTATTGTGTTGAGCATGTTGTCATGAAGATTTTAATATGGCACGGAGGTTGGGCACCTGCCAATATTCCTTTTTTCCGGATATGCTAGAAAAATGCATAGGCGCGGTACAGTGGTGAGGCTTGGTGATCCGGTTAATGTGTTGTTGAGAAATTATATTGATATAATTGATTATGAGTTTCGCATTTGATTTGAATATTCGTATTCGTATTCGTATTGTTACGTTTTATTTACCGCTAATATTTGTTGAGCATCTTTCCTGTCGTATTGTGTACTTCCCCATATTTTCTTTTAGTGGCAGGTTAGCGCGAATTTTTGGGCGCTTTGGATTTATTTTGAAGATGGATTTTAGCGTGGATTATTATTGGGACGGATTTTTAATACAAGATGAGAAGACTTGTATTTATTTATTTTGATGTATAGACCATTGGAGATTCATTTTAGTATCGAGATAGATAGTTGTATTTATTCGAGAGAATTATTGTATTTATTTGAAGAGATTTGAGACTAGCGGGTTCTTTTCAATTATGGGATTTAGATGCTCTATACCTTGTTATATAGTGGATTTGATTTAGTTTATCGTAGTGGTGCTCCGTTCGCTCTCCCCGGGCGGGCGGGGTGTTACAAAATGGTATCAGAGCTTAGGTATACGACCATCCTCGGGTCTTGGGTTTTGGGTCTGTTGCGTTTTTGGGGCGCGAATTTGAAGATAGAAATTTTTAGAGAATCGTTTTGCATTAGGCATCTAAATTAGATGTGAGGAAATTATTTATGGTGACGAGATTATTTTGGAGATTGTTGGCCTGATTTTTTAAAGTTAGGCATTCGGCGAATTTCGAGGGCGAAATTCCATTGTTAGTGGGGAAGTGTAACAACCCGCGTAATTTTGGGGTAATTTCGAAATTAAGAGGAAATATAAATTTTGAGATAAAATTATTTTTATTGCTCAAATATGTTGGTTATTATTTTTAAAGGCAAGAATTTCAAACGATTTCGAAATCGAAATTAAAATGGAGATTTAATTGAATTTTTATTATTTAGAAGAGTCCTCAAAACATAAAACTCTCTAGTAAAAATAATATTTTTAGAAATCCGACCATCCGATCAAGCTGAATTTTTATCAGCAGTCCTGTCTCGCCTTTCGCTACACCATACTAAAATTTCAACCGATTCCAACGGTCTGATCGTCCGGAATAAAATTTTTAGTGTTTGTATCTCATCATAACTCTTTTCTTAATCAAACACTTAATCCTTTATATATCAACAAATTAGTGGCTTGGCTCTTAAAATCACTTTTTCTCAAACTTTTTAACCAGAAGACCTCTCCAAAATTACTCCCTTTCATCTACAAACCATTGCCCCAAGCTTATTCAAGATTTCAACCTTAGATTAGAAAGCTTATTTGGTGTTTTCTCGAGTTTGGGATAGAACGAGATTTGATTATTTTCGCTAGAAGAACGTGATGGTGTGATTAGATTTTGAGGCTGAATTATGTGATGATTTTAAGGTATGGGGTTTTACACAATATGCTCCTTAATCTCGCGAGTATTATTCTCGTTGTTTTCTTGTGATTATTGACTCATATTTGAATTGCTAAATTCATTGGAATCTGGAGATTTTTGTTGGAATCTAATTATGATTCACGCGGTATTATTATTGTGTTGAGCATGTTGTCATGAAGATTTTAATATGGCACGGAGGTTGGGCACCTGCCAATATTCCTTTTTTCCGGATATGCCATAAAGATGAATAGGCGCGGTACGGTGGTGAGGCTTGGTGATCCGGTTAATGTGTTGTTGAGAAATTATATTGATATAATTGATTATGAGTTTCGCATTTGATTTGAATATTCGTATTCGTATTCGTATTGTTACGTTTTATTCACCGCTAATATTTGTTGAGCATCTTTCCTGTCGTATTGTGTACTTCCCCATATTTTCTTTTAGTGGCAGGTTAGCGCGGATTTTTGGGCGCTTTGGATTTATTTTGAAGATGGATTTTAGCGTGGATTATTATTGGGACGGATTTTTAATACAAGATGAGAAGACTTGTATTTATTTATTTTGATGTATAGAGCATTGGAGATTCATTTTAGTTTCGAGATAGATACTTGTATTTATTCGAGAGAATTGTTGTATTTATTTGAAGAGATTTGAGACTAGCGGGTTCTTTTCTATTATGGGATTTAGATGCTCTATATCTTGTTATATTGTGGATTTGATTTAGTTTATCGTAGTGGCGCTCTGTTCGCTCTCCCCAGGCGGGCGGGGTGTTACAAAATGGTATCAGAGCTTAGGTATACGACCATCCTCGGGTCTTGGGTTTGGGGTCTGTTGCGTTTTTGGGGCGCGAATTTGAAGATAGAAATTTTTAGAGAATCGTTTTGCATTAGGCATCTAGATTAGATGTGAGGAAATTATTTATGGTGACGAGATTATTTTGGAGATTGTTGGCCTGATTTTTTAGAGTTAGGCATTCGGCGAATTTCGAGGGCGAAATTCCATTGTTAGTGGGGAAGTGTAACAACCCGCGTAATTTTTGGGGTATTTTCGAAATTAAGAGGAAAAATAATTTTTGAGATAAAATTATTTTTATTGCTCAAATATGTTGGTTATTATTTTTAAAGGCTAGAATTTCAAACGATTTCGAAATCGAAATCGAAATTAAAATGGATATTTAATTGAATTTTTATTATTTAGAAGAGTTCTCAAAACATAAAACTCTCTAAGAGTCCTCGGAACATAAAACTCTCTAGTAAAAATAATATTTTTAGAAATCCGACCGTCCGATCAAGCTGAATTTTTGTTAGCAGTCCTGTCTCGCTGTTCGCTACAACATACTAAAATTTCAAGCGATTCCGACGATCTCCGGAATAAAATTTTTAGTGTTTGTATCTGATTAGAACTCTTTTCTTAATCAAACACTTAATCCTTTATATATCAACAAATTCGTGGCTTGGCTCTTAAAATCACTTTTTCTCAAACTTTTTAACCAGAAGACCTCTCCAAAATTACTCCCTTTCATCTACAAACCATTGCCCCAAGCTTATTCAAGATTTCAACCTTAGATTAGAAAGATTATTTGGTGTTTTCTCGAGTTTGGGATAGAACGAGATTTGATTATTTTCGCTAGAAGAACGTGATGGTGTGATTAGATTTTGAGGCTGAATTATGTGATGATTTTAAGGTATGGGGTTTTACACAATATGCTCCTGAATCTCGCGAGTATTATTCTCGTTGTTTTCTTGTGATTATTGACTCATATTTGAATTGTTAAATTCATTGGAATCTGGAGATTTTTGTTGGAATCTAATTATGGTTCACGCGGTATTATTATTGTGTTGAGCATGTTGTCATGAAGATTTTAATATGGCACGGAGGTTGGGCACCTGCCAATATTCCTTTTTCCGGATATGCTAGAAAAATGCATAGGCGCGGTACGGTGGTGAGGCTTGGTGATCCGGTTAATGTGTTGTTGAGAAATTATATTGATATGATTGCTTATGAGTTTCGCATTTGATTTGAATATTCGTATTCGTATTGTTACGTTTTATTCACCGCTAATATTTGTTGGGCATCTTTCCTGTCGTATTGTGTACTTCCCCATATTTTCTTTTAGTGGCAGGTTAGCGCGGATTTTTGGGCGCTTTGGATTTATTTTGAAGATGGATTTTAGCGTGGATTATTATTGGGACGGATTTTTAATACAAGATGAGAAGTCTTGTATTTATTTATTTTGATGTATAGAGCATTGGAGATTCATTTTAGTATCGAGATAGATAGTTGTATTTATTCTAGAGAATTGACGTATTTATTTGAAGAGATTTGAGACTAGCGGGTTCTTTTCTATTATGGGATTTAGATGCTTTATACCTTGTTATATTGTGGATTTAATTTAGTTTATTGTAGTGGCGCTCCGTTCGCTCTCCCCGGGCGGGCGGGGTGTTACATTGGAGTTCGGAGAGCACCCGATGTTGGGTCCTGATTTTGTTAGGGAGACGTCTCAGAAGGTTGACATGATTCATGCACGGATGAACACCGCTCAAGATCGTTAGAAGACTTACGCTGACATAAGGCGGAGGAAGTTAGAGTTCGTCGTTGGGGACCAAGTGTTGTTGATGATCTCACCTATATGAGGCGTTGTCCGCTTTGGTGCCAAAGGGAAGCTTTTACCGCGATATGTGGGTCCGTTTACAGTGTTGGACAGGGTGGGTTCAGTTACCTACCGTTTAGCCCTACCCGACCAGCTTCAACGGGTACACGATGTTTTTCATGTATCCATGTTGAGGAAGTTTTTACATCTAGAGGACTCACGACTACATATAGATTTAAACGGGGTTGAGCAGCAGCCCTATGGGAGCTACAAGGAGAGGCCGGTCAGGATCCTAGATCGTCATGTGCAGCGGTTGAGGTCAAAAGTCATTCCTCTTATTCGTGTTATGTGGAGTAATCATGATGAGTCTGAGGCCACTTGGGAGAGAGATGATGACTTGCGAATTAGTCACCCATATCTCTTCATGTCAGGTACGTGCAAAACTACCTTACTTGACTTGAATTAATTTGTTTTATTTTGGATTTCGAGGGCAAAAATCCCATTCGTAGAGGGGGAGAATGTAATACCCCGCATTTCTTATTGAATTGAAATTGAAAAAAAACAAAAAAACTATGTCAGTATATATATTCAAAATGTTTGGAAATGAAACTATGTCAGTATATATATTCAAAATGTTTGGAAATAAGAAGTTAAAATGAATTCATTGAGATACGAATGTGCGACTTAAATATTAGAAGCGAATTAACGTGTAAAAGGATCGAGAGGGTTAAATTTGGGGTAATGGCATTTTTGTAAATAAACTAACCCTGTGTATAAATAGAAAAGAAGAGAAGAAGTCTTCATTTTATCATTTCACAAAAGGGGGCTAGGGTTTGGTTGAGAGAGAGAGTAAGAAGAGAAGAAAGCTAAGAGGATTTCAAGAGGATTCAATTTCTCCATACAATCCAAGGCAAGTTAATAACTTATATGTGTATAATAGTTATCCATAATGAAATTTCACATGAACATGTATTTGGATCCCTAAATTAATATGAAATTGATGTTAAAAATGATATGGAATGTATCAATATCATCCTCCGTGTAGATTCAAATGCAATAACATCATTATAGGGATTGAGTTGTAGAACAACCTCTTGAATTTGAGAAATATATGAAATTGAGTAAATCGTCATATTAAAAACTGCTTTGAGTTGTTTTGGTTCCGAAAATGAATGTTTCGTCCACGATTCCTAATAGAAAATCATATTCTGGACAACTTTTTAGTTTTAAGTTTTTCTAAAAACGAATCGGAAAATCCTTGAATATGTGTTTTACAGTTGTGCACAGAAAGTTATCGTGAACAAGTTTGAACTGTATATGTTAGTTTCGGATATATTTTAAGTCGTCTATAGTAGCGTACTCACGTGTCCTTATAGAAAATCACATTCCGAACAACTTTGTAGTTTTATGTTTTTCCAAAAACGGATCGAAAAAGCCTCAAATCAGTGTTTTACAATTATGGGCAGAAAGTTGTCGAAAACAGGGGCGAATATTATATGTTAGTTTCGGGTCAGTTTTAGCCCAGCTATGGTAGTGTTCTCTCATATCTTTTTATAAAATCACATTCTGAACAACTTTGTAGTTTTAATTTTTTCCAAAAAACGGATCGGAAGAGCCTCGAATCTGCATTTTAAATTCTGGGCAGCATGTTGTTCAAATAAGAGCGCTAAGGATGTTCATGTTTTTAGAAAGATAATTGTGGTGTTGTGCCTAATATCCTAACTTGATCACATACTTATGGTTATTAGGGATATATAACCTTGAAATGATTTGATGTTGAATTATTAAATTAATGATGTAAATTATGTTACATTGTAAATAATGACTATTGTATAACTCGAGTAAGAAACTTGACACGATTGTATATATACATAAGCGTGAAATTGTTTTACATGTGTACTGTTGAGTATACCCTACACTAGTCCTCCGGTCGACGTAGGCACATGTTGAATGCGATTTTTTGGGATTGATCAGGTTAGATTCCGCTTAAGTGTCGTGTCGGAGATAAACCACCGGAACCGAACACATGGTTGTAATGCGGGTCGGATAGAAACACCTTGGAATGCCATGTGATTTAGGACTTAGTATGATTGCCCTTGCCACGTAATATTGGGGAATATTCGTGTGTAGACTTAGTGTTACGACTTGTTCCCTCGGGTAATGATAGTGACCCGATATGACTTGTGTGAGATATTATGCTTGTGTCTTAAAGTAATATCCCGAATCGATGCATTTGATATTTTACTTAAAGGAAATATTTTGATACATTAAATACTGAAATGAGATTACTAATGATTAATCATGATACAATATGAGACTACACGTTACTCGAGTTTGAGTTGGGTAGTCACGACATAGGACCATTGGTTGGGTAATTGAACAACTGAATTACTGGAGACGATTAATGACTACTGTGCTTTCATTATAAGTACATCTTACCATCTTATAACTTATTTTCTTGCTTTGATGTTCGTCTATCTTGCTTGTTGATCCTGTCATATATATATAATATATGACAGGTCCTCGTCCCGCTAGATAATAGACTATGGAGCTTGATGAGATCATATCAATCTTAGGATTGTTGTAGTCGTGGAGTTATTTTACTTTAATTTATGTCGTTTGTTTCCCTTTTCTTAAGGGTGGTATCAGAGATTAATATCACTTTGTTTATACTTGGGATTTGAGAGAATTGTTTTATTATGTTTTACCATTTTGTGTTGGGCCGCATGTATTGGCATTTTATATTTTCAGTTTTAAATTACTGATGGATTATTACAGTTAATAGTTATGAGTTGGTTTCACTTGTTATAGCTGTTAAGATGTGATATGGTTACACATATGAAAGTGTACATGTTTACTTTACTGCGTTTATTTAAATTTTGTTTCTAATGCCAACGTATTAATGCTCCGCTTTAATTTAATTGGGGGTAGCTATCCGAATTAGATATAAAAAGAAGGGTTATCGCATGCATCCTACTTTATGAAGTAATCAATCTCCACAATGAGAAATTTATTATGGCCTCTTTTGAAAGGTAGGGGCCCTATTATATCCACCCCCATTAAGCAAAGGGCCGGGAACTTAGCATTGGGATTATTTTCTCTGCTAGACACTTTGGAACAACAACAAACCTTAATATTTATCATAATGATGTACTAATTCCTTTTATTCTTTACCCAAGGAGGGACAAAATTATCCTTAGCTCAAGATCTTGTAGTCTAATGTCTTGTGCCAATTTAAGCTCCATAGACACCTTCGTGAATCAGTTTGGGGATATAGCAACCTCTTAATGGGTTGAGGCATTACTGAGTTACTAAGAAATACTCATTTTTGAATAAAACCCCATTCTCGAGATAATATGTATTGTCTATGGACTCTAAGAATATGGCTTAGAGCTTTTCATTAGGCATGACTCCATCTCCAAGACATGCCTTAATGGGTGTGGTCTAGACTGAGTCTTGATCCACCTCTTTAATGTTGATTTAGAGATGGGTGATGCTTGGTTGATCCAAGTTGACAATTAAAATTTTAGGATCTACCTCGTCTAAAGACTCCACTTAAGAAAGATGGCCGACCTCAGAGTTTTTTGCCTTGGGATATATTTTAACACTGAATTTGGGGATTATGAGGATGATGTGCTTCATAATTGCTAAATAACCTACAATATGATAACTTTTGGCCTCATAGACCTCAATGACTTGATTGATTATAAGTTAAGAGTCGCCGATAGCCTCAGAATTCTCTACGTTAAAATGAATGGCCAAACCTAGGCCTTCCACTAAGGCTTTATACTTTTCCTTACTTTTAAAAGATTTGAATTGAAAACATAGGGAAAGACAAAGTATACCTCCTTTTGTGATCATAATATGAAGATCGGCTCTACTGTCTGAGCTGTTGGGTCAGCTGCCCACATGCAAGACCCATAATGAAAGGCTGGAGTATATCTCTTAGAAAAATGGTTGTCTAGGATCTTCAGGAAATTTTTATTTTGTACCTGAGCTTTTGCACTCATCCCCTCCTTTCCCTAGTTACTGAAGTCCACAGTGATGTTAGATAAAGCCAGACCTTTGTTACCAATCATGATTGGTACTTGATGTCAAACTCCCCCATCTCCACTGATAACTTAACAATCCTTCATGAGGTATCAAGCTTTTGTAAGATCTGTCAAAGGGGTTGATAGGTCAGGACCACAATGGTGTATGATTAAAAGTAAGGCCTTAGACATCTGTATGAGTTAATGAATTAAAAAGTGAGATTCTCCATCCTTGGTTACTCTATTTGAGCCCATTATAGATCTCGAATAACATATTAAACTAGATATTAGACCCTATACTCTTCTCGGATAAAGGTTGATGGATAGGAAGTAAGATATAAGTACAAGTCTCCCCCAATGATGGTCTGAGATAGTATAGGTTTCTATCCCAAGTACTTCTTTTGACTTTGGAAAGCTTATTATGCCTATGGAGTCCATTGGAAAGACTTATGGGTATCTTGAAGAAAGATAAGCAGTTCCTATAGCCTTCGATACAAAATGGTTAAGGGAAATAACTCTCCCAGTAAGGCATTTGACCTTTTTTATTGCCCTCAGATAATCTATGTTGAACAGAGATCTGATCTTCTCTGAGTTAGCCTCTATGCCAAGTTTGGTGACCATAAAGCCCAAGAAATTGCCTCCAATTACCCCTAAAATCTAACCAAGGGGTCTTGCCCCGATGGTTACCTAGGACCCTGAAATAACCTAAACACCCTAACGTGTTTTAGTTAATAAATAAAACTACAACTCTTTTAAATTTAATTGTAAAATGGATTGAAACCATTATTGGCACGCACACAAAAAATACATATTTATGATGATGATGATGCTGAAATAAAAAAATAATCAAAGTGGGATGAGGAAAGGTATATAGTGACACAGTATTTGTTCTCGAGAAAACCACCGTGGTGGGAAACCCCGTGTCCCTAGTACCAGGAAAAACACACACCCAAGTCCACTATTACCAATTACAAGTTACAGATTACAGTCCCCAAGTCCATAATGAATTAAACTAAGCAAATACACACCCGTATAACCAGCCTAATCTAAAAACAACCCAACTTAACTGAAAAATAGTCAACCCAATAAATAAAACAGAATTAATTGAAAGATTTGTTTTAATTAAAAAAAATTATCTTGTTAATAAAATGGACTAAACACACACTGGGTTAAGTCTAATTTAATTAACAAGAAAAATACCAATTAGGGACTAAGTGAAAGGTAGGTAATGATTTAAACTCACTTTTAAATAGGTTTTTGCACAAGCCAAAACAAACACTCAAACTAATCTAATTTTAAAAATAAAAATATTTTTAAACAGTTAAACAAAATCAGTGTACCCACACGTGATCACACATTGATTTACACACGAGATAAAACAGCTTAGTTCTTAAGTTCAGTTAGTCTAAGATTAAGCCCAAGATAAAGTCCTAATATTAAGTCCAAAAATTAAGTTCAAAATTGTCTGAGTTACCACAGTGAGTAAGCACCAAAACTCACACATGAGCAGCAAAAAATGCACCAGATAAAAACCAAAACGGACCATCACGAAAAAATACAAACACACGCACACAGATCTTGGCAGACGACCAACAGAAAAATGAGTAAAAAAAACTGAACATATATATATATATATATATATATATATATATATATATATATATATATATATATATATTTGTGTGTGTGTGTGTAATATATAAAGAGGTTAAAAAAATACTTCAAATATCATCAAAAAGAAACCAACACTAGGATGGAGACCACACCAAAACACCACCAAATCCAAACTCAGATCCGTCACCAGAACGGAAAATACCACCGGAGAAAGGACGCTCGCCGAAAATACCACAACTCAAAACTCTCCTCAATCAGTTCGAGTAAAAAAAACTAAAAAATACTCAACCTCTCAAATGAACTATTTTAACACATGTTCTCAAACGTATGAGGCTGTGAAACAAAAGGAAAAAGTAGAGAGAGAAAGAGTGGAGAGAAATGTTGGCTGAGTTAAACAAAACACAAACCCTAAAAAAAATAAAAACCTTAAACGCAAAAAATATAAAAGAAGCCCAAGGGGCAAGGTTCGTAAATGAGAAAAGCCCCACAGATCGGGGTAAAAACGTACTAGTATAAGGGCGGCTAAGGGTTTCGAAGTAATAACACAACCCAAAGACATGGAAAAAAATGATACACGCAAGAAACAGCTAAGCGTCTCAAACACACCAAAGTCGGGTCTTGGAAAAGACCAAACCAACAGACCTCGAGCGCCTAAAAAGTTATCAAAAATAAACGGTACCAAACCAAAAACAACTCAGACTATACAAGTTTGTTTAAACTTTGAATTTAAACAAAATTATTTTTTGTTTAAAAGACTAAATGTTTAAACACTAGAGAAATCTCCAACAACAACAACAAAAATGAAAAATAACATTATGTTAAAATACATACCTTAAAACAATATTTTAGAATCAAAATATTTAGTAAAATTTTATAAAACATAATTTAAGAAATAAAATATATAAATAGATATTTTAACAAAATTTAAATT
This sequence comes from Sambucus nigra, assembly GCA_949130495.1. Lineage (NCBI taxonomy): Eukaryota > Viridiplantae > Streptophyta > Magnoliopsida > Dipsacales > Adoxaceae > Sambucus > Sambucus nigra. The sequence continues at coordinate 44,020,784 of OX422221.1, forward strand.
CAAAAAGTTGAAAAAAAAAAGAATAAGGACTCCAAATTTGGGCAAACAACACAATCTCAATATTGAGACAGCAAACACAAAAAAAATAAGGGACATTCCAATTTCCCCTTTGGCCAATTTTGAGACAAATAAGACTTTGAGATAAAATACATAACTCAACTAACAATATTTTGAGTCCTAACTAAATACATTACTCAACTAACAACATTTTGAGTCCTAACCAAATACATAACTCAACTAACAACATATATCCTAAATGACCATAAAAGACACAAATAGTCTCAAATTCACCCCCTATTTATCTCAAAGGGACAAAGCGAGGAAACTAAAATCAAATTAGGTTGGAAACTCACACACACTAATTGACATTCGTAGAGTTTCAAATCTATGATTATCCAATTGTTTAGTAAACAAATCAACAAGCTGGTCTTTAGTATTTAAATACTCTATGCAAATTTCCTTTTTCTCAACAAGTTCCCCAATAAAATATTCATGCATTTTTATATGTTATGTTCGTGAGTGATAAAAGAGATTCTTTGAAATACTCATCGCACTTTGATTATCACATAAAATGAGAGAAATAGGTTCAATTATTCCATAGTCATTTAGAAAATGTTTGATCCACAAAAGTTGAGTACAACAACTACCGGCAACGATATACTCGGCTTCGGTGGAGAAAAGAGACAGACAATTCTGCGTTTTAGACGACCAAGAGACTAGGTTGTGTCCTAAGTAAAAGCAGACACCGAAAGATCTTTTACTATCAACGATACACCCGGACCAATCTACATCTGTATACCCTCTTATTTTGGAATTTGTGTCAAATGTTTACATAATACCAAAATTTAAAGTGCCACTAACATATTTTAGTATACGTTTAACTGCAAACATATGAGATTCTTTGGGTTGACATTGATATCTCGCACACACACAGGCACTATGCATTATATCGGGTCTACTAGCCGTTAAATAAATAAGGCTTCCAATCATACTTCGATAAAGTGTGACTTTAGCCTTTTTATCTGATAAATCTTTAGATAGCTTAGTTGTGGAACTCATAGGGGTCCTAATAGTTTTTGCATTAGTTAGCCCAAAAATTTTAACTAATTCAGTGTCATATTTAGTTTGAGATATAAAAATGCAGTCCGATTTTTGAGAAACTTGTAAACCTAAGAAAAATTGCAACTCACCCATCATAGACATTTAAAATTCAGATTTCATGATGTTAGTAAAAATTTTAGCCTATTGAGGAGACGTAGACCCAAAAACAATGTCATCAACATATATTTGAGCAATAAGCAAACAAGTTATATTTCTTTTAACAAACATTGTTAGGTCTACTCCCCCTCGATTAAAGCCGTGGGTTAAATGAAAAGAAGTTAGATGCTCATACCAAGCACGAGGGGCTTGTTTGAGCCCATAAAGAGCTTTCTTTGATTTAAACACATGATCCAGAAGAAAAGGATCAACAAAGACCTTAGGTTATTCAACATACACTTCTTCATGTAAAAACACATTCAAAAATGCAAATTTGATGTCCATTTGCTATAATTTAAATTTTAAATGACAATAAACGGCAAGCAAAACTCTAATTGACTCTATTCTAGCAATGGGGGCAAATGTCTCATCAACATCAATTTAGGAGTACCCTTGAGCTACTAGTCTAGCTTTGTTGAGCAAAACATTACTAGTTTCATCACATTTATTTTTAAAAATCTACTTAGTTCCAATGACATTAGTTTGAGTTAGACAACGAGCTAAAAACCATACATCATGGATTTTAAACAGACCCAACTCTTCCTACATAGCAAGAATCCAAGATTCATCAACAAGGTCATCCTTTATATTCTTAGGTTCTACCAGAGAAATGAAAGAAGACATCAAGGCATTTAAGGTTTGAGCTCTAGTTTTAATTGGTTCTTTAACATCACCCAAATTGTTCTTTTTAGGATGATTTTCCCTAACCCATTTTGGAACATCAAGGTATTTCGATGGAAGGGAGTCCCAGTCACTATCCGTTGATTATTTTGATAAATCATTTGATAAAGTGTTTTCAATGGGTAATGATTTCGGGCTATCTTCTACAAAAGGAGCAACATAATCATTTATCAACAAAATAATGGATTCCATAATAGACTTAGTTTTCAAATTATAAACTCTATAAGCCCTACTATTTTGGGAGTATCCCAAAAAAACATCCTTGTCTACTTTAGTATCAAATTTGGACAAGTGTTCACGATCCTTACACACATAGCATTCACTACCAAATACTCTAAAATATTTCAGGTTTGGTTGTCTACCATACCATAATTCATAGGGTGTTTGTTTAGTATTTTTTCCTTAAATCAACCCTATTAATTATGTGATAAGTTGTTTGATTAGCTTCAACCCAAAAACATTTTGGCAAATTCTTAGCATGAATCCAAAGACGAGCCATTTCTTGAATGGTTCGATTTTTTCATTCAACAATATCATTTTGTTGGGGTGTCTTAGGAGCACTAAACTCCTGTTTATACCCATTACCAATAAAATAGTCAATGACTCCCGTGTCTTTAAATTCCCCACCTCTATCACTATGAATGCGAGTGAATTGAGTGTATTTCTCATTTTTTTATTTTTAGAAGAATTTTGAAAAAATGATTCAAAGTGTCTGATTTTTCTTTCATAAAAGAAACCCAAGTAAATCTAGTGAAGTCATCAATAATAACAAGAATATAAGAATTACCACATAGGATAATTTTCCTAAAGGGACCCATTAAATCCATATGTAACAATTCCAAAGGGTGATAAGTAAAAATATCAGTCACTTTCTTATGAGGTGTCTTATGAATTTTTCCAATCTGACATGGACCATAAATAGAGTGTTTAATTTTAGTTATTTTGGGGACACCGCGAACAAGATTTGACAGTTAATTTAGGCAAACTATCATAATTTAGATGTCCTTATCTTTCATGTCACGAGTCTAAATCATTCATCCTAGAAGATAAATAATTTTCAGATTCATGTTCATGTTTAACCACATAACAATTGTCTAAAGTCCTACTACCACACAAAATGAGATTCCCATTTGGGTCTTAAATTTTACAATCAGATTTGGAAAAATTAACAGCATGATCGGTGTCACAAAATTGACTAATACTTAATAGATTTACTTTTAAACCTTCAACAAGTAAAACTTCCTCTAAGTTAGGGAGCCCATCCGTCTCAATCGACCATTTGACTATGATGTGGGTCATCTTTCCATCACCAAAAGTTATAACACTACCAACAAAATATTTTAAGGTGGTAAATTTGGATTTGTCCCCGTCATATGCCTAGAGCAACCAGAATCTAAATACCATTGAGAATTTTGTTACGATCATTTAGTGCTGATAAAACCACATTGCATCTCAATGAGTCATTTAATTCAGATTTTTTAACCCCATCAGCCTTAGTTTTCTCAAAAATAGATTTTGTTTGATAAGGCTGCTTATTGGACAGATTAGGCTTTTTAACAAATTCGATTTTATCGTAAAATTAAGTTGGCCTATTTTGAGTTCGCAGTTTTTTATAACAGAATTCAATCAAGTGACCATTTTTATGACAAAAATCATAACGAAAAAATTTCCTATAAACATGTTTGGTCGGGACAACATGTTTATGGGCTGGTCTAGAGTTAACCACGTTTGCCTTTCTGAAATAAAACGATTCTAAATGACCCAATTCAGAGCAAAATCCACATTGAAAAGTGGGCTTAGTGGTTTGAAATTTCTTTCCATTTTCAATTTGCCTAAGTTATGTCCATTATGTCCTAATTTCTTAAAACATAATTTTTCCAAATGTCCAGTTTTGTGACAAAAATTTTATTTAAAAATAGGTTTTAAAGAGGTAGAACAACCCTCATTTTTAACATGTTTGTATACAGCCTAATTTCATTAGACTCGGGAAACTTTTCTTTTGAATTAACAAACTTGGTTACATCAAACTCTTCACCCTCAAATCCAAGCCCTTTTGTAGGAACAAAATCAAAATAAGAATTGGTTGGATCAAAGCAAATATTTGTATTAATAGTTTTGACTGCATTACCAGCTTTCCAAAAACTATTTAACTTTTTGGAGGTGACCTCTAGTTCCTTTTTACATTCATCATAATTATTCAAAACATCCTTAAGTTCTATTTTAGATCCATCTTATTTAAAAAAAATCTTTGTTTTTAGTCTCAAGAGAGTGATTCAAATCAGTTAGCATAGCGGTCCTCCTTTCAAGTAAAACAACATCTTTTTGCAACTCTTCTATGTGAACAGTATATTCTTCAGACACAAATCTGATTTGACTATTTAAAGCGTCAATTTTAGCTAATAGTCTAAAATTAACCTCACCTAAGTGTGTGCATTTACTAAGTGTGTCATTTTCAAAAATATCACACGCACTTTCTTCAACATTTGTAGTAACCACACGCATATCAAATTCTTCTAAATCAGCATAAATATTTCTAATGTCAAAAAGAGATGCCGTGATAGTGGGGTGATTTTGAGAAAGAAAGATGTGAGATAAATTTACAAAGTCTAAGTCACAATTAGAATCACAAAAATCATAAATATTAGAGAGACTAGATAAATTATCTAAGATGTCCTTCGATATGATAGTACATGTAGAAGTAAATGCCATAAGGTTATCAAAAGTTTCTTCATTATCACAATCGGAGCTCTCATCTCATGTTTGGACAAAGGTTCTTTTTTTGAAGGATCCCATTTAGATTTAGAAATTCACTTATCAGCATAGTGACCATATTCATTACGCTTGCGACACTGAATATTGCTCAAATCCTTTTTAGGTCTAGATTTTTCAAAGCTTTTCTACTCAAAATATTTCGCATGGGGTCTATTGGAATAACTTGGTTGGCCTTGTTTAGATGCAAAATTATTCCTAAACTTCACAAATTTCTTATAGTGTTTAATTAAGAGAATAATTTCATTATCCAAAGAATCTAAACAGATTTCAGATTCATTCACATTAGACAAGGAGGATACGAAAGCCAAACTATTTTAACGAGTTTTAAAATTAAGCACAATTTGAGTTTTGGTGTGTGTAGGTGCTTTGCCTCTTTGCTCATCTCTTAAAGTATTTTGATATTCATAAGTTTTAAGTTTGCTACACAAGAGATGAGGTGTATAGCCATCCAAATTATCATCTATAGTGTGGGAAATCAAATCAAAACTCTTAGGAAGAGACCTAACGATTTTATCACATATTTTAGAGTCCGCATAAATGACACCATTAGCATGTGAATGATTTACAACATCTTGAAATTTTAAATAAAAGTCATCAAATTTTTCATTATCTTTCATGTAAAGAGAAGCATAAAGTCTAACTAGAATTTGGGACTTGACCCTTTTAACTCTAGAGTCTCCTTCATGGGTAGTCATTAAAATGTCCCAAGCCTCTTCAGATGTAGTGCAGGCTTAAATTATTTTAAAATAAATTGCACCCATTGCTTGGAAAATAGCATTTTTGCCTTTGCTATTAGATTATGAGCATTGTTTTTCCTCTTTGTTCCATTTTGAAAGGGGTTTTCGAACAAAACTTTCAGCATCATCATCACTAGGTTTAATAGGAGCAAAAAAACTAGTTTCAACCGTATCCCATACCTCATCTCCTAAGTATTGGAGATGCGCAACCATTCTTACTTTCTAGTAAGCAAATTTGTCACCATAAAATACGGGAGGACGTATGGAAGACCCATTATGATCACCCATAATAAAAGGTTATAAATTTTAAAAACAAAAGAGTTCAGGATCTATGCGGAATAAAACTTTTAAAAAGTGAGCACTAAAGATCTGATAGAACTTGAAATAACCTAAAGACCCTAATATATTTTAGTTAATAATAAACTCCAACTCTTTTAAATTTAATTTAATTACTGATTGAAACTGTTGTAGGCATGCACAAAAATAAATACAGATTTATGATGATACTGATGAAATAAAAAAATAATCAGAATGGGATGAGAAAAGTTAGATAGTGACACAGTATTTGTTCTTAAGGAAACCACCGTGGTGAAAAATCCCGTGTCCCTAGTCCCAGGACAACACACACCTAAGTCCACTATTACCAATTACAAGTTCCAGATTACAGTCCACAATGAATTAAACTAAGCAAATACACACCCGTATAACCAGCCTAATCTAAAACAACCCAACTTGACTGAAAAACAGTCAACCCAATAAAGCTAGGTAATAGTGACTATCACTCACTCACTACACACACACAACTACACACTCAAACCCGAGATCCTCTGAAGTTTTGCAAAACAGAATTAATTGAAAGATATGTTTTAATTAAAAAAAATTATCTTGTCAATAAAATGGACTAAACACACACCAAGTTAAGTGTCATTTAATTAACAAGAAAAATACCAAATAGGGACTAAGTGAAAGGTAGCCAATGATTTAAACTCACTTTTAACTAGGTTTTTGCACAAGCCAAAACAAATACTCAAACTACTCTGATTTTAAAAAGAAAAATATATTTTAAATAGTTAAAAAATCACTATACCGACACGTGATCAACACACATTGATTTACACGCGAGATAAAACAACTTAGGTCCCAAGTTCAGTTAGTGTAAGATTAAGCCCAATATAAAGTCCTAATATTAAGTTCAAAATGGTCCGAGTTACCACAGTGAGTAAGCATCAAAACTCACACACGAGCACTAAAAATGCACCAGATAGAAAGCCAAAACGGATCAGCGGGGAAAAATACAAACACACGCACACAGATCTGGACAGACGAGCAGCAAAAAAATAAATAAAATGAAATAAAAAACAACTGAACATATTTATATATATATATATGATCATATATATATATAGAAAGAGGTTAAAAAAAATACCTCAAAGATCGTCAAAAAGAAACCAACACTGTGATGGAGTCCACACCAAAACACCACCAAAGAGTACCACCAAAAACACCCCCAAAGCCAAACTCAGATACATCACCAGAACGGAAAATACCACCGGAGAAAGGAGCGGTCGCCGAAAACACCACAACCCAAAACTCTCCTCAATCAGTTCGAGTAAAAAAAAACAAACCCAAAAAATACTCTACCTCTCAAATGAACTATTTTAACACAAGTTCTCAAAGGTATGAGGTTGTGAAACAAAAGGAAAAAGTAGACAGAGAAAGAGACGAGAGAAATGTTGGCGGGGTTAAACAGAACATAAACCCTAAAAAAATAAAAACCTCAAACGCAAACAATATAAAGGAAGTCCAAGGGGCTGTAATACCCAGTATTTTTTAGCGTATTTTATATAAATTAGAGGATTGAGTTTAATTAATTTAAATGGAGTAAATTTATTGATAATTAATCCATTTTCAATTAAATAATTACTAGCATGATGAGAGTTAGTATTTATTGGTGCTAATTATATTGAATATTACTTAGTGAGTAAAGTAATATATGATGATAAAAATATTAAAGTTGTCATTAGTGTAAAATACGACAGTTATAGAAATTAAGTCAGGACGCGCGTCAGTCGTGTCAGGAATAACTTAATGGAATAAAAGGTATAATATTTTAAAGTTGCTCATATGATCATTTTGAGTGCGCCGTTGAGTCTGGCGGGGTCGAGATAGTCATAATAGTGTACCCAGGGGTTTAGTTTGGGTCTCGGGACTACTCTAGGCCTAATCAGCATTTCGGGAGGGCATTTTGATAATTTTATTTTAGGACCTTAACTAATTACGAAATTATTAACGATATATCAAATGGTGTGTCGAGGGAATTAGGGTTATCAAAATCAAAAGGTAAGGGAAGCCCAAGGAAGAAGAAGAAGAAGAAGAAGAAGAAGAAGGAAGAAGTAAGAAGGAAGCTTTCTAAGGTGTTTAAGGCCAAGAACCACCCATTTTGCACCTCCACCACCACCAAAGCATAGATCGGAAGAAGATGATCATTTATATACCACTTAAATTCATCCGATCAGACCTACAACATTAAAGTCAAGTATTTATCTTGATAATTTTGGGTTGATACAACATCCATGTTAAAATAGGAAGAATGATTCCATGTTTTCATGGAGAATTTATATATTTTGAAGAGTAAAATCCATATATTTGGGTAAAACCCATGTTAGGAAGATCTCATTCATATGTGTAGAACAATAATTACGAATTTGCATGATATTAGAGGAAGAAATCTGGTAATGTTTATGAAGTTCTTGAATTTACATGATAGTCTAGGGTTTAAGACAATTTCATGTATTGTCCCCATTTAATGATGATTCCTTAATGATTTAATCAGGTTTCTACGCTAGAAATCGTTCATACCGGTTACTATAATTTTTGTCATATTTGGTTGGAAGTTTGGGTTGAATTAATAAAGGTTTTGAGGATAATTTTTGATGAAACTTGTAGGCAATGAATTTCATAAATGAGACTAATATTTGATTGATCGATCGACTCAAGAATGTCGATCGATCGACTGGATCAATCGATCGACCCTTCCCTTAGCCCTCCTGGAATTTGAAACTTGTTTCCTTTTTAATTATTAACCCAACGTCACTTTGTGGGAACCCTCATACATAATTTATTTACCATAACCGGACTTGGGAAGGACCAGTAGGGTTGTGGTTCGGGTTCAGGTAGTATGACTTTATGTGAGAATTAATGATAGGGTCACGAGGGTATAAAATGGGTTATGATCATATGTGTGATTAATTGGGCGTTGTGCAAGTTAATGATGACTTAAGATAGTGGGATATAGAGAGTACATCTACTGGTATTATATATATCAAAATGATACGCTTCCAGAGTCGAGAAGTACTTGGGAGCTTGTGGTAAACGAAAAAAGGGATGAACTAATTATACGTAGGATTCCGGTGTTACGTGCCATATATGGTCAGAATATGTTGTGGGTCGTGGGTGTACCCATCTGAAAAATGTAAAAATATATATGAGTGAATGTATATTTATTATATGAATATATGTGTTAAATCATACTCGCGCTACTTGCTATCACGGGTGTTGTCGCACCGGGATAGTCTTATTCTGTGTGTCCATTGGGGGAATATTAACTTGTACCCTAGAACATAGAATCCTTCGTACAGGCTATCTGAGAATGATAGTGCAGACGGTCCTAAGAGACATGAGGTTATATGCTGACCTTTTAGTGACTAGGAACTATGCTTCACCTCCAATATGTGTTTTATGTGTTAATATGGTTCGAGAGTGGATCCGAACTACTATTTCCCTTATTGGTACGAGAGTTACAGGGAATTGATAACAAAGTATGCCTGCACCATAATTTAGTTTGGGGTGCTTTATTAGTATATATATATCCTTAATGATAAATATACATACTCGAGATTTATCTACTCTGCTTATATGATGAAAGAAATAGAATAATGTTATTTAATAACACAAGTGTTTGAGAACTTTAGGCCGTATTGACGTATATATATCTGACTTGTTAAATTCCGTAATTGATCATGTATAAATTATATTTATGCGAAAACATGAATAACGATCGATGAGAGGAGGCTGGTTGTAGACTAGTTAACTGGGCTAACATTAACTAGAATAGTTAGTAGTGCGTTAGGCGTGCACAGTAGTTGAGAGGTGAGAATTATCAAGTGAGGTTAACGCAACTAACATGTATGGAGTATACTCTAGTAAGAATTTAAATACTTAACTACTTTTAAAATTATAAATATCGGGCTCTGACCCGTTTATTGTCATCTCTTCTCTCCCTCTAGTGTATATATATATATATATATATATATATTATATCAGGTGTCCAGCCACAGGGACGCCAATCTTAGACCGTCGAACTGATTGACGTGTTGCAGCTAGTATGGAAGTTACATATCCTTGCATTTAACCGATTTCATCCTTGTCATCTCAGCTTCTTATTTAGTCATCTCAGTTAGGGCAGATGTCGCCCATTTCCAGTTTTTTTATTTCTTTTATTAGAGGATATTGTACTCATTTAATTTTTCCAGTTGGGTTTCTTATTACGTCATACTGTTGCTTTTGAGATATTCTTACTGGTATGTTTATTCCATTCCATTTAATTCAATTGGATAGCTTAGTCTTCATTATTAATATGGTGTTTATTATTATGTTGAATGTGGTATGGGTATATATTATCGAAACATAATTAATTGAATAAATGTTTTGGTACTAGCTTAATTAATTATTAAGTGATAAATAAAGAAAAAAAATTCAATTGTGATGATAAGAATGAACCTAACGGATACTTTTATTTAATTTAATAAAGGAATGATCACCCGGTATTTAATTAGGTGGGGTGTCACATGTGGTATCAGAGCATCACTATCTAGAGTCCTTAGGGTCTGTGTGGCTTATTATGCTTCCAGCATATCTTTCTTTGATATAAAGCCTTGTGTTAAGGATTGTTGATTTCTATGGTGAGATTTCATTCTCCTACTATAACGTATATATTGGTGAATCTTATTTTCATTCAGGTGTGTTCGTTTGTCGAACACTGAAGTATGATAGGCGAGGTCCGTTGGGCGGACAGCAAGAGGTAGGGCTCAGTTGAGGTTGTAGAGTATATTCGAGGATCATGACCATAGTCGAGGTCACCCATATTATGGCATGGGAATATAGGACTGTAAGGATGGCTAGGGCGCAACATATGATTTCCAAGTACCTCTATATTAGAAAGTGGTGCCAAATTAGGAGAGAGTCAGATGAAACATTGAAGAGAACCATCAGTGGAAGTTCTAGAAATGAGGATATTGTGTGTGTTAGCCAATGGACGTAAAATATCCAAAGGCTTGGGCATATGACGGAGTGTGGTTAACTGGAAGTGAAAAATTTGAGGTAAAATTTTCTTGGCTCGTCGGAGCAAAGTTATAATGGTGGGAGTCAACCACTACATTTAGAAGTGTAATGTTGTGTCAATGGAAGGATATTAGGTACAGTTTGACTGCAATTTCCTTCATCATATGTTAAGGATAAGATGTGAACATTGTTCTGAACTCATCACAGGAGGGACGGACAAAGGTCCATGTGTGAAAATAAATTTAATTATTTAGCGAATCTTGTACCGGATGAAGTAAATACAAATGGATAAGAGGCTTTCAAGTGGGAGATCGATTCGTAAGAAAAGTTGACAACACTTAAGGGGAATTCTGCTGGACGGTCGATCCAGATGGAGATAATGTCGCTCTTTTTCAATAGAGATGTTAAAGCTTCTTTGTGTAGGGAGATAAAAGAATCGAAGAATTTAGTCAAAGAGTAAGACTGGGTGAAATGGTGTTAGTGAAGCACCAGAAGGGGGAGATCCATCAGGGGACCCATTTAAATAATTCTGATAGCTGAATTCTTACTAAGTGATAATGAATTCAGTCAGGACTGTTGAGACCAGCAATGTATTCCTTAGGACTAATGGAACTAAGAAAATAATGGGGTTGCCATCAAAGTTGAGACTACCAGAGTCCGAGAAAAGGGAAACCTTAATATGGTTAGTATGGCCAAAGATAAGTGGATTAAAGATAGAAGTATGACCAAAAGCATTAGTTTTGCCCAAAGTGAGTAAAGGGATAAGAGTATGGTGCCTAATAAGGGCAATGATTAAAGTAGTTTTTGTTTTGGTTCGAACAAACGTGTTATGTTCGGGAACCATTCTAGCAGCTAGGGTGATTGGTAAGGCAGATAATATGAGTTTTATCGTCAGAGAAGAAGGTATGTTTCATATGACCCAAATTAATCACGGTACTTTGATTTGCGTAAGAGTTGCGTGCGGGATGAGTTTAGTTCATGAATTGATAACATTATTATTGTGTGTATGTTTTCCCCTGATATAGTGGGGTTATATTTGGTGTCACCCGTAGGCGAGCAAGTGTGTTGATGGTGGTATATATTTTGTTGAGATTACTCATTTTAGTCATGTATTATACGAGAATGGCATTATCCTAGATAAGGTTTTATAGAAATGGTTATAACGTTAGTGGGCAGTTATTGCAAGGCTATCGGGGTTGCTTCTCTAGGGAAAGATGTGTTATCTTGGTGATGCCTTAATTGCAAGAGAGTCGAGGTCGCATCTATATTATCTTATTAAAGGAACTTCGGGGAGTATAATGTATCGAAATGTTTGATTCTGGTGTGTAGGGACTTTATTAATATGATTTGAAGTGTATTAGGTTTCCTGTCGAGTGGAGATATTTAGCTTATTATCGAGTTTAGCGCTCAGGACTTGGTAATAGGAAGAGCGCATTGTTATATCACTCCTTTAGAGACGTGGTAGTTGAGATTTTTATTTATATGTCCGAGGGCAAGAATTTGAGACTCCCGATTGTATTCAAGATTTATGGAATTTAATTACCACAAAAGTTGAGTGATAGTACCTTTGGGGGGGGAAAGTTCCTTGTTTAAATGTAATTGCGGGAGGAGATATATCTTTTATGTTAAGAGAAGGGAATAAAGGGGTACATGTCATGAACTGAGGGCCTAACGAATTTCATTGAATGACAATGTTAGGTAGTAGTGTATCAGAGGGGTTCCTTATTTGGATTTCGCTTTGTGAGACATCGTATGCATGAAACTTAGCATAAGGTTGGAAGTAGGGAGATATTTGATCATTAGTCCATGAGTTCGTTACCTCAGTCGTTATAGAATAATGTAGTTATAATTGTAAGTTGAAAGTTAAATTACGATATAAAGCCAGTGGAGTTGTTTGTGCGGTGAGGAAGCATTGAAAATTTTATTTTATCACCACGAGTTAAAGGGTGGAATGAAGTTAAGGAGGATTTAAAACTTTGATTTCTAGGGTGATTGTGAATACCTAAGTGTTATAGACACATTGTGAATACAGGGGAAATAAAGAATTGGGTATTATGTGTGAAGCGGATGTGATGTTGACGCCAGTATGCACGATTTATAGGGTGTGTGGGCACCCTGGTTAGCTGATGTCAGAATCGTTCGGGTTAAAGGGACTTGGGAATAGATGTGTGAAATATATTACTGTGGGACTAATATAACGAAGTGGAAATGGTAGAGTGGATTAAGCGACGTTTGAGAAGGATGATAATCCATATATACGTATGCGATCAGAGTAGCACACCCGAATTTGTTTGAAGGGTTGTGGCAAGCTATTTAAAAGGGGTATCCCTTGAGAAGAGTAAAAGTTAACTATTATGGAAAATTTGGAGTGGGGTTCTACCCAGTCGAATGTTGAGAGTGACTTGTGCGTAAATATAATGATGATGTCAATAATGTATAAAGAGTCCAGAAGTGCACATCGTAGAGAAAAGTGCACGGGTCAAAACTTTCGGTATACACCGAGTAAAGAAGGGAAGTATTAAGTACCACTTAATGTGAGACATTATAAGTGGAAGTCGGTGTTGAGTGGGACATAGTGAGTAGTATTCGCATACACCACTCATAGGTAGAAATCGAATGGAGCAAGATGATCAGCCAGAAAATTTTGTATCAAGCTGACGATTCCAGTAATGGAATAGGGCAGTCAAGTTGGTAAATTTCTTTGATGGGTTACCAACCTCAAGATAAGATCACGAGTTCCTTCGAACAAGTTGACCAAAAAGAAAGTAATTATTATTCCTTTGGGGTGATTTACACCATTAGATAATGTGCCCCAGTCTTTTTTTAAAGATAAGGATCACGTCGGTACGTGGTCCTTCTCGGTATTGTTCTGAATTAGGATGAGATCCTTGAACCCCACCTTTAATATGGGATTTCAGGAAGCAGTGGGGATGGAATTTCATTTTGAGCAGGTTGTATCACCTATAGCCCGAGGACTAGGCGAAAGGTGATTAACGACTAATGGAGTTGTATCAAAGTAACTTTGGACTCATTGTGGTCATTTCATTTCCACTACAGATATAGATGGTAAGTGAAGGATAGTATGGTAATTGGGAGAATATATTACCTGATGGTAGAGTTGTGTGTAAGCATGCATACCTATTTATTATGGATGTTGACACAAAAATTCTCCATCTACGAGGACCAATCAGAAAAGGTCACATGTCATCCTACGTGACAATATTCGGCACCCGAGGAGAGTTAATAGACACTCGAGGAGAGTTGGTCGGTACTCGAGAAGAGTTAGTCGACACCCGAGGAGAGTTGGTCGGCATCCGAGGAGAGATAGTCGGCACCCGAGGAGAGTTGGTCGGCATACCAACCAGGAAGATCAAAGGATAACTATGCATTTAATGTGCATTAATGAAGATGACAACGCATTTAATGAGCCTTAATGTACATTTCTACTGTATTAATAGATGACAACACATAGCATACCAAACAATTCAAGGAAGACTAACCATCATAGAAGGCCAACAATTAGATTCATTGTATGTAGACATAAATGTCTGAATGTATAAAGACATTGTATCTCTTTAGCTCCCATCACTATAAGTACATATATTCCCTTAGCCAGAGGGAGGGAGGAGGGAGAACTAAGAAACACCATACATAAGATACACATCCTTTCTCTCTCTACACCATATTGTGCTATTGTAAACCCCTGGGAATAAAATAACGGTGGACGTAGCCTCTATTCATAGCCGAACCACTTTAAAAACCTTTGTCTCTTATATGTTTGATGTGAATGTTTATCTTCATCTTCAATCTCATCCTCATCATTTATCTGCTGAAAGTGCTTATTGAAGTTTTGCGTGGAAAAACCTTAACCATTCTCCCTCTGGTTGTATAGAGATGAGCGGATAATCAGAATTTTGGATTGGTCGAGAGTTAGAGTCCGATGACTAAAGTGGAATAATCCCAAACTATTCTAGGTGACTTTTGACTGTCGTAAGAGTTACGTCGTCGGGAATCGAGATTTGAAGAATGGACAAGAGTGGTCAGATGTTCATATCGTTTCTCTCAGGATGGGAGTTTTGTGTTTAGATAAATATGGGAAGTTGATACGTAGTGAGGCGCGGCCTCCCAATAATATTGAGATAATGGGTCCAATGATTTATAGGCTCGTCTTATTTGAATGTCGTTTAGTACGAGCACAATATGAGGTGCCGTTATTAAGGTGTGACCCGATAACTGATAAAGTGTCGAGAGTGTTAAATAAGTTTGTTGTGAGGCGGGGACTATAATGATCGAGCCTTACTCTGAAGTTAGTTTTGAGTACTGGAGGATGTGGTGTTGTAAAATCCTCAGTCTTAGTAGTGGTTGTATCTGAATTTCGGGATGAAATTCAGTTATTAGGGGGGAAGTATGTAATACCCCGTATTATTTAACGTATTTTATTTTAATTATGGGATTGGGATTAATTTAAATGGAGTAAATGTATTTATAATTAATTCAGATTTAATTAAATAATTAATAGCGTGATGAGAGCTAGTATTTACTAGTGATAATTATTTTGAATATTACTTAGTGAGTAAAGTAATATATGATGATAAAAATATTAAAATTCTCGTGAGTGAAATATACGATAGTTATGGAAATTAAGTCGAGACTACGTGATAGTCATGTCGGGACTAAATTAATGGAATAAAAAGAAAAATATTTTAAAGTCACTCATATGGTCGTTTAGAGTGCGCTGTTGAGTCCGGAGGGGTCAAGATAGTTAGAAAAGTATACTCGGGGGTTTAGTTTGGGTCTCGGGACTATTCTAGGACTAACCGACATTCCGGGAGGGCATTTTGGTAATTTTATTTTAGGACCTTAATTAATTATGAAATTATTAAGGCTATATCAGGTGGTGTATCGAGGGAATTAGGGTTATCAGAATCAAAAGGTGAGGGAAGACCTAGGAAGAAGAAGAAGAAGAAGAAGAAGAAGAAGAAGAAGAAGAAGAAGAAGAAGAAGAAGAAGAAGAAGAAGAAGAAGAAGAAGAAGAAGAAGATAGCTTTCCAAGTTGTTCAAAGCCAAGAACCACCCATTTTGCACCTCCACCACTACTAAAGCATAGATCAAAAGAAGAGGATCGTTTATATACCAATCAAAATCGTCGGATCATACCTAAAACTTTAAAGGAAAGTATTTATCTTAATAATTTTGGGTTGATACAACATCCGTGTTAGAATACGAAGAATGATTCCATATTTTCATGGAGAATTTATATATTTCGAATACTAAAATCCATATGTTTGGGTAGAACCCATGTTTGGCGGATCACATTCACATGTGTAGAACAATAATTACGAATTTTTATGACATTAGAGGAAGAAATATGGTAATGTTTATGAAGTTCTTGAAGTTACATGATAGTCTAGGGTTTGAGACAATTTCATGAATTGTCCCCATTTAATGATGATTCCTTAATGATTTAATCAAGTTTTTACGCTAGAAATCGTTCATACCAGTTACTTAATGTTTATGATATTTGGTTGGAAGTTTGGGTTGAATTAATAGAGGTTTTGAGGATAAATTTTGATGAAACCTGTAGGCAATGAATTCTATAAACGAGGCTAATATCTGATCCATCGACTCAAGAATGTCGATCAATCGACTTGATCGATCGATCGACCCTTCCCTTCCACCTCCTGGAATTTGAAACTTGTTCTCTTTTTTATTATTAACCAAACTTCTCTTTGTGGGAACCCTCATACATAATTTATTTACCATAACGGGACTTGGGAAGGACCAGTAGGGTTGCGGTTATGGTTCTGGTAGTGTGACTTTATGTGAGAATTAATGATAGGGTCACGAGGGTATAAAATGGGTTATGATCGTGTGTGTGATTAATTGGGCGTTGTGCAAGTTAATGAAGACTTAGGATAGTGGGATATAGAGAGTACATCTACTGGTATTATACATATCAAAATGATACGCTTCAAGAGTCGATAAGTACTTGGGAGCTTGTGGTAAATGAAAAAAAGGATGAACTAATTATACGTAGGATTCTGGTGTTACGTGCCATGTATGGTTAGAATATGTTATGGGTCGTGGGTTTACCCTTTTTTTTTAAATAAGGATGGACTTTATTGAAATTCAGGAGAAAAAAAGTCTATCTCATGGGTGTACCCATCTGAAAAATGTAAAAATATATATGAGTGAATGTATATTTATTATATGAATATATGTGTTAAATCATACCCGCGCTTCTTGCTATCACGGGTGTTGTCGAACCGGGACAGTCTTATTATCTGTGCCCATTGGGGGAATATTGATTTGTACCTTAGAATATAGAATCCTTGGTACAGGCTATCTGAGAATGATAGTACAGACGGTCTTAAGATATGTGAGGTTATATGATGACGTCTTAGTGACTCGGAACTATGCTTCGCCATCCAATATGTGTATTTTGTGTTAATACAGTTCGAGAGTGGATCCAAACTAGTATTTCCCTTATTGGTACAAGAGTTATAGGGAATTGATAGCAGAGTATGCCTGCACCATAATTTAGTTTGGCGTGCCTTTTAGTATATATATTCTTAGTGATAAATATATATATATATATATACCCGAGATTTATCTGCTTTGCTTCTATGAAGAAAGAAATTGAATAATGTTATTTAATAACTTAAGTGTTTGAGAACTTAAGGTCGTATTGTATGAAGAAAGAAATTGAATAATGTTATTTAATAACTTAAGTGTTTGAGAACTTAAGGCCATATTGATATTGATTAATATATATACCTGACTTGTTAAATTCAGGAATTGATCATGTGTAAATTATATTTATGCGAAAACATGAATAAGGGTCAATGAGAGGAGGCTGGGTGTAAACTAGTTAACTGGGTTACATTAACTAGAATAGTTAGTAGTGCGTTAGGCGTGCACACTAGTTGAGAGGTGAGAATTCTCAAGTGAGGGTAACGCAACTAATATGTATGGAGTATCTTCTACTAAGCATTTAAATACTTGCTAAACTACTTTTAAAATTATAACTATCGGGCTCTGACCCATTTGTTGTCATATCTTCTCTCCCTCTTGTGTGTGTGTGTGTGTGTGTATATATATATATATATATATATATATATATATATAATATCAGGTGTCCATCCACAGGGACGCCAAGCTTAGACCGTCGTACTGATTGACGTGCTGCAGCTAGTGTGGGAGTTGCATGTCCTTGCATTTAGCCGATTTCATCCTTGTCATCTCAGCTTCTTATTTAGTCATCTCAGTTAGGGCAGGTGTCACCCATTTCCAGTTTTTTTTTTTTATCAGAGGCATATTGTACTCATTTAATTTTTCCAATTGGGTTTCTTATTACGTCGTACTGTTGGTTTTGAGATATTCTTGCTGGGATGTTTATTCCAGTCCATTTAATTCAGTTGGATAGCTTAGTCTTCATTATTAATATGGTGTTTATTATTATGTTGAATGTGGTATGGGTATATGTTATTGAAAACATAATTAATTGAATAAATGTTTTGTCACTAGCTTTATTAATTATTAGGTGATAAATAAAGAAAATATTTTTCCACAGTGATGCTAAGAATGAACCAACCGGATACTTTTATTTAATTTAATAAAAGACTGATCAGTCGGTATTTAATTAGGCAGGGTGTCACAGGGGCAAGGTTCGTAAATGAGAAAATCCTCACAGATCGGGGTAAAAACATACTTGTACTAGGGCGGCTAAGGGCGGCCAAGTAATAACACAACCCAAGGACAGATGGCAAAAAATGACACACACAAGGAAACATTCAAGCGTCTCAAACACGCCAAAGTCAGGTCTTGGAAAAGACCAAACCAAAAGACCTCGAGCGACTAAAAAGTCAGCCAAAATCAATGGTACCAAACCAAAAATAACTCATCCTTTAAATGTTTGTTTAAACTTTGAATTTAAACAAAATTAATTTTTTTAAAAGACTAAACGTTTAAACACTAGAGAAATCGCCAACAATAACAACAACAAAATGAAAAACAGCATTTTGTTAAAATACATACCTTAAAAAAATATTTCATAATCAAAATATTTAGTAAAATTTTATAAAAAATAATTTAAGAAATAAAATATATAAATAGATATTGTAACAAAATTTAAATTCAAAAAGTTGAAAAAAAATATGGACTCCAAATTTGGGCAAACAACACAGCCTCAAAATTGAGACAACAAACACAAAAAAAATAAGGGGTAATTTCAGACCCTTGATTAGCAATCGGTCAATCCCCCCCCCCCCCCCCCCCCCTCTCAAGGCTTGAACTTGGAAAAAACGTTACCCCTAAAATCTCATTTCTTTAGGTTGAGGCTCATCTGATTCCTCCTCAAGATCACAAAAGTCTTTTCAAGGTTCTACAAATGGTCCTATGCTTCCAAACATCTGTGACCACATATCATCGACATAGACTTCCATGAATTTTCTGATGAGGTCTTTAAAGATGGAGTCCACCACCCTATGATAGGTAGTACATGCATTCTTTAGTCTGAAAGGCATAACTTTATAGCATTAAGTACCATATTTTGTGATAAATGAGATCTTTTTTGTATCAACGATAGCCTTTCTGATACGATTGTACCTGAAATACGGATCCATAAAGGAGAGAATCTCGTAACCAGTGGTGTAATCCCCCAAAGTGTTAACACGATATAGAGTATATAAATCTTTGGGAGATTTCTTGTTGGCATTAGTGAACACATACGCCATTTTTTGTTGGCTTTAGGAACCAGTACCACATTTGTAAGATAGTTTGGGTATTTCATTTCTCTAAAGAAATTGGATTGTAAGATATTGTCAACCTACTCATCAATAGTTGTGTTCCTTTTGGGGACGAAGAACCTCTTCTTCCAGCATACAAGCATGTCTAAGTGACTTGAGGCAAAAACATCTTTATTTTCTTTCAAAACATGGGTTAGATTTTCTCTAAGGAAGAGGTCAAACCCACCCTAATTTGGACGACCTTTTTGGAATCCTCTTCATTAATGAAAATAGTGATCATAGCCACAAATGTCTCACCCCTTTGTTAATTATCTTTATCTCATGAATCGAGAGTATCCACATTCACCATCTCTATGCCCGAACTCTCTAATGGTAGCTCAGGCATTTCAGGCGGATGAGGTAGGACCTGTGTTGGGACTGTAACACTTCTTTGAAAACCTATTGGGACCTCGAACAAGCTTTTAATAGTCTGCAATGATATATTATTTTCTCTCATGTCCAAACATTTCTCCCACGCCCATGGTAGTTGCTAACATCACCACCATCCTTCGAGTTTACAAGACAACATCCAAATCATTGAGCGAAGGTCTGGCCAAGATTACATTATAGGTTGAGGGTATGTCTACCATTAGGAAATTATTCCAAATTGTAGAGCAATATTCCTTGGAACAAATTGTGAGGTGGAGAGTGACATATATAATAGATTTTTTATCTATTGAACATAATAAAGGGGTTGTGATAAGTTTCATATGATTCACCTTTAAAGCATCTGAGAACAGGATGTCAAATGAGCACCCAGTATTGACTACTACTCACTTTATATTTTGGTTGCCCGTGATCACTGTGATGATTAGAGATTATCCATGAAGTAAGAGGATTCTCGCGAGGTCTGTATTTGGGAAATTCATCATAGGAATTCCTTTTTGGGATTGTTGGCTCTAGTGGTGAAAATTGTTGACGTGCACCACTTCACCTTTCTTGGTCCTGGGGTGAACTTTTCTGGCGATCGAGGAAGGTCCACACCTAAAAAATACTCTTGATACAGTGTTTACATAGTTTCAAGGGATGTCATATTTATTTTTGTTATTATGCTAACACTTTCCATCATACCTTTCCAAAACCTCCTTGAGTTAACCTCTCTTGATTATTCCTTCAATGGATTCTTTAAGTCGCAGACAGTCACAACTATTGTGCCCATGGTCTCCATGGAATTTGTAATACTTGTATTTATCCCTCTTATTCTTCGTAACCTTCATATGTTTGGGTAGAGGTAAGATATCTTGTGTTTCTATAGCTGAGAATACCACTTATATAATGGCCATGAGTGGATTGAAGTGTTTGGCCATTTGAGGTTCATTCGTATTCCCACCATTATTCCTCTTCTTAGACTCAACTACATCAAGAGACTCTCCGAGGCAAGAGAATACATATTTACCGAAAGGACACTCTAAGAGCTTTACAAGAATTCTGTCTGAAGTGGAGGAGATAGGAAATTTGCCTCCTCATCTTCTGACACCTATGAAGTGCACGACAAAAGACCTATCGAATTCTATGAATCTTGAAATAGTACTCGTTTGAGCTTGGAAAAATAATTCTTTTCATCACCCTTAGAGTTGTAGAAAATAACCTATATAAGGCCTCATTGGGAGTGTCTTTGAGGAGAATGAGGGACCTATACATATTTATATGGTCTATGGGATCTTTAAACCCATCAAATGGATCAATACTATGCCTCTTTCTCTTAGGGGGAAGATTGTAATGATGGAATTCATTGAAAAATAAAGATATATCATCTTTTTTAGGGATATCTCTATAGTATTGGGAGCTTGCATCTTGTACTAGTTGAGGAAGTTACCCAACTGGTCTTGCTTATTCTTGATCTCATTATCATATGTCCTGTACACCCTGGAACCACCATAGGATTAATCTCTTAGAAGTGACAACTTATCCCTAATGGGATACAAGTCACTAACCATTGTGGATATCTGGCTACATCATCTTAATCATTTACCCTCTTTAATCGGAGCTCACATTTTTTCCAGTTCTAGTAAGTTCTAATATGGTTGGTTCCTCTACCAAAGGTGGAAAATTAATCCTTCTAAGAAAATCATTGAGTTGTTCTTAAAGCTCCCTTTGACGGGCTTCCATCTTATTAAAAGAGTGATCTAACTTGTTGTTGTTTATCATCCCAGTGAAATCAAAGTTTGTATACAAAATGATTGAAACTCGTTATTTGCACAAACGACAGAATGATGGTAGGTATTGAAATCATATGAGGCTCAAATCTAAAAGGTTCTTGGGTATTATAATCTTATGAGACCTCAGGCCCAACACGTACCCCCATAGGGCCCTATATAGGTTTGTAGGGATTTATTTCAAAGTGATAGACAAGTATATAAATTGGTTCGTACCTCTTCTCAGGATCCTACATCTACTATAAAGGGTGTTTCTCTCTTTATTATATTATAAAATAAGTTTTTAAAACTAGTGACCTATTTGGATATAGCTTAGATAGTCAAAGTTCAATGCGATGTTTTTACACTAACACATAAGTCCTGGAGAAGTAACTAATGGACTTATCTAAGGGTTACCACGTATTAGTTTAGGACTCAACATGGTATTCAATATATAACTAGCTGAAAATGATTAAAACACTAACTATTGTCTACTAACAGTAGGTTAATATCTTGTGTTATAACTGTTAGATACTTTATTGATCTTTATGCCATTTGTTTAGCTTATATTCGATCATTTTAGATTCCCTTTCACCATTCACAATCGTCCCTTTCATATGCATTATATTAAAGAGAGTGAGTGGACTCCGACAGCATAGTTGGGGCTTCTTTGATGTCTGGCGGCTATAATATTAAGGTGGAGTGTGGGAAAAATACTTGAAGGTGGTTTAAGTTAGTTTATGAATGCATTTAATGTGAACGGGAGTCATCAAGTGGGAGTGAGTGGTCGTAGTAAGTAAAATAGTGATTGTCCATTCTACATGTTTGCCAAAGAAATTGTATGAATTTAGTCGAACATTTAAGGGTCTAGATTCAATATAGGTTCTTCCTTGTGTGGTCTTGTGGTTCATTATAAAAACATATACTTTTAGGAGTGGTTACTGAACCTTTGTATGCGAGTTTTCTTTATTATAAGGTCCATTGTACAAGCCTGGGACTAAGGGACGCTGGTGCTGATGTCTCTAAGTTGGGTTCTTGAGATATAATGGAACAACTGAGTATTTTGGGAGATTTATAAGGCCACTAAGGCATGTGGTTCTACTATGATCCCTTCTATGAGGTAGATATGGTTTGGAGAACTCAGTTCTGGTGTGGTAGATGTTTGTTAGAACTTAGTACCTCTTCTCACACATTGGTGAAGATGAAAGGTTGTGAATCTTTGGAATTCCAATAGTTAGATATGGTATCATCAACCTCAAAATAACATAAGAGGCAAATCATCGTGCCATCACACTAAACGTATAATCCCATATCCAAATATATATGAGAGGATATGGCCCCATTGTCCAATCTCAGGATATTGGGTGCCTCACCATGTAAGATCGAGGTGATAAGACCTAGGTAGAACCCATACGCTCATCGGTGTACATGCGTAGTCATGTCATGGAAATCCTATCAAATACCTACCCATGATCACATAGTCATTGGTATAATTCATATAAATCACATAATTCAGAAATTAACTCTATGATAAAGCCATCAAAGCAGTCTCTTCCATTCCCGATTATCAACCGATTACATATGTTTTAACCAGGTTGTCAGGTGTTCCTAAAAGTAGAAAATTAATCCTTAATCACACTAATTATTAATTGTTTTAATTTATTTAGAAATATCCAATTTAAATAAATTTAGAACACCCACTTAAAATTCCCTGAAACAACCATCTAGGCCAATTTACCAAATCTAATCGATTCTTCCCTCGAATCGAATCGATTCCCCCCTAGGTCGAATTGATGCACCCTCTTTAACTTCTAAGTTCATTACATATTTTTCATGGTGAACTTAACCGAATCCAAAATTAATCAAAAAACATCTATACAACTAGTCCATCTCATCCATAGATAAAAAAAAAAAAGAAAAAAAACATACAGTAGCTAGAAACGTGTTTCTATAGGTTATAAGTGATTAATAACACATTTAAGGATCTAATTATAGAATTGATTAAAGAAACCCTAAGTTAATGTTCAACACAAGATTTATCCAATTATCCTTCGAATTCTAATCAATTATCAAAATAAATGTAGGGATTTTACAGATTACAACTAAGAGGATTCAAATCTAATTATTTTGAGATCAAGCTACATGGATTCGTTGGTTAATCAATGCGTTCATGGACAAAGGTTCATTACTTCTTATTCTCCATTTAATGAAAATTATCGTTTTATTTCCTCTGTACTTCTTAAGTAAAATACACTCCGTATATATGTTGATGTCTAAAAATGGTCGATCACATTTTTATAATCACGGATAAAATAAATATAAACAAGTTAAGCAAACACACAAGTGGAAAGATTTTTAAAGTGGTTCGGCTATGAAGAAAGCCTATGCCCACTGTTGGTATCATTTCTGGTGTTTACAAGAGCTTAGTATGGTGTGCTTGAGATTGATTGAATTATCCCCTAGAGCTAAGGGAGATAATGTAATTATGAAAATGTGAGGACACTCGCAAAGGATGATTTCAACAATAATTTTAATTATGCGGAAGCGACTTTCTAAACGGATTTTACCTTGTTTATCCTAATCATGCAACTACGTTATAAAACAGATAAATCAAACACACAAATATGACAAGACCATGTTTCAAAAAAAAAGGGAAAAACCTTTATTTAACTATGAACAATAGATCACAACTTACAAAGTAGACAATGAAATCTGCAATAGATTAACCGATGCAAACCCACAAGATCACGATGTTCTATCTTCAGCCAGGAACACCCACAAGTACTCCCAATGACACGCCATTGTTAGCCAGCCTCAACCTTTGTCAGCAATGAATCCCCGCATGTATCAAAAATCATCCATGGAGTGCCTCTCCACAAGGTGTATGCAAATAAATACAAAACTTTTTAGGGTTCTAAACTAATTCACAAGAATCATATTCAAGGATGCTTTGTTCTGAATTAAAAAGTGTTTTGGAACAAAAAAACTTGAAGAAATTTTGCTACTGTTATGTAGAAACGTCTTTTGTAAAAGTATTAAACAGAATGGTTCACGAAACAAGTATTTATAAGAAAATAAAATTCTTACGGAGGTGCGCTCGCTCGAACGAAAAGTGCATGTCGCTCAAAAGAAAAAACATGTCACACGAATGACCTCTTCGCGCGACATGGCTATGTCATTTGAGTAGTGCTTCGCGTGACATTAAATGTTGTTTGAACGACCTAAACGTAAAAAATTGATTTTTTAAAACTCCGCCTCAAGATTTAGAAAAATAATTTTTTTCTATTAAAAAATCATGTTTCTTCATTTTTATGAAAAACAAACATCCCAAATATAATTTCATGAATTAATTTCAACTCTAAATTTGTTTTATACCTTTCGAGATGTTAGGAAGTCTTCAAACTTGGAGATGCTTGAGTTTGGCTCGTCTTCTCATTTGCGTAACGATTTGTAACGGGGTATGCCAAACTAGCCTAACGATATGCTATGAACAATGACAGAAAATTATTCTTATAAATCTCCCCTTTTGGCTATTCCGGTACAAAACACACAAAATGATCGAACACCAAATTAAAATCAAAATCTCCTTTAAATTACAAAAAGTACTAACTCCCTTCCCAACCCTAGAACAGAATGGCATATGTCTCTTTGTCTTAAAACTTCATCTTCTTCCCTTTATCCAAACTTTGTCTTCATCCGTGTGTCTTGAAATCTGCAAATAGTTACTTACACACATGAGACAATAAACATATACCTTTGTGATGCATCGACTTTGAAACAAAATAAATCATAATAAATACTCCCCCATAATTCAAACTTATTAAAAACTCCATTTTTAATTTGCTCTCCCCCTTTGTTTTTATCGAAATAGACAATATACAAAGAAGTAGAAACAAAAACATGAAATACGGTGCATCACGACGAAGAAAAGATATCATCACAAAAGATGTAAATCAAGCACATGTAATGATAATCTCAACGGCTAACAAACACCAACTATTTTTCAAATTTTTAAATAAAAAATTAATTTCACAAATACAACATGCAATACCTTATTTAATGTATGCAAAATATATCAAAGAAAATCTGGCACGCATTTATAGGTATAAGCGACTACAAACCATGACATAAAACACATAAGCTTTACACACTAGCACGGTAACGATATGTCCAAACGTGTGGAATGGAATGCATGGGTGTGAACTAGAAAAAGAATTATAACCCAAACGTTAAAATATGTTCAAGAACTTCTAATTGATCGCAAAACTTTATCAAACTAAGCTTTAGCCTCAATTGACAAATAAAGTTGAACTTAATAAATAAAACAAGCACAATGCACACAAGCCAAGAATTTTATTGATTCTACAAATCAATAGGGTCATGACAAAAAGCATAACTATGATACATTGTCATTGTGCAAACCCGTCGATATTTTCATTTAAACTCCCTCAGAATATTTCTTCTACTTACTTTTATATGAATATATCAAACTAAACAAAATTTGGCCCATTTTTGGCATAATGTTCTTTTTATTCCCTAAAATTTTTCTCAGACACTTTTTAAATTGTGGCTTTCACGACGTAATTATTATTCACTTGCAGCCCTTTCATGTGCACTCATCATTTTTTAGATTTTAAACAAATTCCACACAGGAAACGATTCTTACATGCACAAATTATCCATAGTCAAATAAACATGTATATGGAAATATTGATAGGAGAGCATCTCACCAAGCTCAAATGTACATCATGAAGTAAAAATTGAATAAGCTCGTGCATGTGTGTGTGGAGGCATACACAAAGTCAAATCCATAAAGCAATTCAATGCCGAAACAACTCCATAAACGTGGTTAAGATCAATTCAAGTATCTAAAGTCATAACCAAATGTCCTAGCCACATGAAAACTGAGTAGTGAATTGGATTCAAACACACCAATGTGTAAAACTACAACACAAAGAATCGAAAATATTCTTGGATTTTTGAAAATATTTTTGTACTTTTTAAAAAATATATAAAAACCAAAAATATTTTTTGTATTTTTCAAATATGATTCAATAGAAGAAAAATATAATGCAAAAAGTACACATGTCATAATACTAGCAAAAATATATCATGAAGCACAACTAGCATATGACAAACAAACTATGCAAGCAATCATTCATATGATATGGTAGGAGAACAATCATGTGCAAGCATATGATAATCAACTAGTTTACCATCTAGCACCTCTGAAAGTTATTTCCTAACCCAAATAGGTATGATACGACACATGGGGGTTTGGGGAACACTAAACTTCAACTTTCTAAGACTTTTTCGAAGATCGAAACAAAAACGACTAAGGTGACCTTTCCTACCACAATGTGAAGATGTGTAAACGGGCGGAACGACACCTATAAGTTGAACTTTTTGGTATTAGTGAACCATCTAAAATAAATAATGGTCTTGACTTAAGAAACAGATGCATTTGGAACATGTGAGCCACTACCATTACTACAAACACTACTCGAGTCAGTCAAATCATTTTTCAACTCCAAAATTTTTTACACAAACAAATAATTAGACTCTTTCAATATTAGGGACTCCTTCTCTAAATTTTCAATTATTCCTAGAAGGTTATCGCATTCTCCCTATAAATATGCACACTTATACCTTTGAGTCTCCTCACATGCCACAAAATCATCAATTAAAATATTTTAATCCTCATTGGCACAAACTCAACCCTAGAATTTTAAAGTCCTCCAATTCTTTTTCTAAAAATAGGACTCTATCATCACTCTCCTTTTTGGACAATTTTAAAAAAATTAAGGCATGGTCCAAAGGAAAAAAATTCTCACAATAAAAATCTCTTTGATTTTGAAATGTTTGCAAAAGATCCATAGCGAATTTAAAATAATAATTTTCTTTTTCCAAAAAATTAATTATTTTTGCAAAATTCAAATTTAAACAATTTAAATTGTCAAAATAAGGAGAATCCATCGACAGACAAAAATATAATCACAGCAGCGATGAAAAAAATCACCCAAAAAGCAGGCAAACAACATCAAACTCGATAAATTAACGTAACCCGCTCCGATGCCAATTTGAAAATGTGAGGACACTCGCAAAGGATGATTTCAACAAAAGTTGCAACACCAATTTTAATTATGCAAAAGAGATTTTTAAATCTATTTCATCATGTTTATCCTAATCATGAAACTATGTGAAAAAGCAGATAAATCAAACATGCAAATATAACGAGGCCAAGTTTCAGGAAAAATCCTAAAGGATAAAACATTTATTTCAATATGACCATTAAATTACAACTTATAAAGTACACAATGAAATCTGCAATGGATTAACTGTAGCAAACCCACAAGAACACGCGGTTCTGTCTTCAGCTAAGAACACCCAAAAGTACTCCCAATGACACACCATCGTCAGCCAGCCTCAGTCTTTGTCAGCAATGAAACCCCGCAGGTATCACAAATCATCCATGATGTGCCTCTCCACAAGGTGTATGCAAATAGATACAAAACTTTCTAGGTTTCTGAACTAATTCACAAGAATCATATTCAAGGATGCTTTGTTGTGAATTAAAAAGTGTTTTGGAACATAAAAACTTGAAGAACTTTTGCTACTATTATGAGAAAATGTATTTCGCAAAAGTCTTAAACAAAATGGTTCACAAAATGGGTATTTATAAGAAAATAAAATTATTAAGGCGGCACGCTCGCTCGAACAAAAAGTGCATGTCGCTTGAATGACCTCTTCGCGCGATATGGCTTTGTCGCTTGAATAGTGCTTCGCGAGACATTAAATGTCATTTGAACGACCTAAACGTCAAATTTTGATTTTTTAAAACTCCACCTCAGCACTTATAAAAAGCACATTTTTGTTATGAAAAAATCATGTTCGTCATTTTTATGAAAAACAAACATCCCAAATATAATTCCATGAATTAATTTCAACTCTAAATTCGTTTGATACCTTTCGGGATGTCGGGAAGTCTTCAAACTTGGAGGTGCTTGAGTTTGGTTTGTCTTCTCATTTGCGTGACGATTTGTAACGGGATACGCCAAACTAGCCAAACGCTATGCTATGAACAATGACAGAAAAATTATTCTTACAATTTATAGTGGTTAGGAGTTCAAGAGATGGAATGCCTTTATATATTTAGGCATTCACATCTGTATACAATATATATGACTGCTGATATTCTCGGGTACAATGACTATTCGTGACTCCACACAAATAGCTTGTGATATTCTTAATAGTTCATATTCTTTGGGTTGGTCGGCAACTATCTCGGGAGCCAACCACGTAAGTAAGGACGGTGAAGATGACCACATAGGAGAACAGATGTCCATTTCTTGTTGGTCCGTATAGGTGAATAATTTTTACATACAATAAATCCCCCAATGTTCCATGCTTAATGATTTAATGAAAGGATGGAGTATTTATTCTGAAAAGTTTCTCGGTGCCCAAAAATTATGGAGGTTGGTCGTCGTCCTTCCAGTGTATCAGTACAGTGACATTTTAGTAAATAGTTTAAAAATATGTGAATCACCAAAAGGTACTCTAGTTTCTCTATCCTTGATGTTGCTCTTGCAGGGATAGATAAGGCCAAGGTAAAATTCCCCATGAAATGACTTCTAAGAGCTTTGTTATTTCCTTGTAATGAGTTTTTCTATTTTTTTATCGTCCTACTAAAGCCATTAGTCTTGGAATAATTAATCTTTTGATTAGTTGATCTTTATTTAAGCTTGTGATTAGTTTTTAATCAACTTGTTGACTAGGTAATCTTCTTAAATATTAAATACTTGATTCATGGATGAATCTGTTTGTAATGCCTTAGATTCTACTAATGTTGTGCTTAGAAAACTATAAATAGTTTTGTTGAACTAAATTAGAGAATTAGTTATCAGTGGAGACCAAATGTATTAGGAATGTATAATTATCCCCATATTTTAACTAGGTTAGATAAAACTTCTCGTGTTTATACATGAAGTTTTACGGAATTCTTATTCTTGACTTGTCAAAGATGAAATCATACATGAAGTTGGATGTTAGGATTTTATCCGTGTGTTAGTCAAGTATGGTCAAATCTTATCGTCCATAAGAGTACAACGAATTTCCTAGATTTGGTGAATTTCTTATTTGTGATCCGTTCGAAGACGAGATCATACATGAAGTTTGATTTTAGCTGCGCATCTGAGGTGCTTTACTGAGATTTTTTTAGTTCTAGAATAATTTTTACTGGGATTCGCTTCATTTACATTTTCTCTTATTCGACTAATAATTCTTGCAAGCTAGTATTATCTATTGATCGGGTAAATGGACCAATTAGAGAGGCCAACCACAATCCCTGTGAAGCATTAATGCACTGAGGCTTGCTTGACTAATGTTGCAGTGAACAGGTCAACATAACTACGGAGCCCCCAGTTTATGAAGAGAAGATTGAATAATAATAATGCATGACCATCCGTTGGGACTCTGCTGCAGTATAATGTTGACTATATAGAGAAATTGAAATGAGAAGAACAACTAATAAGCATGCTCGATCATCTGAACTTGAATCGCAAATATAATGTTGACTAACGAATGAACATTCAATCATTAGCCAAGATTGAATCAAATAAGAACGGTAATTCCCAACAGTCCGTTGGGGCTAAATTATGATGATTCCATAATATATATAATTTTCATCGATTATCCCACGTAGGTAGTGAGAAATCCATAGAAATAATGAAAGTGACGACCATATATCAGGGCCTTTAAATAATGACTGAGGGGACTGAGAAAATATTACGAATGATCCCATATTGTTAGAGAAAAATAGATTTCTAAACCATTCATTAGGGTTGAATATCAATAATAAATGTAACATTGATTAATAATAGACTATGCTAACCATCTTTTGGGACTGAATATAGATAAAGAGTATCCCTACCAACCATCTGTTGGGGATAAAATACAACTTGTATGGCAAATATCATCGGGACTAAATATATGATAATAAATATTTTGTTGATCTTCTGCTGAGATGAATCCCGAATATGCATAACCATCCTTCAGGTTAAGAATCAGAGTCAAATAATTAATAATGAAGTTGAAGAAATATTAATGCCCCTGCATTCGCCGGTTATAACAAATAATCGTGCCCAACCATTTATCAGGTATTAAAGTGTAAGAGTGTTCTTTGACCATCTCTTGGAGCATTAATAAGATTTCTAGGAGATTAAGATTGTACCCGAGCATTCGTCGGGACTGAATCTGGTACCTGTGGAAGTTAATAAATTGTCTGGCCATCTTTTTTTTAATGGAAGAGGATAACACCCCCATTGACATTTTATTAAAGAGAGAAGGAAGAACCTCTCTCAAGAAAAAGAAAACTTACAAAAGGAAATAGAAGAAAAAATCAATAAATATGGTGCATTATAGTAGCCCCATTATAAAGAATAGTCTATGATTATTTTCCATTGTATTGGAAAAATAATTTACTTAACCTTAAAGCACATCTAACGAAGGTAGGCGGGTCCAATAAGTGATTAAAAATTATAATTGAGTGTATGGAAAGGATGTGATTAGCAAGAGCATCAGCAACCATATTTGATTCCCTATAGCAATGAGACAATCTAAAGTAATTTTTCTGAATCATATCCTTAATATTAGCCACAAACTCTATCAGATGCCAAAGGGGTGACGATTCTTATTAATCAAGTTCACCACAAATAAAGAATCAGATTCTATCTCCAAGTGTTTGATATTGAGGTCCTGACACAGTTGAATTCCCAACCATAAACTTTTAAGCTCCATAAAAGTGTTAGATGCTACTCCTTCAGGTTTTGCATATGGAAAAATTATATCACCCTTGTCATTTCTAAGAATGCCCCCTATACCACTTTGACCTGGATTTCCTTTGGATGCCCCATCCGTGTTAAATTTGAACCAAGAAGAAGAAGGGTATCTCCATTTTATTAATTTAATCAAGTGAAGAGGATTACTGATTATAATCTTGAAAACTTCTTTTATGCCATAGTAAAACTTTGCAATCTTATTCAAAAACTTGGATTCTTGGCAAAATTTTTAAATAAGAGAAATGGATTGATTGGAAATAGCTTTATAATCAACCTTCTTATTATCAAATAAAGCTTGATTTTGACTTTTCCAAATTTCCTAGCAAACAATAATTGGTATGCACTTACCAAAAAATTTTGAGTAATCTTGAGGACCATACTTGAGCCACCAACTGAGAAGCATTGAGGGAATGTTCGTTAAGTTTAATTCAATGCCCATTAAATTGGAAAAGAAATTCCAAACAGGAGAAATTTTTGGGCAATGAATAAAAATATGTTCCAGAGATTCTGATTGGGCATGACAGGCATTCATCTAGAGCATAACCTTATTCCAACTCCTTGAATGTTAGGATCTATAGGGAGATAATTAATTTGGATCTTCCAGTGGTTAATAGAGCATTTCTTTGGGATATTAGAATCGAAAATAATGTTATTTAAAGTTGAAGATGCAGTCTTAAAAGAAAAGGTCCCCGAGTCTTCAATTGTCAGATACCAATTATTATCTTTGTAAACCATTTTATCAAGGCAGTTGTCTTTAACGTTCATCAAATTCCTCCATATATGAGATACTCCATAAGACTTTTGATCACAGTTCTTGTATCTGTTTAGCATGAATTCGGACCACAAAGATTGCTCAGAAGTCATTTTCCAAAATAGTTTCATAAAAGAAGTTATTGATAAGTTATGAAGATTCACCTAACTAAGAGCCCCTTCTTTGATGCCTTTACTAAAAAATTCCCAGCCCTTCCATTGGCGTTTCCAACCCCGGTTATCATTAACTCCCTAAAAGAATTTGTTAAAGATTCTTTGAGCTTGAGTTATCACTACTTTTGAAGGAGAAATTGAGGCTATAAGGAAAGAAGAAATAGTGGTGAGGACATGTTTCAGTAGAATAAGATTGCCACCAGATGAAAGAAACTTAGATTGCCAACCTGATATCCCTGATCTCAATGCAGAAATAAGACAGCTGTAATATCTCACCTTATTTCTCCCCTTGAACAGAGGGCATATAAGGTATTTTAAAGGCAACACTTTATGATTTAGGCTAGTGGCTTCAGTAACTTTGGATTTAAAGTGGGACTTTCATTTGACATCAATAGTGAAGCTGCTCTTATTGACATTTATCGTTTGACCCGACCACCAAGACTTCTTTGATTTTCAAAGGGCTTATTTTGTCCCCTATACAAAAAATTATCAAGTCATATGTAAATGCCAGATGGGGTATAAGGGGTTTGCCACTTGGAAGGTAGAAAGGATTGACTGAACCAGAAGACATCAAGGTATTAAGACTTTGACTAAGAAAATCAGCTGCCAGAATAAATAAACTTGGGGACAGTGGGTCCCCTTGTTTTAAACCCTTTGTAGACTTGAATAACCCTTGTTGTTGACCATTAATTACCACTGAGAACCAATTGTTAGATATACTCCTCCATACCATATCAATCCACCTCTCTCCAAAGCCAAATGTCCTTAGAACTCTAATTAAAAAGCCCCAATGAACCCTATCATAAGCCTTCTCCATGTCAAGTTTTATTAACACATTTCCTCCATGAGCTTTCTTACCCAAATTTTGAATCATTTACTTAGCAAGAAGAATATTTTCTTAAATTGACCTACCTTGGATGAAACCACGTTGATTAGAAGATACCAATTTTGGAAGAAAATTTACTAGTCTTTGGGAAAGAATTTTTGTGATGATCTTAAAAGAGAAGTTACACAAGCTTATAGGCCTTAGATCTCCACATGTCTTGGGAACTTTCACTTTAGGGATCAAAACTATAGATGTGCTTGTTCAGCTTTGAGGGAGATTTGCACCTGCAAAAAAGGAATTAATTACCAAAACAACGTCTGCTTTAATTATGTTCTAATATTTTTGGTAGAAATAACCCCCAAAACCACCAGGGCCTGGAGTTGAGTCTTCACTAAGGCTCTTTATGGCTGTTAGAATATCCTCTTCATCAGTGTATGCTTCTAAAATTTCATTGTCTTCATGAGTAATGAGAGATGGAATGGTATTTGACACATCAACATATGGGACATCTTGATCTGATTGGAGATGATCTTGGAAGAATTTTAGAATATGGGAATTCACTTATGCCTGGTCTTCAATAACTGCTCCATCATCAATCTGAATAGAATTAATCCTCAATTTATGATATTTAGCCTTCACATACTGATGAAAAAACTTGGTATTGGAATCACCTTGTTGAATCCATTTTAATGCTGATTTTTGTCTCCGGTAGGCTTCTTCATTCTTGTAGGCAGTCAGCAAATTAGCTTTACCCTTGTTCATGGATACTCTATTATATTCATTGTTGTCCATCTCATAACAAAGTTCAAGTTGAATATTCAAATCCTCTAGGTCCTTCACAGATTGAAAAACGTCCTTAAATGTGGCCTTATTCCACTACCTAAGATCCCCATTTAATATTTTTAGCTTAGAAGCAAACTTTTTTAGACCAAAACATGTGGAGTCCTCATTCCAAGATTTGTGAACAAGATCATGAGATTATCATTTGTTGAGGCTAAATCAAATAGAAATTATCATGTGATTGATTTATTTGGCCAAGCAATATATAATGTGTATCCGCTCGAACATTAATCAACTACATTTTCAAAACATGAAATGATAATTTTTATGCCTAATACATGTCAGGTGAGCATATTTTTGTCAAATATATACCCGATGTAAGACGGGTTTAATTCATAATTTTTGCAAAATTATTTTGAATCTTCAAGCAAATATTGAAATATAAGTTGGTTTAAAAAATTTATTCCCCCATAAACTTTTGAAGTATAGGTAATGTGGTATTGTAAACCAAAAAAAAACTTTCAACAGCAAATGGTGATTTTAATAAAGTCAAATAGGTCTTAACTCATGCGCCCCAAACAAATGTTTTCTGTGTTTTGTCTTTTGCTGTCGACTAGTCAAATAGGTCTTAAATGGCCTAAAAATATGTTTGTCGGATTGCAAGGATTCTGTCGAAAACGATCAACGGGTTAGATCGTCTTCAATAATCTTTGGGCCTAGTTCTGATCAGTAGAAAACACTAACAAAACTGAATCTGACTCAGACAGGCCGGAACAACTTAAGTTGGTCGGATTAAAAATGCCATTTCAGAAATTATTGCCACACCACAGATCTAATAAGCCACCAGAAATCATTCGCCGGAATAAAAATTGAGCTCGGTCATATGTTTTCCATCGGGTTTGCAAACAAAAAAAAACGTCCAGTATGTGGTCAAACATTAACCAGAAGTTTAATATTTGAATATGAATAAAAATTGAATACAAGATTTATAAATATAAATGTATGAAAATCATGCATCGATGAAACGATGTTTGTACAAAATATGCAAGTGTTCTTGCAGAGATAGAGAAAGAAAACTAAGCACTTTATTATCGTTCGTGTAAACCATTACGTCGCAACCTAAATCTCCATCTCTTCTATAAAGAAAGAATGACTTTTTTAGGTCGATTATCACAGACGGAGTCAATCTGTTGATGTCTAAAAATGGTCGATCGCATTTTTGTAATCACAGATAAAATAAAGATAAACAAGCTAAGAAAACACACAAGAGGAAAGGTTTTTTAAGTGGTTCGGCTATGAAGAAAGTCTACATCCACTGTTGGTATTATTTCTGGTGTTTACAAGAGCTCAGTATGGTGTGCTTGAGATTGATTTAATTGTCCCCTTAAGCTAAGGGAGATCGTGTATTTATAGTGGTTAGGATTTCAAGAGATGGAATGACTTCAAATATTTAGGCATTTACATCTGTGTACAATAAATATGATTGGAGATATTCTCGGTTACAATGACTATTGGTGACTCCACACAAATGGATTGTGATATTCTTAATGGTTCATATTCTTCAATTTGGCTGGACGATTTGCCGACCAACAGTCTCAGGAGCCAACCACGTAGGTAAGTACGGTGAAGATTGCCACGTAGGAGAATAAGTGTCTATTTCTCATTGGTTCGTGTAAGTGAATAATTTTTACATACAACAATATATATTTTTAATTAACATTTCACAACTATTCTATTACATGTCTTTCCTCAACTCACACACTTGAAAATATCATAAACTAACTAGTTAAATCCCACTTGTTAAACTTTATTATTTTATCATGGTTTATCCACCCGTTAGATCTTAATAAGATTCATTAAAAATATTAAACCAATAGTTCACTTTATTATAAAACTAATATAATACCAAACTTAACACATATTATTCATGAAATTATAAGATTTCAAACTACTCCTACTATGTATTTGAAGTTTCAATTTTAGTTAAATTTTGTGAATTTACCTAAGACTACATACAATATATAAAATTAAGGGACAAACTAGAAACTTACATAATTTAAGTCTAATTTCGTATAAAAATATTTTTTTCTCAATTTGACCCATTTACATTCATGATTTAAATCATACAACACTGCATATTATATTATATTTTAAAATTTTAGAATAGAAGTACCCTCTTTCAAATTTAACCACTAGTGATCTAACCGTTAGAAATACATACCTCATTTCATACATTATGACTCTAGTTTCATTTCCAAGTTGTTTCATCCTAAACTATACACTATCCATTGAAATATAGCAATTTTACGACCCACTATCCAATCTGAATTCCACAATTCAGCCTAACCACAAAACTTTGAAAATCAATATCTCCTAAAAATAATTCTAAAATGTCATGAAACAAAAGCTAAACATTTCTAAAGACATTGAACTAATATCACATCAGAGATTTTATTTTCATAACTTAAATTTTGAGTATTTTGAGGATGACAAAGGCATCCTAGTTGTTTTCCAAACTAATTATCATTTTATAAAGACTATTATTCCCTCATTTCAACTTTATTTTTTTCATTTTACGCTAATTATTTCGTCATGAGATATTCTCAAACCATAATAACTAATAATTTCTCATATTCACATTCTCATTAACAATTTCTTTCTCAATAAAATAGCTTACAAGAGGAATAATTAAAGAGAATACATGATATTTTCAAAGAAAATACAATATATGAGACCTAGCCTCTTGGAAGTTATACCCAATAATATGTCTTCTTAACTTCTTCATGTTCATCCTTTGACCATAAAATACCTCATAATGTATAACTACAAATATTTAGTAAATCATACCCTTTAAAACTAAAAGTTGAAACAAAGGCAAAATCAACTACAATTAAACTTTCTTTTAGGTAAGTGAGACACCAAAAGTTTTTAAAGGTTGTAACTAATTCACCGTTGTATTATTTTATTCTCGCTCTTAATTTATGCTTCTTGGATAACCCTATAAATCCTTCTAATTTTATGTCAATAGTCATTTCTTCCTCACATTCACTCTTATTTTCTCTCCAAATAAACAAGTTTCGTAAGACTTATTCCCTCCCTCTATAATTCTTGTGTCTCTCTTGGTCACATTATACCTTTATTTTATAATCTCATAACTGAAATTATAGGACTAAGGGGGAAAGACTGGGGTTGTCTTGTGTACACTCGAAGACTCGTTGCAAAAATAATTCATAAATAAGTCATATTAGTCATTATGTTATTTCAATCACGCATCATCCCCACTTTTATCCAACATACAAAGCCATCATATATTCCCATCATCTTTATATATATACAATAATATTAATTTGAATAGATTCTCCTATATATGGTAACTAGTTTAATCTTCACCAAATATTTTATCCCTAATTCAATACTAATAAGATACCTACAATATGGTAAATATTCAAATTTAGCTTACTTACATCCCAAAAGTTACTTTGTGTCTCAAATAATTCAAATAAATATCTCTATCTAATAAATGTTTCATAATTCTTTTATAATTATCAGAATAATCTCAAAATCTCAAAATCGGCTTCAATATTCCTAACATAACATTAATAAATAATTATCATTATAAATTATTAATTTTCATGAAAAAAACTCATTTAATTAAATTTGTCATTTACTTCCCAAAATTTAATTGTAATGGTTAAATCTCCAATAAATCAATAAATATTCAATAAACCCCAAATAGTTGCAAGTGCAATACCACCTTGACTAGTGAATTATAATATAACACCTTCATATGTAGTATTATAGACACGTGTTTACCCTATTAGGATTTCCAACATAATTATCGTTTAATTTGGCCAAACTATACATAAATTGTCAAATAATCAATTAATCTTGGATAACTCCATTTTAGTTTTCTAACTCAATTGAGGTTATTACATTATCTTCTTAAGAAATTTCATCCTCAAAATTTAATTAACATTAGTATCCATGTATTTCAATACTAAACAACCTAAGATCATTAAGTCCTAAATCAAAAATCGAGATTCTCTTTGGTCCTATGATAATTGAATCACTAAAACGAACAATGAAAACTAACTTATGCATACTCTTGTTTCCATCCTACTTGATAGAGAATTAATAAATAAACCTTGTGCGACTCCCACACCGAGACTAGTCATGAAAATATTTTCGTTTTCGCACTTCCATGTATGACTAGGTCTGCGTTACACCATTAGGTTGACAATAAAACCTTATAAACTAGGCATACGAAGAATCACACAAGAATTTGATCTCTTGTTGTATAAATGTAGCAAAAGATAAATTGTAAGATTTTATCATTTTCCTGCTTATAAATAATTTGATTTCACATGTACATAGTCATTATTTCTAATCTATTAAGTGGAACTCTAACGAAGTCCAAATTTAACAGTTTATTATGTTCTCGATTAATTCGATTGACTGGAAATCTTTTGTAGACGTTGTTAACCTTATCCGATTATAAGAGTAGTTTCCCACACTCTTATTCTTATAACTGGTTTGATCTCTCGTAATATTCCATTGTGATGTTTTTGCCTTCATCACGCTTAACCTTTGGAACTAATTGAAGTGTTCATTGCACATTCTTATGTCATAAATTTCACATTGTAATAATAACTAACACCATCCATTGTATGTGGGATTTGATTTACATTATCCAATACCAATGGTTATAACTACCACCGACCCAGTGCTTGACAGTGAAAAAATGACCAATTCCTTATCGAGAAACGTTATACTCGAGGTGCGTGACTGATGTTCATCGAGAACATACCACTCTATATACATGAAAGGTACGAAGCCAATAAGAGTGGAAGATGTCTCCAGGTATTATGAATTGATTAGACCTAAATATCAGCGCTACGCTTCCCAGGATGATGGGTATGTAGTGTTATGCAGATGTTATGCAGTGAAATAGTGTTTGTCTTGTGTAATGTCTTTTATTTTCAGACAAGATACATTATCACTTGATATTGTTATGTATCTTGGCATACACATCACAAATAAGGTTCAAGGGATGCCTAAGATTTAATCTTATCCTTACGGGAGCATGCAGTAGCATTGTTTCTCAATCTAGTTAGGTATCTAAAAACAAAAGTCAAAAAGCAAAAGAATAGAATATGCATGAATGTACAGGAATAACATGTTGAAATAAATACAAATCTATATTATATCGAGTTCAGTCATGTGACAATCCTTGATATCCATAAATATATTGACAAGGTATGATTCAAAAGTCATGGGAAAAAAACATTTAGTAACATACCCACCATAACGAAATGAACAAACTAGACAAGTCTTAAAACGGGATAATGAAATATTGAAGTAAAATAAATTCCACTCTCATACCAATCATTATTAATATAATAATCTAACTCTGAAATATAAATGGCATAGGTACAAAATCTAAATCGGGAGTAAACTATACACGTACAACCTTATTAAAATATATAAAAAATATAAGAAAAGAATAAGCAACACTACTCAACTACTAAGTCCTAGGAATGAAGGATAGAATGTCGCCAATCGTGCACCTCCAATGATTAACTCGATCAATGGCGGGAACAATGAACTAAGACCTGTGAAAACACACATATAACAACAATGTAAACAACAAGTTTATAAAGAATAATATTATAAATTGGGCTACAATATAGCTACACATCTTCCTCTCATCTTTTAGTGGATTTTAACATATTAGTTACCTAGCCCAATAACCTAAATTAACATGTCGTTCTAATCTCGAACCAATATGTAGCCCGTGTGATTGAAGTATTATCTCTTAATCCTTTAATATTTAGTTTCTAATTATTAAGTTAATCTATTTAATTATAAAACATATGTTATGCTGTAGTCTCAAACCTACAGTATGTCTCACTAACTAACTAATGTGACACTCATAGGCTTAAATAGAATATATTAAGTCTATTCGTTAAGGGCTATCTCACGCTACAAAATAATGCACATCTTTAGTATATAAGACACAAGGATCCCGAGTCAGAAACATGTAAGTATGCATCCTTATTATAAATAATATAAATCTCTAATATAGCACATAAATCAGTACACCTTTTACTAATACTACAACCGAACCAACCTTAGATATCACACCCATCTAAAATCCCAAATCCAACCCATGATTAATTATTCTAAACTTCGAATATAACAATGAATGGATTTATAATAACCGCTACACTAAGAATCTCATCTATATGAAACAAGTAAGACAATCTCAAAGTCTAATATCTACATAAGTACGGTCCTCGATACGTATGTAAATGGGCTCTCACTCAAGCCCCAAATAACAAACACCTATCCTTAACGCCTTTGGGGTTCACTCGTTCGCTATAAGCATACTCCTAGGTCACCCCAAGCTAAAGATATCATCACTTTTGAGCCATAAATCACTCTGCCTACCCATCATTCTTATGGACTGCCATTCTCAAGATTACATGATGAAATATCCCCATGAACCCCCCCCCCCCCTCGAGATATGGGTAAAAAGCGTAGGACCCAGTGAAAAAATAACCATAGTAAGCCCATCTCTATCACTGAGGTACCATTGCAGTCATGTCCCATATGCCCCATCATGTAATCCTCCTAGTATGCAACCCACAAGAACTCACACATGGTATGAATTTCAAATTAACATGCAAGAAATTACATCCCTCATAATTGTGCTCAAGTAAATACATACATATCACTCACTAACAGGTTAAGGTAAACGACATACACATACAACTCTGACGCTACTGAGTCACACTAAAGTCGCCAACATAAAAAGGTAAAATATACCTTAACCTCATATCCATACCCTAATATATTACCCTAACCCCCAGGTTCTCAAATCTAGGTATAATCTCACCTTACCGTACCCTAGAATATGCATAACGACTATATTTAATCTCGTTCAGTCCTAGAACATTATACTAAGGTTTCCATATCTAGGTATCACCCCACGTCTAAAGTATACAATACCATCGAATCATAACAACTTCCCCATTATAGGGTTTTTAACTCCATTATAATCTTACACAAATGATATACGCCCCACTATTCTATCCCAATGATTCTATTAAAACCGACCAATAATCCCAATTTATTAAACTTCAAAAGTCCCAAATAACAACTCATCCTACTCTTGGGTTTTTAAAACAAATTTTATATACTTAATTTAATCCCTACAAATCAAATGAGGCCAAAATACCAAACTGTCCAAATAACCAAACTTTAACTTCAAAAACTATCATTTCTTCCAATATAAATGGCCTAAATATCACTAAACTCATATGCCTCAAATACCAACTAATCAATCATAACGCAAAGCCCAAAAAAAATCACCAACCTAGAGTTTCATACTTGATCACTCTTGGTAAAATATTCATAAGAAATTTATAAAAAAAAATAGGAAACCAACACCTACGCATTCGTAATTCAGGTTTCTACAATCTTGGTAGGTCTATCGATCGAGCCTCAGGGTTGATTAATCAATGGTACCTATACAAAATAAATTGTGCTACTTGTTGTTTTTTACTTTGAAAAACTCCATCATAGCCCCTCCAAGCTCCCAATTAATATCCAAA
Source organism: Sambucus nigra (assembly GCA_949130495.1). Classification (NCBI taxonomy): domain Eukaryota; kingdom Viridiplantae; phylum Streptophyta; class Magnoliopsida; order Dipsacales; family Adoxaceae; genus Sambucus; species Sambucus nigra. The sequence continues at coordinate 44,062,474 of OX422221.1, forward strand.
CCTAACCTCCTTCATACATAATTGTCCCAACAACAATTCAAACTTATTTCTAACAAATATATACAATCTTAACATGATTTACAGGGGTAAATTTTTAATTGAATCAAGAGACCTAGTCTTATGAAATCTTATTAATTAGTTTAAGTTTCACATCGAATTTTCCAATTAAGAGGGTTTTTTTTAAATTTAAATAAATAATCATGATCTAACAATTATATAATAATCCTAACTCAGATTCATGATGAAATCAACCAATTTTATATTATGCCATTAACATGGGTATGTACAAAATTGAGTTAATTGAAAATTAACTACTTTAATCCTAAATAAAATTTATAATTATATTAAGGGTCCGTTTGGCAATCCAATTCCAAGTTATGGAAATGTAATTGTAAGGACAATTTTAATTCCATGGAATTAAAATTGGCCTTCCAATTCAAATTCCAAGCAAAATTGGGTTGCCAAACGGTCCCTGAGTTTATATTTTAATGAATATATTATAATCTAACAAAAAACAAAATATAATTAACTTTTCTCAAGAAATTTGTAGAGAAAACCATGCAAATATCCCATAATTCCTTCTCTTCTTGTGAAGTTCCTCCTCTCTAGCCTCTTATTGCTTCCCCAAATATGTTATTATGACACCCCGCCTAATAAAATACCAGGTGATCAATCCTATACCAGATTAAAACAGGAATCTCACAGGGTGAAGAGTGTGCTTATGTTCAAATAAAGGAATTATTTAATTAAACACAGTTTTTCCATTAAATCCTAAGAACATGCATCTAGATGATTTATCAAATAAAATAAATATAGCATGTGACACAACATATCAGAAAAAATTCCCCTCAGGGCAAAACCATATTATTTTCACTATAATTTGTAAAGAACGGTTACACGGATTATAATGAAAATAAGTGTGACATATGAAAATACCCGTAGGTGTCGGTTCCGATGTCGTCGGCTAGAATCTCCCGCAAGAATTCCAGATGGCCAGCAATGAAGAAGATACTGGCTTCTTCATAAAATACTCCAAAATGAGTATTAATAATCTCTTAAAGTTTTATGATGTGAATGGAATAAATGGGAAGAGTTTTCCTTTTATAAAGAAAACTTAAAGCCTAAAAAATAACTTTAGGAAAACATGGCAAATTTTGGGCCGAATTTTGCTCAACATACGGCAAAAGGAATTTGACCAGCAAATAGTGGTGACAGCATTTGGCATAGAAATCGAGGTCGGCGGCGGCGTTGGAACAACATTGGATGTCGCTCGAACGAGGGCATGTGTCGTTCGAACGACATCGTGTGAGATGTAATGTCAATCGAATGATAGTGACTTCTCGTTTGAACGAGCACGCTTTCCAAAAAAGTTCGATTCAGTTTAGAAAAAATTATGCATTTTATAAAAAATTATTTCAGACTTTAAAAAATATTTTCTAAAACATTCCCAAATATTTATGCAAATATAAACAACTCCAATTAATCATTTTACGGATAGTGCGCCGTGGAGTTGGGGGAAATGGTTGAGCAGTACGTAGCATGTAGCAATGATGCACAAGTGAAGATGATGGATGCATGGATTCGGATAAAGGCAGTTGTGGATGATCGTGATGACGTGCTGAATGTAGCGGTATCAGACATACAAACTGTGATCTAGGGAAAACTTAAAAATCCTCGATTTTACCCCGAACATTTATAAAATTATGTCCTTACAAATCTCCCCCTATGTCTATGCCGTTACATTCATAAAATATTCGAATTATGCAATCTCCCAAAAACAAATGACATATAACATAATATCCTCATTAAACCCTCAAACCGAGAATACTAAATGACATGTCTTCAATCAAATTTCAACATCGTCAAAACTTCAACATTTCAGAAACTCCCAAAGCTTTTCTCATCAGGGTGTGCAATCAAATAGATATCAACTTTGTACCTACACACATGTGAAAAACTAAATACCCGTGACACGCAACAGTTTGAAATATAATGATATGCAAAAATCAAAGATCAATGAAGCTTAAGAAAATCATTGATAAATCAACAAGATTTTCTCCCCCATAATTCATTCTCCCCCTTTTTATGATGCCCCCAAAATAGACAGATATGAGAAGCATAAATATGGAAAATATAAAAAAAAAATATCTATTTTTGAATTTTTCAAAATTTTTACTCAAAATATACAACAAAGAATTAAAGAATCTTTTTTTTTTGAATTTTTTCAAAATTTTTACAACAAAGAATTAAAGAATCTTCTATTTTTGAATTGTTTTCAAAATTTTTCTCAAAATATACAACAAAGAATTAAAGAAACTATTTTTTGAATTTTTTTCAAAATTTTTACAACAAAGAATTAAAGAATTTTCTATTTTTGAATTTTTTTTCAAAATTTCTACACAAAGTGTACAACAAGAAATCACATCATGAAAGAACACAAAAACAACCAAGTCGATGATAGCATAAATGTAGGGGCGTGAACACATTCGATAGGTAAATAAACTCAATCAGTCATATGTGCACGATGCATATGTGTACTCCTAACGAATGAACATCAAAAGTATCCTTAAGTGTAAAAATTATTGAATTTAGATGACATCATCTTAATAAAATCAACAAATCGAATTCAAAGTGATTTCCACACCAAAAACATCCAAAACTATATAGCGCTTTTTAAAGATTTTCAAGGACGTGCAAACCCGTTTAAATTTTCCAACCAAACTCCCTTAGATTTATATTTTGAATAGAGGTGATCTAAATTCTCAAACTTTGGAGAATTGATGGTGAAACCTAATGGCCCATATTTGGCATGTATTGCTTTATATTTCCTTTAAAAATTTTCGGGCTCTTTTAACCTCTTTGGACCCCGGATAATAAAATTCCTCAATTTTTTAGGTCCGTTTTAATAGTGGTTTTAGCGCAAAGGATAGATAATTACCTTTCGTAGCCCCTCCCTAATTTTAAAATACCACACAATCTCACCAAATGGTTTTTACATGCACACATTTCTTATCAAGTTTTATCACGTATAGTTCATTTTACGGACAGGATTGAAGTGAAAACACCCAACCAAGATGTGATAAGACAAGCAAAATCATCAAAAAAATCCGTGCAAGTGTGCAATAAAGGAAATCATGAGTCAAACATGTAGAAAGTAACACTTAATTACATCTTAATGATTCCAAATATTATAAAGCACAAGGATGACATGATATATTGTCTCGAAACACTATCAAACAGTCACATGAATAAATGGATTGAAATTGTGACTTGGCTATCTTAAATGCTCATCCATAAAAGGTGTAAATAAAATACAAAAATCTTTTTGTTCGTTTCTAAAATTTTTATAATAAGAAAATCTTTTTGTTCTTTTCTAAAAAATTTATAAAAAGAAAATCTTTTTGTTCTTTTCTATATTTTTAAAAAAATATATACACATGATACAATCTAGAAATAGGAATCATTTTATATGAAAATGGCAAAGCATCCTATCCTAGACACGGACCAACCCCTCAGTCAACTGTGCAAATCCTTAAAGACTTCCTAAGAGATTCAAATCTAAGGGCATCTAAAGTTTTCGTGAAAATATCGATTAACTGACGGTCGGCGGGTATGTAACTTAGGGATACGACTTTCTCCTCCACTAGTTGTCGTATAAAGTGCTCGCGTATCCTGATGTGCTTTGTGCGCGAATGCTGGACTGGATTGCGGGATAAGTGTAGCACGCTTGTGTTATCACGGGAAATGGTCATGGTGTCCTGTGAAATCCCATAATCCTCCAACATTTGTTTCATCCACGAGAGTTGCATGCAACAACTATCGGCGGCGATGTAATCAGCCTCCACAGTGGACAACGTGATGGAGTTTTGATTCTTGCTCAACTAGGAAACAAGTGCAGAACCAAAATAAAAACACCCACCAGAAGTGCTCTTACAACCATCTACATCCCCGGCTCAATCGGCATTCGAATAGGCGGAAAAACGATCATTGGTATCAAAGTAATGCCAAATACCGTATGAGAGAGTCCCACTCACTTATTTTATAATACATTTTAGAATAAGTAAGTGTGACTCTTTTGAGGATTCCTGATATCGCGCACAGACTCCAACACTAAAGTCTATGTCGGGACGACTGGCAGTCAAGTAGAGAAGACTACCTATCATACTCCGATATAAGGTTTGCTCTACGTCCTTGCCTGAAGTGTCCTTACTAAACTTGATAGAAGTACTCATAGGTGTACAAGCATGCTTAGAGGAGTCTAAACCAAATTTCTTCACTAGGTCTCTAGCATACTTGGATTGGGAGATGAACATCCCATACGCTAGCTAACGAACTTGGAGACCAAGGAAGAAAGTAAGCTCACCTACCATGTTCATCTCAAACTCACTTTTCATCTCCTCCTCAAAGTGGTGAGCATGATGGGAGCATGTGGATCCAAAGACTATGTCGTCCACATAGACCTGGGCAACCAAAAGAGCACCGTCATCTCTCCTGATGAACAACGTCATATTAACCCCCTTCTCTTGAATCCACGGGCTAAGAGATAGGATGTAAGCCTCTTGTACCAACCACGGGGTGCTTCCTTCAAACCATAAAAGGCTTTCCTCAGATAGTAGACGTGCTTCGGATGCGTAGGGTCTTCAAGCCCTTTTTGTTGAACCACATAAACCTCCTCCTGTAGGATGCCATTAACAAAGTCACTCTTGACATGCATATGATAAAACTTGAATCGCAGATGATATGCGATGGCGAGTAGTAAGCGGACGGACTCAAGCCTTGCAACGGGAGCAAATGTCTCCCCAAAGTCTACACCCTCAATCTGTGTGTAGCCTTGAGCGACCAACATAGAATTATTTCTGATTATGGTACCATTTTCATCCATTTTATTCTTGAAAATCCACATGGTACCTATCACATTAGTCTCACTAGGTCGGGGGACAAGTTACCAGACATTGTTCTTTTTAAATTAAAGCAACTCATCCTATATAGCGCTTTTTCAAGATTTTTAAGGACGTGCAAACCCGTTTAAATTTTTCCAACCAAACTCCCTTAGATTTATATTTTGAATAGAGGTGATCTAAATTCTTAAACTTTGGATAATTGATGGTGAAACCTAATGGCCCATATTTGGCATGTTTTCTTTTTATTGCCTTTTAATTTTTTCGGGCTCTTTTAACCTCTTTGGACCCCCGGATAATAAAATTCCTCAATTTTTTAGGTCCGTTTTAATGGTGGCTTTAGCGCAAAGGATAGATAATTACCTTTCGTAGACCCTCCCTAATTTTAAAATACCACACAATCTCACCAAATGGTTTTTACATGCACACCTTTCTTATCAAGTTTTATCACGCATGGTTCGTTTTACGGACAGGATTGAAGTGAAAACACCCAACCAAGATGTGATAAGATAGGCACAATAATCAAACAAATTCGTGCAAGTGTGCAATAAAGGAAATCATGAGTCAAACATGTAGAAAGTAACACTTAATTACATCTTAATGAATCCAAATATTATAAAGCACAAGGATGACATGATATATTATCTCGAAACACTATCAAATAGTCACATGAATAAATTGATTGAAATTGTGACTTGGCTATCTTAAATGCTCATCCATAAAAGGTGTAAATAAAATACAAAAATCTTTTTGTTCTTTTCTAAAATTTTTATAATAAGAAAATCTTTTTGTTCTTTTCTAAAAAATTTATAAAAAGAAAATCTTTTTGTTCTTTTCTATATTTTTAAAAAAATATATACACATGATACAATCTAGCAACAGGAATCATTTTATATGAAAATGGCAAAGCATCCTATCCTAGACACGGATCAACCCCTCAGTCAACTGTGCAAATCCTTAAAGACTTCCTAAAAGATTCGAATCTAAGGTCATCTAAAGGTTTCGTGAAAATATCGATTAACTGGCGGTCGGCGGGTACGTAACTTAGGGATACGACTTTCTCCTCCACTAGCTGTCGTATAAAGTGCTCGCGTATCCTGATGTGCTTTGTGCGCGAATGCTGGACTGGATTGCGGGATAAGTGTAGCACGCTCGTGTTATCACGGGAAATGGTCATGGTGTCCTGTGAAATCCCATAATCCTCCAATATTTGTTTCATCCACGAGAGTTGCGTGCAACAACTCTCGGCGGCGATGTACTCAGCCTCCACAGTGGACAACGTGATGGAGTTTTGATTCTTGCTCAACTAGGAGACAAGTGCAGAACCAAAATAAAAACACCCACCAAAATTTCTCTTACAACTATCTACATCCCCGGATCAATCGGCATCCGAATAGGCAGAAAAACGGTCATTGATATCAAAGTAATGCCAAATACCGTATGAGAGAATCCCACTCACGTATTTTATAATACATTTTAGAGTAAGTAAGTGTGACTCTTTTGAGGACGCCTGATATCTCACACAGACTCCAACACTAATGTCTATGTCGGGACGACTGGCAGTCAAGTAGAGAAGACTACCTATCATACTCCGATATAAGGTTTGCTCTACGTCCTTTCCTGAAGTGTTCTTACTAAACTTGATAGAAGTACTCATAGGTATACAAGAATGCTTAGAGGAGTCTAAACCAAATTTCTTCACTAGGTCTCTAGCATACTTGGATTGGGATATGAACATCCCATACGTTAGCTAACGAACCTGGAAACCAAGGAAGAAAGTAAGCTCACCTACCATGTTCATCTCAAACTCACTTTTCATCTCCTCCTTAAAGTGGTGAGCATGCTGGGAGCATGTGGATCCAAAGACTATGTCATCCACATAGACCTGGGCAACCAAAAGAGCACCGTCATCTCTCCTTATGAACAATGTCATATTAACCCCCCTCTCTTGAAGTCACGGGCTAAGAGATAGGATGTAAGCCTCTTGTACTAACCACAGGGTGCTTCCTTCAAACCATAAAAGGCTTTCCTCAGATAGTAGACGTGCTTCTGATGCGTAGGGTCTTCAAACCCTTTTAGTTAAACCACATAAACCTCCTCCTATAGGATGCCATTAACAAAGTCACTCTTGACATGTATATGATATAACTTGAATCGCAGATGATATGCGATGGCGAGTAGTAAGCGGACGGACTCAAGCCTCGCAACAGGAGAAAATGTCTCCCTAAAGTCTACACCCTCAATCTGTGTGTAGACTTGAGCGACCAACCTAGCCTTATTTCTGATTATGGTACCATTTTCATCCATTTTATTCTTGAAAATCCACCTGGTGCCTATCACATTAGTCTCATTAGGTCGGGGATAAGTTACCAGATATTATTCTTTTTAAATTGAAGCAACTCATCCTACATGGAAGATATCCAGTGTTCATCCTTGAGTCCTTCTTTATGATTTTTGGGATCGACTATGGACGTATAGAAAAAATGACTAACAACGTTCTCTAGCTGAGCATGAGTCTTGACCCATAAAGTAGGATCGCCAATAATGGCAGAAGGATCATGACGCTTGCGAACCCAAGAAGGTGTGTCCCCTAATACAGGAGTAGAGTCCACAAAGTGTGGGTGAGGGACAAGTAAGTCGCTACCAGAAAAGTCTTCATCTTCAAACTAAAGGCTAGGATCAATAAACGTTGAAGGTTCATCATCTTGCACGGTGATGTTTATTGACTCCATAACCTTATAGCTCTTCAGGTTAAAAACCCGGTATGCTCTACTATTTGATGAATATCCTTGCAATATTCCCTCATCGCTCCGGGAGTCAAATTTTCCTAATTGCTCTCTATCCCATAGGATGTAGCATTAACTCCCAAAGTCACGTAAATATGCAAGGTTGGGTTTCTTGCCAGTCCACAATTTATAAGGCATCTTAAGTGTGTGTGGACGTTGGTAGACCCTATTCACCATATGGCATGCAGTAGACACTACCTCTGCCCAAAATCTCCTAGCAACCTTATGACCTAGGAGCATAAATCTAGCCATTTCTTGAATCGTCCTATTCTTTATCTCAATAATCCCATTTTGCTGAGGAGTCTTCACAGTAGAAAACTCGTGTTTGATTCCTAGGTTATCACAGTAAAGATCTACCTTTTCTTCTTTAAATTATGTGCCATTTTCACTATGTATTCTATTAATAGTGACTCCGTGTTGATTTTGCAGGACACGGCACTTGATAGTTAAAAACTCTATAGCATCGGATTTCTCCCTCAAAAACCTACAATCGAATATCTGAAGAAATCATCTACCATCACGAGGATATACCTCCTACCACCTAGACTCTCATTACGAGTAGGACCCATAAGATCCATGTGAATTAACTCAAGCACACGGGAGGTGGTGATAGAATGAAACTTCCTGTGAGGTCTTCGGATTTGCTTTCCCAGCTGACAGGGTCCACAAATCGTAGAAGTGGGCTTTCTAAGAGATGGTAAGACACATACTTGGTCCTTTTTATCTAAACGTGTCAAATCTCTTATGTTCACGTGACTAAGACGTTGGTGCCACAGATCCATAGGAATGATCATGGCGCTATTGCAGACAAGTGAGGATGTGGGCACAATCCCATATCAATTATCTTTTATCCTCACCCCTTGAACTAAAAGTTTACCGAATTGATTATAGACATTACACACGTCCCGATCAAACTTTATGGCAAAGTCAGCGTCGCACAGCTGGCTAATGCTAAGAAGGTTTGCCTTCAAACCTTTGACGTACAAAATATTCTCTAGCGTAGGACTGTCTCCAAAGGTGACTCTACCATCCTTATAATCCTCTAGGTAGGTAAAGAATGAGACATCACCTGTCATATGTCTGGAGCACCCCCTATCAAAATACAACTGTGAAGTATTATGTTCTTTGAGAGAGACATGAACAATAAGGGCCTTATCGTCTTTCTTAGGTACCCAAGACATGGTAACCTTTTGTTTACCCTTGTTGTTGTTGGATTTAGTCAGGATGCGAGAAGCATTTACAGATGACAAAGATATTCGTCAAAATTCCTCCATCAAACTCTGTGATGTCAGACTGACAAAATCATCAGTATGATGTGGTGGAGCAGTAGTACATCGTGTTCGACCCAAACTATAGCAAAACTCCCTGAGGTGGCCTTTTCTTTTGCAGTACGTACAAAAGAACACAGTCTTAAGCGAACCTCTGTTTGTTTTTCTTGGTATAACACTCCTTCGTGGTTTTTGACGATAGCCATATGGAGTCGTAGTAAACTCAGGAACAGGTCCAGGTGAAATTTGGGTCGTCGAGACACCATCAAAACCTATTCCCTGTCGATCACGAAAACCTAAAGCGGGGTCGAGGAGCATCTTTCCCATCTTTCCAGATCTGTCCTCGATTTAGAACCTTGACTTCCCATGCTCGCTCAAGATCATGAGTAAGCTGGATAACATGGGCTTCAAGTTTCTTCCGAGTCTTCAGGGAGGAATGGATCTCACTCGTAAGACTAGCCACTTATTTATTCAAGTCCCCTTTCTCTTTCTTAAAATTACTCACTCTCTCTCCAAACAGTCTCTCTCTCTCTCTAAACAAGCTTTCTTTCTTAACACAGGCAGACACTCTTTCTTTCAAGGTAGTGCAGTTGGAGGATTCTCTCTCTCTCACTTCTTCTAAATCTTCCTTTAAAGCGGTGATCCTAAGAACTAGAGCTTTGTTACTCTTTTTGGTTTTAAATTACTCATTATATAACTCAGCCTAGGCACGTTGAAGATTACACTCGCTCTCACTTGCATCATCCTCCCCCTCACTCACATCGTTCTCACTGTCAAGGAGTCCCTGTATAGTAGCATCCTCAACGTCGTGAGGAGCACTAGAAGTATGACTATCCATGAATGCGGTGAAGTTTCATTCATGCAGTGACTCATCTCCAGAATCCACTGACTCGACCTCACTGTCGTCACTAAGGGTAGCATTAAAGACAGCATTGCCCTTTTCTTTTGCAAGTCTATTCAGCCTAGTAGCACAATCAAAAGCTCTATGACCCTTACCGTCGCACTCATAGCATCTCTCACCGTCTTTAGGAGGGTATTTAAAACCTTTTTCATTTTTCTTATTTTTCTCAAAAAACTTTTTATCTTTAAAATTTTCATTTTTCTTGAATTTGAGAATTTTCTTGAAATTTTTAGCAAATTGGGACAAATCATCTAAATCAAAATCACACTTAGAATCTGACGTTTCTATCTCACTTTTTCTAGATGACTCAACTCTCTTTCTTGTCGACCCCTCACTTTTTCTAGCCTTGGCATTAAGTGTAATACCTTATCTTTAGGTTTGAAGGATTTAGGAAACATATCAATTTCATACGTTTGTAAGTCTCCTACAAGTTCCTCCAATTTAAGCGTACTTAAATTACCAATAGAATATAGCATAGTGACTTTAGGGATAAAACGCTTAGGAAGTGATCTTGGAATCTTTTTAACAACTCTAGAATTAGGAATGTGTTCACCAAGATTAAAACTAGTGTTAACAATATCAGATAACCTAGCATATAATTCATCAAAACATTCAGTCTCAAGCATGGTGATAGTTTCAAATTGAGTTGTTAAATTTTGCAGTTTAGACTCTTTCACAGCATTAGTTATTTCATTAGTAAGTTGTAAAACATCCCATGTCTCTTTTGACGTGGTGCATGTCATAATACGTCGGAACTCGTCAGGTGTGACGGATCCAGAAATAGCACTTAAACCCTTAGAATTAAAAGATGACCATTTAAATTCATCTTCAGTCCATTCAGTTACAGATTTTAAATTAGTCACGTTGTCAACAGTGATAGAGGGAGGTGTCCACCTTCTTTCAACCAAAATCCAAACGCGTTCATCAATAGCTTTTAAAGAAGATTTCATGTGGGCTTTCCAGTAAGCATAGTTTGTCCGTCAAAAACTGGCATTTTTTTATATAATTTCTCCATTGAACACGTCCTTTTTCAAAAATTAATTTTTTCAGAAAATTGATATCTTAGAAAAATTTTGCGAAAAATTACACGGTATATTGTGTAATTGGCTCTGATACCAATTTGAAGAGTGCGCTTTTGTTCAAATAAACGAATTATTTAATCAAACACAGTTTTTCAATTAAATCCTAAAAACATGCATCAAGATGATTTATCAAATAAAATAAGAGTAATGATACTCTTACCGGGTCCTAGTACCGGTTTAGTACCAAATGCGCTTTATTTGATTGTACATTGGTAGGACCTACAGCATTCCCTGGCGGGACCCACACCATAGTACAAGCAAATAAAGCAGTACCGGTACTACCACCCGGTGTGTATAACATTTTCCATAAAATAAATATAGCATGTGACAGAACATATTAGGAAAAATCCCAGCATGGCAAAACCATATTATTTTCACTATAATTTGTAAAGAACGGTTACATGGATTATAATAAAAATAAGTGTGACATACAAAAATACTCGTAGGTGTCGGTTCCGATGTCGTCGGCTAAAATCTCCCTCAAGAATTCCAGATGGGCAGTAATGAAGAAGATATCGGCTTATCCACAAAATACTCCAAGATCAGTAAGCTCTTGAAGATTTATGATGTGCATTTAATAAATGGGAAGAGTTTTCCTTTTATAAAGAAAGCTTAAAGCCTAAAAAACAACTTTAGGAAAACATGGTAGATTTTGGGCCGGATTTTTCTCAACATGGTGCAAAAGGAATTTGACCAGCAAATAGTAGTGACAGCATTTGACACAGAAATCGAGGTCGACGACATCGCTCAAACGAGGACACGTGTCATTCGAATGACATTGCGCGAGATGTAATGTCGTTCGAACGACAGTGACATCTCGTTTGAACGAGCACGTTTTCCAAAAAAGTCCGATTCAGCTTAGAAAAAATTCTGCATTTTATAAAAAATTATTTCAGACTTCAAAAAATATTTTCTAAAAAATTCCCAAATATTTATGCAAATATAAACAACTCTAATTAATCATTTTACGGATAGTGCGTTGTGGAGTTGTGGGAAACGGTTGATTAGTATGTAGCATTTAGCAATGATGCACGAGTGAAAATGATGGATGCATGGATTCGGATAAAGGTCGATGTGGATGATCTTGATGACGTGCCGAATGTAGCGGTATCAGACATACAAATTGTGATCTAGGGAAAACTTAAAAATCCTCGATTCTACCCCGGACATTTATAAAATTATGTCCTTACACAGGGTTCATTATTAGCATCACTGTCAAAAACCAATTTAATTACTAATAAATTATTGGGTTGGCGTCAAAATTTTATTTAACTAATATTTTTAGCCAAACCAACCACAACAGTTTATATACACAAAAACTAAAATGAAATAAATAACCGAACATTCGGTATAACATAATACAAACAAATTGAATGCCTCCCTAAAAGGCGATAAAAGAATAAATGAATACAGTTGGGCTATCGGCCCGAATCTTCCTGCAGTACCTCCTATCTAGATCACAAGGATAGAAGCGTCTAAAATAAACCTTCCTGCGTCCACAGATGCTGCAGCAATGTCTGACTCAAAAGAATCATCATCCACGCGTCCTTGTGTCTGGACACCTAATATATATACATATATAGAAAGAGAGGGAAAATAGAGAAACGGGTCAGAGCCCGAGTTTTGAAAATGCTTAGCAAATGCTTAAATGCCATATTTTAAATATGAAATCTCTCATATTTAAACTAGTATCGCACTCTCATGAGATACACCTCATACATCTTCTAAGAGTGCACACCTATCGCATACATTTTAAACATCCTAGTTAAGCTACTCGGCCTAACTAATCTCTTTCACCCATCCTCAGAATTCTCATAACTATCATTTGTCCGGCGTGTATAATATAAGTTATACTGTGAGCTATCACCTAATCTTTAATTAACATATTCATCGATTTGATATATATATATATACCGTTCATTTTTTAAACTTTCACTAGTTTAAAATGCCAATTTCACTTTAACATATAGTATCCTTTATATATATATAATTATCTCTTGAACCTACGATTCACATTTGTATTAGTCCGGATATAAATCTACCGGAAGTAGAATAACCTCTTATTCATTTTACACTTTACACCAGTCAAAGTTCTATGATATCTCATCCTCATATACAAGCAATATAATATACGTAATAAGTATATCAATGCATATTTTACAATCATAAGTATAATAACCATCCCACTGAGCTATAACTTGGTGATGCAGTCTCAAAGTGCTATCATCATCTAAGCATTCTCACTTAACCCTGGTACCAAGTTTGACTCACTCAAAGATCATGGTAAATACTAAACGGTGGAGGCGGTCATATTCCTTCCTGAAAGTGGAATAAAAATATCGCACCCATATGCGGGACGATATGACCTGGGGATATACTTTCCTTGCTCCACAAGCCAGGGGCTTCACCCACATCGTGCAACCTCCCTGGATAGCACTATATATATATATAATCTGGTTGTCTATCCCTATGCCCGTGGAACCAGACTCTAAAATACAAATATACCAACCACACACAGATATATTTATATTAATATCATATCATATATATACTGTAACAACTCCCGTAAATATAATATATATCATTCCTCAATATGCCCGGGCTATAATTGCCGAACTCTTATAGCGATAGCCAATATCCCGAATGTTCCCATTCATAATAATATATAAGTATTCATACACTTAATATACTAAAATTATAAGTATTCTCCAACTTAAGATTTAACTCCCACCTTAATCACCTTTAAGGATTTATATATAAACCCGAATATACCAATTCGTAATACTTAAATAAGTATACAAGTTACTTATCTTAATTCCTTAGGTATCGCATAACCTATAATAATAGTCGTCAATAGACGTACCAGATAGCCACTCAATCATCTCTATCCCATATCCTAAATTTCCATCCTACTCGCATCCTAGGATTCACTCAACCATATAGTCGGCATATAAATATAAATTCTGCACACGTAATAATATATAATCGCCCGCCGAAATACTTCCCTGAGTGTTACTCATCCCAAACATCCCTAAATTAGTAAGTTCTGGATTTTACTTTCAACTAACACAAGGTATACACCTCACTCAACTAATAATTTAGAAGTCCTCACACTATTTTTAGGAACCCCAAATGTTTATCTCCATAATGCGTTTTTCCTCAAAACTATACATTGAGTGCCACACCATTTTCCACCCTCTTATCCCCCATTATATCCCTTCAATGGTTAGGGATAAATTCCCCTAGTTAGTTATTTATTTCCTTAAATATATAAGCTAGAAATAATTAATTAAGGAATTTCTCCCATATAAACAAAATAGGCCGAAACTGTCAAAAATTTTGTAGGGTCAATCGATCAGGTGTTCTTCTCTGAGACTCTGTTTCGGCTATTAATATGATCTTAAGCTTTTTATCTTCTCTCCCAATATCATTCAACCTTAACCAACAATATATTAACATATAAAAGTGGTTCTAATCATCCTAGAACCAATACCCAATAATCAATTTCAATTAATTCCAATGTTTCCTCAAATCGGATATTATCCGGGGTTTATTCGTTCAACTTTCAAAAAACCATTTTGTTTCAACAAACCCAACCCGAAAAACATATATTCTATCACTACCAACTATAATATGAGATACACACTCAAATAATAAATCAAGTAAACACTTGCCTCGTGGATAAAATCTGACGGCCTCGAATCGAATCTCGCGGAGTTTGGCCGGAATCCCCTTTCTTCCTTATTCTCTTCTCTTCTTCATTTTCTCCCTTCCCTTTCTCTCTCTTAGGGATGAAAAATGAGAGAAATAAGGGTTGTAAGTGTTTATAAGGTTTATCTCCTTATCAAACCCCAAATTGACTCGTATACTAAATTTCGAGTCCCTATTAGTCCAAAAGTCCCTGAAACCTAAACGCTACCCCCCGATACTCTATTCTGGATATCTTTGCCATTCTGAAACCAATCGTGCACTCGAAATATCCATCCAAATCACTTAAATAAATTCACTAATTAAACCCAACACATCTCACTACGCGTGTTTTCCAAATAAAATATTATCCTTTGTTTCTTTACCCAATTGCGACATGTAATTAAAATAATCTAACTCATTTACTTAGTCCCGTAAAAAAATATAACTCATGTAAATATTAATCCGACACTTGCAAACCAATATTTACTATTAACTTTAAATTCTCAATTTATTAAATTACACACATAAATTCCAAAATTTCTATCTACAGTAATTTCCTCTAATTATCAAATTACGACACTTATGTAATTTAAATATCTATAAAAGTACGGGGTATTACAGTTACATGACTTATGAGATCCCTTAATGAATCATTAAAATCCTTAATCCACGAAATTAGTCGTGGACCCTAAATGGTCCTCGCCTAAAAGAGCCCAAAACCACTTTCAAATTCATTAAACATTAGCTAAGACCTATACCCATCTAATAGGCTTAAAACCCAACATTTTAAGATAAAATGGACCTTCTAAGCATACCAAAATTTGAATACAACATATTTACAAACAAAGAAAATAAAAACTCATTTAATTAATAATCAGCTGGTACAACTCCAAATATCAATTAATTAGTTAATGGGATATCTCATATAAAAAAATCAACTTCAAATTAATTAACACATAAGAATGCAAATAATGACATCTCCAATCGCAACAAGTACACATAATTAATTTTGATGAATTTTCTTAATTAAATAATACTCATTAAAATACGGGGTATTACCTTCTCCCTCCCCCCCTCCCCCCTCCCCCCCCCCCCCCCCCCCCCACAAAAAAAATAAGGAATTTTGTCCTCCAAATTCGAATGTTTATACTCCAACTCGGAAGTCGAAGAACATCTCTCCCATAGTTTTCTCACACTATTATAATGAATTAACTCCGTTATGACCTAATATACTCCTAGGTCACTCTCAGCCAAGTTCACGTGCTCTACTATGAACACTACCTCCCTTTAAGGGTCCCGGACCCCTCGTGGAATGAATAACTAGTTAACTCTTAGTTCTAAAATAATCGGTCAACCTAACTCCAATGACTCACAAATGGTCCCATGTCTTCTTTGAAACACCGGATTCCTATTAAAATCAATTGTTTTACTATCCCCCTTTTACGTTGGGATTTCAAACACTGCATTTCTTCAAATTCCTCTAGTGGTCTACCATCTAGACTAGAAGGAACACCATTTCGACACAACCTATTATAGTACTTACTCCATCACATCAACATTATGGACTCCCCCAAAACCTGTACACCCAATCTCTTTTGGAATGTATAGTTAATCCCAAGACACGCGTCTTTGCTAAAACTACCTCTCGTTGTTTAGAAACCCTCGATAAAAAAAATCCTTGAAAAATTTAACCATCTCCTCTCATCGAACGGAGAAAGGACCCTCTTCCCAATAACTATTTGCAAAAGAATTTCTTCAAAAAATATTGACGCTGAGACATGAACCACACCTAACATAGATTTTGGTGTAATGGAAACCACTACTATAACACTGCCTCTTCAACAAGATAACGTCGCAAACCACAATAAACTACTCCTTCATGCGATCCAAATTCGTTAATGACGCGCCCACTCCATGGTTTGCTAGAAAGTTTCCTTTTAGATATTCTCCTTCTGATTTCACCACTAATGATAAATCTTCCAAGTTTCAATTTTTAGAATATGATAATATTCTTTACTGGTTCAACCGGTCATTGATACATAATAACAAGCACTTGTCTCGTATATTGACCGTTCTGCTCCTGGAAGGCCACATATCCGCTTAGTGAACCATCCCTCTTTTGGATCCTCCTCATGCTAACGCCAAACACAAATACTTATTCGGATAATAAACTATGGTGTCTCCTCCACAGAACCTCTACTAACCCTAATGAGGTCAATCCCATAAAAAAATCCCTTGAGGGGGATCCAACAACTCTAAGGAACGCATGTAGGTGATAACTCAGATGTTATTCGAATAAAGCCAAAAAAAAACTCAGACTATCGATCATACCAATACGCAGCCATATTCCCCTCTAGTGTACTATGATCCAGAAATATACAAGTGTGTTAGCTCGTCTCCCAAGCTTAGGCACAACTACCCAAAGAAATCCCAACCCAAATGAGATATATAAAAGCCTACCCTTGATAGTTTATATAAGCGTAAAACATAGTTATACACACAATCTCATTAATATTACGTTGATCTCTCATCTCTATAATCACGACGTAAGGCAACACCCTACCAGATAGTGGTATCCATAGACACATAAGGCTAGAAAAAAAACCTATATACCTAATAATCGCAGTATACAAACCAATACCACACTGTCTCACATACAAGGTCATCCAAACTTAACTATGATGCAGTTATAGAGTGAAAGCACATCCCTATGAACCATGTGCTAAAAAAATACTAAAGGTCCCACACCAAAAAAATTGAGCTCGCGAGAGAAGTAGACCTCATTCGCGGGATATCGCAAGGGAAATCAAAACATGGAACCCTCCAGATACACTTGATCTATCTAAATGATTCGTCTGTAAGAATGATGTGAAACCCCCAAAGCGGTCGTCATTGTAAATAATCCAAATGCAAAATGGTAAATATCTAAAGTAATCAAAAAATGCAATGCAAAAAAGTGACAACTTGAGACCCTAGGATACTAAAACCTATAATATCCATAAATAAATTGATCATGTCTAGTACAAAAATCACATGAATAGAAAATATTTAGTAACATCCTCGGCATAACGAAATAATTAATACCGAACAAGTATTAAAATAGTGTAATGAAATACTGAAATAAAATAAATCTGACCCTGATACCAATCACTGCTAATATAATAGTCCAACTATGAACTACAAATTCCATAGGTACAAAAGCTAACTCGGTATAAACTATACCACATACAATCCTTCTAAAATATAAAATAATATAAGAGGATAATGAGAAACAATTCTCAAACACTACCTCCTATGAATAAAGGATAGAATGTCCCTAGATGTGCATCTCCAATAATTAATTCAGTCGATGGCAAGAATAACAATATAAGACATGCAAAAACACAAATACAACAACAAGTTTATGGTGAATAAGATTTTAACTGAATTTGGGCTACAATATAGTACACATCTTCCTCTCATTGTTTTTTGGTTTGAACTTATTAGTTACCCTGCCCAATAACCTAAAACAACATGCGGTTATAATCCGAAGACCATATGTAGCCTAGGTGATTTATGTATTATCTCTTAATCCTTATATATTTAGTCTCCCGCCATTAAGTTAATCTTTTTCATTATATGTTTAGGGTAATCTCGAACCTAGGTACGTTTCACCAAGGTTCCACTCATAGGACAAAATCATATATCTTAAGGATATCCGTTAAGGGCATTCTCATGCCAAAAAATAATGCACATATCTAGTATATAAGCATAAGAATCCCGAGTCATTAACATGTAAGTATGTATCCTTACTATAAACCATATAAATATCTAATATAGCATATAAACTGGTACAACTAAAATCCTAAATCCAAATGAACCCGTGTTTAAATATTATTCTACACAATTCGAATATAACAATGGATGGATCCATAATAACCGCTACACTAAGAATATCAAGTATATGGAATAAGTAAGATAATATCAAAGTCTAATATCCACATAAGTATGGTTCTCGACATGTATGTAAATGGGCTCTCACTCAAGCCCCAAATAACGAACGCCTATCCTTAAACATCTTCGGGGTTCACTTATTCTCACTACACATAGTCTGAGGTGTCTATAAACATAACATATAATCACATCCGAGGGATAAATCATTATGTATGCCCATCATTTGTATAGCCTATCATACCCAAGACTACACGATGAAATCTCCCCATAAAACCCCTTCGAGACAGGGGTACAAAGGCGTAGGACCCGGGGTAAAAATTACCATGGTAAGCCCATCTTTATCACTAAGGTAGCATCTTGGTCGATGTCGCACGTGCCCCATCATGGAATCCCTCCTAATATGTAACCCAAGATCACTCTCACGTGGTATGCATTGCAAATAGACATGCAAGTAATTACAAACCTCGTTATTGGGATCAAGTAAATACATACACAACCTTCACTAATGTGTTAAGGTAAACCATATACACATACCAACCCTAATGAAACCGAGTCACTATAGCATTGCCAACATAAAGAGGTAAAACACATCTTAACCTGATATTTATGGCCTAATATATAAACCTAACCACAACGGTTCTCAAAATCTTGGTATAGTCTCACCCTAAAAATAAGTAGCGGCTATATTCAATCTCATTTAGTCATAGCCCAATATCCTCAAGTTTCATATCTAGCTATCATCCCACACCTAAAGTATTCAAGACCATCAAATCATAATAACTACCCCATTCCATGGTTTTTAACTCTATCATAATCGCACCCAAAGGATATACACTCCACTAGTCTATTATAATGATATTATTAATCTTGACCAACAATCCCAATCCATTAAACTTATAAAGTCCCAAATAATAACCCGTCCTAATCTTAGGTTTTCAAAACAAATCCTATATACTCAATGCAACTCCTATAAATACAACAAGGTCAAAATACCCAATTGTCCAAATACCTAAACTATAACCTCAAGATAATAATACTCTCACTTTTTTTAAATAAATAATCTAAATGTCAAAGTAACCGAGACTATGCCCCAAATTGAAACCAATCAATCATAACACAAATTCCAGACCAAAATCACCAAACTATAGTTTTATCCATGATCATTCTTGGTAAAATATTCACAAGAAATTCAAAAAAATCAAAAAAATACGAAACCAGCGGGGTCAATTGATTAATGGTACCTCTATAAAGCCTTCTTCTACCTATGAGTTTTAACTTTCAAAACCTCCATTAAAGCCCCTCTAATCTCCCAAATAATATCCAAACCAAACCTCCTTCATATATAATTGTCTCAATAATAATCCAAACCTATTTTTGACAAATATATACAATATTAACATGATTTGAAAAGGGTAAATTTCAAATTTGAATCGAGAACACTTATTTTATGAAATCTCATCAATTAGTTTAGGTTTCACATCAAATTGTCCAATTAACAAGGGGATTTTACAATCTCTCTAGACCTGTGAGCATACTCCATCCACCTACTCCGGTCACCTGAGCCATTCCTAATCGTGGCCTCTCCCTGATCTACACTACAACGATGCATCCTCCACTACACAGAACTTGTATTTTATGCATTTAGCCTATCTCGTTCCTATTTTATGCCTCTAAATCCTTCCAAACTTATACTACTAAATGGATTTAATAAGAATCAAGCTCTATAATGGATGTAGGGTCATTTCCATGGACACACCACTCTAAAGATTGTGTTATCACCCTTCATCTCTATTTTACTTTATTTTTTATCTTTAATAGTTTTGCATAGCTTTGATGATATTATTTTCTTTAGTAGACCAATTTTAGACAACAGTAGTTTGGCGTCATCTGTGGGAACACGGTGTTGAACCGAGTTTCTCATAAATCTGGTCCATTATGCCTTATTTCATCCATGAGGACCTCCGGATCTACATCTTATTGGAAAGATTTTGGTGGTTATACGCATATGCACGGACATAGATACATGGGGTCGAGTGTGGTTTGTTGCCCCCATGGTTTTTTTAAATACATATATATGCTGATAAAAAAAAATATGTGTAAAATGTTGAAATAAAGAAAACTATTATGTCATTTTAACTTAAATAAAAAGTCCAACCCTATTTTAAACAACACACACTAAGCCTTTGTTTCATTTCCAACACTATTTTTCTTCTCCCTCTTCCCACTTCCTCCTCCGCTGCTCTCCTTCGCCCACCCTAATATAGCGTTCTCTTTTATGATCGTGGTACTCTCTCTCTCTTTATTATTTTTCTCTTTAGTGTTAATATTGTTATATTATATATGCTTTTTAGTTTATTGTTCAATTAAATGGGTTATTATATATCTATTTTTTGTGTTACTGTTAAATGGTTAGTTTTATTATTGGTCGGTTTAAATTCTAAGGTTAATTTTAGGATTAATTTGTGATTGACTTTAGGGATAATGTATATTAAATAAATATTTTAGTAAGTATATGGTAAATACTAAAAAATAATCTTTAACAAATCGTCTAGGGGGCTACCGCCCCTGAATCCCCAAAAATTACCATTCAATTAGCCCCCACTCTTGAGAAATTCTAGCTTCGTCCCTGCCCATATGAAAATACAAACCCATTAAAGGTATCTTCATCTTTTCAAATTTGTTTTCCCAAACCAACCTTGAGGTTTTGGGCAGATATACTTCCCCAATTATTCTTTCATGTCTAAACCTTAATAATAAGCTTGACAAGCCAGGTCGTCATAAGGAGTGGTAACTAGGGATGCACATATTTTCAGCTCACTAAACATTTAGGCATTTTCTGTCATTTTATGACCTATATATAAGGAATTTACTACTAAATCTATGTTATTTGCACATAAGGACTATTTATGCCTTGGATAAACACCCCAAATACCTTCAAGTCTTATTCTTAGGGTATAAAATCACATTTAGGGAAAATTGAGGTAGAATATACTTACATGACCTATTATTTACGGCTTATCCATGTTATCGTGCTACAAGCTACGGCAATCATATTAATGGCATAAGCCAATTCTTCTATTTTTGAAATATTTTTCTATTTTAACTAAAAATAATAATTTAGACCAAAGATGCCACGAAATGCTTAGAAACCCCTCGTACATGTTTTATAACTTACGAATCGGGTTCAATTGCATAAGTCTAGGTCATAGGAATAATAACCGATGATTTGACGGGCTAAAACCAAAATAACTGTTGCATTAATGATCGGTAAGCCTCCCAAGATAGGTTAAGATGCTTTTGTTAAATTTTTAATTACTATTCCACCCGAGGGCATTTATTTGGAAAAATTATTTACTAGATGGGATCATCCTGGGAGAAAATTGTGTTCAATCATATAAATTATGGTGGAAAAAACTCATAAAGAACGAAAGGCCACGTTCTCATCCTTCGTTGTCTTAATAGGCCATGGCCTCATTGTTACTATTTACTGGACTACATCCATTTATTACTATTTTCTCAATATTTGACTCTACTTATCCTATGACTCTTGGATTTCTCACTCTGTTTAGTTCATCCCAGAGAAAAGATTTTCTAAAGAACTAACAATCCAAAGAGAATAATCATGGAAAGTAGCTTAGGATCTTGCCCACAACAGACTGAAGTCGTGTCCCACTTGATGAGGTGCAGCAACCATATATATAAGGGTTGGTCCTCTATCTAGGACAAGATTAACCTCCTCAAATAGAGTATTATGATGCTTGTGTCCATAGCCTTCACCAACACGCTGAAGGCTAAAGACAGTAGTTGTGGCCTCTGAGAGGAATAATGGTGCAGAATCATGGGAAATGGAGAAAATGAAGCATAAAAACCACCCAAAAAAGCCATATGAGGAGTTCATCCTTAAAATTTAACCTGGAGGATATTTTATCCAGTATCAAATGAGAGAACCTTCTCAAATGTCCGGGGAAGCTGAAACGTCCTGTGAATAGGAAAAATAAAATAAAGTGTTATAACGTCTAAAAAGAAATGGCTACACGACCAACAAGTTCCATTTCTTAAAGCACGAGGTCGAGAATATTTCTAGACAAGGAATGCAACAATGATTCATAGAGGTGCAATTTTCAGCTTAAGTGAAATCACATGCATGCCTATTGTGGAAGTTTTAAGGGAGTTTATTTCATAATTTTACAAATTACTGCAAAGCTATAACTTCTATATTAATTTTTATATTTCCTAAACATACATATTAATGAAAAGTTGCATTTTAACTTAATGCCTTTTCAAATTCTTATCCACAAGTTTAATAAGCAATTGAATAACCATCCTTCCATAAGGCAGCGATCAGGATAATGGTCCTTCACATCACGAAGAATGCCATGTCCAGGAAGCAGAAAAGGCCTAGCAGAATTCTAAGGAAGATGAATTAGTCGGAGACCAAAAAAGGCATAGCAGACTTCTAAGGAAGAAATCTTAGTCGCTATCATAAAGAACATAAAAGACTTCCAAGAAAGGTATCTTAGCCGGTAGAAAAAAAGTTATAGCAGACTTCTAAAGAAGATTGCTTAGCCAACAGCCAGGAGAGAGAAAAACCTAAGTCAAGAATTCAGACGTAGTACTCACTAAGATCCCAACTGGTAAGAACCTGGTACTAATGGTTCTGGTCGGATCCTTTATGATGGCAATTACTTAATTAGAGTGAGACATTTATTAAAGACTTGAGACCAATTCTGAATTGCACAACATAACCTTGGGTGGCTCATATTACCCCAGTTTAGGCTTGGGTGGATCCTAAAACCCCAATTTATCCTTGGGTGGCTCCTAATACCCAAATATAGCTTTAGGTGGTTCTTAATAATACCCCCTAAGACTAGAAGACTTAAAAATCTTGGAAAATATGGTAGCAATAAGTACAATGACATCATCCTAATGACCGCATCTATGAAAATGCATCATGAATAAAGCCATGAGGGGCCATTATACCCCTCAGGTAAGTGGAGTGTTATATGAAGCCCTTGGACAAGACCAAATTACTAAGTCTGCAGCCATTATAAAAATTGAGATCATACTTGCAAAAGTCCAGTCATGCTAAGCCTTGATTAGCCACTGTGCCACTCAGGTCTGCAAACTGTATTCTAAAGCCTGAAGATAAGAAGATCATTATAGTAATACAATTTTGTAAATATAAAAACCAATATGAAGCCTAAATCCATTATATTTCCTAAGTTCGCGAAAATGCTGACTACGGGCTTTTCATTTTAAAGGTTAAGCCCACAATTAAACCAAGTAGATAAAATTAAGTATTGTTCAAAGTATAAGACTACGGATATAACTAAGCAAACATACCATACAATGAAATTTCAAGATAAAGCAACAAGTCACAATACATACAAAGCTGGAGAAGGAAAAATTCATTCTAATAATGTTACACAATCATTGTTCATAATATATATGGTTACAATCAAAGAGAGGGGGGACATAAGCTGAGGACTTTGCATCCCCATCCTCATCATTATCCTCGTTCTTCAGGGTTGTCTCATTTTCTTCAGCCTCAAGAGCTGTAGTCGTGACCTACTTATTTTATTTCCTAGCTAATCCATCTTTATCATGAGCTCCTACATGCGTTGTGTTCTTGGTGTAAACCTCCAAGCATCTATGTTTTCAATGGACCCTAGATAATTTTTAGTAACCTAAGACTCAACTCCTTGTATCCGTGGATATATGCCTTATTTTTTTCTAATGAATAAGTCCCTGGAGGTCTTGAATCTATCCACAATGTACTCAACACCCTTATTCAAGGCCATAGTATTATCATCATCCATCTTTTTCACATAAGGGGTATGGTTTTAGTCTAGGTACTGGATTTTAAGATCGAGTTGACCAACCTTCTTTTCACTGGTTATGACATATCTCGCAGACTTTAGTCACTTTGCCTCAGAAACCTTTAAAGCTTTCGCAGACTCACTCTTGGCCTTAACAGCATCATCTTTATCTTGGTCAGTAGCCTCCACTTCGAGTTTGGAAGCCTTAAGAAAGTCCCCCATGAATGCCTTCCTAACCTCAAAAGAAGAGGCCCTGGAATTTTTAACCTCAGCCTACAGGGACTTTTTTACGGCCTTCAAAAAATTGAAGAGATCTACGTACTTTTCCCTATGGCTTATGGTAGGTTGAGTGGCCTGGAAGAAAAATAGCATAATTTAGTCAAGTGAACATAAGACATGAGTACAGAGGCATATTATATATATACTTAATCTAAGAAGATAGTGAGGGTGTATTCCTCTAAATACTAGGCATCTTCATCAAAGAGATGTTTGAAGTCATCAGGGTCCTCCACCCCCGACCCCCGATAAAGGCATTGCGGTAGTAGTAATGTCCCATGGAGATTTCTGGTTGGCTTTCCTCATATGAGGCGCGGACAAGAAGGCACGACCCTACTTTACAGAGCTGGTAAATTTAGATTCTCGTATGGGATTTTTTAATAGATATATGACGAGAGTTTTTTGGTTCTTTATCTTTTTCCCCAACGTTAGGAGAAACTAACCCAGTGTTGGTTATGTTGATCACAACATCATTAGAAAATGCAGATTTAATTTACTAATCTCACCTCAGTTTGGCTTCCAAGGGGGGCATTAGCTTCTAGGTCAACATCTTTGTCCATGACTCTCTTCCTATTTTGTCCCTTGCCCCTCTACGGAGCTTGATTAAAATTTTGAATGACCCCTTAACCTCTTTTAACTGGAAAAGAAATGATTCTCTTTAATCTCCATCACTTGATGCCCGTTCGCAAAAGTACATGTATAGGAGTTAGCATAGTTAATGCTGAAAACTACAAATAGAAATACATGTAGTGACCTTTGAAGTTGATTTGGTTACCTCCTGGTGCTAGCCTCACATATGGCATGTGGGCAGTGTAGTTACCAAGCTTGTACCAAGACTTAAGATTAAATAGCTCAGCAAATTATTTTTTCTTATCAGGAATCAAGATTGCAGTCTCAATCCTCTTCCTTTGATACTCATTAGGGGTCAAACCTACATAGACTAAAAATTATATGGTCAATATTAGTTTGAATGAATATCAAAGCCGCAGACATATATTAAAAATTATCTACCTTTCATAGGGGGAATCCCCGGGAGCATGAAAGCGTATCAACTTTCTCTCTTAGACTCCTCGGTGTCCATTTCCCAATTATCGTCATAAATAAAGAATTATTTTCTTTTCCAATTTTTGGTACCAAATGTCTATCCCCTCATTAGGTATATGTTACCATTTCACAGCCCCACGCAGTAGTACCACGGATTTCGATGGATTTTTCTTTTGGACTATAAAAATTGAACAACTCCACGACCGTTATATCTCTCCCAAACTTCTTCTGCCAAACTACCAAGGCTGCCAGGATAGCCCTCCTCCCATTAGGATCAACTTGGGTTGGGGCCAGATTCCGGACCTTTGAAATTTTCCTAACGGATACTGGTACTATAAGTCTTAATCCCATAAGGAAGGCATATAAGAAGAAATAGAACCCATCATTTGGGACCATGAAATATGATCGTTAGTCCGCAAAAGGCAGTGTACAGAAAGTTCCCTCGAAAAACTCAACGGACTCGACTAGCTGAGCCAGTCGTTCCTCGTTCATTATAAATAATAATTGAGGTTTTTGGAATCCCTCGTCATCTCAGTACCATAGTTGGACGGCCCAGCTTCAGCATTCCTTACTTTAGTAGTAAGAGATTCCTGGGTTTGTGGCACTCCTCTTAATCAGCACCTGATTATTTATGGAACAAGTATCTTCCTTAACTCTATGGCTACCATTGGAAACCTCTATTAAGTCCCTATAGTTTAAAGACTTTTCAGAGTCAGAATCAACGCATATGCATGTTGGAAACCCCTTTATCTTACTTGTTCCACTTATTTTTTATGGTTTTATGTGTAACACCATGGGAGGAAGAACACCAAAATTCCTGATCTAAAATCCTCTAAGTACTCCCAATAATTCTAATGCATAAGATCATGATAAGAACGCGTAAAAGTAGAGGGAGATTAACATTTAAAGGTTCATGGCGTTATGAGTAAAATACATAGGGACCACAAACTTCAAAAACCACAACCTCATAATCAAAGGCTGAGGCACCAAACAGAAGATCCTAAGGTCATATACCACCTAATTTGTAAGAACTATATTGAAATACCTAAAGAAGGTTAGTATTGGTGCAATGTAATGGTAAAGGATTCAAAGGTCACAACTATTAGTCAAAGGCCATGGATTCCTATATGTGTGAAATCACAATCATCAAGGATAACATTGCAGCCGTTAGACAAAGTCCGTGGTCAAAACAGACAAACACCTATGGTATAACTTATAGGATCTTTTAAGATCAAAAAAGGAAGAAATTAGGGTTTTTGGCCAAGAACAACCATGAACAGTGGTTCGTGTTCTTGGCCCAAGACCAACCTAAAAGTGACCAAATCGACCTTAAACCAATTTTAGTCAACTAGTTTCAACTAACCTAAATCTACTCGCCTACTATAATCAACACATAGTATCCATCTAAAACCCCTCAAATCTTAACATTTGTCCCAAAATAGTCAAAACCAAACAAAACTCAAAACCCTAATTTGCGAATTAGTATTAGTCCAAGGTTTTTTTACTACGATTTGATTTAAGTGAGGAGTATAATTTTAGAATGTGGATGATTTCAGAGGTGGGGATAATTACAACAATAATCGCTCAGACTAAGAAAAATCCCAAAGCCGATTCGAGTTCTATTTAAACATAGAAAACTCAGACATTCAAGAATATAAACCATTAAAGTCCTAAATCTACATTTCAATGATTCTAACCAAGGTTATTTGTGGAATTAATGAAATCCAATACAAATGCAAACGAATATATGACAAAATTTTAAGCAAAACCAACCTTAAATTGATAAAATAAGTCTCCGGAGAATTCGCATGAATGTCACCAAAAATACCACTAGTCACCAAAAATCGCCTCAATGAAATTTGCTCTCAAGTGTTGAATAAGATAATGAGGCCACGGTCTTAGTCCATTTATATAAAGGGTTAGAAAAGGTCAAAACGTCAAAATTTGGAATATCGCAATAAGTAGGTTGCGACACTCACAAGATCTGAGCATCAACGGTGTCAACTTCAACCACCCCAAGCGTGTCCGCAGCACCAAGACAGAACAACACATACAAAACAAAACCCTAGCGCCAAATCACTTAACTTTTGGCACTCAGGCTTAGGGGGTTCATCTTATACTCAAAATATATACACCAATTGACATATAACACGTGGCATGGAAGCCCGCGTAATCACAATCAGTATATGCCCAAGTAATGACCAAGGGACACACCCTATAAACAAGGCAACAGCATGTACCCAACCATTCCACAGAGTGCACTCCATTTCCCCTTCATACACTAAAGACCACGGCGTGGTGCACAAACAGACTGCGAACTCCATAACACACCTACATTAAAGGCCCACGTCCAAGCCTGTAATAGGCCATAGCCTCAACACATCCCCTGACGTCCAGGCTGCGGACACTAACGCATCATTAATAACCTACCAATTTTTCACCTTCAATAACGATTCCTTCTTAAAAACACTTATCCATAAGTCACAAGCACCATTCACGTGACTCTCCTGCAATACTCTTTCCCGACAATTAAATTAAATTTTATATATAAATTATGATGGAGTGAGGGTGAAGATGAATATAGAAGAATTTTGGGTCAAAATTGAAAAAAAGAAAACGAAAAAGGAAGGTCGTTCGAAGCGAGATGAACACGTCACGCGATATAGGGCTTCAAGCGAGATGTCACTGTATTACAGGTTCAAGTCGCATGAAGGTCACATTAAGCCAAACTTTGAACGAGGTGGAGAAGTTGCTCGAACGAGATGGGCATGTCGTTCGAACGACGTGACTCGAGAATTTTTAATCAGATTTTCCTTGTGTGTTGTCATATTTTTTGCCGTTGATTTGGTGCGCTATCAATCCCAAATCATCCCAGATTGGGCAAAACGGGATTTTTTTTCTTAAAGGAGGTTTTTAAAGGCTTGTTTGGGGCATTTTGTTAGGAGAAAAATTCAAGATTAGAGATATAGATAGAGAGATGGAAGAAGATGATCTTCCACCATGGGAAGGATTCTCCCACCACTCCTCCACCATTTTACCACAATAAGACACCATTTTCTTAATATATTCACCATATTTGAACCATATACACCCATTTCCACCATGGTTGAAGTAGAGATACAAATTTGTAAGGTGGTATTGGGAGTTTTTGGAGAAGATAAAGGTGGGACTTTCATGGAGTTTGAAGTGAATTTTTCTTGGGAGCTTGCTTGGAGCATTTTGTAAGATGAATTTGATAACCCCTTGAGGCCACCTTTAGAGGGTGGGGGTTGCTCCTCCTACACCAACATTTTTACCACCATTGGATCCCTTAGAGGTGGGAAACCTTATTTTTAGTATTAAGACTCTATCTTGCATAATTGCAGTCTCATAGTTAGATTACATAAGTAGGGTGCATTTGATTAAATTGTGAAATTGATGTATAGAAAATAATAAATATTATTTTTTTGACATAAAGAATGAATAAATATTTCAAGGTTTTGAAATATTAAAAATTAAAAATTTTATGAAAATGATGTATTTTCTAGAAAGAATGACGTTAAACATTTTATGAAATAAAATTTTTGGAAAATAATGATTTATTTTGGTAAACATTGGTGAAATCTTTTTTCTTGCAAAAATGAAAATTTTATGAAAAATGGGCATTTGTTGAGTTTGAAGAAATTAAATATCTTTTTTTACTTTGAAAGTGTATTTATGCAAGTATGATGAATTTCTATAATGAGAAATATGTTTAACCCATTCAATAGGATTTGAAGATTTAAAATCCATCAT
Organism: Sambucus nigra; assembly: GCA_949130495.1. Lineage (NCBI taxonomy): Eukaryota > Viridiplantae > Streptophyta > Magnoliopsida > Dipsacales > Adoxaceae > Sambucus > Sambucus nigra. Next base: position 44,091,945 of record OX422221.1, read on the forward strand.
CTCATGTATTTAAACTTGTAATATTTAGATAATGAATGTATAAACAAGTTGAAAGAAGATTTTGTTGGGTTTAAACATGGAATGAGAAAAGTAGAAATCCTTGTTTTCACAGTTTGTGAAAAAAGGATTTAAAGTGTAATAAGAACAAAGTTGTAAGACTACATGTGTTGATGAAAAGAAATGGAATTTCCATATTAGATTTCTTAAATAAAGAAAGTAAAGAATTGTGTGGTTTGAAAAATGGTTAATAAAGGTACTGAGTAAGTGTTAATGGGTAAACATTGGTGTAAGGACATTTTTCTCATGTCCAACATGTTACATTTATGTATGTCGTACGCCGCTACATTTGGCACGTCACCTCACGATCTCACATGACGGCCTCTATCCGAATTCCGAGAATCAAGCATTCAACATCTCCATTAATGTGTCCCACATCTGCCTCAATGACTTCACGTTCCTAGATTTTAGGGACTTAATGCAAGTGGTACGCAAGGGAAGTCAAAACAGTGAAAAAAGGCACGATAGGAAAGTTCAAGGGCATTTTCGTAATTTCACATCCATAGTTCGGAGGTCTGGTCAACTGGAAAGTTGAATAGCTCGCCGCAACGAAGATACTGGAAGAAACGTCACCTCAATCCGAGCTACGATGAAGAAGTTATGACCTTTTGAAGTTAGAGAAAATTCCTTGAAGAATGCTATTTTTAACTCCATACCAGAACGGTACATCCAAACCGGTTCGGTGTACCCCAGATGGGGTTCGGTGTACCTGTACGCTGATAAAATTTTTAGAGTTTTAAAAAAGTGGAACTTTTCATCTTTTTTCCTATAAATACCAACTTCGGGGGAGTTGTTTTGCAAGACTTTAGAAGACGTTTTTGAGAGTCCAAATTACTCTAGTCTTCATATTTTTGAGTCCCAAGACTCGTGTTTTGATTCACACAATTGCCAAACCTTTGTGAATATTTTTGGTAACCCAAGAACACATCTTGTGTATTTGTTTAGCCTCTGTGGAGAAGGTATCTCCATACTTTGATCAGTGGATACCGAGCGTAGTCATTCTACGTGTGGACGAGCCAAAGACGACGAACCGACACCTGGAGGGTACTTTCGCTGTCTCTCGTATCTTTGAAGGTTTTCTGAAGGCACCGTGCAGTATAGTCTTGTGGGCGATTATCAGGATTGTATGTAAGTCAAAGGTCTTGTTAACTTTTCAAAGTGTTATAAAAGGTTTTTACCCGGAAGGGGTTTTTTCCTCAATTGCTCGTCTTTATTTTACCATGCATGGATTGAATGATTTATCTTGGTTAGATGCATGTGTAGGGGCTGTTTTAATAGACTCTAATTAAATAAGTGTGCCATCTTATTAATTTGCGAATCGAATCGATATCACACGACGTTTTCAAATTGGTATCAGAGCGGGTTACGCCAATTTATCGCGTGATCCTAATTTTTTGAGGATTTACTTTCAGAGCCTGTTGCACTAAGTTATTGTGTTTTGTTCCTGATTTTGCAAAAATGGATTTTGATGGTTTTGATGATCTTCGATGTCAAATTTTTGAAAAATTTAATTGGAAAATTCACACGAACTCTTGTTTTAAATCTTCTGTTGAAAACGAATCTGAGAGGTGTCCTTGTTGTGAGGGTGTTGGTCACACGTTAGATGAGTGTACCACAAATTTAAAGAAGAAATTGAATAAATCGATTTCTCATGTTTCTACCCTTAGTAATTGTGATTCGAAAGAAGAAGTTTTTTATGCTTCTAGGCGAGAGTTTCCCATCCGTGTGATTAGTGATGATAGTGAAAGTGATGGGAGTGTGGATGAAAGTGAGGAGGAAAGTGTAGATGAGCATGACTTGCAAACTGCTTTCAATGAACTTTATGCTGAAACTTTGAAAACAAAGAAAGAAAATTTGAAATTGAAAGCTCAGTTGAAAGAGTGTGCCATAAAAAATAATGATTTTTTAGTTGAAGAACTTAGGGCTCATGTGAAAATTTTGAAAGAAAAGCTGGAGTACGTCGAGGGTGAGAGAGATAGTCTTAGAGGGTTGATGGAGACTATGAAAAAGGAGCTTTTAGAGTTTGAGGATTCTAAACGAGTACTTGAATCTAGGATAGGTGAACTTGAGGTGAAATTGAAAGATTCAAGTAAAGTGAAATTTGATTTGGAATCTAGGTCTGAAAAACTTGATAAGATTTTAGGCACAGTCGAGATCAAAACTGATAGGGGTGGGATTGGTCTTGAAAAATATGTTGCACCCATTCCCACACGTGTGAGAGAGCCTCCTAGGATTGTTAAGAAAGAGGCACCTAAGTTTGTTAGGAAAGCACCCCATAGGAGCATCGTGAGAGAACCTCCTAGGATCATTAGGAGAGACCCACCTAGGCAAATTCGGAGAGAGCAACCGAGAAATTTGAGGAGAGGGCCACCTTTAGGTAACACACACCGCCCGATTTACTCTTGTACACATTGCGGTAGGCAAGGTCATATTAGGCGATTCTGTTACAAGCTGTTAAATGAACCTAGGAAGGTTAATAGAAGAATAAATTCGATTCCCAAAACCCCCACACTCCGTTACACATCTATTTGGGTTAGAAAATCGGATTTAAAGGCTTATGGTTTATTTGTCCACGATTCCCGTTTGCTTGAACATGATTCACCCCATGTGAAATCTTTTGCTTGATTGTGGTTGCATGTTTGTCATACACTAGTTGTGGTTTTATGATATATTTTTACTAGTGTGATGACTTGTACTTTTTGTATAAATTCTTGTTTTTGAATTTTTTTTGAAAAAAAATACAAAAAGATTTTATTTTGAAAAATACAAAAAGATTTTTGTATTGCACCGTTTATGGATGAACACTTAGGATGACCGAGTCACAACATCATTCCATTATTTTCATGTGACTATTTGATAGTGTTTTGAGACAATAGGTCAATTCATCCATGTGCTTTATAATGTTTGGAGTCATTAAGATGCATTTAAGTGTTACTTCCTACATGTTTAACTCATAATTTCCTTTATTGCACACATGCACGGATTTGATTGATTATTGTGCTTGTCTTATCACATGTTGGTTGGGTGTTTTCATCTCAATCCTGTCTTTAAAACAACCCAAGCGCGATAATTTTTATAAGGAAATTGTGCATATAAAAACCGTGTTGTGAGTTTGTGTGCTTTGTTTGAATAACGGGGAGGGGCTGCGAAAGGTAATTATCTATCATTTGCGCAAAAGCCACAGTTAAAAAGGACCTAAAAAATTGAGGAATTTTATTATCCGAGGTCCAAAGAGGTTAAAAGAGCCCGAAAAAATTGAAAGGCAATAAAAAGATATTCATGCCAAAAAGGGGCCATTTAGGTTTTTGCACCAATTCTCCAATGTTTGAGAATTTAGATTACCTCTAAAAGAATATATATATGAGGGAGTTTGGTTGGAGAATTTATAACGGGTTTGCACGTCCTTGAAATTTTTGAAAATGCGCTATATAGTTTTGGACGTTATTGGTGTGAAAATCATTTGACTTTGATTTGTTGATTTGCATAAAACGATGCCATCTAAATTCAACAAACGTTTACACTTAAGGATACCTTTGATGTTCATTCGTTAGGAGTACACGTATGCATCGTGCACATATGATTAATTTAGTTGATTTACCTATCGAATGTGTTCACACCCATTCATTCTATTTCCATGACTTGGTTGTTTGAGTCTAAATCCATGGTGTGATTTTTGTTTCATATTTGTTCATTTTGGTATCTTATTTTTGTATGAAAAATTTGAAAAAATCAAAAATAGTTTGTGTATTTTTTTGTATACCGTGACACCCCGATTTTGCTTGTTTGATTCATTCTTCTTATTTGTCTATTTGGGGACATCATAAAAAGGGGGAGAAAGAATTATCTTATTCTGGGGGAGTTTGAATTTTGGGGGAGTTTTTGAGATTTGTCTTATGCTTATCATATATTGGTAACTATGTTTATCTCATTTCAAACTCGATACGTCACTTTGGTATTTTGCTTTGTCTCATGTGTGTAGGTACTACATTGATGATCTCTGAATTGCACACCCTGATGAGAAAAGATTTGAGATTCCTGAAGATTTGTAGAACAAACGATGAAGACTATTCATTTGTACCTTTTCCAGTTTTGGGTTCATGGGAGGGTAGATTTGTATAGGCAATTTCATATTTGATAATTCAGATTTTTTATGTATGTACCGGCATAGACATAGGGGGAGATTTGTAAGGACATTTTTCTCATGTCCAACATGTTACATTTATGTATGTCGTACGCCGCTACATTTGGCACGTCACCTTACGATCTCACATGACGACCTCTATCCGAATTCCAGGAATCAAGCATTCAACATATCCATTAATGTGTCCCACATCTGCCTCAATGACTTCACGTTCCAAGATTTTAGGGACTTAATGCAAGTGGTACGCAAGGGAAGTCAAAACAGTGAAAAAAGGCACGATAGGAAAGTTCAAGGGCATTTTCGTAATTTCACATCCATAGTTCGGAGGTCTGGTCAACTGGAAAGTTAAAGAACTCGCCGCAACGAAGATACTGGAAGAAACGTCACCTCAATCCGAGCTACGATGAAGAAGTTATGACCTTTTGAAGTTGGAGCAAATTCCTTGAAGAATGTTGTTTTTAACTCCATACCAGAATGGTACATCCAAACCGGTTCGGTGTACCCCAGATGGGGTTCGGTGTACCTGTACGCTGATAAGATTTTTAGATTTTTAAAAAAGTGGAACTCTTCATCTTTTTTCCTATAAATACCAACTTCGAGGGAGTTGTTTTGCAAGACTTTAGAAGACGTTTTTGAGAGTCCAAATTACTCTAGTCTTCATATTTTTGAGTCCCAAGACTCATGTTTTGATTCACACAATTGCCAAACCTTTGTGAATATTTTTGGTAACCCAAGAACGCATCTTGTGTATTTGTTTAGCCTCTGTGGAGAAGGTATCTCCATACTTTGATCGGTGGATACCGAGCGTAGTCATTCTACGTGTGGACGAGCCAAAGACGACGAACCGACACCTGGAGGGTACTTTCGCTGTCTCTCATATCTTTGAAGGTTTTCTGAAGGCACCGTGCAGTAGAGTCTTGTGGGCGATTATCAGGATTGTATGTAAGTCAAAGGTCTTGTTAACTTTTCAAAGTGTTATAAAAGGTTTTTACCCGGAAGGGGTTTTTTCCTCAATTGCTCGTCTTTATTTTACCATGCATGGCTTGAATGATTTATCTTGGTTAGATGCATGTGTAGGGGCTGTTTTAATAGACTCTAATTAAATAAGTGTGCCATCTTATTAATTTGCGAATCGAATCGATATCACACGACGTTTTCAATTAGAAAGTTGATGTCTTTAAATTATTAGTGTGTATAACTTAATAATGTTGTAAAGATTAACACTTATGAAATTGGAAAGGAAATAATGGACTAAAGATGTTTCTAACTAAGAACAATACTACTCCGTGGTTAAAAAGGTGTTAAGGTATTAACATACTTAAGAAGTCAGTGTGGGTAACTTAATAGTGTTTTGAGAAAATCAACACTTGTGCAAAAGGAGTAAGAGATGAGTTTGGAAATAAATGGGTAAAATGATAATCTTACTTAAAGTGGAACATTTTTATGAATATAAATGTTGGAAAAGATGTTACACAATGTGGTCCTAAATGATTATGATTTTTGGAATAAAATCAAGGTTAAAATGTAGAGGGCATGGAATGGTAATTTTTAAAGTGTAACACGAGTTAGGGTATAACCCCAAGTTTTGACTTTGGCCGAATAAAAGGAAAATTAGAATAATGTGGACATTTGTAATATATTAAACACATGTAAAGGAACTCGGATGACAAAGAAAAAATTAAGGAGGCCCCGCAGCCTTGGGGTGAAAGACCCAAAACAACTGGCCAAGGCATATGGTGAGCATAGACTACGATGTGGATCCTGTTGAAGTAAGCAGCATTTGGAAGATTCTGCAAAAAGATAAAGGAATAAGGAACCTGTCAATAAATGGGTTGTGTGGTGAAATGTGTTAATATAACCTAACTTGAATGAATTAATAAATGTTCCGACGAAGGTGAAATGGACAAGTGAATGCATAAATCTATTAATGTCCATAAAGTAAGAAAAAAGGCAAAGTAAGTGAGTAAATGGGTGGCTAAGCAACCTAAGTGGTTTAACCCATAATTAACATGAGAATGTGCTGTAAAAGGTTTTCAAAAGCTAAATGAGTATTTTTTTTAACACGGTATTAGCATGTATTGAAGGAGTGGTTTTCGACGAAATACTAATATGTATCGATTAAATTAAAAAGTTTAATTTCGTTAAAGAGATGGTTTTCTATCAAATCAAGTATAGTGGTTTCAAGCACTAACCGTGTGTGTTAAATAAGGGTGACAAATGCTAAAATGAGGAAAGGAAGGCTTTTATAAGATTAAGGTAAATTAATTTGATAAATATAGTTTTCAGAATTTAACCGTTGCATGAAGTATACGTATATATATACAAGGTAGTTACATCTGCATGTATATATAACGTGTTAGAGTCTTCTTTCTACCGTTCATTTTTATATTGCATTTGTATATTTTCCACTGAGCTTTTGGCTCACTCCCTCGCTTTGTTACGGTAGATTGAGAGGGGGTTCGTATTTTGAGTGCGCTATATAGGTAAGTACTCTATTTCATATTACGTTAGTAGCTCTATATGCTCGGACTTCGGGTGCTCCCCATCACGTAGTTTAATTTGAAATGGGATTCGCATGCTAAACAAGTGAAACAATAATTAAAATAAAACTAGACTACCAACATTATATAGGTTTTTTATTACACTTAACACATAATGCTCGGATCGAACCGGGTTGACTACAGGTAACCCATAAATTCGAGTTGGGGCATTACAAATGGTATTAGAGCTCTGGGTTCAAGGTTCCTTTCTGGAGTGACGTGGTGAGGTCGGTAGTGGATCTTTCAACATCGGTGTTAATTTGGTTCGATCATGCTTGTTTGGTGACGATTTAGTTCGTGTCCTCGATGGTAAAGGCAAAGAGGTTAGCATGAAAAGTAAATTAGTATGAAGTTTCATGCTATCAATTTGATAGTTATTAATCGTTTTTGCTCTTCTTATTAGAATTGTTAGTAATTTTTGGGTGTCCGTGCAAACCAATAGTTATGACATTGGGGTTGTTAGTGTGAGGTGCTTGTGTTTAATAGTTGATGATGTAGAATCCCTCGAGATGTTCACAGAGTGAGATGACGCCGATTGGGCAAGTGGCACGATTTGCATATAGTTAAAGATTGAGATTGAAGGTTAGGGTGTAATAACTAAGCATCGGTGATTGGTAATTAGAAAGTCTATAGCACTTAGGTGTGGCGCTTACGGGTAGTAAACGCCCGTAATGTGATTAGAAAAATTCAATTATGGGGGTAATATCGAATTTGATAGTAGTTCGGTGAACATATGAAGTTGTGTAGGCCAATAGTGGCAACACCGTGATCCTTTGCGTGACATGTATTTTGTGACAACTTTGATAGTGAGACTAGCCTCGGTAGTAGCTATAGTGACTAGTGTTCTCTGCGACCTAGATGTAAAGGTTGTATATTTGTGTGTGGAGGTTAGATGATCGAGTGGCATTCATACGTATTGATCCCATGGTGATAACATATTGGATCCGTTGTTCGAGGACTTCAATTTAGTATATTTTGATTATAATGTGGGCTTGAGGAATAGGATCCCATGTAGCATCTGTAGTGTAGGCCTTGATATTTATAGGAAATACCCGACATCCCATATCCTACCAAGATCCATATAGTCGTGCTAACAAGTAGATTAGCACATGATATGATATTTACTTAGTGAGGAAATGTATTTGCCATAGTTGAACATTCTTGAGGATTGGGTGAGGCATACCTTGAGGCTTGTAGGTCATAGGCGGGGTCCAGTATCTTGCTAAAACCCTTAGTAGCATTAGTTATGGTTTGTACGTGGATTATGGTCACAGCCATTTGGGAGAAAGATAATATTAGTATCTAAGTGTTGAGACTTGTTTTAGGTATCGAGGTAATGGCTAAGTGTAAGGTAATCCCAGTGTGAGAGTAATTCATAGGCATTTGAGGTGCCCAAAGAACAAGTTATGTGTGGCATCATTGAGGACAGAGATCTAATGTTGTGATACCTTGAGGTGTTTGATTGTTAAGGTTCACTATAGGTAAAAGCTTATAGACTAGTGTCTTTGTGAGCACCGTATGATCATGATATGGGTAATGAAAGGTTAGTAGTGTGCAACTACAATGATAAAGGTATGGATGATGAAATCTTATCAGGTTTGGAACTTTTACATTAGATGTGTTTTGTGTTATTAGGAGACCAATTAATTTTGATAGAAATAGGCATTATCATTCTAGTAGCGATTGTGTTGAGGATCAGGTTATGATCCCAGATTGTTGGTCGTGTAGTTTACATGTCGGATGTGGCTTCCTAAATCAACACAGATGGGTAGTGTAATCCCTAAGGTAGGATTATAGATTGTGTCATTATAGTAGTGATGCTCAGATTTTATGGAATGACTAGTATGGGTGTGGTGGTACTCAATTTCGAGATATACTAGGAGATGTACTCAAAACTTAAGGTGACGATGCCATGTAGAGACTTGAATATGGCAACCTAGATGGAGTAACATCGAAACATTTTTGTAAGGTTGGAGTGTCTACGGTATATGTTAGGGTAGCCTTAGCAATATAAGAACTATCTCTTGGCATGTCTTGTCGAGCCAGTACGGATTAAAATATGTAGCCCTGTGTGATATCTACTACCCTTAAAAGGCCAATGGCGGCGGGTGTGGTCACCACGTAAATTCTGTATGGGTGGAACCCAAAAGTAAGTTTGGTGACAACATCATGTGGGCTAGTGCCTCGCTTGAACGAAGTAATGACTACGAGATTTTGGGATTTCGATCATGATATAATAAGGAAGATGATAGCCTAGGTGTATTAGGTTGGTTATGTCGTCACTAGTAATTATACAAGGTCAATGTAGACAAGGACGTGAGGTATCCGCCAATTGAAATGGTTCATGCATGCCAAGGATGTGAAGGGTAGGGCCTTGTTCATAAGGAGGGAATTCGGTTGTTGACTTCTTAGAGGACCACGATACGTATATTTCTTTCTTGTTACAAGAATGAATGGTTTTGATTCGATTCATCATGGCTAGTGACTCAAGCCAAGGTATGTGTTTAGGATCAGTACTCAGTGAAAACTTTAGGTATGAGTGACATGACTTCAAGAAGATTATGTAGGTTTTCTTTCGTAAATCATAATCGGATGCCTATGGGTAAAATTTCTCAGGATAGTTTCTTGTTCCTTCTGACCCTCATGTGTCCCTTTTCAGTTTCGATAATCAGGGATCGGTATTCTCACCTATGTGGTGACTCGGATTAGTAGCATGTCATGGTATGATATAGTTTAGCCTAGGAGATCGTAGCGAAATGGGTATGGTCAATGCAAGTTGATAACCTGGTTTGCCCCATCTGAGGTATTCTTGCTATTTCATAAAGTTCTGTGTGCGGGTGGCTACATGTTCGGCCACATGGTTTGCATGTAGTAATGATCTTTGTTAGGATTAGTGGACTTTCGAGTGGCCGACACGACAGTTAGTGGTTCGGTTGCAAAGAGTGGGATGATTGCTTGAGGATATGGTATACTATTGAAAATCGAGGAAAACTTAGCATGCGATGCTATTTTTCCAAGTGGGTGGATTAGAGCGAAAGTTATAACTTTATAAGAATATTACTCCTTGGAGTGATAGAATAACATAATATGGATATTGGAGAGATCATGTGAATTGTGTAGTCAGGATAGCCTAAAAATTTATGGAACACGGGATGTACGGTCCTAAGACGAAATTGATTTTGATGACAAATACTCTGATTCGTTGTACTACGATTTATATTGGGTGAGCGTCAATCGATAGATGATATTTGCCTATGGAGTTGTCGGTATGCCTGGGTACTAGAATAGGCGGTGATAGAAATTGTTGAATATGATCACCAAGTGAGTGAAGACTCGGAGTCGATTATGTGACGTCCATGGTTACCAAGAAGGCAAGCGTTAGAGCATGTCATATGTTGATTATTTAGTGACAAATACCGTGTCGAGGCACGTAAGGGGACCTTAGTGTTGATAACTTTAAAGATTTAGTCTTAAAGGATTCTTATGGCTTATAATAGAAGTTAGTGAATCCCATAAGCTTAAGGATTGACTGGTAGAGAATTTTGATGACGAAATTCCCTAAGGAGGGAAGTTTGTAATACCGTGTCTCAACAATTCAATTAAATTTTATATATAAATTGTGATGGAGTGGGGGTGAAGATGATTATAGAAGAATTGTGGATCAAAATTGAAGAAACATAAAAGAAAAAGGAAGGTCATTCGAACGACCTAAGGAGGTTGCTAGAAGCGAGATGGACATGCTGCGTGAAGGTCACGAGATACTGGGCTTCAAGTGAGATGTCACTATATTGCAAGTGCAGGTCGTGCGAAGATCACGTGAAGCCAAACTTCAAACGAGGTGGAGAAGTCGCTCGAATGAGATGAGCATGTCGTTCAAACAACGTGACTCGAGAATTTCTAATTATATTTCCCGTGTGCACTATCACATTTCTGGCCCTTGATTTAGTGTGTTGTTAATCCCAGATCAGACTATATTTGGCAAATTGGGATTTTTTGTCTTTAAGGAGGTTTTAAAGGCTTGTTTGGTGAATTTCGTTGGGAGAAAAATGCAAGAAAAGAGAGAGGGAGAGAGAGGGAAGAAGGTGGTCTTCCACCGTGGGAGTGCTTCTCCCACCAATCCTTCACCATTCCTCCACCAATTTACCACCATAAGACATCCTTTTCTTAATGTATTCCACCATATTTGAACCATATAAACCCATTTTCACTATTTTTAAAGTACAGCTATGAATTTGTTAGGTATTATTGGGAGTTTTTGTAAAAGTTGAAGGTGGGACTTTCATGGAGTTTGAAGTGACTTTTGCTTGGAAGCTTTCTTGGAGAAAAAATGGAGAAGTTTGGAGAATGCATTTGGTAACCCCTTGAGGCCACCTCTAGAGGTGCGGGTTTCTCCTCCTATACCAATATTTTTACCACCATTGGAGCCCATAGAGGTGAAAAACATTACACTTAGTATTAAGACTCTATTTTGCATAATTATAGTCTTATAGTTAGATTACATGAGTTGTGTGTATTTGATTAATTTATGAAATTGATGTCTAGAAAATAATAAACATTTTTATGGAATAAAAATGTTGGTAAAATGTTGTTTTGTTGAAAATAAAGAACGAATAAATATTTAAAAGTTTTAAAATATTAAAATTTAGTATTTTATGAAAATGGTGTATATTCTAGTTGTAATACCCTGTCCCAACAATAAAATTAAATTTTATATATAAACTGTGATGGAGTGAGGCTGTGTAAGGACGCAAATTTCCAATTGGGTCCTTTGTTGTTTTGGCTCAATTCCGGACAAAAACGTTTGAGTCATAGGATAGAGTATATTGATCATCTTTCAAGCCTATGACGTGTTTGTTGAAGACGTAGCGGCAAAAAGTATAAAGCTTCATCATCATGCCAGTTTCGTGCTTCGTTTATATGTCATCAACCATAGTCCCATGCTCCCAAGGTATGAATGCAATTATATATATATATATATATATATATATATATAGGAGCTTGGAACTTTTTTATTGGGTGTTAGGTCTATCTAAAACTGTGTTTTAATTTCAGAAAGATTTATTTAAAACTTTAAATAAAGTTAAAATGTTTTGGAGCTAAAATGAATATTTTCTGACTTTCTGGCACGTCGTTCAAAGCACACTGTAATCTCGTTCGAACGAGATTATAATGTCGTTCGAACGAACTGGCATCTCGTTCGAACGAGATTGCCAGGTCGTTCGAACAAGACTTCTAACGAAATTCCATTTTTCAACACTGGAACCTCGTTAGTAAAGTCACTCGAAGGAAATGCCAAAGTCGTTCGAACGAGACCCAATGTCGTTCGAACGACTTTCCAGGCGGGAACAGTTTTTTGCAGTTTTCTCCCAGATCTCCACTTCTTTCCCCACTATCTTTTCACAGCATAACTATGTGCGGGAATCACTTTTGATTAATTATCTTTTTCATATCCTACTAACTCCAAGAGAGTGTTTTGAGAGTAAAATCAAATAGGGAAAAAGATCATGTTTTGAGTAAGTTTTTAGCAAAGGGAAAAATACACACCACTCTAGTTTACACCCAAATTAGTTTCTTCCAAGTTCCCATATTCATATATCTTGCTTGGAGTTTGGCACCGGGTTCATCTCTTTCGTTCAAAGAGAAGTTTCGAGTTTTCTTCTACATCCCATAAAGAAAGAAGAAGAGTTTTGTTACGGCATTACCCACTTGGAGAAAGGCTCCTTGCTCGGGTGACGGTGACCATATAAAGTCCGATCGGTGGATTTCGAGACCGCAGTGGAGCTCCAAGGTTATCCGATAGGAAGACGTATCTACAAGAAGAAGCTTTGGGGATTGAGAGGGATCGAGTCGTGTGTTGTAAGCCTTTCTGTCTTATATTTGTAAATTTCGTACTTAGTGGATTTGTGGCTAAGGCCGTCCGAGGTTCTTTCCCGTCTTGGGTTTTTCCTCGTACATCCGGCGTAGTGGATTGATTATTTATTTTTATCTTGCATAATGAATTAGAACTCATGCTTAGGGTAATTCAAGATAAAAACGGTTTTAATTGTCACAGTTAATTTAATTGGGTGCTAATTAAATTTGGATAATTATTTATTTAATTCAAGTCATTTGCTAAAATTGGTTTGGCCTAACTTTGGAATATTGATAACTATGACTTAGGCAAATTCTAGGACTTGAATTAATTGATTTATGTGAAATTTAATACTTGTGTGTTTAATTTATTTTTCACTTGAGTTTAATTTGAAACTGAAATTAAAATTTTGTTTTAACTGAACCATCACGTTTTACGCTTCCGCATCTGGATATATATAAAAGGAAATAATATTTTAATTGGGAAAATTAAAATCGGGGGTGGGGTCAAACGCATTTTCAGGCTGAAGATGATTATAGAAGAATTGTGGGTCAAAATTAAAGAAAAAATAAAACAAAAGGAAGGTCGTTCGAACGACCTAGGGAGGTCGCTAGAAATGAGATAGACATGCCACGCGAAGGTCGAGCAATATAGGGCCTCACGCGAGATGTCACTGTATTACACGTATAGGTCGCACGAAGTTCACGCGAAGCAAAACTTAGAACGAGGTAGAGAATTCGCTCAAACGAGATGGGCATGACATTTGAATGACTTGACTCGGGAATTTTTAATTAGATTGCCCTTGTGTGTTGTCACATTTCGGGCCCTTGATTTGGTATGTTGTTAAGCCCAGATTGGGAAAAACAAGATTTTTGGTCTTTAAGGAAGTTTTTAATGGTTTGGGGGGCATTTTCTTGGTAAAAAAAGGCAAGAAGAGATAGAGAGGGAAGAAGGTGGTCTGCCACCATGGGAGGGCTTGTCCTACCACTCCTCCATAATTCCTCCATCATTCTACCGCCATAAGACACCATTTTCTTAATGTATTCCACCATATTTGAACCATATACACCCATTTTCAACATGGTTAAATTAGAGCTACGAATTTGTAAGGTGTTGTTGGGAGTTTTTTGGAGAAAATAAAGGTGTGACTTTCATGGAGTTTAAAGTGGGTTTTTCTCGGAAGCTTAATGGGAGAAAAAATGGACTATTTCGGAGGATGCATTTGGTAACCCCTTGAGGAAACCATTGGATGTTGGGGTTCTTCCTCCTACACCCACATTTCTACCGTCATTGGAACCCTTAGAGGTGGAAAACTTTACTCTCAGTATTAGGACTTTATTTTGCATATTTGTAGTCATGTAGTTAGATTACATGAGTAGGGTGCATTTGATTAAATTGTGACACAAATGTGTAGAAAATAATAAACATTTTTATGGAATAAAAATATTGGTAAATTGTTATTTTGTTGAAAATAAAGTACAATAAATATTTCAAGGTTTTGAAATATTTATAAGGACGCAAATTTCCAATTATGTCCTTTGTTGTTTTGGCTCAATTCCGAACAAAAACGTTTGAGTCATAGGATAGAGTATATTGATCATCTTTCAAGCCTATGACATGTTTGTTGAAGACGTAGCGGCCAAGTGTATAAAGCTTCATCAAAATGCCAAGTTTAAGTGCCTCGTTTCTACGTCATTAATAGTGGGTCCATGCTCCCAAGGTCTGAATGCATTACATATATATAGGAGCTTGGAAAGATTAATATTGGGTGTTAGGTTTTTAAAACTGTGTTTTGTTTTCAGAACGTTTTCTATTAAAACTTATATATAAAGTATATAAAAGTTTCTGGGCTTAAAAAGAATTTTTGAACATTCTGTGAGTTCGTTCGAAGTGTCGTTCGAACGAGATTGTAGTTCGGACCACAAGTCGTTCGAATGAGATTGCCAACGACTTCCCATAATGGCATACTAGAACTTCGTTCGAAATGTCGTTCAAACGAGATGGTCGTTCTAACGAGATTTCCAACAAGCTTCTAACGAGTTCATACTGGAACTTCCTTAGAAGACTCGTTCGAACGAGAATGTCGTCCGAACAAAATGTCGTTCAAACGAGATTTCAAACGGGAAAAATTTCTTGCAGTTTTTAGCAGTTTTTACCCATGTTTCCCACTTGTTTCTCCACTAACTTTTTCAAAACTTATAATGTGCGGGAACAACTTTTTCCAACTGAACTTTTCATATCCTACCAACCTCTAGAGAGTGTCTGAGAGAAAATTTGTTTTAGGGAAAATTTCATTGTTTTAAAGTGTCAATTTTCAAGGAAAAATCAAGATACACTTTAGTTTTATACCCGTAGTTTTGTTTATCCAAGTTCATATATATACATCTCACTTGGAGTTTGGCACCAGGTTTATCTCTACATTAGTTTGAAGAGAAGTTTGGGTTTGCTTCTAAATCCCGCAAAGAAGAAGAGGTTTTTGTGATTTACCCACTTGGATAAAGGCTCCTAGTTCGGCTAACGGTGACCACATAAAGTCCGATCGGTGGATTTCGAGACCGCGGTGGAGCTCCGGGGTTATTCGCTAAGTGGAGGTGTTTGTAAGAAGGAGCGTCGAGGCTTGAGAGGAATCGAGTCGTGTGATGTAAGTATTTTGTCTTGTAATTGTAAATTCCATACTTAGTGGATTTGAGGCTAGGGCCGTCCGAGGTTGTTTCCCGTTGTGGTTTTTTCCTCGTACATCGCGACGTAGTGTGATTGATTTATTTTATCTTGCATAATAACTTAGAACTCATGCTTAGGATAATTCAAGATAAAAATGGTTTTAATTGTCACACTTAATTTAATTTGGTGTATAATTAAATTTGGGTAAAGTTTATTTAATTCAAGTCTATTGTTAAAACTGGTTTGGCCTAATTTGGAAATATTGATAAATATGACTTAAGCAAATTGTAGGACTTGGATTAATTAATTGTGTTTAAGTGAAAATGAGTTAATGAATTAATTTAATTTCACTTGGTGTAATTTTAATTTGAAAAAGAAATTAAAATTTGGTGTTTGTTTGTTTTGTGAACCATCTTACGCTTTCACATCTATCTCATAAAAAGGAAATCTATCTTTAAAGGTTATTACTTTAATTTGTTAAGAAATTAAAAATCGGGGGCCCTTCGATCGAATACAGATTGGTATCAGAGCCAAAGCGAAATTCCCCATTTTCAAAATTTCCTATTTTCGATGGTTCTAGTTATGCATATTGGAAAGCGCGTATGAAATCGACACTTAAATCTATCGATGAAAGGGTTTGGATGTATGTTGTTAACGGGTGGTCTCCATCAATTATTTAGTAGAAAATGAACGTGTACCCAAACCGGACGATAGATGGAGTGAGGGTGAATTTAAACTTTCAAACTTTAATTCCTGAGGTTTTAATGACTTGTTTAGCGCTGTCACACCGGATGAATTTTGACGTATTATGAAGTGTGAAACCGCTAAAGAAGCATGGAATATTTTGCAACTCACTCATGAAGGTAAAAGTGTCGTTAAAGCTTCGAAACTCCAAAACCTCACCAATCAATTTGAAACTATCAAAATGAATGAAAAATAATATTTTGATGAATTTTATGCTAGACTTTCAGATATTGTTAATTCATCTTTTAACTTGGGAGAGAAAATACCCGACAACCGAGTAGTAAAGAAAATTTTAAGGTCCCTTCCCGATAGATTTATTCCAAAAGTGACCGTTTTAAATTCTTTACCAACTTTAGCCTCTACGAAATTAGAAGTGCTTGTAGGTGATTTACAAACCAATGAACTAGACATGTGTCCCTCTAAAACTGAAAAGAAAATAGAAAAGGGTGTTGCTTTAAAAGCCCGAAAAGAGGTCAAACAAGTAGTAGAGAGCGAGAGCAATAGTGACTCGGAAGACATGGCCTTGTTTGATCGAAAATTTAGATAATTTCTTAAATTTAACAAAGATAAATTTAAAAATGATTTTAAGAAATTTGAAACTTCTAAGCATGACAAAGCCGGGAGGACCCCTAAACCTATTAATGAAAATTTAAATAGGGACGAGTCTAATAGGTGTTTTGGTTGTGAGGGTTATGGTCATAGGGCTTTTGAGTGCCCCACTAAACTAAGGAAAGAGGGTAAGCAACCCATTTCATATAATGCGACCCTTAGTGATAGTGATAAGGAAGAGGGACCCGATTCCCCCACTAAGCCCAACTTTGTGGCTTTTATGGCTAGTCATGTGATCATCGATAATGAATCTTCTCTTGAAGATATTCAAACACATGACACTTCTGAGGTCAAAGTTTATGAATCTCCTTTTTTTATGGTAGTGAAAGTGAAGAAGAAAGAGAGAGTGAAAATGAAGAAGAGGTTAATGTGAGTGAACTTAAAAATGCTTTTCAAGAATTATATGCAGAATCAATTAAATTAAAAAGAGCTAATTTGAAGTTAGAAGCTAGTTTAAAAGAGCGTGTCAAGGTCATTGATGATAGTATGTTAGTAGAAGACCTTAAGACACGTGAGAGGACTCTTCTAGAGAAGCTTGAATATGTAGAAGATGAGAGAGATAGCCTTAGGGGTTTAATGGAATCCTTGAAAAAGGAGCTTCTTGCTTTTGAAGAGTGAAATATTTTATTAGAGTCTAACATTTTAGAATTGCAAAATAAATTAAAAGAATCTAGTAATGTCAAATTTGATTTGGAGTGTCGGTAAAATTAGATAAAATCTTAGGAACGGTCCAAATTAAAAATGACATGTGTGGTTTAGGCTTCAATTCTTGTAATGAATCTACTCATAAAGCCAAAACAAACGTTTTAGGAGAATCAACTAGGAAAGTCTTTAAAGATCATTTCTTATGTACCAAATTTTGACGAAATTTTACCTGTACACATTGTGGTCGAAAAGGTCATCTTAGGAAATTATATTTTGATCTTAAATGAATTCCTAGAAAATCCCATCGTAAAGTAACCACGGTAGTTAAAGTTCCTACACCCCAAGATAGTCATTCGTCATTAATTTGGGTTAGGAAATTCGACTTGGTTGCCTTGCAAAATAGGATTTTTGATTCTCATTTACTTTCGCATGCTTCCTCCCTTGCTAAATCTAAAGTATGAATGTGTTAGTGCTTTCATACTTTAGCTTTTGTACTTCATGCTATATTATCATGCTAAATGTATGCTTATTTAATTATTTTCTAGTCTATGCCCCATGTTTAATCTCATGCTAAAATAATGATTTTTGTTTATCTTCTGTATATTATTTCTTCATTTTGTTTGCATTAAATGAAAAATAAAATAAAATTATTTATCATTTGGGTTATTATCTCCTGATAATTTAAGCTTAATGAAAAGTCCTATTGATTTGTTTGTCTTTTCAGTATATATTTTTATTTTTATTTTCAGTTAAAAATTTCAAAAACTTAAAAAGATTTTTTTTGTGTATTTTAGTTTGACACACTTTATGTGGCATATACTTGTGTTTAAATCCCTTCTCTAATGCCCCCATGTGGCTAGAACTTTTGGTTTAGATTGTCAATTCTTAAAATGTTCTTTACCATATTTTTATGGAGTAGTTGGATTTTATATTGATTAAATGGATTCTATTTTTATATGCCTCTATTCACGCATGCACGAGCTTTTTTGAAATTTTAACTTCATATGTATATTTGAGCTATGTGAGGTGTTCTCCTTCCAATCTTTTCATCTACATATTTGTGACTTAGGAGAACTAGTGTATGTCAAAATCCGTGGCACGTGAGATTTGTGTGAAAAATGAAAACATGATAAATATAAATGTGAACGGGGAAGGGCTCCGAAAAGACTTAGTGATCCTTTGCGATTGTAAGCCACCGTTTTGAATGGACCTAAAAGAAATACGTGGTTCAAAGCCTAAAAACAGAAAATATGGCATTAAAAAGAAAAGCAATTTGCCAAGGCCTAAGTTTGATTGATATATTCATTCAAAATTAATATAAATGCTTATTGAGGGAGATTGGATGGTATATCAATGGTTTGCACAATGTACGTTTATCCTAGTTTCATTTTCAATGTCATGACTTTATTGGTTTGTAGAATCATCAACATGCTAGGCTTGTATGCATTGTGTATGTTTGTTCATTGAGTTCAATATATATTGTCACATGAGGCTATATTCAAATGTGATGAAGTTTGCAGTCTATTTAGAACTCCGTGAACATGTTTTAAGTGCTTGGGTCTAAATTTAATCGTTACTAGTTAACACCCCAACATTTTCGTTTCCATATGACACATTTTTGCCATACAAGTGTGAAAAAATTATTGTGTTTTCTGTCATTTTGGTGTTTATATCTATATGTGTGTACTTATGCTTAGTTTGAATATATTGTGTCTACATATATATATATGATATTGTGTTTGTTTTAGGTCTTTGCCTTTCTTTTCTAGTCCATCTATACTTCAATTCATAATTGGTATCCATCTTGTTGCATTCTTTGTTGATATCACATGCTTAATATTTTATATATCATATTGGTATCATTTTATTGCATCCTAGTTGGTATTCGATGTTAATTGTTGGATTAGTTGAATTTTAGTTGCCTATGTGCTTTAATGTTGCCTTCACTAATTGCACAATTACATGTTTTAGCTTGCTTTTCCATTCTATTTATCCCTTGATTAATTTAGAGGGTGTATATGCTTTATTTGAGGAAGATAAGTCATTTTTTTATTCTTTAAGCCTTTGTCTATTCCTGAACAAAAAGGGGGAGAATGATAGGGGGAGAAATGGTATCTAATCCTATTATCGTATCTTAGTTTAAGGGAGATTTATCTTAGGGGGAGACGTCTTTCTAAGTTGATCATACTTGATAAAGGGAGTGAATTAATTTAGGGGGAGTAGTTACTTTACTTGCATTGAATATTTTGATATTCCCTATGCGTGTAATGTGTTATCTTAAGTGTGCAGGAATTATTTTTAAACGGCAACTTTCAACGGCAAAGTTTGTGATCCTTTGGGTTGTTTGGGTCAAGCATTATATTTTTATTTTGGGTGGGAATTTTTATTAGTATAGTATTGATTGACGTCCCTTCAGGATTTTTGTTGGTTTTGGTCCCGGAATAGCCAAGGGGGAGATTTGTAAGGACGCAAATTTCCAATTATGTCCTTTGTAGTTTTGGCTCAATTACGGACAAAAACGTTTGAGCCATAGGATAGAGTATATTGATCATCTTTCAAGCCTATGACGTGTTTGTTGAAGACGTAGCGGTCAAGTGTATAAAGATTCATCAAAATGACGAGTTTAAGTGCCTCGTTTCTACGTCATCAACAGTGGGTCCATGCTCCCAAGGTATGAATGCATTACATATATGTAGGAGCTTGGAACGGTTTATATCGGGTGTTAGGTTTTTAAAACTATGTTTTGTTTTCAGAACATTTTCTATTAAAACTTATATATAAAGTATATAAAAGTTTCTGGGCTTAAAAATAATTTTTGAACATTCTTTGAGTTCGTTCGAAGTGTCGTTCGAACGAGATTGTAGTTCGAACCACAAGTCGTTCGAATGAGATTGCCAACGACTTCCCATAATGGCATACTGGAACTTCGTTCGAAATGTCGTTCGAACGAGATGGTCGTTCTAACGAGATTTCCAACAAGCTTCTAACGAGTTCATACTGGAACTTCGTTAGAAGACTCGTTCGAACGAGAATGTCGTCCGAACGAAATGTCGTTCAAACGAGATTTCAGGCGGGAAAAATTTCTGGCAGTTTTTAGCAGTTTTTACCCATGTTTCCCACTTGTTTCTCCACTAACTTTTTCAGAACTTATAATGTGCGGAAACAACTTTTTCCAACTGAACTTTTTATATCCTACCAACCTCTAGAGAGTGTCTGAGAGAAAAATTGTTTTATTGAAAAATTCATTGTTTTAAAGTGTCAATTTTCAAGAAAAAATCAAGATACACTTTAGTTTTACACCCATAGTTTTGTAAATCCAAGTTCATATATATACATCTTGCTTGGAGTTTGGCACCGGGTTTATCTCTACATTAGTTTGAAGAGTAGTTTGGGTTTGCTTCTAAATCCCGCAAAGAAGAAGAGGTTTTCATGATTTACCCACTTGGAGAAAGGCTCCTAGTTCGGGTGACGGTGACCACATAAAGTCCAATCGGTGGATTCCGGGACCGCATTGGAGCTCCGAGGTTATTCGCTAAGTGGAGGTGTTTGCAAGAAGGAGCGTCGAGGCTTGAGAGGGATTGAGTCGTGTGATGTAAGTATTTTGTCTTGTAATTGTAGATTGCATACTTAGTGGATTTGAGGCTAGGGCCGACCGAGGTTGTTTTCCGTTGTGGGTTTTTCCTCGTACATCGCGGCGTAGTGTGATTGATTTATTTTTATCTTGCATAATAACTTAGAACTCATGCTTAGGATAATTCAAGATAAAAATGGTTTTAATTATCACACTTAATTTAATTTGGTGCATAATTAAATTTGGGTAAAGTTTATTTAATTCAAGTCTACTGTTAAAACTGGTTTGGCCTAATTTGTAAATATTGATAAATATGACTTAGGCAAATTCTAGGACTTGGATTAATTAATTGTGTTTAAGTGAAAATGAGTTAATGAATTAATTTAATTTCACTTGCTGTAATTTTAATTTGAAAAAGAAATTAAAATTTGGTGTTTGTTTGTTTTGTGAACCATCTTACGCTTCCGCATCTATCTTATAAAAAGGAAATCTATCTTTAAAGGTTATTACTTTAATTTGTTAAGAAATTAAAAATCGGGGGCCCTTCGGTCGAATACAATATTCAAAGATGGTATTTTATGAAAATTGTGTATTTTCCAGAAAGAATGATATTAAACAATTTTTAAGATAAAATGTTTGGAAAATCGTGACTTATTTTGTTAAACATTGGTGAAATAATGTTTCTTGGGAAAATGAAGATTTTATGAAAAATGGACATTTGTTGAATTTGAAGAAATTAAACATCTTTTTATACTTTGCAAGTATGTTTTTGCGAGTATGATGAATTTCTAAAATGAGAAATATGTTTAACCCATTTAATATGATTTTATGGTTTAAAATTCTTCTTCTCTTGTATATACACTTGTAGTATTTGGATAATGAATTTATAAACAAGTTTAAAGAAGATTATGTTGGGTTTAAATATGGAATAAGAAAAGTAGATATCCTTATCTTCAAAGTGTATGAAAAAGGGGTTAAAAGTCTAATAAGAACAAAGTAGTAAGACTACATGTGTTGATGAAAAGAAATGGCATTTTTTTATAAAAAGTAGTCTTTAAGTATAATAACATTTCTTAAATAAAGAAAGTAAAGAATTTTGTAGTTTGAAAAATGGTTAATAAAGGTATTGAATAAGTGATAATGGGTAACATTGGAAAGTTGATGCCTATAACTTAATAACATTGTAAAGATTAACACTTATGAAATTGGAAAGGAAAAATTGGAATAAAGATATTTCCAACTAAGAATAATACTACTCCTAGGATAAAAAGGTGTTAAGGTATTTAAACACTTAAAAAGTCAGTGCGGGTAACTTAATAGTATTTTGGGAAAATTAACACTTGTGCAAAAATGGAGTAAAAGATGAGTTTGGAAACAAATGGGTAAAATAGTAATCTTACTTAAAGTGGAACATTTTTATGAAATAAAAATATTGGAAAAGGTGTTACATGAAGTGGTCCAAAATAAATATGATTTTTGGAACAACATCAAGGTTAAAATGTAAAGGGCATGCAATGATAAATTTCAAAGTGTAACACGAGTTGGGGTGTAACCTCGTGCGTTGGCTTCGGTCGGGTAAAAGGAAAAATTGAATAAAGTGGATATTTGTAAAATGCTAAATACGTGTAAAGGAACTCGAATGACACCGAAAAATTAAGGAGGGAACATAGACGGGTGAGATTATTACTTATGAGATTAAACGTCATAAGAAAAGGTGTAAGTGAATATCATGTGTAGTAAGTGTAGCACGTTCAAACTTGGAAAAAGGGCAGTAGAAAGCCATTTAATAAAGGGATATCTCTTGAGAAGGCGAATAAATTATTATGAGAAATTTGGAGTAGAGTTCCGATAAATCGAATGTTGAGGGTGACTCAAGAGTAAATAGAATGAGGATGTCAATCAGGTATAAAGTCCAGATATGCACAAAGTGGTAAAAGTGTAAAGGTCCAAACTTTTGGTATTCGTCGGGAGAATAAGATCATTAAGTATCATTTAACGGGGAAAATTTTATGTGAATATCGACATTGAAAGAGGTATAGTAAATACTAGAACAGTTGGGGTTTGATGATCAACCAAATAATTTTGTATCAAGACGACGATTCCAAGAATGGGAGGGTCAAGTTGGAGAATTTTCTTGAGAGGTAGCCTACTTATTGATAAGTAATGAGTTCCTTTGATTATGTGGGACATGTTGTCCAGAAGGAGAGAAATTGTTATATACTTGGGGTGATTTACACTATTAGATAGGGAACACGTCGGTACGTGGTTCGAAGTAGTACTATTTAGAACTGGGATAAGATCCCCGAAATCCACCTTTAACGTGGGGTAACAAGAAGTAGAGGAAATACGTTTCACTTGGACTAGGTTGTATCACCTATGGCCCGAGGTGTAGGCGCAAGGTGATTGACGACTGGTGGGCTGTATAAAAGAATGTTGAATTCATTTCGATATTTTTATTTCCAAATCGAGAAACTAGTAAGCAAGGTACATTGTGGTAATGGGAAGAAAATATTATCTAATAGTAGAGCTGGGTGAAACCACCTGTATCTATTTTATTGTGGACAAGGTACTTACAAAGGTTGGTCTGACACAAACAGGCTGAAGCGGTTTTCCCTTGTGTAAAAGTCACAACGTCGGGATATTTCAAGGAATGGACAAACGTAGTCAGATGTGTTATTGATTCATCCCAGGATGGGAGTTTGGTGTTTTGATAAACGCGGGAGTTAGTAGTGAGGTGCGGACTCACAATACTAATAAAAATAATGCGGCTAATGATGTATAGGCTATTTTTATTCGAATGTTGTTTAATAAGAGCGCAACGTAAAGTGCATTTATCGAAGATTATTCTGATAAGGTATCAAGTATGTTAAACAAGCTTATTGTGAAGCGAGGGTTTTAGTGATTTGGGTTTTTCTTTATAATTGTTTTGAATACTGGAGGGTACCGAATTTTTCCAGGTATACCTTATTTTTCCAAATTTCGGGACGAAATTCTGTTATTAGGGGGGGAGTATGTAATACCCCGTACTTTTATTGATATTTATTTATGGGATTAATTAAATTAAATGTGAATTAATCGAGAATTAATCCGGATAAAATACTAACGAGATGTGAGTTGGTAGTTGATCATAATGTGCATAAATGGCAGTATATCAATGTTGAAAATATTAAAATTGTCGCGAGACTGAAATACGGCAATTTGGGAAATTTTGTTGGGACGCGCATGACAATCGCGTCAGGAATGTAATTATTTAAATTAAAAATTGAAGTTTATTTTTATCAACCGTATGGTCATTTTGAGTGCGCCAATGCGTCCGGAAGGGTCTAAATAGTCAGAAAACACTAGTCGGGGGTTTAGTTCGGGTCCCGGGGCATTTTTAGGCCATACTGGCAACCCAAAAGGGTAGTTTGGTAATTTTGGAATTTTGGGAATTAAAACCCACGAAAATTAGAAGTTAAAATCTGATTTAGTCTTTACCCACTAACCCATTACCAACACTTAACTGATTAGAGGGCTACGGGGGTTTCATGAGAAGTTAAGAGAGGTTCCCAAAAGAGAAAACCTTAACCTTCATCTTCAAGCTTCAACCTTGGGAGAAAAGGAGAGAGAAAAACCTTCATCAATTCAACACCAAATTCAGAAAAGAATCCAAGGCAAGTGGTTTAATTACGTTAATTTAAAGCGAATGTTTCTTCCATGCTTAGAAATTGATATAATTGCATTGTATTGGGAGACTTGTAAAAACCCATGCAATTGGAGTTATAAATTCATGTTTTGATAAAGAGATTACATGTAGAATTATGTTTGGGCGATTATATTGTTAGAAATACATCTTTTATATTACAAAAACGGATTTAATTGTGGATATTGATGACTTTAATTTTCTAGGGTTCATATTCATAAGGGTTGGGGGAATATGGGGAGATTTGATAATTAGGTGTTGTTTAGGGAGACTTGACCCCATAAATATGTTAAAATACGACCTAAGTATGTTTAGGAATGATTAGGAACCTTAAAAAACTGTTGGCATAATGTTAGGATGAGTTTTGAGAAGAGAAAGTTGGAGGAAAAACGAATTTAGGAATTTTGGGCTCGAAACTGTTACTTCGTTAGAAGGCCTG
The DNA here is from genome assembly GCA_949130495.1 of Sambucus nigra. NCBI lineage: Eukaryota > Viridiplantae > Streptophyta > Magnoliopsida > Dipsacales > Adoxaceae > Sambucus > Sambucus nigra. The sequence goes on from OX422221.1 coordinate 44,116,885, forward strand.
CCCAGGTCGTTCGAACGAGCTTCTAACGAGTTGACAGTTTGACTTCTAACGAGTGGGATGTTTGTTCGATGCCTTTCATTTGAACGAGATCTCGTTAGATGCCCACTTCGTTCGAACGAGACTTCTAACGAGTTGACAGATTGGCCTTTTTGGCCTGATTTGATTTCTAATGTCCCGTAACCTGGTTTAATTGTAAAGATAACATTCCCTTGATGACTAATTGATATAGTTGGGATATTTGGGACATATTGAGGAGTAAAACATAGAAGTGTGATTTGAACCAAATGAAAATTGTGGATTAGGACGTGAGTGACTAATTACGATGTGAGAATAATTGACGATTTAAATGTTAATATTAACCGGGGATATGTGAATTACGTAACATTATAAGTTGGTATCAGAATGAGAAGTATACCACTAATAAATTATGATAATTACTAGGATGTGTGCATGCTTAGTATATGTATATGATTTTATGTGTATGACATACCTACCATACTTGCTATCACGGGAGGTTTACGTTCGCTTAGGGCCATCTAATCTTTGTGTGCCCGGATTTAGATTGGTACCTCGAGAACATAGGTCAGAGAAGGACTTATTGGGAAGTTAATAAGACTGCTGATCGTGGGAGCGTAGGTATGTGCGTGACCCATGTGATGTGACTGTGTTCGCCTCCATTGTTTGTGATTGTTGTTATCTGAGAACGATTCCTGAGAGATTCGGAATGCGTGATCCTTATGTACGTGATGTACCGGGATGGATAGCAGAGTATGTGTGCACCACAGCTTAGTCTCGGGTGCTTATATTGTATATTCATGACGTGAATAATATACACTTAAATAATGAGAACTTTCATGTTGGTATAATTATGGTAACCCTTTGAGAAAATAAAAAAGGATAACCTGTAGTGAATTGTATTGCTAATAATTGAGAATCTGAGTTTATGTAAAGCCTCTATTTAATTGATGACGTTGGAATGTATAATGGGAATCGAGTAGAAAGGGGTAGAACTTATGACGGTTTAGTTAGATATGAAGGTCACTTAGATGGGTACGGTACGTTAGGAGTGCACAATTAGTCGAGAGGTGAGTATTTCATGTGAGTGCACGTCCTAACATGTATTTTGCATTCATTATTTTAATGTTATTAAAGAACTTGCTATTTTTAAAATACTCTCCACTTTCGGGCTCTGACCCGTTTGCTTTCAAATCTATTTTTGTAAAAACCTTTTAGGTGCCCAGCCACAAGGACACCATGCATAGGATTTCCATTCAGGTGACGAGCTGTAGCTGTTGTGGAAGTTACGGGGCCTTGCTAGTAGATGCTTCCTTTGGTTTTGACTCCATATTCAGTTCCATCATTTGTAGGGCATGTCGCCCATTTCTATTTAGAGACATTTCATATTTCAGTTATTCAGATTTTGGCATGTAATTAATTGAGGGTACACTGTTCTATATATTTCAGTTGTGGGATTGTTGTGAAGAGTATTTCCTCCAGACTTATTATTATTTGTTGGTTATTCTATTGCTTCTTTATGGTGAATGGTTATGTTATTCTTTCATAATTCTTTTATTGCATGTTAATCAGATTTAATTTAAAATTTGACAACTTACTTTTTAAATACTAGGTGGTTAGTAATCATTAAATGTTTTCGACAGTGATGCTATTAACTGAACCAACTTGGCATTTTGAATTAATTTAATAAAGGAGTAGCTACCCAGTATTTAATTAGTCGGGGTGTCACAGTGTAGTGGTTTCAAGTGTTGACCGTATGTGTTAAATAAGGGTGACAAATGCTAAAATGCGGAATTGAAGGCTTTTATAAGATTAAGATAAATTAATCTGGATAAATATAGTTTTTGAAATTTAACTGTTACGTGCATGAAGTATACGTATATATATATATATATATATATATATATATAAGGTAATTGCGTCTTCACGTAGGTATAACGTGCTCGAGTCTTCTTTTTGTGGTTAATTTTTATACTGCATTTGTATATTTCCCACTGAGCATTTGGATCATTCCCTCTCTTTATTACGGTAGGTTGGGAGTGGGTTCGTATTTTGAGTGCATTATAGAGGTAACTACTCTATTTCATATTACGTTAGTAGCTCTGTGTTCTTGGACTTTGGGGTGCCCCCTAGGTCCCTCGCGTAGTTTAATTTGAAATGGAAATCGCATGCTAAATAAGTGAAACAATAATCAAAATAAAATTGGACTAGCAACATTATATAGGTTGTTTCATTGCAGTTCACACCTAGCTCTTGGGGCGGACCGAATTGACTACGGTGAACCCGTAGTCAACTACTATAAGTAAAGGTTCTCACCTCATCATCTGATAAGTTATATTAGGCAGTGAATCCCTTACAAATTCTCTCCTACATCTTTTACACCTGAGAGCATGCTCCGATCACTTACTCCGATCACCTGAGCCACTCTATTCCGCAACCTCTTCACATTCTACACTAAAGGCCGCAGCCTCCACTACAGGAACTTACACGTTATGAATTTATCATATTTATTGTTTCATATATGCTTCTAAGGCATTCCAAACTTGTATTACTTCATGTATACAATGAGAATCAGGTTCCATAGTAGACGTAGGCTCATTTTCATGATCGAACTATTCTAAATCTTGTGTTGTCACCCTTTCTCTCTCTTTTGCTCTATTTTCTAAACTTTGACTGGTGTATATAGCTTTAAAATATTTATTTACTTTGGTGAACCATTTTTTTACAACAGCAATCATAACTCTGATTCATGATGAAATCAACCAATTTCAGATTGTGTCATTAAAATGCTTATTTACATAACTAAGTTAATTACAAATTAACTAATTTAATCCCAAATCAGATTTATAATTAGATTAACTTTAGATTTCAGTGAATAAATATAACCCAACATAAAATCAACGATAATCAAATTCTAAACAAACTTTCCTCAACCAATTTTTGGAGAAAACCATGCCAAGCTCCACTAATTCCTTCTCTTCTCTTGAAGTTGATCCTTTCTAGCCTCAAGGTTCTACCCCAATTACGTTATATGCTTTATGATATTTTCAAATGACTACGTAAATCCACTAAGGCTTCGGACCTAAATGGGCCTCACTTAAAAATCATAAAAATGACTTAAAATGTTAGACAAGCCTGATACCAGTATAATAGCCTTAAAACTGAACATTCAAAGATAAAAATCAACCTTCTAAGTGTCTCATACGTTGATTGCAATATATCCCTAATCCAAGTAAATAATAATTCATTTATCACCCAATCCAAGTCCAAATATTAATTAATAAATTAATGGGTTAACTCATATAAAATCCGTATTCAAATTTGAATTAATGAACACATAAGAATGTAAATGGTGGCATCTCCGATCACAATAAGTACACATAATTTTTTTCAATAATTTTCTCAATTAAATAATACTCATTAAAAATAAGGGGTATTATAAGTCCAATTAGAGATAAAAATGTCCCCAGTGGAGTCGCCACTTTGAGAACATGGACCTAAGGCGTCGTAACCTTTCTATCCTTGTAGGCATCCTCTAAGGAAAAAACGTGGAGAAATGGGTCTCTTTTAGCGGTGACATGTGGTCATCGCCTTCGTTCTCCTTCAAAAATAATGGAGTTTCTAGTATATTTACACAATATAAATAAAAGAAGGGGCAGGCCTCCATAGATACTTACTGACGACAAGTGATTTGCATGTAACAGAGAGTCGTGGTTCAGGTATTAGGAAGGTGTTAGGTACCTTATCTTCCCTTTTGATGTCAAATATAGATATGGTCTGTATATTATAATGTTATGGTGTAAAAATAAATAATAAAATGAAAGTAGTTAGTATATACATAGATTGTGCAGTGTTGTGTGGGATGTGTGTACTGATAATTTAATAAAGGATAAATATATAAAACGTATCAGATTGTTCACTCAAATGAAAGTTCAAGTGAGCCTACATACTCACACAGAGCGATTCAAAGTACACATAGTTTGTGTGAAGACAAGAGGGATTCTACCTTTTATAGAGGCTCGATGTAAGAGATATAAACTTTCTTTTATCTTTCAAGTTATTTTACAATGAAAAAAACTAAATTTGAAGATGTAAATGGTTTGTGTGCACTAAAAGACTTGGGTGAGATAGATTCACTAATAAAATCACTATAATGAAGAAAATATGTCTAGACTTCCATCATTAATGACATAGTAATAGTTAAGATCCCCGAATCTAGTGATCCTCTAACCTACATGAATTATTTCATGGTGTTGAAGCATTCTTGTTTGGTTTTTTTTTTTTGGGGGGGGGAGGGGGGGGGTATGGAAATAAAGAGTAAAAGTATTGAAATATGCACAAGATCTAACTTGATTTTTAAAGATCGGGTCTTTCTAACATGACTACATATATACTGTAGGCAGAATCAAAGTTAACGTAATTCAGACATGACCTATAGAAAAAAGTCATATGTAAAGAATAAAGAAGATGAAAAAGATTATTTTGGGTGGTGTTTAAAAACAACAGCACAGTTTTTAGGTTTAGACTTCAAACCAAAAAAAGTGAGAAAAAACGTAACTGCAATGTTTAACGTGCACCTTTTCATTCCACCTTGAAATCAACTCTTTGGAGTATAGATCTAAGGTTTCTTTAAAGTAAAATACCTTTTTCAAAGAAAAATAAAAAAGAAAAAGGAAACAGGAAACAGGGATCTTTGGCCTGGAGTAGTTTAGAACATTGGGTAATATGTTTACATCTTGGATTGATGGGGGGTTAGAAGACTAAAAACTAGAGTTTTAAGTTATTATAGAGATAAAAATCTTAAAATCAGAAAGGAAACATTTAGGAGGTGTAAGTGTGTTTAGAACTGGTTGATGAGGTATCCCTCTATAGGAAAACTGTCTTGGCTCGTGATCGATAGGTCCTCTGATAGGACCAATCGGTTATGGCATAGTTCACTTCATGACCGATATGTCATGTGTGCATGTTTATATTTTTGGATCTAATTCGAAGACGATTTTGTGTTTTAGGGATTTTTTTTTTATCTTTTCGGGGATTTGGGGAGTTTATTTTGATGTTTTATGAGCCACCCATTTTTTACTAAGGTTCTCGTATTTTATTCATTTTTTGGACGTTGACAAATTATTTCACACTCCTTCCAGAATGTTAGGGAGCGGAATGTGGTTTTTACATAGTCCCTCAACAGCGGAGTTCAATCCTGAGTGAACGTTGCTGCAAAGAGAGAAGCTCATTCGGTGATAGTAGGTGACTTGGTGATTTTGGTTGGATTATTGGTATCATGTTCCTTTAATTGGTTCATTTTAATGAACACGTTTTAGGAGTTTTCTCATAAGAGTGAGGCATTCGTTCATTCCTCTTATTGTTCTAGAGAACGTTAACTATTTAAGGTCGCATATGGGATCGGGTTATTTATCGTCACATAGGGACACATGAAAGTATTTAAGGTCACACATGGGATCGGACTATTTCTCATCAATCAAGACATAAAAATCTTTTTAAGGCCACACACATGGGACCGAACTATTTATCATCACATCGGGACATACAAGGCTATTTAATGTCGCGCATGGGATCAAACTACATATAGTCACATCGGGACATATGAAGCTAATTTAAGGTCGCATATGTGATCTAACTATTTATCGTGCATTGGGACATGCAAAGATATTTAAGGTCACACATAGGATATAAATATCTATGTCACATCGAGACATATGAAGCTATTTAAGGTCACACGAGAGAATGGACTATTTATCATCACATCGGAACATACAAAGCTCACTTTGAATGAGGAAGCCTTTTTAGATGGGGATTAATTGATAGTGAGGACTAAAAATTTGGTTTAAATTGGAAAGATTTTGACTGAAAAATAGGGAGAGGATCGATCGCCCTTGCATACGCATGACCGGTAGGTCACACGCATGCATGACCAATCGGGCAACCATGTACTAGACTTATCTTTCGTGGCAATAAACTTCTCCAAAAACTAGTGTTTCCCTTATTTAGTTTAGTCTTATCTATTACACTCTCTATATAGATTCTCTCTAATTTGAAATGTAAGGATAATTTTTTTATATTCTCAAATTGTACATATTTTGGCTTTATTTCGTGTTTGGACAAAACTTTTTGTGTCATAGGTTAGATATTGATTATATTAACCTTTTAATCCTATGACATGGTTTCTTGAAGACGTATCAACCAAGTTATAAGATCTACAACATCGTGTCATGTTTCGTGCTTATTTTCATCTTCATATTTCGAGGATATCTCAAGTATAAATGCATAAATATTTTGATCCTTGGAGATTTTATATTTGGGTGTTAGGAATTATAAATTTATTTTTATAATGTTTTTGAAATCATTTTATCTCTTTTACTCCTTTTAGTAGAAAAACATTTTTTCAAGATGTCGTTACAACAACACTAGGTATGTCGTTCGAACGAGATATGGTAGCTCATTAGAACAGGTTCGAATGAACTTCGAATGAACTAACTCCACCCTCACTGTAATCTCATTGGATAGATCGTTGGATACATGTTTGAACACGATATTATATTCGTTCTAACATGGCTCAAAGTCATTCAAATAAGGTTCCGATTTTTTATTAATTTCGACATTTTCCAAATGATATTCAACCTTATCTTACTTTTGGAAAACCTCATATAAATAGGAGTGAGGAGCAAAATTTTTAAGAAAGAAATTCTCATTGCTTTTGAGTTCCCAAACTCTCGTAAAAATCTCTTTGGTTTTACCCAAATCATAATTTAGACCCAAACTATTTTAGACCCGAGATTTATTTTATTATACATTGAGATCTAGTTTGTGGGCAACCATAGTTTCTCTACATCTTGTTAAGAGCACATATCATACAGTGGACTCCATATTTTCTATTTACACACGATGAACTATGTGGTGTGGTGTTATGGTGAAGAAGCAATGCATTCCATGTTCAAGATTCGTAAACAATAATTAAGTCGTCCGGTGGATAGCGAGGCGTGTGTGGACTCACACGTGAAAATTGTTTAGGTGGACTCCTATGTGCCATTGTGGAGGAAATTTTTAAGATCGAAGATGCATCGAGTCATTGTGTAAGTCATCTGTCAACTTATATAATTGCTTATCATAGTGAATTTATGTGGTTGGTCCATCGGCAGTTTTTTCCATTTGGGTTTTTCTCTTACATCGGGCATTGTGATTTATTTACTTATTTTATCCTGCACTCACCTAGATACATGGTTAGGTTAAGATAAATTTGTCTAATGTATTTAATCACAATTTGTTCAAAACTGGTGATACGTTTGATTTGGGCAACTTATTTAAGTTGAACTTAAAATTGAAAAAAAATCAAAATAATAGGTTTGCTTATTTTTTTCACCCATCACCATAATTAGAACCATTTGGGATTTATATCACTTTTAAATTGATATAATATAAGGAATACTAATTTATCATTTAGATCCTTATTTTTTTACGTTTAAGGGTGGTATGTTTTTCTCTCTGTCTCTCTCTCCCTCTCTCTCGTACTTATTTGATTATCTTCATAGGTTATCATAGTGATAAGTTGTTCGATGCATTTACAGAGGAGGATGATTTTGTTATGTGAGAGGAGTTTAATGAGATTCATAGTCGAGCTAAAAAAATTAACTCTTTTGAATTTGAAGTTTGCAAAAAGTATCAAATTTCTTGAAAAAGAATTTTTCTTTTTAAGTTGAAATTGATTTTTTTCGAGTTATTCGAACTAAAAGAGATATCTTTCATTAGAAGCTCATGGACATTAATTATGATTTTAAAATTTTAGAAGAGTCCAAGTAAGACAGTGATGATAGAGTCCTAGTTTTTGAGAATGAATCAGAGTAGTCTAAGATATTTATTTCTAGGGTTGAAGAACACCCCAATGAGGATAATGATATGTTAATTAAAAATTTGAGGGCACGTGAGAAAACTCTTAAGAATAAGTTCACTTACATTTAGGGGGAGTGAGATAACATTATAGGTATGGGAGGTTTAAAGATAAACCCTTTATTAGAGATAATCCCCCTTATTAAGAAACTAGATGAGAAACTAGGGAAGGATTCAACAAAGATTAGTGATATTACAAAGGAGTGTGAGACGTGAATTAAGATTGCTCATAATCAAACTCTCATGAAGAGAGAGGAAGCTCGAGCAATCATGGATACGGGTGGGCGCAGTCCGGTCCAGCCTGGTCCGAGTTTTGGCCATTTTAAGTGTCGGACCGAATTATTCAGTCCTATATTTGAGAAGACCGAATTGGGATCGATTTAATTGGTTTAGCCTATTTTTTTGTCTAGGCTATTTTTGGTCCTGCTCAGTTAATAATCGGTCCACATTTACATTTCTTTACTTTTTTTTCAATAAAAATTTGTTATTTTTTGTTTTTTATTGCCATTGTGGCCATTGTATTAACACCTCTTGTATACAATTGGGTTACCTACTTACAATTTTTGGGTTACCTATTTGCAATTTTTTTAGACAGACCACAATGGATTTTTATAGCAGAAAAATACATCACAAAAATTCGAAGCCACAATGGGTTTTATACCAGAAAAATAATGAGTTTTATAATAAAAAAAATTGAAGCCACGCCACAATTGGTTTTATACCATAAAAATTGAAAGCCATCACCAAAATGGGTTTTATGCGAGAAAAGTCGAAAGCCACAAAAATCCATACAATTTTGGATTAAGAAAAATAAACCACAAAAAGCCACAATGGATGTTATACCAGAGTAGAAGAAGATTGAGAAGTAAAACTCACTTATTTTATACCAGAGTAGAAGAAGCTTGAAAAAAATAAACCAGCATTGAGGACCCCAATGGGTTTTATACCAGTATGTGTTGTATAAAACCACGATTGAAAACACAATTTATACGCTCTCGGAGAGCCTGTATAGTCGAAGGAACGGATCATGATAATTCATCTCTTTCCTGTCCAATCCGCCTAAATTTAGCTGATGGGGAGGGCAACCCACTAGCAAAGTTGAATTTCAGCAAACCTAATCTATTAGGAGTAGGGAATGTGAGAGTTATGGTGTTGAGTGAGCGAGCGAGAGAGAGAGAGAGAGAGAGAGAGAGAGAGAGAGAGAGAGAGAGAGAGAGAGAGAGACGAAAGTTAGAGAGTTGACAGACAGAGGAAAGTGAGAGTTGTGTTATTGGGCGGCCCAAGTATAAGTATGATAGAGTTTTAGGTTTCGTTATTTACTAATAACATATATTTATATAAAATTAATATATACTATATAATATTAAAATAAACGGTCCGGTCCGATCCTAAGATCGAATTTAAAATGTACGTTTTAGGCCGAACTGAATATATTCGGGTTTCTTAATTTAGGAGCGAATTAGGACTGATTTATAAAAAAAAAGGCTATAAATGAGGGCCTGATCTGATTCGGTCCAATCGTCTCAATTGGGTCATTCTTTTTTTATCCACCCCTAAGCACGGATGAAGTTAGAGAAAGCATAGAGGAAGTTAGACCAATCACAGAGGAAGCTGGAGCAAGCCAGCCTAAACTATATAATGATAAAGGAGGAAGCTTTTTCGAGGGTGTTATTCTCTTAACCTTTGTATTTTATTTTAGTTGAGTTATGTGTATTTATCAGGCTTATTTTAATAGCTAGTGAGGTTGCTCGGTATCTGTAAGGGACCAGGTCTGGCAAGACTTAGGAGAGCTTTATGCTCTATCGACCAAGTGAACTCGTTTCGAGGATTGATAACTAAGGAAATGTTAATTCGTGACTTAAAGTCTTTATATAAACCTTATAAAATGTCAGCTCGTACAAGAGATCATCATCCGAGGGAGAACCATCTGAGCAACCATGAGTTTCCTTGTCCAACCGGTTTTGTACAGGTGGTGTTTTTAGAAAGTAACAAAGATCCTTTCACAAATAGCCCAGTGGCATCAAGCATGACCTACTATATGTCCAATCAAAACTTGAGAAAATCGTGAGAGTTTGAGGAGCGGCTAGCGGTTTGGCGCGCTACCACTTGTGGGTAGCCTCGTGACACGCATATAGTCATTTAAGTCTTTTACCAACATTAAATGTTAGTGACATGGAAACATGGTGGCATAACTTTGCCTTCAATGCTAGTGATGTGGAGTCATAGTGATCCAACTTAGAATTTAATTCCTTTACGATTACTCGAGTGTATTTTATAGACGACGTAGACCACCAGAGAGGGATTTTAAAGAGAGAGTTTCATTAGATCACAAAAACAGACAAGAGAAAAAGACAGACATTGAGAAATATTTATTACCAGAAGTTTCGTATCTTTTGGCCATGAATGATTTTATTCAAACTTTTACCAAAAACATAAGCATTTAATACACAATGATCTTCGTCATTCATACCTTGGTGCTTGAGATGCCTACCTAGAGTGTGTCTAGATCTCTTTCTTCTCTTTCCCTCTAGGCGGTTGCTTTGGAGGTTTATTTATTGGCAATCATTTGTGTTCATTATTTTATAAGTTTAAATAAAGAGTCTGTTTTATTGCAACTGAGTTTATTCCTTCTTTATTAAGAGAATTTTGACTGTTAAATTATTGCATTAATATAGGCTACGCCTTGGCTTACATTTAAGCACCCTAGAACAAAGAGAACTACCCTTTTGATAATGGTGACGCGGCTAGGGAGGTATTATTTTAACAATAGCTCATGATAAAGTTAATCGTACTATTAATTTTCACCAAATCCAATACAGGGATGAATGAGAAGAATGGGAACGTGAGGTTCTTACATATGGGGTTCCTCCAGTATAGGTTCCTCGAGTTGCAACGGAAGTTATCATAGTGGTGCAGGCTTCCATGAGTACTATGATGTAGGTCGCTCAAATGGATCATCTCATGGGGAAATTATGGACTTTCTAGATATGCCAACAACCATGAAGATATCCTCAACCTCACTCACGAGGGTATCATTTCTCTAAAACCTTCTAATCCAAAAAATCTCACCACACAGTTCGAAACTATTTCCATGCTAGAAATTGAGACTTTTGATAAGTTGTATGCACGTTTATCACATATAGTCAATTTTAGTTTTAATTTAGGTGAGATCATTCCTGAGATGAGAGTTATGAAAAATATTTTGAGATCCCTTTCATCCCCTTTAATCTTAAGGTTGGGATCCTTAATTCATTGGGAAATTTAGATACGCCTAGGTTAGAAGAACTCATAGGGGACCTTCAAACTTATGAAATCGGCATGTTCCCTAAAACTCAAAAGAAAAATAAATAAGGAATTTCTTTGAAAGATCGATCTAAAAAGATAAAAGAGGAGATTTTTTCTAAGTCCAGCTTGATCTTGATCTCGTTGCAAAAAGTTTTAAAAAAATCTCAAGCTACTTCCAAAGAAAATAAAAGTTTTGGAAAGATAAAAATTTTAAGTCAGGCAAGAAAGATTTTGAAAAAGTTAGAGGATATTACCTTAAGAAAGATGAGGAGAGATTCCACGAGTGTGAAGGTAAGGGTCACAAAGTCCACAAGTGTGCTACAAGGCTAAAGAGACTGGACAAAGGCAAATCAAGTTACAATGCCACTCTTAGCGATAGAAATGTCTAGTTAGTGGTTTTTGGGGATGAATCACCACATGGATGTAACTTCACCATGCTCATAGCTACTCATGTTGGTAGAGCGAGTACTTCTCACGTCGATGAGAACATTTCCAAACATGATGTCCTCGACAGTGAGTCTGGTCATTCTGGCATTTTAAGTGAGGGAGAAAATGGCCTTCAATGCGCTTACGCCGAGTACTTTAAAACAAAAATAAAAATAAAAATTTAGAAGATAGGGTGTTAGCTTTAGAGAAGGAATTGAGAGAGTAAAGAGAGTGAGTCCTCGATGAAAGTTTCTTTGTAAGAGAGAGTAGTTTTTATGGAAAGGGAGAAGAGTGATCGGACCAACAAAGTGGATAATCTTACAAGATATCTTCAAGCATCATTGGAGACTCGTGAGAAACTTGAAGCCCTTGTATTCCAACTAAAAAAAAAGATCTCGAACGTGCTAGGGAGGTCAAGGTTACTATCGAAGACACATCAAAGAAGGTAGGAAAGATGTTCCTTGATCGCGCTTTAGGATTTAGGGAGTGAAAAGTAATTGGTTACAATAGTGTATCCACTTCCCATGTCGTAATTGAATTGGTTCCTAAGTTTTTGGTAGATCCTTATGGGCCTCTACCTCAACCACAGAGTAGAGTTCAACTTAAATGATCTAACCAAGGTATACCCAAACATATCTATGTTTGAACCCATTAAAAAAGGAGATATCATCTTAGGAAATTTTTTTATAAGTTAAGAAGAACTCCACGTACACATACTCCCGCACACCTCTAAAGTGACTTTTCTAGTCTTAAAGAGAAAATTGAGTTCCTAGTCACCACTTCTCAAATCTTGTAAGATTTTTGAAGGATGCTTATGCCTCTTGATAAGGCTACCAATGGTATGACTAGAGCCAATAATGACAAGAGAAAATAAAAGGTTACCCCCAATTGGGTGCCTAAGCATGAAAATAAAGATCTTATTATTCACGTTGGATTCAAGATACTTCCTAATCTTATTTTGATAGTGGGTGATCTAGTAACATAACCGGTGATAAGTTTTATTTTACCGACGTTGTGGATCTCAAGGAAGGTAAAGTCACCTTTAGAGATGAGAGTAGATCTTGCATTTTAGGACGTGTTAGTGTCGAGATACTCAGATTTTCTAAGTTTGACAATGTGTTGTAGGTCAAAGGGTCGAAAGTATCATAAGCCAAATTTGTGATGCAAAGTTTGCGGTAAAGTTTGAACAGTCTGAGTGTAATGTTTATGAACAATCTGGTGAACTATTACTACAAGGAGTGAAGATGGAAAATTTCTATTGGATCATTCCTAAGTCCTCCCTTTTGTGTAATAATGTTAGGGTCTCCTACATGGACCTTTGGCATCAATGACTAGGTCATGTAAACTTTAGATATCTATAGAGATTAGTGAACAAAGACCTAATTCGTGGCTTACCATCACTTAGGAAACTAACTTCCTTAGTTTATGGTCCTCACCAATAAGGAAAATTAATCAAGAGTCCCTATCGAAAGTTGAAAACCATTACCACCTCTCGTGTGTTGGATTTGATACACATGGATCTTATAGGTCCTACGTGTATGGAGACCATTGATGGTAAGAGATACATTATCATTGTCGTCGAGGACGTTTTGATATAATCTATCATTGGTTTTCTTAGAAAAAATTTGAATGTATTGGACTTCCCAATAACCAAGTTTGGTGTCCTACAAAAATAATATGGTGGCACTATTAATCGGATATGCATTGACAATGACACTAATTATTAAGCAGTCAGAGTGAACAACTATTTTGTTGATGTGGGAATCAAATGCGAGGTTTTATTTATTCGTAATCATTAACGATAGTTGAGAGGACGAACCGAACTATACAAGACATGACTAGATCCATGCTTCTTGGGAGAAATATGACAAGACATTATGGGAAGATGATGTTAATACCACATATCATACGGTGAATAGGGTATATCTTCGTCCACACTCATTACACACGACATATGAGTTGTGGATAAGGAAAAAACCTAATATATTGTACTCTTGAGTCTTAGGGAGTCCTTGCTACATTTTGAGAGATGGAGAGAAATTAGGAAAGTTAGACTCTCGAATCGATGAGGGGATATTTTTAGGATATTCGTCATCAAGTAGGGATTATAGTGTGTTTCACCTAGCAAGATCTAAGGTTATAGAGTCAGTAAAGGTCATGATTAGAAACGACGAGTTGCCTACATTTATTGATCCCAACCTCGAGTGTTAGAACGATGCACCCCCTGTGATAATCTCACCATTCCCCATACTACCTCGGCGGACCCCACACTTGATTTTGAGGATCCACCCTATTAGGCTCGAAAGAATCATGAACTTGTCGCTATACTTGGTGATCCCACACTAGGTGTTAAGAATCGCTCTTAACTTGAACATGTGGTTAGCTAATTTTTCTACACCTCTCTAGTATAGCCCAAGAATGTGAAATAAACAATCAACAAAAATTTTTGGATATCTCCTTTGTAAGATGAGTTTCTTCAGTTTCACAAAAATGATGTCTGGGAGTTAGTCCCCTACCTAAAGAGACTAATGTGATTGCTAACAACTGGATTTACAAGAATATAATGGATGAGAATGGTACAATAGTTCACAATAAGTCTAGGTTGGTCTCTCAAGCCTATGCACATATTGAAGGTATAGACCTTGACAAGACATTCACTCATATTGCTAGGATTGAAGCCATCCGCTTACTACTCGACATAACATGTCATCTACGATTTAAGTTATATCAAATGGATATACAAAGTGCCTTCCTTAATGGCATTCTACATGAGTAAGTTTGGTAGAATAACTAAAGGGTTTCGAAGACCTAAACCATTCAAGACACATCTTTTATATTAAGAAGGCCTAATATGGTTTGAAGCAATCATCTTGTGCTTTGCACGAGACGCTCAATTCTTATCTTTTAGCTCATATCTTTAAGAGAGGGGGATTGGATAAGACTTTATTTTTTAGGAGAGAGTGTGGTGTTATATTAGTTGCCTAAGTCTACGTGGATGGTATAGTATTTGGATCCACATGTCCCTAACATGCTCACACATATGAGGAGGAGATAAAGAGTGAGTTTGAGATGAGAATCGTTGGTGAGCTTATATTCTTCTTAGGTCTCCAAGTGCATAAACTTGAGGATGTGATATTCATATCTCAATCTACATAAGCTATGAATCTAGTGAAGAAGGTTGGTTTAGACTCCGCTAATCACTCACACACCCATATAAGTACATAGACTAACCTTAACAAAGACACTTTAGGAAATGATGTAAAGTAAACCCTTTATAGGATTATAGGTAGTCTTCTCTACTTGACCGCTAGTTATCCCGATATTGCCTTTAGAATTAAGCTTTGTACGTGTGACCAAGTGTTCTTAAAAGAGTCTCACTTTCTCGCACATAACGTATTAGAAAATATATGAGTGGCACTTTTTCCTATGGTATTTGGTATTCCTTTGATATTGATGATCGTTTGTTCACCTATTCAGATGTTTATTGGATCTAAGATGTTGATGGTTATAAGATGTGGAAGCTTTTACTTTGGGAGTGCTCTTATTTCTTGGTTGAGGAAGAAGAAAAACTCTATATCTTTATCCATGGCGGAGGCCGAGTATACCACCGTCGGGAGTTATCGCACACAACTCGTATGGAAGAAGAAAATTATAGAAGATTATGGGATTTCCCAAGGCGCATTGACTATTTCATGTGATAATACGAGTACAAATCATATATCCCATAATCCGATCCAATATTCTCGCACGAAGCACATTAGGATATGTGAGCAATTCATTCTTAATCTCGTTGAGGAGAAGGTCATGTCCTTTAGATTTGTGAGCACCAAATGTTAACTTGATGATATCTTCATGAAACCTTTAAATGCCCTTAGATTTGAGAATCTTAGGTTGTCTTTGTGTACTTTCCCGGTTGATTGAGTTTTGGTTCTTTATATAGTGTAGGGTGATTCTGATGTTCATACCATTTATTCTTATTCTGGATTGTATTTCTACTTTATTCTATGTTTATACATGCTTATGCTTTTTTATATATATTGAAAAATCCAAAATGATTTTCGGATTTTAAGAAAAAGTTTTAAAAAATCCAAAAGAAATTCAGTTGTTGTGAAAAAATGTGAAAAAGACAAAAACATTTTTATATTTTCTTTGTCAAAATATATGGACGCGAATTTAATATGTTCAAATAACCCATACATTCCATCCATTCATGTGACTTTTTTATGGTGTTTTGATACATGGTTTCGTTTCATTAGTGTGCTTAATCATGCGTGGCTAGCATTTCGTTATTCATTGATGATAACTCTCTTCATGCTAGACTTTTTATCACCTTTATTACATAGGTGCACAGACATTTTGAACATTATAATTACTTATCATATGTCAAATACAGCATTTTAATCTCAATCGTTCTTAATAAAGAACCAAATGTACTAGAGATAAGTTGTGCTTGTAAAAACCATTGTCCATATTTATTTTCCCAGAATATATGTTTGATTTTATGCAATGGAAAGAGATACAAAACAGAAAATTCTCTTTGCATTAAAATCCACAATTGACAAAGAGCTTAAAAGATTAACGGCACCCAAAAACAAAAGTGCAAGGATCAATTTTATTTTCACTGATGCTTCTCTACACATGAGCATTATGATATCTTCAAAAAATTGAGAATTTATTCTTAGATATGTGATATTTTGAGGGTGTTTTAAAGTATAATATCAATGGGTTTGCACAACGGACTCTCTTGAAAAACGTTAAATATTTTGGCGTTATTGTTTTGAGAAGAATTTAAATTCATGGCATCTTGTATAAGTCGAATCAATTTCATCTTGTTTAACATTCGTATACCTAAGGTTGAAATTGAGTTCTTTCTTTAGAAGTATCCCATTAACTTCATGCGCCTATGTTATGAATGCCCGTATTGATTTGCCCATGGAAAATGTTCACACGATTATATTACATTATCAAGATTCGGATAGTTCAGTGCTATTTCATAGTGTGATGTATGTGTACTTATATTTACCTTTTATACTTATACCTTTATACATGAGAAAAGTTAAAAAAAATTGAAAATATTTGGTTGCTTATTAAAAAATTCATTGCATATCTTATTGTTTATCTTTGTGATGTTATTTCATTTAGATTAGGGTATTGCTAACATCTCATTCTTAATTTCTTACCCTTTGTCTATGATGAAAAAAAAAGAGGGAGCACAAATTGAACGGGAGTTTTTATTTTATTTATACTCTCGTATGTGTCACGGTATTTCTTTTGCTTCATATAAAGATTTTTTTCGCATTGATGATGATTTCTTGCACTACACAAGATGAAGAATTTTAGTTGAAGGCAAAGTCTCGAATGTCATTTCATTTTGCATTTAGGAGGGCATTAGTAGTACATTGTCTTAGGGGTTTAGATGTTTCAATTTTTGTTTTGTACCGGAACAGACAAAGGGGGAGATTTGTAAGAGAATGATTGTATAATTGCATATAGTTTAGATATTTTGGTGTATCCCGTTAAAACTTGAAAAAACTACATCCACATATACTTCCCATGTTCATTAAAGATGAGTTAGTGAATGAGCAACATTTCAAAGTTCAATCTTAAGCTCACTTTGTTTCTCCTCATGTTATAATGCTATCTGTATTTTATTTATCACCATTTCTCATAATGGAACTTTGACCATATTTTTTTCATATTTCACATGATTCATGCACTAAACAAAGAAACAACAAAAACAATATATATTAAAGTAAACCCTTAAAAAAGGGGGGGTATCCTTGTTCATATAAAAAGGAAAATGATATGTGTACCAAGTGTTTACACCAAAAGTGGTTTATCAAGTGCATTAAACTGTTATACGTGTAGTAGTGTACAACAGTTTAATGCACTTGGTAAACCACTTTTGATATAAAAATTTAATACGTATATCATTGTCCATATAAAAATATTCATAAAACGAGATGTATAAAGGATTTCTCATGTTCCTCCTAGAGGAACACACTACATATACCCTAATATTTTCCGAAACCACAAAAGGCATCTTTTTTAGAGGTTACATCAAAACCCACCCAAAAGACCCACAAAAACATTATCCCGCTAAATTATAATATCTAAGATTTGTTCCCTGAACAACCGCCACTATAACTTCTTCCCTCAGCTCTCGAGTGCAGCACAAAATCAAAACAGTAAAGAGATAGAAAACTCGCGTGTGAGACCACTGTAAACTCCACCCAAAACACCGGGATTGCCCAATGACCAACCCGAATCTTGGGTTAAGAAGGAGGAAACAGACTAAAAAGTGAGAGGGTGTCCTCCCCAAACATCGAAGCTAGCAAAACTGAAAAGAATCCCTTAAACCTGTAAGGAGGCTACCAAACAGCAATAAAAGCTTGAACAAGTAACTTTGTCCATGCTAACATGATAACAGTAAAGCCACAAAGAAGACGAGAGTGAATAGGTTAGAGTATCAAGTAATGCAAACAACAACGATGCAAGGAAAAACATCGCGAAAAGGTGAAAAGTCTTAACATTCTTGAAATGGAAATATCAAACTTCATTTAATAGGTTTAGAGTGTTGAAATGGTTTTTTTACCAACTCTGTGGACACCTTTTTTTACCTACAATTAAACTAAGAATATCCATATGCGCACTCTTTTTTTACCAACTCTATGGAAACCTCGATCCACAATCGATGTTCGAAGACACTTCATCCCTCATAAACAAGCCCCGAGCATGAACCTCGAAAGAACCCGGGAAAATACAAAATTTCGAAACCTCTGACTAAAGTTCAAGGGATCCAAATTGATAAAAGCTAAAATATATTGGGCCATAATG
This sequence comes from Sambucus nigra, assembly GCA_949130495.1. Classification (NCBI taxonomy): domain Eukaryota; kingdom Viridiplantae; phylum Streptophyta; class Magnoliopsida; order Dipsacales; family Adoxaceae; genus Sambucus; species Sambucus nigra. The sequence continues at coordinate 44,135,347 of OX422221.1, forward strand.
AAAATAATCAAAAATCAAATAATATAACAAATAGAAAACAACATAATCCCTTTGGTACCTTTAACCGATCGGTTAAAGTATCCCCAAATAGTTAACCGGTCGGTTAACTGTCTCCCTTTAGATAACCGATTGGTTATCCAACCCAGAAACACATCATTACATAAACTTTAAAGATATAAACTCATCCATCCATGTTGCATCCGCCAAAAATCGAGGGCCCAAGACCTTTAATCGGTCAGTTAAAGGCCTAGCCCAGACCCCTATAAAAAAAGGTATCCACCATATATTTCAAAGCATCCCAAAACCCGACCTCGATTCGATTTTTTCAAATTCTTCTCCCACGAGCATCTGAGATGCTCGAGCTCATTCTTAAAGTCCTGAAAAAGGTCATACTTTAAAAAGTCTCTTTCCCCTTAAATAAAGCTCTTACTTCAGCGAAGTCACTTCCGACTTTCAAAAAGAGATTCGTACTTATGAAAGGTCACTTCTGAGAAATAAACCGATTCAAACCTTTACACAAATTCCACCAAAGACATCCCTTCTAAATGAAGCTCGGTTCGATTAAAAACACCACATAGAAGGGGACACTCCCCCGGAAAAAAGTCAACTTTCGACGCAAGGTTAAAAAATCTCTACACAAATTTTGGGGCAATACCCCCCCCCCACCCACACACACACACACACACTATATATATATAGTGATAAACTGTACATATGTGTTTATCTTCTTTAGCCCATCACTCATTTAAGGGATCGGATATACAATTTATATCGGTTATATTTCAAAAGCCTGGTTTATAATCCAACACCTCCATTCGTGTATTGTATTGACATGCTCATGTGTTAAAAAAATATAATAAAATTCTATGATTAAAATACATCAACATGAATACATACTTTTGTTCTCGAAAAAGTGCCATTGATTAGTGTCAGCTCAAAACTTTGTAGGCCAAAGTATAAAATTTGGATACTCTAACCACTTATGCAAGCGAACAAAGTTCGTCCAATTAACGGCACCCCGAATATGCAATTATATGCAAATATTTTTGAAACATCAACATTTGATCAATGTATTTTCTTAAGATATAAATATATCTATACAACACAATGGAAATGCTATAATAAGAACTAGGCTCTATAAATACCGTAATGTTGTACCTTATATACCCAGCATAAGGACAAATATATGACATAGTCAACTTGTATGTATTTTGGCTTTACTCTGTGTTTGGACAAAAATTTTGAGTCATAGTCTAGGATTTTAGTGTGTTGACCTTTCAAGGCAATAACGTGTTTGTTTGATGACGTAGCGGTCAAGTTAAAGGTTATATTCATTACGTCATGTTTACTACCACGTTCCATCTTCATCTTGTGAGGATGTCATATGTATGAATGCATATACTATTGATCCTTAAATATTTCATTTGGGGTCTTGTTTTCTAAAATGTTGTTAAACTATTTTGAAAACTTGTTATTAGAAAAAAAAATCCACATCATTCTAATGACATCATCTATGTTATTTGAATGAGATATTGAACCTCGTTAGAACCAAGGATTCAACAAAACTTTAAACAAAAAGTTTTTAGCCTAGATTAATTTTCATTGGATATGTCGTTAGATGATTGGTTCCAACGATATTTGGTACTTCATTAGAACGATACATCTTACTTGTTCGAATGACCTGATGCATTTTTTAAAGTTGAGATTTTCATTATCTTTTTCATCATTATCTCATTTTTAGAAAACCTAGTATATATGGGGTTGCAGAGTAGAAATTTTATTAGAGATTTTTTCATGATTTATGAGTTCCCAAACTCTTCCAAAAATATCTCTGTGTTTATGTTATCTTTTATAATCATGTTTTTTAAACTCAAACCCTGTTTACACCCAATCATTTAAAGATCCAAGTTTTATCTATTATATGCTTTGAGATCTAGTTTGTGGGCACCAAGGTATATTATTTTTATCTAGTTGAGAACACTTTCTTGCGGTGGACTCCATACATTGTTTGTTGTTTGCACATAGTGGACTACGTGGTGCGGTGTTACAATGAAGAACCGATGCATTCCGTGTTCTGATCCGTAGACAGTTGTTGAGTATGTTAGGTGGATATTGAGGCATGTGTGGACCGACACATTGTAGAATTATGAGGGTGGACTTCTGCATGTCACTTTGGAGGTAAGGTTAAATATCAAAGACACCTCAAGGCTTATGAATGAGTCAACTCCTTATGTAAGTCATCTGTCGACATTTGTAATTCCTTATCGTAGTAAATTTGTATGGCTTGGTCGTCTGAAGTCTTTTCCATTGTGGATTTTTCTCGTATATCGGCATGCTGTGTGGATTGATTATTTTAGCTTTTATCACCTAGATTCATGTTTTAGGTTAAGATAAAATTAGTTAATCCATTTAACACAACTTTTGTTTAATCGGTGTTAAGTTGAACTTGGGTTAATCTGTTTAATTGAACTTTAAGATTTGAAAATTTATAAAAATATTTGTTGGCTTGTTTTAACCTACTTATATTAGAACTCTATAGGACTTTCAAATGGTATCAGAGTGGGAACACTATGTTATTATGTTACATCCGTATTTAGGCATGGATCCTAGCGGTTTTTATATGGAGGGACAGTGACTTTCTAGGACACCAATGTTTGATAGGTCTAATTATATGTACTGGAAAGCGCATATGAAATAAATACTTAAGGCTATAGATGAGAGGGTTTGATTAACAGTTATTAAGGGGTGGACAGCACCTATAACTTTAGTAGGTGAACTTCGTATCCCTAAACTCGTAAAAAGTTAGAGCGAGGATGAGCACAAATTAGCTAATTATAATTCACGTGGCTCAGATGCCTTATTTTGTGCAGTCACACCAGAGGAGTTTCTTATATTATGACGTGTGAGACATCCAAAGAAGTTTAGGATATACTCCAAGTAACCCATGAAGGAACTAGTGTTGTTAAGGCTTCCAAACTCCAAAACCTCACCACTCAGTTTAAAACCTTATGGATTTAGGAGAGTGAATACCTTAATGATTTTTACATTAGATTATCTGATATTATGAACTCGTCTTTTAACTTGGGAGATAGAATACCCGAAACCTGTGTGGTCAAGAAAATCTTAAGGTCCTTATCTCAAAGATTTATTTCAAAAGTGACAGTTTTGAATTCCTTGGGTACTTAAACTCGAAGATATTATAGTTGATATTCAAACTTATGAGATCGATACATATTCCTTTACAAATATTAAGAAAGAAAATGGCATTTCTTTAAAAGTCGGTATAAAGAAAAAACTTGATTCGGATGATGATTCTTTCATCGATTCTGATGATATAGTCATGTTTGCTAAGAAGTTTAAAAAACTTCTCAAGTTTGAAAAATAATCGAAAGATGAAAATAATTTTGAGAAAAGAAAGTTTAACATGGCTATAAAATTTCTTAAGGATCGCAATGATAATTTTAAGAGGGATAAGTCGAATTAATGCTTTAAATGTGATGGTTATGGCCATAAGCAGCTGAGTGTTCCACTAAACTAAGGAAGGAGGGTAAGAAATAGAAGGTATAAAATGCCACTCCTAGTGATAGTGATCCGTAAGACGAGCACGATTCCCTCATTGAGTGCAATTACAACGCATTCATGGCTTATCATGTCATACTTGATGAAAAACTTTCTGACGGAGATAATTTTGAGCATGAAAATTCTAAGACCATTGTTTATGATTCCCAATTGAACTATGGTGGAGAGAGTGGATAATAAGAAGAGGATGATGATAGTGAACTTCAAGTTACCTTCCGTGATTTGTATGCGGAGATGATGAAACTAAAAAAGGCTAATATAAAGTTGGAAGATACGTTAAAATAATGTGTTATAGTTACTGATAAGATTATATTGATTGAATATCTTAGGGCCTGTGAGAAGAATCTTGTAGAAAAGGTCGCGTTTGTGGACAGGGCGAGATAACCTTCGAGGATTAATGGAGATTTTAAAGAAGTATTCCCTATTTTTTATGAGTATCGTCGTTTTATCGAGTCTAGGATAGTGGAGTTAGAAGATAGATTGAAACTCAAGTAATGTCAAATATAATTTGGAATCTAGATCGAAAAAGTTGGATAAACTATTAGGCACCACCATAATCAAAGAAGATAATTATGGTATTGGCTTCGATGATCCAAATACTTCCTTTACTAAAACCAAAATCATGCTTTTGAGAGAGTAAACTATTACTAAGGACATTAGAAAAGGTAAACCCTTAGGTAACATTCCTCATCGTGTCTTCACGTGCATAAATTGTGGTAGGAAAGTTTACATTAGGCGTTTTTTCTTTGATCTTAGAAAATATCCTAGAAAGTTTAAGACTAGAGTCACCGAGGTTCCCAAAACTCGAGAGCATCGCGTTTTACCTATGTCCTTTAAATATTAGACTTTTTTATTCTCGAATTCTTGCACATGATACTTCTCATGTTAAATCTAATGGTTGATTATGTTTTCATGTTCTCATACACCAGTTTTCTTACTTCATGCTATATGTGTTTGCTAATAGTATGATGTTTGAGTCGTTTATATTTAAATTTTATCTTTTAAGTCTTTATTATGAAAAATATAAAAATGATTTTGTTTGTCTTTTGAGTTTTGTTTTCAAATGGTGTCGTGTTTGGAAAATATTTAAAAACTTAAAATAATTTTTTTATGGGTAGTTTAGTTTTACACATTTGGTGTTGGTTACCAGTATGTTTGAATTCATTTTATTCTCGGTTTCCATGTGTTTAGAATATTATACTATGATTTTAAATACTAAATATTTCTCTATAATCATGCTTGCATGGAGTTGTTCAAAGATGAATTTCTTAATGGATTCACTTTGCATATGCCTCCACACACACATGCACAAGATCTTCTGAATTTTAACTTAATATGTTACATGAGCTAAGTGAGGTGTTCTCCTGAAAATCTTTCCATATACATATATATTTGATTGGGGGATTTGTGCATTTAAGAGCCATTGCCTATGAGTTTGTTATTTTATTAAAAAAATATGAGGGTGCACTAGAAAGGGATACAAAGGGATAAATCTTCCTTGCATGAAAGGCCACCGCTAGCAAGAACCTAATAGATTAATAGGCAAAAGAAAGAAAATATTGCTAAGGCTAAATTTTATTTCATTAATTTTTCAAAAGTCTGATGTCTTTAAAACATGAGAGCGAAAAACTATATATTTATAATTTTGAGGGTGTTATAAGTTTAAGATCAATAGGTTTTCCCAATATGTCCTAGTAAATTCATGTTGGACGTTATTAATTACAGAATCATCAATATTTTATGAGTTCACTTTATCTGTTACTATGAGGTTAAATATTTGTTTCATTAAGTTAATTCAGTTAAGTAGAACTCCTTGGACATTTCTGAGTAATTGGATCATCATTCATTTGTCCCCAGTTCACGCCTCTTCACTTCATTTACCACATGTTTGTTCAGACATATCGATAATATGATAGTGTGAAAAGCTTATTGTGTTTTGTATCTTGTTTGTGGTGTTTATACACTCACACACATGCACACACACAGTGTGTGTGTGTGTGTGTCATTGGTATCATTTTGTTTTGAGTATTTGCATTTATATTTAATCCATATATGCCTCATGTTTGGTTTTAGTTTCAAGTGGTTTCAAATTGGTACGAACTGATATCCCATTTATGCGTTAATATTGGTATCTTGTTCATTGTTTGGATTATTTGTGCTTGTGCTGACGAGTTTTGTTTGTTGTTGCTTGTTGCACTTTGCACCACTGCATGATATACTTGTTTTTCCTTTATGCCTACCCATGTTTCTTAGGGGAATTTTTTTTATATTATACATAAGTGGTTTTATTATGCATCTTTATCTTTGTCTATTCATGAATAAAAAATGAAAAAATGTTATCTCAATCTTTATAGTCTGGGGGATATGTTTGCCTAAGTGGGAGGCCTCCTAACTTAGGTATAGAATGTTTAGACAAAGGGGGATGGTTAATTCTTATGAGGATTTATATTGTTATATATTCAGCTTGCATTTGAATATGTCTTAAGTGTTCATGTTTGCAATGATGAAACAAATTTACACAACAGCAAAGCTACTCAATGTGACTATGTTAAATATCTGTACTTTTTAGTTTTAGAGTTCGAGATTGTGTCATTTATAGAGATTGACGGTACATAGGTTTTTGTATTGTATTTTGTCCCAGAATAGCAAAAGGGTGATTTTTTAAAGTCAAATTTTTGATATAGTCAATTTGTATGTATTTTGGCTTTATTCCATTTTTGGACAAAACAATTGAGTCTTAGGCTAGGACTTAAGTGTGTTGACCTTTCAACCCTATGACGTATTTTTTTAATGATGAGTGGCCAAGTTAGAAGTTATACATTTATGATGCCATGTTTAGTGAAACATTTCTTCTTCATCTTCCGAGGATCTCTCAGGTATGAGTGCGTGTACTTTTGATACTTAGATATTTATTTTTGGGTGTTGTTTTCTAAAATGTTTTTAAACTGTTTTAAGAACTTCTTTATAAAAAACAAATCCAAGTCATTTTAATGACATCAGCTATGTCGATATTAAACCTAGCTAGAACTAAGGATCTAACGAAACTTCAAATGAACATTTTTTAGTATACATTGGTTTTTTGTTAGATATGTCTTTAGAAATTCGGTTCTAGTGAGATTTAATACTTCGTTCGAGCGAGCCTTCTAAATATCGTAGAATGACCTAATGCATATTGTATTATAAAAATCTTTATACTATCTATTAACTATTTAAATAAATCTCTATACTATTTATTATTCCTTGTCTTGTTTTTGGAGCCCTTGTATATATAGGTTTGAGGACCAATAGTTTTATTAGAGACTTTTTCATGCTTTATGAGTTTCCAAACTTGTCAAAAAATCTCTTTGTGTTCATATAATCTTTTATGATTAATTTTTTCAAACCCAAACCCTGTTTATACCCAATCGTTTAAATATCCAAGCTTCTATTATATGCTTTGAGATTTAGTTTTTTCAACAGTTTTTATTCTCTTAATCCAGATGATAATCGTTTCGTGCAGAGGATTTCCTAGACTATTTGATGTTTACACATGGTGGACTCCGTGGTGTGGTTTTATGGTGAATAAGTGGTGGATTAAGTGTTTCAATTCATAGATGGTTCTTGAGCCTATTCGGTGGGTACCGATACTTATATGGAGTCTTATATTATGGCATTTTGCGGGTGGACTCGTGCTTATCGTTATGGAGGAGATTTTGAAGATCGGAGACATTTCAAGGCTTGTGAGGGTGTCAATTCATTGTGTAAGTTATCTTTTGACTTTCATAATTCCTGATCATAATGAAGTTGTGTGGTTGGGTCGTCCCAGATTTTTCATGTTGTGGGTTTTCCTCATACATGGCATGTTGTGCGGATTGTTTTATTTTATTTGCTATCACCTAGATGCATGTTTTAGTTTAAGATAAAATTGGTTAATCAGTTTAAGACAACTTTCATTTAGTCGATGATAAGTTGAATTTGGGTTAATCTTTTTAATTTAACTTAATTTTTAAAAAAAATTAAAAATACCAGTTTGCTTGTTTTACCCTGTCCATATTATAACCCTATAGGAATTTCACTTGCCATTCAATTACTTACATAAAATATGCCCCGTTTATTATAACTAGATTACCTTTAATCCGAAGTCCCCTTGGGTACGTAGGTGCTATATGAAGATAAACTCATGAAGCCTAAGAAATATAATACATCGTTATTATTTCTTAGGGATGTCTCCATTCCACTCAAAACTCCCCCGACTTCTACCTCAATCACCCTAGCCATGGATGTTTAAAACATAACATCCTTAGCACTACACCCCCAAGCTAGTCTGAAGGGCATTTCCTTTCGGCTATGATCACCCAACGTTCATAATATGATATGTGAATATCAGTGATCTTAGGTTCCACTATCATTCCACCTCTCCAAGACAAGTCCTACACTTTTACACACATCATGTTAGAAAATCTATATGACTGAACTACATAGGCTTTGATCCTAAGTCCTCTAGGGTACGTAGGCGTAATACTGAGTCTTTCTCGTGATCTCTATCCTTAACAATATATTTGATGATAGGTTGTCTCCACCTAGAGGCATCCATTTCCTGACTTTTATCCATTATATCTAAGTAAATAGAACAAGATATCAAACTATCTCAGGTTGTGACGTCCCAAACATATCCCTACCTACAAGCATACAAACACGTATACACCAATTATACGACCGAACTATGTAATCTTTGATCCCAAGTCCTCTTAGGTACCTATGAGTAATACAGAGTCCTTCTCGTTAGCTCGATAGAGTCCTTCTCGTTAGCTCTATAATACGTGTCTTGATCTATTATCCCATAGGGATGCTCCCATATCCTATCCTTTTCCTATCTCTCCTTAAAACCTTGAATGAAATATCAAATTATCTCAAATTCAAGCCTTCTCGCACATTTACATCTACGGTTATCTGTTGTACCAATACAAGCACAAAGTCATACATAAGCAATATTATGTACCATCATCGCTTGAATCATTTGGTGATGACGATGCCCAAAAGCCTTGGTTTTCTTCTATTTTAAATCTTTTTACCACTCTTCTTGTGTCCCTTTATGTATCCTTCAGCTTGTTGAAATTTATCATGATTACCTATTAATGTTTAAAGAGGTTCTCATGCGTATGTATGTTGTTTGATAAAAGGATATATGAATTTTCTCAAAATACCAGGTACAGCAATTGGTACAAGATAACTTCCATAGGATTTCGATTATTACATACTAAAACTCCAATCATATGAACCATGAGATCCATATGTGTTTATTTGTGTACCATATGATCTAAGTGTCTATTGACTAGGCTTTCGAGGCTTGGTCATTCTTCTCCTTATGGTGAGTCTATAGGCTTAATTAAAAGGTGTTCAAATTTTCATACCATGATAATGGCATTCACCCCTGAGTTTTGGTTGGGAAAAGGATTACTACTAATATTAGGCCTTGGTCTAGTAAGCAGTGTAATCGTTCCTTGGTCAATCAGGTCATGGACGATATGTCTCAAAGTCTGACAACCTTCCAAGGTGTTCCCAATAATTTGATGATATTACAGTATATATCATTTCTGAAGCCTTCTGGTAAGTGATTAGGAAATGTCTTGGGATCTCGGGGCTTTAAAATCCCTTTTCTTTAGATCTTGGTATAATCTACATATGGGAGCATATAGAGGGTGGTATACTTGCTAGGGTCTTTTACTACTCCATAGTGCGGTTGAAGATGTAAGGGCTTGAATAACTTTAACAGTGGTTGTATTTGGCTTAGCGATTCTCCTATTCGGGTAAAGAGGAATATTCCTCATGTTGTCATTATCAACCTTGAGAGGTCGATTTATGAGCTCATATTCTAATTGGGTTCCCATGTCTATCAAAACTTTTATACATATTACAGCTTTAGATGATCTGGTTAAGTCTAGATTAAATTCTTCTTTACAATGGCCACATGTTCCTAATCTTAAGGACTATTTACCATTTAAGAAACGTTGTTCCTCTAATAAGCAATGAATATGAGGAGTTTCTCAATGATTTATTATTTTTTCATTTCTAGAATCCGACGAGTGATTTCTAGCTCGTCGTTGTACTTTTATTATTTCACGAACTATCTACAAATGTCAGTCCAGCTTGTGCTCCATCTATCATCTATGGATAAAAACCATTTGTGTTATCCTCGAAATAAGGTGTGTCCAATCATTTATGAATTGACTTCCTCATAAGACCTTGGTGCTTTTATGGCTCAGACATAAAGTTTGAGGTGAACTATTGGTGATCCCATTCCCAAGGATTTCTCAATATCTGAAATCTGTAATTTGTTAAGTAGTCTTACACTAGGGTAAAGGGACATGTATTGGATGTTTGTAAGATTATCGGCAGGTCGGAGCTGTCAAATATTTTTCTAGAGGGTTTGGAAGTTCATTATAAGGTATCCAAGATTCATTTGAGCCTCAAGCGCGTTGGATACAATAATACTTTCGTAGTTGCAACCAGAGGGTCATTGGTAGCTTAGACCACTACTGGTGGGGGTACAAATTGGTGGGGTGTATATTAGTTCTTTACCCCTCTGTATTCTCCAATCGATTGCAAATAGAGATTTGTTCCTGACCCGGAGTTGACATTTTTCTCCTCAGGGAAGTTAGGCGATCCATAATGTCGACTAATGATGCCCCTTCTTTGTTTTACATGTTATCAAGACTAGTATATGTGGGAATTATAGAGATGTGACATCCGTCCCTCATCCAAGAAAGTAACTATAATGTTATAAGAAACGTGGAATGAAGATCTAGCCTGAGCATAATTATAAGAAGAAAAAACACGAGTTTAAACAAGCAGGGTTATTTTGTTTGGGTAAGCTCGGGTAATATTCCATTTCCTACGACATTCCTCACTTAGATCATAGCCTTTCATCAGGAGTTATGAAAAGTGGGTGGATTTTTCCAAATCTTGGAGTACCGTCCTATGTTAGGAATATTTCTTGGGGAATATAAAATTCTTTTAGGAGGTGTCACCATCAAGAGAATCTCTTGGATTATTTTTTTTCATGGATATGTCATAAAATTCTAGTACATGAGGTTATACAAGGCTTTCCATGAGCCTAAAAGGCTATCTTATTTGACTATAACCCCTCATGATATACCTCATGGAGATAGTATGTGGGATAGTTGGCTTCGTATACTCGAGGTACATGAGTGATGCTAACGAGAATGTACCACTATATATACATCGAAGGTATGAGGCTAATAAGGATGGAAACTGTCACTAGAGACCCACATTGATTAGACCCAGGTCTCATAGCTAGGCTTCCTAGGGTGATGGGGTATGTAATGATATGCAGATGTTATGCGTTGGAGTAATGTGCATCTTTTGGAAAGTATTTTATATTTTGGACAATATACACTTTCATTTGAGATTATTAGGTATCTTGGCATACATATCACAAACAAGGTTTAAGGGATTAATAGCGTGTACTCTTATCTGTACAGGAGCATGCAGTATCCGTGTTTTTTTCCTAGTCAGGTATTTAAGAATAAGTAGTAAAGAATAGAAAACATATGAATGTACATGATTAACATGTTAAAGTAAATACTAAGTACATTAAAATGAGATCAGTTACTTAATAAAAAATGTCCCCGCCAGAGTTTCCACTCTGAAACCCCGAACCTGATGTCGCGTGCCTCTCACTTACTCTCGTGCACGTGCGTGTCCTTTTGGCATAAAAATATGGTGATAAGGGTCATTGGTGGTGACGCATGGTGGCGACAGTCTATTTTACACAAAATAAACAAAATAAGAGGTAGGTCTTCATAGAAATCTAGTGAATGCAAGTGATGTATGTGTTTAACCGAAGAATTAAAAGTCTGAGGACTAGGTTAAATATTAGGAAAGTGTTAAGCACTATTCCTCTCTTTAAGTCTCAAATGTATATATAAAATATTTATAATAGGATGTTATAGTGCAAAAAGCAATAATAAAATGAAAATAGTTAGTATGTAAATATATTGTGCAGTGCAGTGCAGGATGTGTGTATAGGTAATATAGGCAAAGGATAAATATATACAAAGTTAGACTTGTTCACTTGGATAATAGTCCTAGTGGGCCTACGTACTCGCAAGAAGCAATTCAAAGTCCATGTAGTTCACTTGAAGACAATATGGATTCTACCTTTTATAGAGACTCGATGTAAGAGATCTAAACTTTTTTTGCTCTCTCAAGTTCTTTAAGAGTGAAATAAAACTAGATCTAAAAATGTGAACAATTTATGTCAATGAAAAGACTTAGATGAGATGGGATTACTCATAAAACTACTTTAATGGAGAAATAATGTCAAAAATTCTGACATTAAGGACAAAATAATAAGTAAAATCCCCGGATCTAGTAATCCATTATCCTATGTGAGAGTATGTAGTGATTTTGAAGCTCTTTGTTTGGTTTTTAAATGTTTTTATGAGAATAAAGATGAGAAATATATGCAAGATATGACTTGAGATTTAGAGATCTGATTTCTCTGATACACCTACATATCAACTGTAAGTGGAATCAAAGTCGAAAAGACATGAAAAAGAAGAGTTGGGGTGATGTTACGACGCAACACCACCTTTTATGTTAAGACATCAAAATAAAATAATAATAATAATAATAATAATAATAATAATAATAATAATAATAATAATAATAATAATAATAATAATAATAATAATAATAATAATAATAATAATAAACGTATTTGTAATGTTACACACGCACCTCTTCGTTCTGGCAATGCTCTGGCTTGAAATTAACCTTTTTGAGTACATCTAAGGTTACTTTAAAGTAAAGTAACTTTTTTGAAAGAATAGAGAAGCAAAAAAAGATATTTTGGCTTATTTTGGATTTAAGTAAGAGGAAGAAAGCTTAGGCTTTGGGTTATGAATCAAGATTTTGGTTTGGAAGGGGTCTTAAAGTTAAAATGAGAGAGTTTGGGAGATTTTTTTTTAGAGAAAACATTTATAGGAAAAAATACATCAATTAAATGGCGAAGTTATTGCTACTTGAAGTGGTAGATGAGTCCCCTTTGATAGGAAAATTTCCTGGGGCACAGGGTCAATAGGTCCTATTACAAGACCGATCGGCTATGTACACAGTACATTAGGACCGATCGACCATGGGCGAATTTTTTTATCAAGATCTATTTCGTGGCTGGTTTTGGATCTTTTGGATCTTTCTTTTATGGGCTACTAAGGCTTATGGGTCTTTATGAAGGTATTATTTTGACTATCCTAAGGTTTGGGATATATTTTGGTATTTGGGAGGTTTAGATGGTTTATGTATTAATCCTTTGATTACTTAGGGAGAGTAATCGGGTCTTTACACTTCAGTTCACACACTTACTTGAAAACTTTCCATTAGTAGCATAAGTGTATGGAATTGTTAAGAATATTATGTATGTCCTTTCTATTTTCACAATGCTAGTCATAAGTTATATATCAAAGAATATACTTCTCACACATATATGATTATGTATAAGTGCATTCTTATTGGGGTTTCATTTTAAACCGTGTATGATGTTTATTTTTTGTAAAAGTGTGTCAGCTGATTTTGAAATAAGAATCATGGTTACGGGATAAGCACTTTTGTAAAGTTCACCTTTTCAGGGTCAAAACAAGACTTGCGGATAACAATCAGATATTACCAGAGATAAGGACCAAACTATAGAGCCAAATTAAAAAAAATCGGGCTTGCTTTCTCAATTCATATCTATAAGCAGTGAATCATATATCCCTTGTTCGCTTCTATCTAACTATAAAAGGTTTGAGAAAAATGATGGATCACCAACAAGGCCCCTAAATGATGGATCAAAAGGCCTACCTATTTTTTCACAATATGTCACTTACTCGTCCCTCTCTTCCGAAATATTGTCTTTCCTCTCCTTGTGGGTTTTAATCATGTCTATAACCAGTTGCTAAGACGATTCCCATTTAAGCATTCTCATTTATTGTTCGATCAATGGTGCCTTATTTTTCTCCATGTTCCTTTATTTCTAGTTGTTCTTACATAAGAAATTTACAAGAAGTAAACAAATCCTTTCTTTCATAAAGAAACTCCTGAAGTCACGTCTTTTAGTGCTGGGACTGAAGTCTACTTTCGAGTTTCTCTTTGTCCAAAGCCCCCCTTCCAACTTTAAAATACCACTATAAATATCTTTAGAATCTATTGATAAGGGAAGGTATTTATAGAGTTAAGGGGAAGGTTTGGAACCTTAGTAGCAGAATGGAATAAGTTTATTGGGCGAACTTTCATACCAATACTAGTAGTTTAACTCATCACTAACTCATAAGGGAATTAAGATTTTTTTTGTTTTTATTGCTATAAACTGAAATCAAATAGCCATTGCATAGTTTATGCATTCTGCTTAGTGGGGACCTAAACACATGAATGGTTTTTCTCAGAGTCGGACCACGCCTTATAACAATAGGGGAGAAAGGACAGATAACTTGCCCATCTGTGATTAAAGAAAATTATACCTTCAGAATATGATACATATTGACCGGAACAAAAGTTATCATTATTAATCTATGCTCATTGATGAGACGACGACTTAGATAATAAAATAAATAATTTGTCACCCTCTTGTCACTTAAAAATAAAGAAGAGATACACAATTTGGAATAAAAATATTGTGGGATCAAGGATGGAATCTAATAGAGAATGCACTTGGGTTAATACTGGTCTTGCATCTCCTACCAAATGCAATTGACCGACCCGTCATCTTTTTCCTTCCATAATTCCTTCGCTTCACTTTAAGATATTATTTACAATAACAATAGGAAAAAGACACTACCTTTTTTAATGTAAAAAGTGAAGGGGTGAACGAGCGTTGTGGTAACAAGTGAAAGATGATTAGAGCATTCCTTCGGTCGGACTTTATAGGAGTAAGGGAGTGTGGTGTGATAAATAGACGTCCAATCCTATAGCAGTTAGTTGCTCGGCCTTAGTCTTGGGCTGATCTCACATTTCAATCAACTCATTCATACTTCCATCTAATCAATAGATCGATCATGAGGCTAATCTCTTTAGTTTGGGTCTGCAGCTAAAAGAAAGTCCTCACTTTATCTTGAACAAGGAAAGGGCATTATAGTCTTAACTTCAATTGAATAAGCTTAACCTTTGAAAAGAAAAGTGATAGGCCAAAGAACCTTTGAATGATTCAACTTGGCCACTAAATAAGTAGAGGGCTAGGTGAGATACTAGGCCAACTTACTGCTTATTGTCATACCATCGTTGAAGAATTAGGCTCTATAGACATAACTAATTATCTGGTATTAGGGGGAGGACACCACTCAGCACCTAAGATGGAGTTCAATGCCTAATAAAAATGGCCAAAAGAGAAAAAAAGGAAAAAAAATATATGGCTGGAGAAGGAGAGAAAGAATGCATGCATGGAGATTCTGTCTATCGGAGGTTTGAGAATTTAAGAAAGGACATCTAAGGCTAAGGAATAATTCAAGGAAGTCCATTACTGAGAGAAGTGGGGATCTCATATTGCTTGTTGGGAGAGAGGAAGTTTCCGGACTACCTTTTCTATCAAAATTACGAGCGATCACTCAGTAATGAACATTAATTTAAAGCGATCGGGAATGAGTACCCATCCCTTATGAGAATCGAACCTATGTCTTCGACATGAAAAGATGATTTCCTAACCACGGGATGAAAAGGACCAAAAATTCATTATTCATATACCCCAGCTTCGAGAATAGAAGTGGTTTATTTTGTTTCTATACAAAATTCAAGATTTCGTTTGTGTTCATGTGGGTAATTTATGATATGAATTCGACGGGTCGTCCCCCTTCTTATGGTTCCCCCATTTACCCAGTGACACACAATTATGCCCCTTATTTTTATTCAATCATAAATCCCCATAATCCTTTTATTTTTCCTTCATCCCCTCTAAATAAGTAAGGCCCCGCTCTTTCGAATAAAAAAAAAGATGAATCGCCCGTTTGAAGTGATGAAGGCCAATGTTATAGTAAGAAAAAATCATTTTGAGGTTATGAAGTCACTTAGTCGAACTATAAAGAAAAGGAGGCTAAGGTTACAAAGTAAGGTCATCTAGTTAGGAAAGCTCAGGTTATGAAATGGTTTAGCATAGCCGTTTATTAATTCAATTTATATTTATTAATAATTAAGTTGTAGTGAGTGACAATACAGAGTTGTGCCAATTGTGGACAAAGACTAATCTAAGGGATGGACTTCATCTCTTATATTCTCTTCACTTACACCTTACACTTTTGTTGATTCTAACGAGGCTTAGGTGATGAACCTTCCATTATGGACCGAGACTACGCAAAGGTAAAACACCATAAAAACTTCGCTTGCTTTCTTATAAACCTTAATTTTTCTTTGCTCAATGAGAATCCGAAATAGCAACAATAGATTAATTCTCCGCTTCCAAAGTCAGTTGTCTTTACCCCAGTGTGAACTTCATATGACTCTTCATGGGTTTCATTCCATTTTACTGTACTTTTGGCTCAACCCAACTCGAATTGGAAAAAGAGGGTTAGCCAAATTGCGATCCACTTTGTACATTTTCTAAGCAGATGTATTGGGAATTTTAGGAAAAAGGAAGGGAACTTCTCACCGAAGTAGGCAGTAGGCATGAAGGAGGCGGGAATGTATCACTTCTAAAATGAAAGCTTGTATCCTTGAACTTTCTTTACAGCATATCGCGTAAATAAAAAAAGTTTTATGGATGAAGCCATCGAAATGACAAATGGTTACGATTGTGGAAATCGGAGAAACTCGAGAACCGTCGATTACCCTTTTAATCAAAGTAGAGGTGAGTCTAATATTACGACTATAGGGGAGAAACAAAGCTTCATAGACAGTTTTGCTTCCTCGTGGCTTCTTTCTAATGACTATATTTTTAAGTGGGTGGCTTATTAAGCAAGCTACCTTAAGGATAGGTAAAATTCCTATCAATAATAAGATGGAATGTTGGGGAACAAGGCCCTACCTATTTCAATGGAAATGGGGAAATCGACATTTTATAGTCTCTCCTCTACAACTACTTTTTGCCCAGCATGATCAGGAATAAAGATAGAGAATTGCTCAAATAGGAGCATAAAATGAACCAATAGTTGGGTCTGGTGTCCTGAGCAGAACGAATGAAGAAAGAAAGATAATGGAGGCCCTTTTCTCCCAGGGGACATCATTGAGGGACAATATCGGGGACGGGGTGAGAAATTTCCGCTAGTCACATTCTTTGAGTGCTGGTTCTTCCATATTTAGATATGGAGATAGATCTATATATAAATCAATTTTTTTCAATCGATGAAAAAATATATTGATAAATGCATGTGAATATAGTTTCAAGATCTATGAATAAGAGATATTCCTAAATATCCATTTGAAAAAATTAATGAATAGACGGAGCGAAGCCAACTGAAGGAGGGGAACTAATGGTCAAGAAAACGAGTGCGCTACGACATTCGAAGAATGATCTTCTAGCTTCCTTTATGTTATAGAAAGTTTTGTATAAGGGGGCTTCTTCAAATATCCCAAAAATGAAGTGGGGGGTCCAAACAAAGCTTGTAGTTTAAGGGTGAGTAGGTTTGGAACCCTATACAAAGGGCTAATACGAAATGACTTTTAGAGAGTCGCTTCTTCAAATGTTGTTTTTCATTTTGATAGGATTAAGTGATTGTTTCTCATCAAAGTCGTAGCTTACTTTTCACTCGTTGTCTACTAAATGAACCTTCTGCCCGTTCAAACCCTCTCTTTAATATTAAGTAAAGTGAAGTCTAACCAATTAAATGAACAATCCAACCTCTTTATTTGAAACTTTGCCAAGAATCTTCTACTTTTTAAAGATTTATTTCCCCTAATTCCAAAACACAACAATATACTTTCAAGTATAGTATAGGAAAAATCTTATCTTTGACAGTGGTCAAAAAGGAGTTCAAAAAGGATCTGATCGTAGATAAAGACTAAGACATGTGCGGGGGTAGGGGTAAATATAGTCAGGTGGATCAAGTCAGTGGATTATGAATCGACCATGTGAGGGTTCAATACCCGTCATTCACCCATTAATATCATAAATGGACCATTTGATACTAAGACATAAGATAAACCTAGAAAGCATTTTTTTTGCAAGTCATCTCGAGGCTTTCAAGCAATTGGTATCCATTTGAAGCATAAAGAACATATATTCGCATCTCCTACTTGTTGAAAGCGCAAATGGAATGGGCTATCATTCATTATATAAAGTTTTTAAGACCTTACTAATCAGCCTTACACTTTTATGTTCATAATGAATGAAATAAACCTCAGGATAAAAATAGAATCCCTCCTCGCTTTTACTAAACAATGGGGATCCCCAAGTAGTTTACCGGACAAATTAAGTTGTCTTGACGATAACTTTCTTTGTGGAAGATCAAATGAGACTTATCAAAGCTATCGTAGACACACTAGAGACCTTCGTAAGGCGAGCTAAAAGAGTAAGAGGACAACAAGTAAAGAGTTATGCCTTCATTTCTTTATTGAGATTGGAATCCATTTCTTTAAAAAGGTGGTAGGTATAATGCACGAAACCAAGTCAACAGAAGAACTTCTTTACTTTTCTTTCATAGTAGCCTTAATGAATAATAGGTTGAAGCCTTAAGAAATCGTATTTTTCGGCACTCGGTTCCTTCATCTTAAGTCAAGTTCGATTTACTTTTTTGATTCAGATCTCTAACTCGAGTTATTGGCGAGATTTATTTTTCTTTTTCGAGGTTCCCAAAGAAGGAGAGGAACTACTGTCCAAGAATAATGCTTTTACAAAAGTACGGTCACTGGTGGATAATACCTTCTTGACACTATCGAACCTCAAATCCAATCTCAATTTATCTTTTTAGTGTGTAGGAATAGTTTTCGTATCTTGGACTTAAATAAGGCAAAAAATGCCTTATCTAACTTGTTTTGATAGGGGCAGTGTAGGTTGATTGTTTTCAAGTCAAGATCTATATCCCTATTTCTTTTTAGGTTGACATAATATGAAAAGAGAGTGCTAAGAAATAACACATGCGTATCACTTTTGGAAGGTTCGAGATCGTCAAGGAAGCCCTTATAGACATAAAGACTTAACTTCACTAAATTGGAACTATTATTTTACTTGTCGGCTCCTACCACTCGCCCCTCATTTGCTCGTCGAGTGCATCCCTGGCGCTTTTTTGTCTCCAGTATTCGATCGACTTTATTCCCCCCTCTCCCACTTATTAATTAGGTCAAGTCACTCAAGTCACTTATCACTCATCCCTTTACTAGGAAAATGCTGGGGTTTATGCTTTTGTCGGAAACAAAAGTCATTCATAAACCTAAAAACATAGGAGTTCCCTCGCTATGAAAGGTGTCCCGTGGATGGATGAGCTCCTAAACTAGGAAAGATATGTTGTGGATGGCATCCTGATAGATCCCCTATTCATTTTGGATCCAACTGAAAAATCCCTTTACTTTATCTTAAAGCGCTAACGAGCAACGGATGTGTTAACGCGTAACGACTTTCATGCATCTCGTTGCTTCTTGCCCCTTATTAAAAACTCAAGCAAGAAGGGAGAAACTTGAAATTGTGAAAGCCATGAGAATAAAATAAGTCCAAAATGTATTATAAAATATGGCATTCAAAATTAAGGAGAGAGCATCCATGGCAATAATATATTCTTTATATAATTGTGTGATTTAGCGCATCTTTCCTGGATTTTTTGTCTTAGGTAAAAAAGGTCGATCTTTTTCATTGAGAGGAAGAAAAGGAAGAATGAAGTAATAACCTTTAAATCTCCGCCACTTTTGAATCATCTAAAAAAGGATAATGACCAGGATTCATTTTCCAAAGAGCATCTATTAAAGTGACTAACCTAGTCGACAAATCCTACTTTTTGAAAGTTAATTCCTTCTTCCATTCGGCTTTTTAAAAAATAATGTTATTTGGTAAGATCCTTCTTTTTCATACTCATTGTGCCTTTCCTTATCTTTGTATCTACTTTTTTTATTCAAAATGGGTATTCCCCATATGTCTTTCTTATTTGATTCTCAAGCGGGTGAGTTAAGTACGGTGCGTTGAATAAGCGTTGGCTTCTTCTTTCTTACTTGAAGAAAAAGAGTCACAATCTTACTATGAATTACTATATTAATATTTATGATTATTTTTGTCAGCTGTTTAGGTCTATTTGGATTTTGACTCCGTGACTTTTTTATTCCTAAAAAGCCAATGTTCTCTTTCATCTAAATTCTAATGATTTAGTTTTGAGTTTTCACTGCGCCACATTCTCGTATAAAAAATGTGAAACCCTTCGCCTCCTATACGTAGAAGATTTTCCTTCTTCTCTGAAATAGTGAGGATAAAATAAAAAAAGTCTAAAAAGAAGTAAAGAAGGTTATTGAAATTAGGGATAAGGATTTATTGGAAAAGGGGGCGGGGTTCCCACAGTAACAAAAACAATCTTTTATTTGATATTCACTTCATGGTATGCTTAACATTGATGAGTCAATAGTGATCAACCAACTTACATGCCTTCCTAACCAAAGCGAACTCGATGGCTCTATGTATTGACAGGAATGAACCCACTCCTCGATACCAGGCATGATGCTTAGTGGCTGCACTAATCCCTTTCCACATTCGTAGCTTTAGTGTAGGTAGGACTCAATCCCAAGCTATCGATCCCCTTCCGGGGTATTCACTTAGAATCAAATAACCTCTCCTTAGGGTCCTTCACTCTTCTTTTCTTCATTTTAGTTTTAATGTTTAGTTGTTTGGTTTGTTTATATTTTTTGTAAACTCTTTTTCTTTCACTATGTAGCGCTTCTCTTTTCATCTATTCCACTACTCTGCCTCTTATCTTGTGGCCATTCTCTTATCTTTTCGCTTTATCTCGTACCCTTTCATGCAAATCGATTGGATCTTAGCCTTTCAATAGTTTCCTTTGGGAAGTACTTTGATTTTTCTCTTTCTTGTTATTAATCTGAGCATGGACATTTTCTCGTACACTTAAATGGAAATTCTATATATATTCATATATTTTTTATTACAAATTGTAATTTTCTATTCAAGTTTTGGAGTCGTTTTAGTTTTGTTTTCTGTTGTTGGTGGTACCTTCAGAATGTTTTCATTCTCTAGTGTAACTTTCGAATCTATTGATTCTCCAGTTCGGATTCTTTCCTTATTGGGGGAGGGTTACACTTCCTAATGGAATGTTATAATCCCTCCCCAAATCATCGTATTCTAAAACAAAAAGAAATTAAAAATAAGTGTTGTTTGGAGCCATACCTAGCGTTGAGAGGGAGGGGTACACTCTTATTATAAATCATGACCAAATTTTGGTTGTTTTATAATGTAGGTCGGGAAAGTCTTTCCTCTTTAGTTTGATTTTATGGCACGTTTCATTTGATATAAATCTTTAAAGTCTCGAAGACCTCCAGAGAGTCTAAAAGACCCTGCGTCCTTGAAGAATGTCTTTAGTCTAGCATAGAGTACCTCAATCAATTGAGTACTTATTGACGTATGTCACTTATTCGGTATCGATCAAACTGGAAATCAAAAGTTTAATTTATTCCTATGCTCATCTTCCTTCCTCGACAACAAAAAAGAGCCCTTCCTTCTACTTTGGGTTTCGCTCTATTTTTCATATGAATTGTTACTCCACTCATTTTAGCACATTAAACCTGGATTTCAGAGTTGTGTGATGGCCCTAGTCTCACTAAAATGGAACGATGAGGGTCGGTACTAGCAAAACGAGGTTTGGTATTTCCACTTTTTGGGGGAGGTTTGGTATTTCCACTTTTTGGGGAAGGTTTGGAACCCTTACTCAGCCTAGGGTCCAAAAAATCGACATACCATTTTTTAGCGTATAAGGGGAAAAAAGCTCTTACATCGTTAGCCACTTCTCATAATTTCCTGCATGAGTTATTGTCCATCACCTGACCTCACACGGGAGGCCCTACTCTAAGTTATTATCACCAAAAAGACTCTACATATTATGTGGTATTGAGTTAGCTCTTATGGGGGAGACTCCCATCCATTAGTTGTCCAAATAATTATCAATCAACTTTATCAACTCTAGTCGACATTCGATCATTACTTTTTGATAATTTAGAATAGAGCTTTTTTCTTCCTTTCATATTATCTGGCTAGTTGTCCCTTACTCTCACGCTTGGTCTTTTGGTTGACCTTTTCAGCCGTCGAATTGCATTTGCTACACTCCTATAGATTACACTAATGCGTTGTTCTGTTTTATAATGCACTTAGTTACCGTCGGTCCTAAAAAATTCTCTCTTTATTGGGTCTCTTGATACTTTCCTTCTAGTGTACCTCCGAAGCCATACTGTATCTAGTTGATGACCTTCTATCGAAAGCATGTTTGTCATCGTAGCCTTAAGATGGTATATTTGTTAGATAGTTTCATCTCATGTCTACCCAGTGCCTAACCTTATTCTCCAGATCACGAAAATTATATATGGAATATTCTCTCCAAAAATAGGAGTCCCGCCTTAAACTAAGAAATGTTGACACTCATAAGGACATTGAGATCGAGTTTTTTATCTCATTTTTACTTGTGACTTCTAACTTCCTAACCCGGTTGGAAGCTTGTTGGCGGTCGGCTCCATTTATCATGAGAAGATGGAACTTTGATGGTTTCACTTTAAAGATTGAGTAAATATTTTAGGGAAGGTTTAAGCCGAAAACCTCGCGGGGTATAGGAAGTTGAGAATGAGATTGGATTTATATAGGGGCTATGAATGAATCCTCATACAATAGCTATTTAACTTACTAAACATAATCAATCGTATAGTATTCGAGCGTTCATTAGATTACCTATATTTTATGCCACCTAGAGTGCCCTCCTCAATTGTTGGTACACTAACCATTCTCCCAGTAGTTAGCTTGTCATACTTACTATTGCCTCCCATTGTCCTGTGACTCTACTTTTTGGGATAACAGGCGGTAAGTTACCTATACGCATTGGAAGTCTTCATCTACTTTATTGACCTCTGAAGTCTGCCTTCGTGTATTCCTTTGTCGCCCCTCTGAGAAAGATTATTTTGACTTTCACTCTTTGGCCTATAAAGGGAGTTCCGGTTGGCTAGTTTGACTATTCATTGTCATCCATTGGCCCACTTTTATACTTTAAGCGCATCTCTTATTTAGTCAATGCCACTCCATCATTGTTGTTCTTGACTCCTTTCTCGAGTTTGGTCTTCAGAGCCTTATTTTCATTCTCATCCCTTTAGTCAGGAATTTGCGTTTGGCCTTCTCTTTCTCCTCTTATAGGTATGGCGTATACAAATGAGCCCATATTTTCCTTAATAATACTCTTGGGAGTGACTACCCCGACTGAATCATAGTTAAATATGCTAGAAGGCCTCCCGAGTATCATACAACAGACAAAGGAATTTGTTACTCCCTTATCACTTACTTAGATGGAAAGAGGAGACACACGAAGGCACAATCCGAGCAGATTAGAATCCCAAAGTCGATCGATCTCATCATTTTGAATAGGCTCGAGGAGCCACTCTTACAATCCGAAGTGATAAATCGCTGGCACAGATGGATGGGACGTCTTTCCTCTTAGTTACCTTCTTCAAGGACACCATGATATCATCTTCCATTGTAAAACTATTATGAGATAATAAACAACAAGTGACCATTTAAACAAAAGAGAACATTGAGACAGATTCGCTTCCAAAAAGATCCACCCCATTATTTCACTAGGATTTACTTGATAACTCATAACTATAAGCCAATACAATCTCGATTTATAAAAACAACTCAAGTGGATACTTAATCTTTAATAATACTCACTTAAGCAAGGATCTTCCTTATTTTTTATTTAATATGGGTTGAAACTCCACTACTTATATAGAAGTAAATACCCCGAAAGGGACCCGAAAAATCTTTTGTGAAAGGAAACCCTCACTCCATCCTATCTATAAAAAATTCAAAGAAAGAACTACCAACAGACAGAACAAAGGGAACGAAAAAAATGCACTGAGAAAGAGACTTTCTATGCCATCTAGCACAGTCAATTATAGGATCCACTTAACCCGTGTCTCTCTCAAAATCCTCTCCCTAATAGTGCCTTTGAAGACCTATGACACAGGGTTACGATTCTTATCATGTCTTCCTTCTTTGACTAGCTTAGTCTGACTAGCCCAGCTGGAATATTTATTGAAATAAGCATAAAGGTCTAGCTAGTTGCACTGTTCGCTTTATTGTAATTCCTCCAGATAACAAATGTTAATCCGCAAGTGCTGAACTATACATAAATTTGGAATCCATTCATAAAGCAAAATCGAGTTCCCCCAAGCTAGCTTTCTGGTGTAAATTGGCATAAACAAAAAAACGGGCCCTTACTTCTGTAGGTCGGACAAATTCCAACTTTAGTAAGGTGTGCTAAATTGAGTAAAGAACAGATCTAAATTTATGTTTAGTTAGAGTAAAGGAGATAAGATACACGGACTAGAGAGAGAGGGAGTTTTTAATCCAACAGTGAGCAAGACTGCTAGCCCTGAAGAAAATATTATAGCTCAACGAACTGGCTGGAACTGAGGAAAATGTACACAAACCACATAAAAAGCATTAGTCAGAAGCTAAAGTGAGTTACATCCTTCTTTACTCACTTTATCATTGGTCTGCCCTGAGCAGAGTAGAAGCTTGCTGACATCGTTCGGAGTTAAAAAAAGGTAGTCCCTTAGTTACTCCGAAAAAGCTTATAAAAAGTCTATTCCTCCTATGAATGACGGCGGGAGATATACCTAACAAATATGCCTTCTTGAGCTAGAAGCTCGTTTATCTATTCATTTTGCCACTGTATGTGAATGAAATAAAAAGCCTACTCTTGCATCTTCCATTCGTGCATCTGTTACTTCCTTATCTTTCAAGTTGCTCCGTTCCAGAACAGTTCTTAGTATATTGTAGTATAGGAAATGACGAAAACTAAAAGAAGAGAAAATGCCATTGTGAGAATGAGAACCGCTATGTAGGCATGGTAATTCAAGTCAAAGTAATAGGAATAGCACTATACGGATTGCTTATACTTGTTACTTGACCAAATCACAACAAATAATAAATATTAGGAGTCACATGGGATTTATCTAACTAAAGCCAAACTAAGCTAATGATAGGGAAAGGCCCCGAAGCCAGGTCGTAGTGAGCATCTCGGGATGGACCTAACATAATCTCTAGCATGTGGGCGACGACTAAGCATCGTTATATGCCAGTTTAAGCTAGCACCCATTTCAACATATCATCTCGCTCGATTCCAAATCCATAAGAGGAAGAGTTCGAAGCATATCGAGCATAGCTATAGCATATCAATTTAGAGATCGGGCCCCTTCTAGAAATAGAGATATAAGCAAAGGCAGTTTTAGATTATCCAGTTCTATATTGAAAATGAGTAATTGATCCCATGAAAGCAATGGGTTTCGATGATGGCTTTGTTGTGGATTTCACTGGAATTGGATCCTAAGAAGTGAGGTAATTCTTTCTCCCCACTACATATACCTCCTCTACTTATGCCATTAGTGATGAACTCACTATGGTTATTCAACGTCGAAATCAGAGTTTTCTACTACATAGGTGACTAAACAAAGCCTCATTCTTGATCTGTAAAACTCCAGCCCCCTTATTATTAGCCGAAGTATAGTCCCACAAGAGATCAAAGTAACTTGTCATCCATTTCCTCTCTGTTCAATAAAGGCATAATTTATACAAATCTTCTACCCAAGCCCAACCATTATATTAAATAAAATGTAAGGACTGTAATTATGGTATTTTGTTTTGGTTTTGATGTGATTTAAAATAAATACAGATATTAGATTATTTCCACTAGAACACTTACGATGGACCCATCGGGAACACATTCGCCATTGGGCATTGACATATTGATGTGTTACAATATGGACAATGATCGATATTTATGTTTTTCAATATTTATACAATCCGAATCGACTATCGATACCTATAATGAACACTCGAGTTCTTGAGGTCGGGGAGGGGCACCGCTGCTGTAAGGCCAATTTAAGTGCCGATTGGAGACCTAGTTTGAGATGCATATCTTGAAAGAGAGTCATCACCTCGTCACACATCCCTTTTTTTCAATAGTCACATAGAGAGAAAAATTCAAAAGCTTAATAAGTAGTTGATTTTGATCCAATCCCCGATGCATGGGTCGAAATATTGTTGAAGCCCCTGAATGGAAACTATCGAATGAAAATCAGTAGTAGTGTTGCTTCCTATAAATATCTTTTAGAGGAAAGCGGACCTAAAAAATTATTGTGAATTATGAAAATGATTCGATGGATGGATAACAATAAAAAAAGTATGAAAACTATTTAAAAAGATACTTTTGAAGTGAAAGTGAATTATATCAGATGAACGCTAGCCTTCAAAAGAAATGGCATAATTTTCCTACCTATATTCATATCATAATGAACATGGGGATTAGATTAACGAAGGTTGATATTTAAATCTTAAAAGAAAGAAAAAAGACGAAAAAGTGTAATTTTGTAGTGAAAGTTCAAGTTAAAGATCAAAGTGAAAGTTGTGACTCTCTTCGACCACCTCCCCCGACTCAGTCACATGCAACCACGCTTTCAACCTAGACAACTCTCCCATCTGTGCTACCTAACCGAAAATGATTGGTCTTTCAAAGAAGAAGAGAATATCTACCTTGAAGACCTTCTGGAAATTTGCCTTTGAAAAGAGCATACCCATATAATATGAGCATGTCCGAGACTTACCATTCCCATGGAAGAAACTTTCCTTCTGTATTAATTCATTACCGACTAAACGATAAATGCTTGCTTATATTCCCTCCCTCCAAGAGATGAACCATGAATTAGTAGTTGTATGAAATCCCTAGGGAGTTAGGTGATAGGTAGAATAAGAGGGGATGGAATAACTACAGAAAGTCATCTATAAGATTCAATACCTTTTCAACTATAGGGAATGGTGAAATGGATCCTCAGAGGGTGGAAATTTCCTCCAATCGAAATACTTATTTTTTTGTATGGATCGCATGCCCATTTTAGGGATGAATCGCTTCACGGGAGAGAACACGAGGGATGAGTGATGATCGACCTACTGCTCTGTGGATTTGTACTAGTGATCATCGATTTACCCACTTGCTGAAACCTCCCTATATATCCTACTGAATGGTTGGACAAGCACTCAAATGTTCACTATACTTTTTATATCCATATCCTTATCTCTTTCGATCCATTCACCGAAGTATATTGGATTGGAATACCTCCATTCCCATCCCATCCTGTATGATCTTTGGGACTTCTTACTATGAAATATTCCCACTGCAAAAGCATATTCATGCAGAATACTCTTCCACTTTTTTCCCCTCTCTAATTTATAGGGGCTATACGAACCCTAGGAATTCCTAAAATAGGATAAAAGGTCATTTTATCATCAGTGGAGGATCACACATGATACAAATACTCCTCTATGCGAATGTTTTGTCTTTCAAAAGACCAGTAAGGGACGGGGACGGGGACAAAGCCCCCAAATTTAAAAGTGCATCCCTACCCTATAGTATAGTATATTTTCACTATATAAGCTATATCAACATAACCCACTAGAAAATTCATTCACTTATCAATTCTTGGTGTAATACTCACTCGTAAATGATTGGTGTCAAAAATTTTCACTTTTCAGGTAGTCTCTTCCGTGTCATCATCATCATAATCATCCTTGTCTTAATTTCATCACATAAGGTCGGCCACATGAATTCTTCTTTTTCGTTCTAATCTATTATAAGCGATATCATTATTCAAGTTTAATGCCTTAATATCTCTCCTAATAATTTCCTCCCACGATAGCTTAGGTAGTCTCTTCCGTGTAAGAATTATAAATTCCTCGTCCAACTCGTCTAGGAATGGGCATTATGGCAAAGGAAAAGAAGAAAACAAAAGGACAAATTGTTAAATAATCACAAATGGTGCCTCCACAGGTTGACATCCAATCCAACCTAGTAGTAAACGATCCTCCAAAAGAAACCAAAATATTCCTTGATGAATCGAGAAAAAACTTGAACTACGTACATACATACTTTTAAAAAAGATAAAGCTAACAGACATATAAAAATTGGTGCTATTACGGCTACACCTCCCGATTTATCAGTATATAATGAAGAATAACAAGAATCGGTAGGAAATACCATTCCAACACGATATGAGGTGGGATGGGCATCGAATTAGCAAGTATATAATTATCGGGATGACCCAAAACATTAGGAGTGTAAAAGTAAAAATGGAAGAAACGATAGAAGAAGCTACCCAACCTACAATATCCTTTACATAAAAATAAGGTTAAAAAGCAATTTTATCCATCTCTAAATGTACACCCAATAGTATAATTTTATCCATCTATGCGGCCAAATGAAGAAGACCAGCACCAATTAAAATAAAGGGGAGTAAATAATAAAGACTAAAAAATGATTTAAGGTGGCATTGTCCACGGAGAAACCACCCCAAAGCCAAGTCACTATAGCATCTCGTACTACAGGTATGGAACTAACTAAGATTGTAATTACAGTAGCTCCATCTCCCCAAAAGATCATATGACCCCAAGGTGCTACGTATCCTATAAAAGTTGTCATAATCATTAATAGGAAGATTACAACTCTGAGACACCGAAAACAAATTATAGGAGTGCCATAACCCTCATTATATAGACCACAAAAAATATGATGGTGAAGCACAGTGAGAAACATGCTTGCCCCATTAGTATGCATATAATGAAGCAACCAACCCCCTTAAACATCTCTCATAATGTGTTCTACACAATTGAAAGTTAGATCCACATGAGGTGTGTGATGCATTGCTAAAAAATGCCAGTCACTCTCTGAATGACTAAACAAATACCAACTAAAAGGCTGAACCCCCTCCAATAACTAATATTGCTCGGGGTTAGATAATCTATCAAATGTTGATTAAGTGTGGAGGATATAGGTTATTTAAGAAGAGGGAATCATTAGTTTCTTATAGTAATTTATTTCTCTTTTCTATCATGACAACTCTTATTCCTCCACTTTTTAGCGTTCTAGGGTCCTCTCTCTCTCTCTCTCTCTCTCTCTCTCTCTCTCTCTATATATATATATATATATATATATATATATATATATATATATATATATATATATAAGAGTACCCTTTCTTACACCTCATAAGGATGGAGGGGGTATACAGTGAAAGAAGCACCGAATGAGTCATCCTAGATTACTGAATAGTCGTTTAACTTCTCGGTGACCGAATCATAGAACTTGTTATCGCTTTCTCTTCTCTCCAGCACTCTCGAACCCATCATCTTGCTGTAATAAAGTAAGCTTGGGAATGAATTTAATGGAATTTTAGGTTTTGTCCGCTTGGAAGATTATTCTTTCCTCTTCGGTGAAAGAGGGAAAAGGTGTTTAGGGGAAAGAATTCTAAAAAAAAGGAGATTTAGTCCACCAAGAAGGACAGAGCGCGACCCTTAAGCAATTGGATGTTCTCGCTCATCACTTGGGGTTCTATATCATCTGAGAATTTTTCCTGTTCCATTAGCATAGCTAAATTTTAATAGGATGACTCAGTGTCAGGAAAAGTAAGCCCATTTGCCTTGATTGAATTTGGCTTCGCCCTGAATCAATAAAAAAGCTTATTGATTTGATTTTATTCCTCCCATTTCATTTGGGCAAAAGGGAGGATGTGAGTCACCTGAGCTACGAATTTTTCGATTGTTTCATTCTCGAAATAATCTTTTGAGGGAAAAAAGGCCCTCGGGTCCCGACCCACAAATGAATAGGAAGTGAGCTCCTTGCGAAGCTTTGGCAATGAGAGAGTTTTAGAAAATCGTTATCTCCAACCTTTTCTATCTATCCTTAGAAGTAGGGCGAGATAAAGTCAATGTGATATTTGCGTTGGTTTTTCCAATAAAACTAATCATTTTTTTCCTTATTCTCATTCGGAAGGCTCAGTCCCACACTCTGACTTCAATGATGGGAACAACCTCCGCACCCCGGCACCCCAATAAATAACTTTTCTCAGCCTTACTATATTTAGAATAGCGGTCAATCCCACGTCATTTACATTCGTAATTTAATGTTATGTTCATGCAGTGATATTCTATCTTTCTAAGAGTACTACCATGGATGTATTCTATGTCTAGGGAGCATACTTGACAAGAGATAGACACATGCGGTAGATAGGTACCCCACTTCTATTCCCATCCCATTAGCATCTCCGATCCCAGAGAAAGGACTACTCTGTTAGGTCTTTTCGATCCAGAGCCGATCGGTAATGAACCTACTTACCTTAACCCTTATTCTATTGGTTTGGTGGTTGCTACTAAGACGATTTATTTATGCCCATAAAAGGACCTTGAGGTGCTAATCTGCAAAAAATGATATAACAAATTTGAAATAACTCATATACAAAATGAGGGCGACCCATGGAAATACATCAGTTTCTTACTCGTGCAAAGAAACTATTTCTTGGAAACTTGGACAACTTATAACAAAGTTTGTCCCACATCTCACTAGGAATATCAGGATCTTTGAACAAGCCTTTATAAATCTTTCATCTCAATTAATATTTAACCATGAACAATATACGTTTGTGATCTCATATATTTCGCTTCTCCGATATTTTACTTACTTTCCTCCTCATCTTTTTTCAAAAAGTCACTCCATGTTGGTAAATTATCATCTTGTGTGTTGGCCTAAGTGACAATAGTCACACTGAAACCATGAATATGTTCAAAGATCTCTAAATGATGTTTAAGTTTCGAGGATAATTCTCAAAACTCCATTTCCATCAAGAATTGAATGGAGTTTCCTGTATTTCGATTCGGAGAATCTAACAGAGACATTATTGTGGAGATCATGACCAAACAAAGACACATTCCATGCCCTCGGAGAGTGATTTGTCGTGCTAGGTCACTAGCATATCCTTTTTTGTCTTTATTTGACCCCAATAATGGATTGGATCGAAACGACTTTCATGTCGAAGCCCTTTGTGTCTGTATTAATTTCTAACCACGCAAAATCTCCATAGCCAATTTTCTATTTTTAATTATAAACTGAGAAGGTGTTGCCTTTGTTTCTACCATTATTTTACACGATCCAAGAACTTCCATAACATTGGCATGATTTGGTTCGAGCAACGGATCCTAATGTGATACATCTTCGTAATGAAAAAGGAGTGGAAACATGAGTTGGATTTTTCAATATCTATAGAATGAGCACTGTGAACTATCTACTTAAAAAAGGTAGTTATCAGAATGAAAATCAAAACCTAACTCTTACAATTAAGAAAAGGATGAGATCAAAAATACCTTCACGCTTATTAATATTAATTGAACTTATCGGTACATAGAAAATGCTCTCGCACCTTCTTTAACCATTTGAAGAAATAAGAGTTTTGGCCCTAACTCTTCAAACTTTTGTTGTAAGGTTACGAATTTATATTTCGGCCCTTTCAGAGAAAGAATGGATTCCAAAATGGTTCGATCGCTTTGCTCCGTCCAGAATGGATGGGGATTTAATTGGGGCATACGCTCCACAACCCCCCCTTGAGTAAAATGATGGTGCACATATTGCCTATAGGAATTTGTTGACTGGGATCATAAATGGAAAATTATTGCTTTATCCAACTTTCTACGGGAGAGAGTTCATTCGCAACCTCCATGCTTGGCTGACGGAGACATAATTCCAGGTTACGATCTTTAACATTGTCTTCTATAGACAATGAAATATCACTCTTTGGAGTCACGAGAAGGACAATTGCACACGCATAAGGAAAAATATACTTTTTCCTTAAAATAAAAGGTCATCTCAAGATCGAATAAACACTTTCCTAAACGACAAAACCCACTAAAAATACGATAGTAGGACTGGGCTAAGGTCGTTAGTGTTCCTATGATTATGAAAACAATTGATGAATAAAAGAAAAATTTGTAAAAATTCTCATAGGTGAAAAAAATCAAACCCACTTTCATACAAACTCAATAAAATATAAAACTATAGTGGCAAGTAAAGCTCCGGATATTATAAGAGCGAAATTTCAAATATTGCTCATAGTATAGGCCTTGTATTATTTTTAGGCTAGTTTGGAGTATCGCGTTACAAATCGTCATGTACTATCACGAAAAATCGACATCAACACTCGAGACTTCCCGACATCCCATAAATGCATAAATCTATTTATAATTTAAATTATTTCACGGACTTTATTTTTGGGATGTTTTATTTTTATTAAAAATGAACAGGATTTTTAATTGAAAAATCGAGGCAGTTTTTACTTTATTTAAAAATAATTTTGTGCGTGTATCTCATTCAAACGAGATAAGAGTCTCATTCAAACGAGATAAGAATATCATTCAAGAAATATTTTATTCTCGTTAGAAGTGGTTGTTAGAAGTTTTCTTCGATTGAACATCTCATGAGGGCGTATTGTTTTACCTCGTTTGAAGCACGTTCGAATGATATTTAGATGTCGTTCAAACAAGGTTTATTTCTCATTCAAACGAGACTGATTTTTTGTTCTAACAAAACCTCTGCCTAGAAACTTGTGTTCGTCCTATAAATACCTATTTCATCTTTTAGTTTTGCAAAAATTTTTACAGATCCGATTCTGCACATCTTTTACAACATTTCTTCACTTTTTTTGTTGGAAAAATACTGTTTAATTCACAAAAAAACATCCTGAACATTTAGTTTTGTGAATTTATTTAAACCTTAGAAAGTTTATATCCTTGCATACACCTTGTGGAGAGGTACCTCCATGGATGACTTGCGATTCTTAAGGGGATTATTGATGATTGGTGGATATCGAGCATGGAATGCTGCGTGCGGACTGCTCTGGACTGAGTGGCATTATTTAGAGTTATACAAAGATTAGCACTGGTGTCAATTAGCGCGTTATATTTTTGGCTGGTATCAAGTAGTCTATAAGTCGATTGTCTTGTATAAACTCTAAAGTGCTGCAAAAGGTTTCGCCCGAAAGGAATTTTTCCTCAAACTTATGCTCTTGAATGAATTTCTTTATTATCTTGTTTAGAACACATATTTGCCTTCACATCTAAGTTAATCAAAGATAAAATTTTGTACGCTTGGAGATTAATTTGATAAAAATATAAAAGTGGAGTTTGTTTATTTGAACCATCCATGTTGAGCACGTGCTTATATTGCATTATCAAATTGTATCAGAGCGGGTTACACCAAATTATCGTGTGATCCTAATTTTTCAAAGAGTTTTTTCGGGTTCTCAAATTGGTATCAGAGCTTGTTGCACTAATTTACTGTGTAGATCCTGTTTAGTGATGCTTTAGGGTGGTTATTTTATTCTCTCTTGTGTTGGATTATTTGTTTTTCTATCGATGGATTCATATAGTTTTGATGACTTAAATCGTTTGAATTCGAAGTTTTCTGAAAGAATTGAAATTCTTGAAAAAAGAAGTCCTCGTTTTAAAGATATTTTGAAACTTTTGCAAACTGTACAAATTCAAAGCGATATCTTTCGTAAGAATCTTATTGCCTTGGATATAGATTTAAAATCTTTAGAATTGTCTAAGAAAGAGAGTGAGAATAAAGTTCTTATTTTAGAGAGAGAATTATACGACTCTAAAAAATTTAGGGTTTGTAATTGTGTCATTGAGGATAGTGTTTTAATTAATGATTTTGAGGCACATGAGAAGACTCTTATGGATAAGTTTGCTTGCACTGAGGGGAAACGAGATAACCTTCTAGGAATGATTAAAAATATGAAGATGGAGTCCCTAAAATTGGAAAGGTCTAATTCTTTGCTTGAGTCTAAAATTTTGAAGTTAAGAGATAATTTAAAAGACTCAAGTAGTGTTGATAGTACTGGTATTGACTCGTCTTATTCCAATGCTTCTGTTGCTAAAGCTAAGACCATTATTTGTTTTAGAGGGTCAACCAAATCCGATGACATTAGAAAAGGACAACCCGTAGGTAACATTCCGCTTGTTTACACATGTTCACATTGTGGTAGGAAAGGTTGCCTTAGGCATTTTTGTTATGATCTTATAAGAAGTCCTAGGAAGTTGAAGTCTAGTGTCCATTTGGTTCCCAAATCCCGACACGTTAGGTATTCACCTATTTGGTTTACGAAATCTATTTTGGAGGCGCTAGATGTTAGACTAGTTGATTCTCGCATGCTTGTACGTGACTCTTCACATGCTATATCTTACGGGTGATTGCCTGCATAATTTTGTTTGTCATACTCTAGTTGTGCTTCATGATATATGTTTGCTAGTGTATGATGAGTGTATCTTTTGTATTTGATTTTTTCGTTATTTAGTCATGTTGAAAAATACAAAAATATTTTATTTTGATAAAATTTTAAAAAAATACAAAAAGTTGTTTGGTTTTTGTATATTTTAGTTTTACACATTTGGTGTGGCATATTGGTGTGTTTGAATCCAATTCACTCCATATTTTCTATATGGATGGGACATTTGGTTATGATTGTAGATATTTAGCTTGTTCTTAGTCATGTTTACATGGAGTCGTTTCGAACTTAATTTGATTTATGGATTCGAATTTGTAAATGCCTCCACACACACATGCACGAACTTTTTAAATTTTAACTTCACATGTATATTTGAGATTTTGCGATGTTCTCAGGGGATTTGTGCATGTAAGAGTTGTTGCCCGTGAGAAGTTTGTTTTGTATTGAAAAATATGAGTATGCATGGGAAAGTGCTACAAAAGGAGCAAATCTCCTTTGCGAGAAAGCCACCATTGGCAAGAGCCTAATAAAAAGATTAAAGGAAACAAAAAAAGAAAAATTGCCAGGGGCCAATGCAGTTTAGTTTATTTGATCTTTCAAAAGCAATAGCTTCAAAATAATTGAGAACGGAAAAGAAAAATATGATATATGTTAATCAATTGAGGGAGTTTAGTTGAAGATCAACGGGTTTGCACAATGAATCCTAGTCGTTCTTATTTTGTCATGATGATATTGATTTGTAGAAGCATTAATATTCTAGTCTTGTATACATTGTGTTTGTTTGTTCATTTAGTTCACTTTATCTTGTCACTTGAGGCCAAATATTAGTTTGATAAAGTTCTGTAGTCAATTAGAACTTCTTGAACATGTTTGAGCATTTGGGTCATAATTCTTTTGTATCTAGTTCACACCCATTCATTCCATCCCACACGTTTAGATACATCGATACTATGCTAGTGTGTAATGCTTATGTGTTTGTGTCATGGTTTGTGTTTGTTTGTACCTATAAATGTGTGTCGTATTCTCTTTGGTATATATTGCATATATTATATACGGTATTTCATTTTTCTTTACATTTTGTCCACGTTTGAAAAATGCATGATTCATTTGGATTATTTATGCATTACTTGGCCATATTATTTGTTGTACTATACCTTTATACTTTTTGTATGTGTTTTGAAAAAAAATGAAAATTTTCGAAAATAGTTGGTTTTGATGGCCTTTGAGATTATCATTACACGTGCGTGATTTATATCTTTTGTGAAGATATCTGACTTCTTTGATTTGATGCTCTCTATTTCACGTTTTGTTTCTAATCATTTGTCTATTACGGACAAAAAGGGGGAGAACGTATTACAGTGGAGATTTTGATGATGAGTTTGATTTATGGGGGAGATCCATTATGAGCTTTGATTTTGTTTTCTGTTTCAAACTTGATGCATCATGGGGTGTATATTTTTATCTCTTGTGTGTAGGTACTTAAAGCGGAATTAAAGACACACTGGATGAAGACAAATTTTGCAAAAGGGAAGAAGAAGAAGAAGAAGTTTGATGATAAAAAGACTTATGCCATCCCATTCTAGGGTTAGGAAGGGTGTTTGATATCTTTTATCATTTATAGGGTTTTGTTGATGTAATTTGAATTTGGATAGGTTTGTTTATTTTTGTATCGGAATCGCCAAAGGGGGATATTTGTAAGAGAAAAATTTCTGATATTGCTCATAGTATATGCCTTATATTGTTTTTAGGCTACTTTGGCATATACCGTTACAAACCTTCACTTATCGTCATGGCAAAACGACATCAACACTCGAGACTTCCCAACATCCAATAAAGGTATAAAGCTATTTAGAGTTTAAATTTTTTCACGGACCTTATTTTTAGGATGTTTTATTTTTATAAAAAACGAACATGATTTTTATTTAAAAAATTGAGGCAGTTTTTAATTTATTTAAAAATAATTTTTTTACGTACATCTCGTTCAAACCAGATAAGAATCTCATTCGAACGAGATTTAATTCTCGTTAGAAGTGGTCATTAGAATTGTTCTTTGATCGAACATCTCACGAAAGTGTACGGTTTTACCTCGTTCGAAACTCCCTTGAAGCTCGTTCAAACGAGATTTGAATCTCATTGAAATGACCCTGTTGTCATTCAAACAAGGTTCATTTCTCATTCAAATGAGACTACTTTTTTGTTCGAACAAAATCATCGCCTTAAAATTTGTGTTCGTCCTATAAATACCAGTTTCGTCTTTTAGTTTCGCAGGACTTTTGATACATCCAATTACACACATCTTTTACAAAATTTCTTCACTTTTTGTGTTGGAAAAAAACTGTTTAATTCACAAACAAACACCTTGAATATTTAGTTTTGTGAACTGGTTTAAACCCTAGAAAGTTTGTATCCTTTCTTACACCTTGTGGAGAGGTACCTCCATGGCTGACTTGTAATTCTTGAGGGGATCATTGTTGATCGGTGGATACCGAGCATGGAAGGTCGTCTATAGACTGCTCTGGAATGAGTGGTATTTTGTAGAACTGTGTGAATATTAGTGCATTATACTTGTGGCTGGTATCAAGTAGTCTATAAGTCAATTGTCTTGTATAAAGCCTAAAGTGCTGAAAAAGGTTTTGCCCAAAATGGATTTTTCCTCAAACTTTTGTTCTTCAATGCACTTCTTTATTATCTTATTTATAACACATATTTGCCTTCACACCTAATTTAATCAAATATAAAATTTGTTTAAAATTGGTGTTGTATGCTTGGAGATTAATTTGATAAAAATACAAAAGTGGAGCTTGTTTATCTGAACCATCCTTGCCAAGTACGTGCTTATATTGCATTCTCAAAGATTTTATGGGAAATTGAGAAGGTCGAAGTGAGTTGTGGCTTATAGATAGGAAGTTGAGGAGATAATGGGCCAAGGATCTTATGTGGCATGAAATGCACTTTCTATTACTTGATAACTCCTCTTTTTGACTATTAATCAAAATGATCCGATTACCTAGATAAGATAATCAACCTCACTACCCATAAATTACTATATATATATATATATATATATATATATATATATATATATATATATATATATTCGTGTTATTCTTCCCTACAGAATCAGTCTCATCCGTATAAGAAATATTAGTTCCACAAATCTCACTATTCACTGACCATAGTTAGCTTCTCCACGCATTGACCTTAGTAAGTGACCCCTATTGTACTAACAAAAGTCACTCTTTTTTTAGCTGAGCAAACTATTTCTTGTTACACTGGAATAGAGTTGTTGTACCAAATTAGATAAGTAAGGCTCGACCAAAGCAAGAGGAAACAAAAAAACTTGTTTCCTCTACTAAAGAAAATCAAAGAGTGATGTCCTACTCAACCAGAGGAAAAAAAGTGGAATTGCGAGCTCCGTAAATACTTGCTAACAGACCTAAGTCAGATTGTAAGGCATTTCCACTATATTACTTAAATGAAGACCGATCGACTGAAAAAAAATGAATTGAAATAAGTTCGACATGCGAGAAAATAAAGAAACGTACCGTGTAAGCTGAACAAAAACTCGATTCTATTCATTTCATCATGTTTTTTTTACTCGCTCCTTAACTCGAAAAATATGACTGTAGCACCACGAGCAAGAGAGAGTCGAATTTAAATGAGAAGAAGGAATTTGGTCTCCATCACTTATTCCGGGGTGGATGATTTCTCGTGGAAGAAAGAGCTTGAAGACCTAGTTAAGACCATATTGTGATTCCAGGCGTATCAAACTTGAATGAAGTAATCGATGTCTATATTACTAAACTTGAATATATTACATAAGAAATTTCCATTTTTACATAATTCGATTCCAGACGTGATAGCCCTAGGAAAGAAAAGAATGCAATTGAGTTTACATTACATTTTGTCATTCCATTATAAGCAGGAAGGCCTTACTATAAATATCATGAATATTCCCTCGCACAGTGCACGAACTATGCCTATATATAATTGATGGCAAAAGACAAAACAAATAGGGAAACTCAATTATTTATCCATAAATTTTGATCTACTAGTTAACCAATAACCCTTTTCGTCATACGATCAGTCAAATCTGAAAAAGTTGTACCTTTATACTAAAGCCGAAGAAGGAAAGCGGGTTGCTCCTTATTTCTATTATCAAATCCACTATGGACACTCAGAGCAAATGATAAAGTCTTAACTTAGCGTAGTTCAATCAAACTTCCTGAACCGCATCGATCAGCATTCATCCACCACATCCAAAGTGAATAACCATTAATTATAAGTGAATTTATAACATAGAGAAGAGGGCGACTATAAATACATCAAAGTTGATTGATTCAACTCACATAGCTGCCACTGCTTCTCTAACTACTTTCGTAGCTTGATTGAATGTATAAAGAAAGGCCTATACCATATTCAATTAAAAATTCTTCGTGGTAGACATTAGCTTATTGATCGACAATCAATACTGAAAGAAAGGTTTATATCAGAGAAATTTCCTTTTAAACCCTTCATTAAGTACCTATCAAAGGTGCCCGAACATGATTTTTTCTTAAGGGAGTTGTCCATAGAATCGACATCTGGAGGCTTGGATCCCTAACTTCATCGATTAGGTTCGATTGATGGACTTGCAATTTGTAGGCATTGGCGTAAAGGCTGAGAATCAAGGCATTTTTGACGATGTTCGTTATACCTATTATGAGTTTCCTTTTATACTCTATCAGATGCAATTGTTGCCCCTAGCCAATCGATCTATGAACTAACCTGCAATCGATGCTTATATTGTTAGTTGGGGATGGGCTAGTGAGTCTTATTTATGTTTATAGAACAAAATCCAAAATACCTAGTTATGGTCTAATTCATAGCAGACCTCTATTTTTAGATCGAATTGGTTTCATGTTACCTTATCGAGGAAGATTTTGAAATCAATAGGAATCACCTTCCTTCTTCAGAGATGAAAGTCGAGTCATAATTCACTTACTATAAGGAATTTCTACTAAAGGCTATCATCCTTTATATGAATCAAGTCCAAACTCTATCATAGCTTCATAGATCTTTATTCCTTGTCATTATGCTTTGTCTCGATGAGGAAACAAAAGCAAATCAAATTATGGAACAAGAAAAGTGATCCTGGAAGATTCAAGTATCCTATCCATTAGTAGACACAAAATATGGAAAAGTATGAAGTCAAAGCTAAAAGAAAAAGAAAGTAGTCCGTGCACGAGAAATGCAAAGAAATCTTAGAAGAACCGGTACTTTAGCAAGAATTGACCATCACTCCATGCTAAGGTCATTGAAAACCATAAATAAAATAATAAATATAAAAGAACTTCTCAAAGCTGATCGTGAGAAATGGATATGCATTTCTTGGAATTTAGAGTTAAAGTAATCGAGAAGCCTCGAGTGGCTCGATCATGATCAAAAGGAAAAGGAAAAGGGGAATTAGTGGGTGGTCAGATTATAATTTAAATGGGCACATAACGCTAGAATTAAATCCATGTTTAAAATTTAAATAATTCTTTCAAATGCCTTGCCCAATAAGGTGAAGAATAATGACATCGTTGTCTTCCTCGGGTCAAAAGAAACAATCTTCTTACCAAAATTTTAAGCATAAGTGCAATGCCCCAACCCAAATTTGAGTCACCGATGGGTCAACCCGCACCGAGTCAAGGAGTTAAATGGGAAGGGGGAAAGTCGAGTTTTATTATTAGAGAAAAACCCTTTATAAGCACCATTTTTAAAGGTTAAATCATTGGTTTTAATTTGAGAAATAAGTGACCACTTTAAGTAATTAAGTTAATTAACAAGGATCATTTATGAGAATCCATTTAATCCTATAAAGCTAAAAAAGTAAGCAAATAATCACATTTGTCCCTGTATTATTACATCACTTGGCCAAAGGACCGAATAAAAGGATTTAAAATATTTAAACCCAATGTTTCATCAAACAAGTTTAACATAACGGTAAAGCTTTTAACAGTGGTTATTCCCCCCAGGGCCATTATCGGCGTCCTTGTCAACGTCCCTATTCGATGTACCTGGGGTGGGGGTGAGGGTTTTAACATAAAAAGCAGGGGTGAGCGAACGCTTACCAGGGTGGATAATACTAAGCTATACATTTTCAACAAATATACTATATATATAATCATGTATTTTTAACAATTTCGAAAATGTTTAATCATTTAGCTAGTATAATGCAACTACCATGCAATGCACCCGAGCGATGTGACCATACTCACACATAACCGTTTCATACCACCCTTTTACCGAGTCTAGAGACTATTTAATCACATTTTATTCCTTAGTCTCCTTTTCATTAGGTTGTCATCGTTTACATTCATTACGTACAACCATATTCATTTTATTTTCATTATTTTTTCTAGGAATCCTCCAAATATTCGCATACTTTTAACGAACTCCATACCACCGGCAATGCTACCATATGCTCTAGCTAGTGATTTTGGGTCTTTTACCCAGGGCTCCGAGTCCTTCTTAATTATTTCTCGGTATTATCCGAGTCTACAGTTAATGGGTTTTAACATTTTTACTAATGTCCACATTACTTCTTTACTTTCACCGTTTTCATGCCATTACGTTCATTTATTCACTTTTCACAAAAAACGAGCAAAAGGGTTAAATGAGGAAGTCCATCCATTAGGATCCTTTAGTTTTGTCAAAATTACTCTGTTACCTTTTATTTATCAGAACCATGTGAAAAGCATATTTCTTTCATCATAGTACCATAAATCATCATTTTATGTTTCAAAATCGCCTTTCATGATTTTATATAAAAAATCATAGAAAATCATACATATCCTTTTCTCCAAAAAAAATCCCATTTCTTAATATTTGTTTTCAGGAAACATATTTAAAGTCATAAAGACCATTTTACGAAAATATCCAATTTACCATTGTACCCAATGTTGCATTAAACATCGTTTCGTCTTCATTTTACAATATTTTTAGGGTTTATATTTCCAACTTTCTCATTTCAACAAGATACTCATTTTCAATTTGATGCATCATGTATATAATTCCTTCCTTATCATACTACGATATTTTAAGCATTTTTAAGGTTTTAAGCCTAGAAACCTTTAATATGCAATAAACATGATATTAACATGAAAATATATCTTTTTGTTTATTTCATCATTTTTCCAAGATTAAAACAATATTTGTTAATAAAAATCTATTTAAACTAAGTTTTCATCAAAAATCCCATTTTGTTGTAAGAAAAACTCTCAAATAAACATACTATAAATATTTTGCATAATAAACTAATCTAGCATGCACCTAATAGCTTTTAAATCTTGAAAACACATGGAGGAAAACCCTACCTTGAGGTTTGAAGAGGAGAATAAGGAAGATGATGAAGAGAATAACTCTAGACTCCAAGAATGCTCCAAGAGTTCTCCAAAGCTAGCATGAAAGTTGCTTG
Source organism: Sambucus nigra (assembly GCA_949130495.1). Taxonomy (NCBI): domain Eukaryota; kingdom Viridiplantae; phylum Streptophyta; class Magnoliopsida; order Dipsacales; family Adoxaceae; genus Sambucus; species Sambucus nigra. The sequence continues at coordinate 44,176,613 of OX422221.1, forward strand.
CTCAACTCAACCCAACATATGCCTTCAACAAGGCTTATAGTGGAGGAATAAAATTTAGAAATGGGTAATTTTGCCTTGAAAATGCTTGGGGCGGAAGGGGAAACCTTTGAAAATTGGTAGGAATAGTAGGGCAAGGGAATAGTGTGTGTAGAGAGAGAGAGATATAAAAATATGATGGAAGAAGGTTCCTCTCTACCCATTTTCCTCTTCTTTAAACAAGACTTGGCCCTTTACCCAATGGTTAAACTCACATTTTGATCTCGGCCGTTGGGAGCTCGACAACTCAACAAATCCAAGACCCATGTCACGGCAGCACATTAAAATGTGCAAAAAATCTTGATCAACGTTCGATCGTTCGAACGACTTGGAACGAGATCCCCACTCGTTCAAACGAGAGTTCTAATGAGGTGTTAATGAGGCAAAATCGAGGGTTAAAAGGGACGTGAAATGTACCTCGTTTGAGCGAAAAACACCCCCTTGTTCAAACGATGGTGTACCTCGTTCGAGTGTGGGCTTTCCAATGAGATTCCAGCGAGCAAGGGAAATTGAGAATTTTTTAGTCGTTAGAAGGTCGTTCAAACCTCGTTTGAACGACTGCAAAAATCCACTATAACAACTTTAGGCCATAAAAACTCCAATACAACATGCACGAACGACACGATGATGGTGAAAATTCAATATTCACCCATAATATACAGTTTATGGCCCAAAGGCATATACGTTACACGGAATAAGGTAAAAATATCGGGCACGGGTGTTACATTCTCCCCACCTTAGGAGATTTTATGCCCAAAATTAGAATAGTTAATCTAAACAAAGAGTTTTAGGTGCTTCTCACGCATCTCCAAATCACGCTCCCAAGTTGCACCTCCATCACCTTAAAACTCCCAAAGAACCTTTGCTAAATGGATGACCTTGTTGCTCAAGACTCTGTCCTCATGATACAAAATGGACACAGGTCGCATAAAAAACGTGACATCTTCCTCCAACTCAAGGTAGTTCCATTTAATAATGTGCCAGGTGTCCAAAAGATACTTTTTCAACATGGAAACATGGAACACATTGTGAACTTGGGACAACTGTGGAGGTAGTGCCAAGCGATACGATACATCTATAACCCATTCTAAGATCTCAAATGGGATGATATACCGAGGCATAAGCTTCCCCTTCTGATCGAATGGCTAGCTGTCGATCCTAGCTCTAACCTTTAATAACACGTGATCACTTACTCAAACTCTAGAGGTATCCGTCGATTATAAACATAATTATTTTTCCCACTCTGAGACATTATGAGCCTTTGCTGAATTATCTCAACCTTATCGATTATCCCCCTTATCAAGTCCGAATTAGTGAGATGCTTCTCACCTAACTTTGCCCAATAAACCGGAGAGAGACACGGCCTCCCGTAAAGGGCCTCAAAGGAGGCCATATCAATGCTCGCTTGGTAATCGTTGTTGTATGAAAGCTCTTTTAGATGCAGGTTCTCCGCCCAAATTCCCTAAAAATTGATCACTCAAGTTCTCAATATGTCCTCCAAGATCTGGACGGTCCGTTCTGACTGTCCATCAGTCTCAGGGTGATACATTGTACTCATGTTCAACAAAGTACCCAATTCTTGTTAACAATTCTTCTAAAATCGAGACATAAATCGAGGATCTCTATTCAAGATAATCAAGAGTGGAACATTATGAAGTCGGACTATCTCTCTGACATACAACTTCCCCAACTTAGCCACGCTGTCCGTGACCTTAATCGATAAAAAATGCGAGGACTTGGTGAGCCGATCCACTATAAATCATACGACATCGTGACCACGCTTAGATCGTGATAACCTTGTGACAAAGTCCATCATGATATGATCTCACATCCACTAAGCTATGGGTAGTGTTTGTAATAGCCATGTCGACCTCTTATCCTCAGACTTCACCTACTGACAAGTGTAATATTTTTTCTCATACGTCGTTGCATCCCTCTTAAGAGTGTTGAACACCTCACCGCTTTAAATGCGGTCACGATATTATGCAAACTCGGGATCACAAGATTAGGCATCTAGAACTTTCTCCTGAATGAGTGACCTGCCTAGCCACCAGACCCCAAAGATATGCCCTATCATAGCCTCGCTGGACATACATATCGAACTTCTACAGCTCGTCGAGCATCTTTGCTCGGTGACACTTCATCTCTGCCAATGTAAGGCTCGACTGTTGACTAAGAGCATCGGCCACCATGTTATCCTTGCTGGGATGAAGCTTTAAGGAGAAGTCTTCATCAATTCCATCTATCATCTCTGACGGAGATTGACATCACAATGCATGAAAATATACTAGAGGCTCTTATAATCAGAAAACACCTAAAAGTGTTCCCCGTACAGGTAATACCTCCAGCTCTTAAGTGAGAGCACCACAGCAACTAGATCCAAATCATGGGTAGGGTGATTCTTCTCATGCACCTTTAACTGAAGGGATGCATAAAAGACTACCTTATCGTTCTACATCAACACCGCATCGAGTACTGAATTGGAGGCATCACAATACATGGTATAACCCTTGTTATGATCTGAAAGGATAATTACGGGTGTAAAAGTCAACTTAACCTTCAATTCTGAAAGGCCGACTCATAATTCTCACACCACTCGAAGTGCACATCTTTCTGAGTCAACATAGTGAGGTGCAACACAACCTTTGAGACATCGTGCACGAATCTGTGGTAGTAATCGGCCAAACCTAAGAACTTACGTACCTCTATGACTGTTTTTGGCCTATCCCAACCCAGAATGGCCTCTACCTTGAAAGGGTCAACGGAATTACACTCGTCGAAAACTACATTGCCAAGGAACTTGACCTCATCCATCCAAAATTCACACTTGTTGAATTTGGCACACAGTTGGTTCTCTCTGAGAACTTGTAACGTCGTGTGAAGGTGCTCCCCGTGGTCTAAATATGACGTCAAATAGAGTAATATATTATCCACAACAAACCAATCTAAGTAAGAGCGATAGATGCGGTTCATTAAATCCATGAACGTCGTCGGGGTATTAGTTAAACTTAAATGCATCACTAGAAACTCATAGTGCCCATACCGATTTTGGAATGTAGTCTTAGAAATCTCATCCTCTATGACACACAATTGATGGTATTCGGACCGAAGATAAATCTTTAAGAACCTGCCTGCCCCATGCAACTAGTCGAATAAATTATCGATACGAGGCATAGGGTATTTATTCTTCACCATTACCCTATTCAAATGCTTGTAATTAAAGAAAAGTTATAGAGTGTTATCCTTTCTTTTAGCCAAGAGGACTGGAGCTCCCCTTAGGGACACACTAATGAAGCCCTTGCCGGTTAACTCCTCCAACTGGATCTTTAACTCCTGTAATTTTTCTAGATCCATCGTATGAGGCGGTATAGAGATGGACGAGATGCCCTAATGTACCTTTATGGAAAAATCCACCTCCCGGTGTGGAGGTAAATCAGGAAGATCATCCGAGAACACATCAAGAAACTCTCACACGATGAGTTAGTTTAACAACATACCATCCCGCTCATCCTGATTCAGCATATTACTGCTCACACAGGGTGGAGAACTTGCATGGATAACTAACATCCTACTCATTACTAAATCGATGGCAAGACCCATCTGGAAGAGACACTGAGACACTGTGTTAATGGCATTAAATGGTAACGCCAAAACACTATAGCCAATTCATACTGAGGATCGCCTCGAACCCATCCATGTCCATGAGTGAGAATCATGTCGCTTCCAGAACATAATCTCTAGCCATAACCACGCAACTACGATAGACCATATCGATATCTATATCGTCGCTAACCGAAAGTCATATGAATATAAGAGGATGAAACTAATCTACCTCTAAGCCCAGACCTAACGCTAGGGTGATCAAAATAAACAAATGAGATGCATCGGAATCAAATAATTCCTTTATCCATGTCCTGAACAAAAAAATCATACATTCTATTACGGATGGATCACTAGAGGGTGCTACAAACTATGACGTTGCATAGGTGCGTCTAGGGTTAAACCTGTTGCTTTGGTCGCCGGGAACCTGACCAAATCTATGACTACTCTGCCCATGACTAGGATATGAATCGTCCATTCTTTGCCTCATCGACTAATGATAGCTTGATGAAAACTATTGTCACTGCTAGGTAGGGGCCGTATAGCTAGAATTTTGACCCAATATGTAGTTGACAGTCTATTGATTGCCCTATTGATTACCCAATGCTTTTTATAGTAAATCCCTCTTGAAGTGACTGGGGAACCCATATGCAAAACAAGTCCTCTCAGTAAGGGCTGCAGGACCCTGGTCGCTAGTACACTGGCTGGATGAATAACCAACCCCCATAACAGCCTTTAGCTTCGTAAAGAAGCCTTAATCCCCGCTCCTGGACTTCTTATACTTATCGCTCTGGGACCCACTGGGCTCCCTTTTCTTTTTCCTCGATGGCCTTGCCATCCTCGACATCTAACTCTAACCTGATAGCCTTGTTCACCGTTGACCTAAAGTTTAACAGATCCATACTTGTCAAGATTCGTCGAATATCCAGGTTGAGGCCCTTGACAATCAATATTGTCCTATCGGCCTCATCTCTTTGCATTGCATCCATATACTTACACAAGCTTTTAAATCTGATCAGATACTTGTTCATGGAAGTCTTCCCTTGAAATCAGGTGAAGGAACTCATTCTTTTTGGAATCTTTAAATGTATGTGGAAAGTACCGGTCAAAAAAGGCGACTCTCAAGCTACCCCAATCTATGGTCCCAGTCGTACTGGCAGAGTAGGCGCTCCACCGGCTCCGCAAACTGGAATGTAGATATCTTGACTTTGTGCCCAGTTAGCACGTTAATAATTTCTATGACTCGAATGACCTCGAGCCACTCCTCTATAGCATCTGGGACAACTATCCCGTTAAAAGTGGGTGGGTGTAGCCTCCTGAACTCCTTCAGAATAGAGGCAGAGGTAATTCTCTTAATCGTTCCATTACGATTGGCCCTATGTTTTTGCAAGAAGGAATCATGACTTGCTCCATGCGTCTAAGCTCGCTTTTTCTCAACCCGCTAGCCACATCACGGTCTGGAGGCATCTACGTAAGAAAGGAGAGTTCAATACACTATGATACAAAATGAAAGGGATAGCGAAAGCGATTAGCTTAAACAGTAACTATACCAGTAACTACATGAAAGCGTACTAAGAAAGCATAACACCCGTCAAACCCGAGGATCCTATTGCTCTAATACCATTTATAACTCCCCGACTCGGATTTGAGTTACCATAGGGTCAACCTGCACCGAGTCAAGGAATTAAAGCGGAAGGGGGATAATCCAATTTATTATTCGAGAAAAAACCCTTATCAACACCACTTTTAAAGGTTAAATCACCGTTTTTAATTTGATAAATAAGTGACCACTTTAAGTAATTAAGTTAATTAACAAGGCTCATTTATGAAAATTCGTTTAATCCTATAATGCTAAACAAGTAAGGAAATAATTATAGTTGTCCCTGTATTATTACAACACTTATTCAAAGACAAAACTAAAAGGATTTGAAATATTCCAATCCAATGTTTCATACAACAAGTTCAACATAACGGTAGAGTTTCTAACTATGGTTATTACCCTCAGGGCCCTTACCAGCGTCCTTGCCAACGTCCTTATTCGATGTATCTAGGTTGGGGGTGTAATGACTCCACTTTTAAATATTTATATATAGTTTGTTTTTACAACTGCGACTCACTTATTATCTGGTAAATGTTGTATTATTACATATATGACATTCTAGGTTCTTAATATGAAAAGCCCATTTTTAAAATTTTGAAGAATCAACTGTAAAATGGGTCAAATTGAAGTTTTATGGCATATCCTAAGCTAAATGATAAGTTTCGAGGTAGAAAATGTAAATTTATGAAACTTTAGTGACGTGGTCTTAATTAAAAAAGTTTTATGAACAAAAATGAAAAATAAAAAAGGACCTTTTTGTAAAAAAAATCAAGGACCTCTAAGAAATATTGAAAATATATAGTGTGAAATTACCAAAATTCCCTTCTTGTGTAAAATGACCCTTATACCCTTAAAAATTTTCCACCTCATGTTGTATTTTACCACAACCACCTTACACGTGTCATCCATATAAATAAAGATAAAACACATGTCGTCCATTTAGAAGAAGTTAAAGCACGTGTCAATGTTTGGTGAATTAAAACTGGAAAATCACTCTGTTACGCGACACTTCAACACTGACTCTTCGTTGTGAGAGCTTGGTCACCTAGACACGTGTTAACACCCAAATATATTTAAAAAACTATCAATTCAGTACTTGGGATCATTTATTACACGAAATTACTTCAAAAGTTTACAAAGAAATAGAGTGCGGGAAAGTTTAAGAAGAATTTTCATCTTAGCGATCCAAGACTCAATATTTGTAACTTCGAACTTCTGTTTTAGGTGAGTACTATATGATATTCCTTGCGTATTTTGATTATATGATATTATAGAAACTATATATATTTTGAGAAACTAATTTTATTCTCAAAATACATCTGATACCGATGATTCCGTCGTTTGTTATATATGTATATATCTCGATATAAACATCTGATTTAAATTCTGAATATTTTTATTCGGCCTATGGAATCTCACTTACTATGTTAGCCTTGACTAGAGGGTGGAAATATTTGGGTGGTACCATCCCAGCTTGTTTATCACTGGTGTGCCCTAAACAAGGCGTTGTTCGAGAAATCATGATTTTTTGTCTGTGATGTTACCGGGTGGAAACATTTGGTAACACTATCTGTATGGGTATTAGAGCGTACATGGCCGCTAAAAATGAACAATTGACATATTGCTCAATTGCTTATCTGTTCTGCTCTGAACTGTTTATTTCAAAAATATATATTGTCCGTTACTTTATATATATTACTGCAAATTCTTATCTCTCTATATATATGTCCTCTGTTTTAACTTGAATAACTATCAATTTTCTAAAAAAAACCTGGAATGTCTGGAGATTGAATCTCATTTGGCTTTTAGCTGATGTTATATAAATAACTATTTTTTAGGAAATAAGTAAGCTCGCGGAGGGAACGTAAAAGGAATATGTTGAAGATTCAGCTTTTAGAGCTTTTCTTATTACTTTAAGTAAGATTTTTGTTTTATCATATAGTGCATGTTTGGATATATTGTAATAAGTTTTAAATTTTTTTTTAAGTTGTAAATCGTTGTTACTTTTAATATATATGAAGTTTCCATTAGAAAGCTTTGATGACGTAATTCCTTCACTTTCAGTATTTTACTATTCATAACCATGTGATTGTATTTCCGTTGCATTTATTTAAGGAACAATTTAGTTGGAATATTTGTTGCCTTGGTGGCATGTCAAGACATTCGTTCCCTGCCACTATTTTAGTTCAGGATCGTGATAGAGGTGGTATCAAAGCCTAGGTTATGAACTTGTAGACTATTGAACATAATTTTTAAACGTTATAGATTTAAGTTTTCATATATAGGATATAGGATTAAATATCCGACTTTTGTGATAACCCTCCATATGTCTTACATTCTATATAATTGTTTATATATAATTGTTCATCTAATTTGTAATCTTGAGATAGTATAATACATCTTACATTTGTCCATGACTGTAGAAAATGACCAAGACAAGATCAACTACGGGAACTAATGATCCAAGTATGGAAGGACTAGAAGGTGCTTATAAGGCGATTAAAAGTCAAGAAAAGATTATGGAGAATCAGGTGAATAAAAGATCACCAAGGAATCTTGAACTAAGTAGTTGTACTATTGAACAGTTCAAGAAGTTGAATCCACCATCTTTTAAAAGCACTCATAAACCCTACTGAAGCAGAAATTTGGGTGATGCAAATGGAAAAAATACTCGATGTTCTTAAGTGTGCCGATGAACAAAGGTTTCATTTGCAACGTTTATGTTATAAGGTGAAGCCAAGAATTGGTGGAGAATGACTAAGACAATACACGGGGAAAGGAATACTCAGATAGGTTGGAATGACTTCTTAGTGATCTCTTATGAGAAATATTTTCCTAAAACGGTGAAAGATAAAATGGCAGTTGAGTTCATGAGTCTGGTGCAAGGGAATATGACAATTAGCTATACAAGGCAAAGTTAACTGAGTTGTCCCATTTTGCACGACACGTTGTGGTAATTGACGTTTTAAAAGGCAAGAAGTTTGAACATGGGTTAAGGTTTAATATTCGTAATCGAATTTCCATCCTAAAGTTAACATCATATAGTGACTTCATGACTAGGGATATGATAGCTGAGAGGGATGGCGTGGAGTACAATCGAATTAGAGATGGTAAGAGGAAGTTTGGGGAACAAATAGGGAAGAACCCAAATAATAGAAATAATTTTAAAAGTACACCCAATTTGGGAGGAGCCAGTGATAATAAACTGTATAATAACAAGATATGCCAGCGATGTAGAAAGATGCATGGAGGACGACCTTATTACAAGGATTTGGGAGATTATTTTAGATGTGGGCAGAATGGACATTGGATAAAAGACTGTCTAACCCCAATAAGTGCTCCGATACAACCTTTAGGTGAAAATAAGGATCGAGGCAGATAGGGTAGATTTTTTTCACTTTCTGATACCCAAGCTTCTAATGCAGTAGTGTCAGATACACTTTCTATATGTACACAACCTTTTTAGGTTTTAATAGATTCTGGTTCTACCAAATCATTTGTGTTTGTACGTTTTGTTAACCGCTTTCCTAATATGCATAAACCCTTGAATCATAGCATAGGTGTTTATACTCCTTCAGATGAGTTATTGACGGGAACATTAGTATGTAAGTCTTGCCCTATAGATGTTAGTAGTCATAACTATTTGCCAATTTGATATTTTTAAACACAAGAGATTTTAAAGTCATTTTGGGTATGGATTGGTTAGCATCGTATCACGATAAGGTAGATTGTTTTGAGAAGAGAGTTACTTTGTAAATTCCTAACGAACCAGAATTCAGTTTTGAAGGAAATGGCATCCTATCTCCCATGTGTATTATCTCTTCAATGCAAGCTTGTAGTTTTCTTAAGAAGGAATGTCAAGGATTCCTTGCAAGTGTTATTGATTTGCATACAAAAATGCCTAGTTTAGAAGATATTTCTATAGCTAAACATTTTCCAGATTTTTTTCCAAATGATTTACCCAACCTACCTCCTAGTAGAGAAATAGAGTTTATGATTGACCTTATTCCTGGAATTATACCAATATCAAAACCACCTTATCGCATGGCACCTTTGGAATTAAGGGAATTAAAAGTTTAATTACAAGATCTGTTAGACAAGGATTTTATTTGACCAAGTGTATCCCCTTGGGGTGCTCCGGTGTTATTTGTTAAAAAGAAGGATAGGATGATGAGGTTACGTATAGATTATCGTGAACTAAATATGGTGACCATTAAGAATAAGTACCCCTTACCTCGTATATATGATATGTTCGTCCAACTTCAGGGTGCGCAAGTATTTTCAAAGATTCACCTTAGGTCAGGCTATCACCAATTGAAGAGTAGGGAAGATGATATTTCGAAATCAACTTTTCATACTAGATAAAGTCACTATGAATTTCTTGTGATGCCATTTGGACTAAGTAATACACTAATCATTTTTATGGATATGATGAATAGAGTGTTTAGGAAATATTTGGATAAGTGTGTGGTTGTTTTCATTGATGACATCCTTATTTATTCCAAAAGTATTGAAGAACACCAAAAGCATTTAGAGATAGTGTTACAAATCCTTAGGAGGGAGAAATTATATGCGAAATTAAAGAAGTGTGAGTTTTGGTTGCCTAGCGTTTCTTTTTTAGGAGATGTCATTTACAAGAAGGGAGTGTATGTTGACCCTCAAAAGATCGAGGCTATACTAGATTGGCCTAGACTAACTAATGTGACGGAGATTCATAGTTTTCTTAGATTAGTAGGTTATTAATCGAAGATTTGTTGACAAATTTTCTAGTATTGCTAAACCTCTATCTAGATTAACACAATAAAAAAGGTGAAATATGAATGGTCTGAGGAAGTTGAGAATAATTTTCGAGAACTTAAGAATCGATTAGTAACTGCCCCAATTTTGACTATTACTTTGGGGACAATGGGATTTGTGATTTATAGTGATGCTTCTAAAAATGGTTTGGGATGTGTGCTAATGCAAAATGGAAAAGTAATAGCTTATGCCTCAAGACAGTTAAAACCACATGAGCATAATTATTCAACCTATGACCTAGAATTAGCAGCTGTAATTTTTGCTCTTAAGATTTAGAGACATTATTTGTATGATAAGACTTGTGAGATTTATACAAATATATATTTACTCATAAAGAATTGAACACGAGATAAAGGAGGTGGTTAAAATTGATGAAGGATTATGATTTAAATATTCATTATCACCCAGGGAAAGCTAATGTAATAGCTGATGCTTTAAGTAAGAAGTTTACAACAAATTTAGCATATCTCATTACAAATTAGGAACCTTTATTAAGGGATTTGAGAAGTATGGAAATATATTTATGTATTTATAGCAAATGAGGAATAATCGTAAACTTACAAGTCCAACCCATATTGATGGAAATGGTCAAAATTGCACAAGTAAATGGCCCACAGCTGAAGAAGATTAGAGAAAAAGTTATTGAATAGAAGAAAATCAAATTTTCGGTACGAGATGATATATTGAGGTTTGAAAATAGAGTGTGTGTTCCACATAATGCCCAACTAAAGAGGCAAATTTTAGAGAAATGTCATTCCTCAAGATTCACATTTCATCCTGGATGTACAAATATGTATAGGGATATTAAAGAAGTATTTTGATAGAATAACATGAAGAGGGAGATAGCAGAATTTGTATCTCAATGTTTAGTTTGTCAACAAGTAAAAGCTGAACATCAGAAACCATCAGGATTACTACAACCCCTACCTATCCCTGATTTGAAATGGGAACATATTACTATGGATTTTGTGACAGGTTTACCAAGGAGTTCAAATGTTAATGATTCCATTTGGGTAATTATTGATAGGATAACTAAATTTGCTCATTTTTTTGCCATTAAGATTACCCATTCTTTAGAAAAATTAGCTAAGCTATATGTACGGGAAATTATTAGACTTCATGGAACCCCAATTTCAATTGTTTCTGATCGTGATCCTAGATTTGTGTCTTGCTTTTGGAAAGGCCAACAAGCAGCCATGGGAACAAAATTGAATTTTAGTACCGCTTTTCATCCTCAAACAGATAGACAATCTGAGAGAACCATCCAAACCTTAGAGGATATGCTTAGGGAATGTGTACTTGATTTAAAGAGGAATTGAGATGATCATTTATTATTAGTGGAATTGTTATATAATAATAGTTATCAAGCAAGTATTAAAATGGCTCGGTATGAGGCACTTTATGATAGAAGGTGTTTGTGACACCCAGCCTAATAAAATACTGGGTGATCAGTCCTATATCAAATTAATATAGGAGTCTCATTTGGTTCATTTTTATCATCACTGTCGAATTTTTTTTTTTAAACTTACTAACCACCTAGTATTAAAAAGCTGGTGATAAGTTTTTTTTCTTTATTCATCCAAACAAAATGAGTGTAAAAATAAAAAATAATACATCCAATGCTGAAAGAATTAATAATCACATATAATAAAACGTCTTCCCGAATAAACCATCGGTTAAAATCCAACACCAATGTAAATAACAGAAATAATAAATCCCAAACAAACTAAATTAAATACTAAATGAATCTGAGAGCAATATGCTCGAAGTGAATAGAACTCGATCCCTACACTATGAATAGAAAAGACGGAGGCACCTGTCCAAATCCTGCAACATCCATATGTGATGCAACAGCGAATTCCTATAATGAATTAAGTCTGGTGTCCCTGTGGCTGGACATCTAAAAGGTTTTGAAAATATTTCATAGCAAGGGTTCGAACCCAAAATATTTTGAAAACATTTAGCAAATGATTAACCTGCAGTAATATAAAAATGCATGAATGCGCTACTCACCCATCAACTAATCTGCACACCTGACGCTTCATTTATATCCCACCTAGTCCTCTACCCCGAACTAGATACATGATATATCTCTTATCAATCGCCCTACTCCATCTCGAGTATTTTTAATGCATGATTCATAAGTTATTTATCACCTCAACTTAGTTAATCACCTTTCCTTGAAAGCCATATAACAATCACTAGTTATATAAATAATACAATTTTCTCCATTATATTTAAATTAATCGTATATAATTATTCACCCCATTATATACGTAAAGTTATCTTATAACAATCACGCATATGTTGAATATGAATATAACCCATATATAATTAATACAATTCACTTAATGTATTTAATTACCTGTATATAACAATTTATTCCATTATATACGTAGAACCATATTACAACATTCAGAAATATGTTGAATATAAATATAACCCATCCTCCCGAGTAATAACTCAGTGGATGTATTCTCTAAAGGGCTATCACACTAGGTGTGCTCACATAACCTAGTTACCCCAAGTTAAAGTTGCTCACTAACTTGGCCAAAAATATAAACATAATGGAGGCGGTCACATTCATTCCCTGAAAGTGAGATAAGCCCCTCACCCATATAACGAACTCTATGACCTGGGGATATACTCTCCCTACTCCTCAAGCTAGGGGATTCACCCACTTCGTGCAACCTCCCATGATAGCACTAGAGTATATTTAATAATATCTAACCACTGATATTTATAAGCACACACCATATATATACTATCACACATCGTATATATAATTATTAAAAATCCTGACTTTATCGTGTTCCAAGTACGGAACACTAGACTATATATAAACCTCGATTTTATGGTCCAACTCTAATTATTAATTAATCGACACATTAATTAATTCAATTATTTTTGGTTTCTCCCAACCAATGTACTCGGACTCGCTCTCGTGGCCTGAAATTAAATATCACCCGAGTCTAATCCCCGACTCCAAATTGATTAGTTTTCTTCCATAATTAATTTAAGTGAGTAGTGTCATCCTACTACTATACCCGAACCTATTCACCCAGTCCGTTATTTTATTCGTAAGAATTTATTTCTCAAATTTCATTCGTAATGCGTCTTACTTAATTTTCCCACCACTCCCAATTATATTTACTTATAATTTTAGAATTAACCCCCATAATTAATTTTTCTCTTTTAATTATGCTAGGTGGGAATTGCAACTAAGAATTTACCCATATCAATCCCAAGACCAAACTGTCGAAAAACCTGAAGGGTCGATCGATCGAACAAATGGTTGTCGAATCCCTGTTCCACCATTAACGAACTTCTATACTTTCTAACCTTTCCCCTGGTCTAACCCAAGCACAATCAACACAATAACTACATAGGAACATGATCAGGGCCTCTTATAGAGCTTCAAACTCATATTAAATCTCACGAATTTCTAATTTTCCAATTTGGGGAAATTTTTGAGTTTTTCACTCGTTAGGTCTAAATTCATACATTTATCCCAAATTCGTCCATAATTACTATTGAATTTCCACATTCAAATCAAATATTCATCTCAAAACCATGAAACACAATTAATCCTTTCTTTGAATCGCATTCAAGAGTTCCATTTATTAGAAACCCATTTTTGTACCCATTTATACCCAAAACGGATTTTGGTTTACACATCACAAAAATATGAATTGAATATCATAATTTAACATCATAGCAAGTTAAACACTTGCCTCTAATTGTTCGTAGAGTCTGATCCGTTGAGGTAGAGGAAGATTTGATGAAGAACACCCAAATCCCTTTCTTGATTTGTCTTCAAAAGCTCCCCCAATTGCTTTCAATTTGTTTCCTCTATTTCTCTCTCAAAGCCCTAGGTTTGGAGTATGATTTCTGTCGTTCAATACACTAAGACCTAGTTTCATTATACCAAATCCCGTTTTTAGCCTAATGGGCCAAGCCCAAATGACTTGAACACTCCCGTGTGGGCTCGGTTATGCCTAAAAATGCCTGTGACCCATTTACTACCCCCGGGTACACTTTTTCGACAATCTCGACCCATCCGGACTCAACCGTGCACTCACAATCGACATCCGAATTAATTTATAAATTTTTTTATCTCACACCCAAATTAGTCTATACCGACTCCCGACTGAGATAAATAAATGTCACGGCACTAATACACGTTATGATGTAATTAAATTATTACTATTCACTTACTAATAATGTTCCTCAAATATTAACCATTACTCTTCGATTAATATTTAAATAAATATTACCATAATTAATTCAATTAAATCACGACACATAAGTAATTTAAAATTTTCTCCAATTAATTAAATATTAAATGCACAGAAATAAGGGGTGTTACAGTTTCGTTCTCTTGTATGTTAGGTAGAAGTTGGAGAAAAAAATTATTAGGATCATAATTGATTCAGATCACAATAGAGAAAGTGAAATTGATATAAAATCGACTTCGAATAGCTCAAAGTTGTCAATAGAGTTATGTTAACAATCTCTACCGACGGTTAGAATTCCAAAGAGGAGATTATGTGTTCTTGCGAATATCATCAACAAAGGGAGTAATCCGATTTTAGAAGAAAGGGAAGTTGAGTCCAAGATACATAGGACCTTTTAAAATCCTTTAAAGGATAGGAGTTGTTATGTATAGAATAGCCTTACCCCCTGAACTCTCTAGTGTGCATAATGTATTTTATGTTTTAATGGTGAAGAAATATATCCCACATCCAGCACATATCTTAAGTCATAAACCTCTTCAAGTTAGAGAATATTTGACCTACATTAAGCATCTAGTAGAAATTTTGAACCATAAAGATCAAATATTATAAAATAAGATAATTCCACGGGTCAAAGTATTATGGCGTAATCATTCGGTTCAAAAAGCAACATGGGAGCGAGAAGATCAAATAAAGGATCAATATCCATACTTGTTTGAAAAATATTGTAAGTCAAGTTTGGGGACCAAACTTTATATAAGGAGGGTAGTATGTAATGACCCCACTTTTATATGCTCATATATAGTTTGTTTTTACAATTGCATCACACTTATTATCTGATAAATGTTATATTATTACACATGTAATATTTTAGGTTCTTAATATGACAAAGCCTATTTTTTGAATTTGAAGAATTAACTGTAAAATGGGTTAAATTGAAGTTTTATGGCACATCCTAAGCTAAATGATAAGTTTCGGGGTAGAAAATTTAAATTTATGGAACTTTAGGGACTTGGTTTTAATTAAGAAAGTTTCAAGGTCCAAAATGAAAAATAAAAAGGACCTTTTTATAAATAAAATATTTTCAAGGACCTATAAGAAGCACTTAAAATATATAGTGTGAAATTACCAAAATGTCCTTCATGTGTAAAATGACCCTTATACCCTTAATAACTTTCCACCTCTTATTGTATTTTGACACCACCACCTTACATGTGTCATCCATATAAATAAAGATAAAACACATGTCGTCCATTTAGAAGAAGCTAAAACACATGTCTCTGTTTGGTGAATTAAGATTGCAAGATCGCTCCATTACACGGCACTTCAACACTCACTCATCGTTATGAGATCTTGGTCACCCAGACACCTGTCAACACCCAAAAATTTTTGAAAAACTATAAGTAGAATACTTGGGATCATTTATTACATGAAATTACTTCAAAATTTTACAAATAAATAGTGAGAGAAAGTGCGGGTAAGTTTAAGAAGTTTCATCATAGTGATCCAAGACTCAAAATCTATAACTTTGAACTTCTATTTTAGGTGAGTACTCTATGATATTCCTTGAGTATTTTGATTATATGATATTATGCAAACTATATATATTTTGAGAAACTGCTTTTATTCTCAAAATGCATCTGCAACTAATGATTTCTTTGTTTGTTATATGTGTATATATCTCGATATAAATATCTGATTTAAATTTTGAATTTTTTTATTCGGCCTATGGAAAGACTCTTACTAAGTTGGCCTTGAATACCGGGTAAAAAAATTTGGGTGGTACCTTTCGAGCTGATTTATCGCTGGTGTGCCCTAAACAAGGCGTTGTTCCAGAAATCATGATTTTTCTGTCTGTGATGTTACCGGGTGGAAACATTTGGTAACACTATTTGTATAGGAATTAGAGTGTACATGGACGCTAAAACTGAATAATTGACATATTGCTCAATTACTTATTTGTTCTGAACTATTTATTCTGAAAATATATATATAGTCAGTTACTTTATATATATTATTGCAAATTCCTATCTCTCTATATATATGCCTTATGTTCTAACTTGAATAGGTATCAATTTTTTTTTAAAAAAAACTGGAATGTTTAGAGATTAAATCTCATTCGGCTTTTAGTTGATGTTATATAAATAACCATTTTTCAGAAAATAAGTAGTCTCGCGAAGGGAATATAAAGGGATTATGTCGAAGATTCATCTTTTAGAGCTCTTTTTGTTACTTTAAGTAAAATGTTTGTTTTATCATATAGAGCATTTTGGATCTATTGTAATAAGTTAGAAATTTTGTCTTAAGTTGTAGCTCGTTGTTACGTTTAGTATAAATGAAGTTTCCTTTAGAAAGCTCTGATGACATAGTTCCTTTATTTTCAGTATTTTCGATTCATAACCATGTGATTGTATTTCCATTGCATTTATTTAAGGAAGCAATTTAAGTCGGAATATTTGTTACCTTAGTGGCAGGTCAATACACTCGTTCCCTACTACTATTTTGGGTTGGGGTCGTGACAGGGGGTGGGGGTTTTAACATAAAAAGCATGGTTGAACGAACGCTTAACAGGGTGGATAATACTAAGCTATACATTTTCAACAAAAATACTATATATATAATCATGTAATTTAAACAATTTAGAAAATATTTAACCATTAACCTAATATTAATGCAACTACCATTCAATACACCCGAACAATGTGCCCATACTCACACTTAACTGTTTCATACCACCCTTTTACCGAGTCTAAAGACTATTTAATCAAATTTTATTCCTTAGACTCCTTTTTATTAGGTTCTCATCATTTACATTCATTATGTACAACCACATTCATTTCATTTCCATTATATTTTCTCAGAATCCTCCAAATATTCGCATATTTTAACAGGCTTCACACCGCCGGCTATGCTACCATATGCTCTGGCTAGTGATTTCTGATCTTTCACCCAGGGCTCCGAGTTGTTCTTAATTACTTCCCGGTCTCATCCGAGTCCATATTTAATATATTTTAACATTTTTACTAATGTCCCCATTACCTCTTTACTTTCACCATATTCATGCCATTACGTTCCTTTATCCGCTTTTCACAAAAACTGACCGATGAGGTCAAATGAGGAATTCCATCCATTATGATACTCTAGTTTTTTCAAAAGTATCCTTTTACTTTTTATTTATCAAAACCTTGTGAAAAGTATATTTCTTTCATCATAGCACCATAAATAGTCACTTCATGTTTCATGACCAACTTTCATGATTTTATATCTGTAAATCATAGAAAATCATGCATTCTTTTTTTTTTCAAAGAAAATTCGATTTCTTAATATTTCTTTTCAAGAAACATATTTAATGTCATGAAGACCATTTTACGAAAATGTCCATTTTTCCCTTATACCCAATGTTGCATCAAACATCTTTTCTTATTCATTTTACAAAAAAATTAGGGTTAATATTTTCAACTTTCTCATTTCAACAAGAAATACAATTTCAATTTCATATATCATGTCCATAATTCCTTCCTTATCATGCTACTATATTTTAAGCATTTTTTAGGGGGTTTCAAGTCTAGAAACCTCTAATATTCAATGAAACATGATATTAACATGAAAATATAACTTCTTGTTTATTTCCTAATTTTTCCACGATTAAAACAACATTTGTTCATCAAAGCTATTCAAACTAAGTTTTCATCAAAATCCCATTTTTGTTGTAAGAAAAAATCTAAAATAAACATACTAGAAATATTTTGCATAATAAACTAATCTAGCATACACTTAATAGCTTTTAAACACATGGAGGAAAACCCTACTTTAAGGGTTGAAGAGGAGAACAAGGAAGATGATGAAGAGAAAAGCTTTAGACTCCAAGAATGATACAAAAGTTCATTAAAGCTAGCTTGAAATCTCCAACTTGCTTAACTCAACTCAATCAAACTTCTACCATCAACAAGTCTTGTAGTGGAGGAATAAAGTATGGAAATGCTTGGTGTGTAAGGAAACCCTTTAAAATA
This sequence comes from Sambucus nigra, assembly GCA_949130495.1. Classification (NCBI taxonomy): domain Eukaryota; kingdom Viridiplantae; phylum Streptophyta; class Magnoliopsida; order Dipsacales; family Adoxaceae; genus Sambucus; species Sambucus nigra. The sequence goes on from OX422221.1 coordinate 44,194,891, forward strand.
TGGTGGGAATAGTAGGGTAATGGAATATTGTCTGTGTGTGTGTAGAGAGAGAGAGAGAGAGAGAGCTCTGAAAATCTGATGGAAGAATGCTCCTCTCTCCCCTCTTTCATCTTATTTAAACCCACAAGACTTGACCCTTTACCTAATGGTTAAACCCATATTTTTATCTGGACCGTCAGGAGCTCGACATCTCAGCAAATTCATGATCCACGTCGCGACAGCACATTAAAATGTGGAGAAAATCCTGATTAGCGTCTGGTCGTTCGAACGACGTGGACCTCGCTCGAACAAGATCCCCTCTCATTCAAATGAGAGTTCTAACGAGGTACTAACAAGTCAAAATTATATGGTTAAAAGGGACGTGAGATTCACCTCATTCGAACTGGAAACACCCCCTCGTTCGAACGACAGTGTACCTCGTTCTAACGTGAGCTTTCCAATGAGATTCACCCCGTTTGAACGATAGCTTCACCTCATTTGAACAATTGTAAAAATCCACTATAACAACTTTAGGCAATATAAACTCCAATACGACATGCATGAAGGCCATGATGATGGTTCAAGTTCCAATATTAATATACAGTTTATGGCCCAACGGCATATACATTATAGGGAATACAATACAAATCTCGAGAGCAGATGTTATAATAAGTAGGACCATTGAAGAGGATAATGAGTCCCATCTCAAAGGGAGCAGAGCTTTAAGATAAGACTGGTATTGATAAAGAATTTTTGTCGATAATGTTGTAATGCAAGATTATTTTACAACGACGAGGCAAGTAGAAAGAACATTAGACTTCCCATTGGGGCTAGTCTGCTTATGTATGTTATGACATTTCCACGAACCATCATGAATGGCGAATGAGAAGAGGAACCTCGATACTAAAGATGGGTGATTTACTTCTCTTTTTTCCGAAGGTTTTTAAGGTCTGATTAAGGTATAAATTCAATACATATAATTGCAATTTTTCTTGATTTGGCAATAACCCATTTGGACGAGCAATCGCTACTTTGTTCATGCCGTTGAGCATGCAGGGATTGAATCGTCCATAAAATGCCTATTCCTAGGTGCTAATGTTGTGTTAAATATCTCACTTGCTTTATTCCCATAAGTGCAGTGCTTGGCTCGTCCTCTTATATGGACTTGACCTCCATTACACCAAAATTGGAGAATTTTCACGGTCCACAAAAGAGGCAAGAGGTTCTATCCTTCGATAGGAAAAGCTATATGTACCGAACGGGAAATCTATACTCATGGGCAGTGATACCTCAAGCCCGTGATACAACATTTTGAGGCGAGAAAGAAGTTGATAACGAAAAGGTAACCCCCGATCGGAGCTGCCTTGGTAGGGTAGGAGCTGAATAGAAGGCATAAGTCAGAGGAATGAGTGGGTAAAGAATACAAATATTAGAAAGATGAGATATATATATATATATATATATATATTAACATAATATAGTAGACCCTTAAATAAATTCAAACCTAGAAACAAAATCAAGCCTATCAAACTGAAAGAATTGAGAAATAGTAGGTGGATTAAGCACTAATAGTTTCCTCAAAAGCAGGATGTAGCGACTTACTATGAATAATGAGAACTATCATTTGGGGCTAATGTATGTAGATGTGATACCTCCTGGTCAGAGTCGGAGAATCACTATTATAAAATGTGGTGATAAACGTAAGCTTAGTGGGGGTTGAACCGACTTACTATTGGTACTCAATTTCTCCTCCACCCGATGTGACACCCCGCCTAATTAAATATCGGGTGATCAGTACTTTATTAAAATTAAAACAGAATGTTTGGTGATTTCATTCTTAGCATCACTGTCGAAAACATTTAATATTATTAACTACCTAATAAATAATTAAGCTAGTGTCAAAATATTTTCCCATTTAATTATACCCAATTAATCCTTTAATAACTTTCCATTCTCTAAGACATAAGTTACTCACATTCCACATGAATATAATAAATACTGGACATGAATTAACTACTGAAATAAATAAGACTGTATAAAACAATCACGTTCCAAGTCTCAAACTAACAAACCATAAAATCCTCAATTGCAATGGACATAAAATGCTAAAGTAAACTGAGTACAATATCTACTAAATGACTGAGAATGGCAAAACAAGCCCCAAATGAATATCTAAAATGGAACAGAAGGAACTGATAGAGGCGTCTAAGGGCAAAGACCTACTACTCCCACAACTGCTGCAGCTCACTAAACGATCCACGCGTATAAGCCTGGTAACCCTGTGGCTGGGCACCTGATAAATAATATAGATATATATATGACAAAAGAGAGAAGAATAGCAAGAAACGGGTCAGAGCCCGAGTTGTAAAAATATTTGTTTGAGCAAGTTTTTAAAACTGCAATTAAGCAAGTATTATGTGCATGTTAGTTTCTAACTCTCATATGAGATTCTTACCTCCTCACTATTATGCACGCCTAAACTACGTCTATCCTAACCTAGTTATCTATAATGTTATCAACTAGGTCATAGACTTATACTAACCCGTATCGCCCATACAATACGTTATTAAAATCATTTATCCCAAAATCGCATTTCATATACGATGTTGTAATAGTTAAACTCTTTCCCACCAGATTTGATGTATTTATCAATTTTACCATGTCTACTAATTTCACACAGAAAATTTTATCCACAAGTACATATATATATATACATAGTCACAACATCCCTATATATATATATATATATATATATATATATATATATATATATATATATATATATCCTGCACCCTTAGGTAAAGACCTCTTGGCGCAATGCATACTCTGCTATCATGCCCCGATGCATCAATCACTGCATAAAGGACAACTATTTTAATCTCTCACGAACCATAAATTCAAAACACAAATATTGGACGCGAGTATAATCCCCGGCCAAATGGGTCACGCACATACCGACACTCCCATTTAGCCGTTGAAACTATCCTACATCTGAGATAGCACGTAACTAAGTTCATATACTCTAGGTATAGGTCAGATATCCCCTCATTGGGTCACTTAGGATAAGACTGTTCACTGCGTGAAAACCTCCTCCCGTTAGCAAGCAGCGTAGGTATGCTATACACACAATAATAATAATCATATAATAGGTATCCCCATATCCTATTAAAATTCAAGGTATACACCCAACCCTTACATGTATTTTCTATACGTAGTATTCTCTCATTACTACTTATAATATAGTTATTTCCGTTATTCCCTCTCTCGAAATTTCCAAGGTTAAATCACCTTTCCAAATATTTAAGGTATTACTCTACGAATATTCCCTAGCAATTTTGCACTATGCTACAATCACCAAATGACAGTTTCCTATCTCAAAATAACTTTGTAAACCTAATTGGGCAAAAATTGTAATTTTCCAACTTTTGGATCGGTTGTTCAAACCAGGTCAGATATCGTTTGAACGACATCTCTCGAGATCCTGTCTCGTTCGAATCAAGCTTAATCTCGTTCAAACGAGATTGTGCGGTATTCTTCCCCACCAGACCTGTTACGTTCTACACCCTTAACAATTTCATTTTCCACCATTTTTAAGCCTAAAACCTCTAAAATAATCAGCCCAAACACCAATCATACAATTCTAATCAACTACCTAACATCTATATATGATTTCCAACAATATATCATCATTAAATCATCACTAATCATCATCAAAATTCGAAATCCCCAAATCTAAATGTCAAGAACCCTAGTTATAAAATTTACATGCAAAACTCTAAATTAAACCCAGATTCAATCCGAAAATTATCATAAATTCATGGACATAATCCTATATACATAAGGAAATCAAACTTTATTCGAATCAGACCCAATTTATGACTAATTCTCCCAAATTTTTCACCAAATTTAATCTTTATAATAAAGGGAATTTACCTCGTCTAACATGAACACAATTATTGCTAACGAAATCAAGTAATAAACGCTCGCCTCAAATTAATGTTCTGATCCGTTGATGAAATTGGTACGGGCTTGCACCTTGTCTTCCAAACTACGCAAAGATGGTTACGATGGTGGAAGATGATGGGTTTTGTACCAAGAACACTTATGGGTTCTCTCCTCCTTTCTCTGTGGTTCTCTCTTTCTCTCTCATAGGGTTGGAACTGACAAACTCCCCTCTTACTCACGTACACTTTATTTTATTTTTCTAAATTTCGTCCATTTTATTTCCTCAAAAATTCAAATGATAAAAATACCCCTACAAGGTGTCGGTTAGGCCTAAAAATATTTCGGAGTCCAAATAAAATAGCCGAGTAAAGTTTTCTGACTATCTAGGCCCTTCCAGACTCAATGGTGCACTCGAAATGACCATACGAGTTACTTAAAAATAAATTATCTTTATATTCCATTTAATTAGTCCTGATACGACTCACACGTGCGTCCCGACTTAAAATGCCAAACTATCATATTTCACATTCCGACAATTTATAAAATTTCATAATTTCATATTGCGTATTCACACAGTAATATTCAATAATTCTCATCAATAAGTATTAACCCTTGGCACGCTAGTTAATATTTATTTTAATCGGATTAATTAACAAATAAATTTCTTACCTTTTTAATTTAATTAATCCAAAAATAATAATTAATCCCATAATTATTTAATATAATAAAAATACGGGGTGTTACACCCGAACGTTTACTTCCTTCTTTCTCGAGGAAGGAATTGATAAAGAGCGGTGGAGAAGAAAAAGGAAGTGAAATCTTGACCAGTTCTTATAGAATTCAAGGGAAGAGTTTTCAAGGAACCAACTCCTGAAACTTCTATTAAGAACGACTTTTGGTCTTAGTATGTGGTGCATCATATAGAGTCATTAGATGCTTTACTTCCTCTTGTTCAGTTATTGATCCTCTAGCTATTTTCGGGGCAAGAGGAACGACCAGATGCTTTGCGAGACTAAAAGCTTCATTTTGTGTTCGGTTGTGTTATTTACCGCAAAGAGGGATTCTCCTTTTCTATTAGAATATTATTAGTTTGCTATTAATTTCGGTCAAGTAAAAGAGAAATCCATTCTGATATTGCTATGTGCGCCACTAGAGCTTTGATCATATGCTTTGACCAGAGTCCATAAGTTTGAATATTCTTCTACATATGCCATGTAGATTGAAAAGTGATAAACCCTCACTAATGGAGTACAAATAGCACACAAGATGAATTATTCAATGGAAAGCTAAAAGAAAAGCGTTAACACCTCCTAAGGGTTGGGTGAGGGAAAGCGTCATTTGTTGATACCTAGCGTACACCGCCACCTAATAACATGGATCAATACCCATTTATTTTTATTACTTGTAGTAGCGCTCCTTCCTTTTATTCATCGCAAATAATTCAATATTGAGAAAGAAAGCCTTGTGGGGCATCTTCAGCAGCGCCAAAAAAGAAAGATGAAAAGTCTTCTTTGTACACTCGCACAACTCACTTACAGTTTTATACAAAGGGGGTCGTATTGAAGGGCCATAAGATTTGAATCATTATGCGTTGGTTCCAATCCGAATATAGTTATATATGTCTCGAGATGATATTCAGGATACAAAAGAGCAGAGATAATATAAATGCTAATTATAATGGAGATATTCTCAAAACTTGAATAAAGACTCGTGGCCATTGTCTAAGATTCCTTTGTGGGATTTTCTTTTTATTCTTTTTTACTTGACTCGACAACCCTCCAATTTAGGACATAAATCTAAGGGTATGTCTGAAGATTTAAAATATAGAAGAGTGACTGCCAATCAAGACAATATTGAAGCACGTGCCTTAGTATCGATCCAAGTGGAATGGGAAAATGAATTCGGGCGCTACCGACTAGTAGAGTCTCATTCATAGAGCGAAACAAATTAGCAAAAGAAACTTTGAAGGAGATGAAATATACACAATACAGGCTCTACCCGAATGATACGATCCGCAACTTCTAGTACCCAAGCTATGTGATCAATAACTCCTCTCCTAGAGGTGAATCCCTTAGGGAGCTTAGTAGTTTATCTCAAACTATGGTATCCTATTTGATAATTTGAGAACTTGTTCGATAGTTCAACAATGGATCATGATTGGTACATCCCACTAATGTGTTAAACAGGGCCACCCATGAGATTTGAGTCTAAGAATTGTCTTGATTAGACTCAAGAAATCTCACACCAATTGCAAAGGGTGCAGAGATTCTTAATCCCAAAAATAATGAGGACTAAAATGCTTTCGCAAATGTCACTTTGATTGTTATGGGTGCGATCTGATTTTATATCAAGTCAATTGATTTCCGCATATTGAGTGAACTTATACGAGTAGGTCTTAGATAATAATTCAGAGGAATTCGCGTATAAGGGATACCGTGGATTGTGATACCCTCTTGATAGACTTATATATTTTGTTTCCACTCAGTAAAACCTGTCTCGCGGATTATTTATGATCCTGGTTGAGTAGAAAATAAGTTACATCTGAGCATCAAGGAATTTATTAGATTTTGGTTAAAATTGATTATCAGTAAATTGATTTAACCAAGATGTGACACCCCGCGCTTTTTCACGCCCGGTTGATCAGACTGCACATGAAATACCCGAGACGTTTAAACAATTTATATCATTCGGCATCAACGTAAGCTGAAAACTTTGGTAAATTAAAACCAAGACGATAAAGAATTGAATAAGAGATGATTAACATAAATACTAAACTGTGAAAACCAAATCCACTATATAAAACTAAGGATTACAATAGCTCAAGTGAAATAAATAGTACAACTGAAACTTCCTCTAACTATAAAATCTCAACTGATATACAAATAAAGTACAAAGGTAACCCTTCCACATAACTCCAAATATTCTGACAGCTATAATGAACCAAGGACTCCAACTCTGCAAATACTTAGCTGGATCGCCACAACTGCAAGTCTGATCGCTCAGTTATGTTAACCTGTTATACAATAATGATACCTGGGGTCAGGGACGTTTTATAATTTGGGTCAGCATCCTAAAGTTGCAAGAATTAACTTTCAATACCAAAAAATAATGATGCATTTAATGCGTAATATATGCCACACATCAACTCTCACATGTAATAAGTATCTCACCTCTCACCTAGGTGCAATATTATGCACATGTCCTAACCCAAGGCATAACTATGCTAAAAGTCTCTATATATAGACAATTAAGCACTATAATGTAACGAACAACTACCATGGAACGCTCCCAGTTGCCTAAATAGGATTTCACCCCAAGGCCCACACATATATTCTCCTTAATATATTCTTAGTCTCAATAAAGTAATGCTCTATCTGTTTTAATATCTTTTAATTAAATGAATTATCATCTTAACTATAAGAAGATATATGTCACAACTACATACCCTCAATAAAGGAATGTAACTAAACACACATATAAAAATAGAACCCAAAATACTTACGCCCGCAATGTCGCTCACAATGGACATACAAGTAAACCACATAAAGTATCTAACATGCCATAAGGTTCATTATCAAAGTCTATCATTAGACTACATAAATTCTTACGTAATGTACATACATGTATTTATACCACACGCAGACATCTAGCCTCGGTGTCCATCTTATGCCTCTATCAGCAAGTTCGGAGGAGTCCCTCACCTAACTGACTAAATAAAACACACATAATTGGGGTGTCACTGTACGGTAACACCACCTACTGCCCATACCCAAGCTATGTAGATGGATCAAGTCATCCTATTTCTCTCATCACGGAGAGGTGACTCCACTACGACAGCACATCTAAGCCGACGTATGATACACGGTCTGATGTCGAAGGCAACCCCAACCAATAGATTCACCACGAATACGGGCATGTCCACATAATCTCATTGTGTGTATATATATATATATATATATATATATATATATATATATATATATGTACGCAATATATATAGCCACAGGTTAACGCATGCACTCAAGCGTACCCAACCATCTAGGTCCCCATGTCATTGGATATTTATTTTAAATACAAAACTAAGTTACACATATATATACAAGTAAGATCTCGCATACACTCCACTGTACCCCAAATCAATCAAATACCTAAACACAGGATTATTCTTATGTTCTTAGGATCATCAACTCTAACCCTTATTAAATTCGATTCTTAGTGATTACGTCTCTAAACTATGAGTACATATATCTATGTATATATATACACTCTTTTGTAACATACATATATGTTTCGTTAATTTAATTGCTAAATTAATTCCATGGCCTATATCCTTTCAAGACCAAAATTAATTCTTTCAAACACTTTAACTCGTTACTCTCTAAGCTAGATATACCCATACGACCATAGGATACCGCTCACTCAGGTGTTTACCCATTCTAACCAAATCTTAACACCAAATCAGAATAGTACAAAGGTCATACCTCTAACCTACATAATTATCTTCAATATTAACCAAGTCTAATCCATCACTAAATTAGATGTAATCCTAAAGGAATGTCCCAACTAAAAATCACAAAATCCAACTCTCGATCTTGCGCACCTTTTAGTTAGAAAAATCATATCAAATAAAATAAAATAAAAAAATACGAAATCAACACCCACGCCCTTGTCTTTTGATTCTGCACAACCTCGAAACCTTGCCAAAGTCGTTAGAACGATAAAGGGATCTTGTTTAAACTAGAATGACGTTGTGCTTCGTCCCCAACTACAAAAATCAGCCCCTAAACTATGCAAAAACATCCATTAAAGTCCCATTAAGGTCTCTAATCAAATCTCCATCATACCAGAACCTAAAACTAACATCTAAGGGTAAGAATCCTAATGATTTATAATCACAACCGTTGATTTTTAGCATAATACGAATCAATAATGAAATTAAACAAAATTTCTCAAGAACAATTTATAATTCCTAATATCTTTCAATTCACGGTTCGTTAAACATGAATTCGATTAAAAAGTAATTGCAGACCTAAAAATGGATTTCAACATAATTTCCATTAGTTATTCAATATCAATTTCGGGTTTTATCACCAAAGGCCTAACTTTCAAAGTGAGATTAATTACTATTAATCATAATTAGTCCCAATCATAAATCATCATGTAAATTAATCTCCAACATAATTAATAACCCAAATTCGTATGAGAAAGCATGCTTATAAATTAAGAAACATGTTATTAAAGATATTGCAAGAAAATTCTTGCCTTAGAAGATGATTGATGACTCCTCCTTTGAGATTCTCCTCATTTTCTCATCTCCAAGCTTGTTAACTTCTTCTAGAAGATTTTTGGATGCTAGATTTAATTATAAATGAATATAAAACCTAATTAGGTTGACTTTTTAGGTTGTAACTAAACTCTCCAATCCTATATCTCCCCATAAGTCCTAATTTCGGGCCATTAAAAGAGCCCCTACTACTACCCGGAATATTCCAAAACCTCTCATAAAGATATACCTACCCCCCGAACCAATTCAAAGTAATAAAAATACATAAACGGACATCCGTGTCACCCCAAAGTCCAGTCTAAACGATACGACCCATAAGTCACAATAATATCTCTCAACGTCAATAAAACGGCTTGATTAATTATTCTACACGTATATGTATCTCACAATCATATAATTAATATCACTAATTAATTATTACTAACACATGTAACAAAAATCATACTGCATGTAAGATTTGATTATCATTAAACTTATGCCAAATCATTATTACTAAGCCACGCAAGTAATAATTAGTCCCATTTATTAATTTATCCTCATTTAATAATTAATAAATATAGTCCACGATAATACGGGGTATTAGATTCTCCCCCTAATAAAGGAATTCCGTCTTCGAAATTTGCTAAAGCATAATGTTAAAGCGTAACCCGCATTAATATCACAGGCTTATACACAATTAGCTCACACCTGTATCCCAAGAGATAAGAGAAAAAGGCTCACATACACCTACTATGGTGTGTCACGACTGGGGCACCAATACACCCTTTACCACGTGTACACACGCATAAACATCACGTATGTAACACACATATAAACATAAAGGAATCGACCACACATACCATGGATGACCATACAATAAAGGTATACTCAATTGCCCTACTAATTATGACACCACTTTTCTTGAGATTGACCCACTTATTCAACTAGTGGTGCAAAAATCTCTAAGTGCCCTTGACGTTGCACTCCTTGGACCCGTTGGCCTTAACTCATATAATATCTCACCGCTCGTTGCATTATATCATCACACAAGTAATTTCCAACGTATTAAACTAAACGTCATAGGTACCAAACATCTCTTAACTCCCGACACTTACTAAGCCTCATGTGTGGGACTTATCGCAAGCGAAATCCAAACATGGAACCCTCCCGATACACTATTGCCTAGTTCAGTCGGTTATCGAGATTTGTTGGACCGAAACTAAACACGAAATAATTCACTAACCACACAATTCTCAACTTGTGGTAATTGTAACAAAAGGCTCACCCTTCCAAGAGTGATACCAAACCGCTTTAAGTTAATTGATTTAGTAATTCTAAAAACATCATGATTTTCTTAAACATACGATAGGACACCCCCTATATATCAATCTTTAAATCTAATGGAGTGCTTAATCACTCGTAAACCTTTAAACATCTAACCATGCCAATAAGTGTCTACTATCACTAGTTGCATTGACAACGTTACTATGCTAACACCATACGTGACCATACACAACTTCATGTAACAAAGGCCATCACTAGCCATAAAATTCTCAATATAACCAAAACATTTATAATACAAACGCTTCTTATCACGCATACCCTTACATACTAAGATAAATCCATCATTATCTAACCATCCCACGTAGTCATCGTAAGTATGCCACCAATGGCATATAATCCATATAAGTACTCCGAACTCGAAAATAACCTCTAACAAACATACCCATGTCGTAAGCCAAAATCAATATCGTCATCAGATTAACTATAAAAATCATTAGTGGGACATTGCCATCGCCCAAGAATAACTACTAGAATGTATACGGAGTGTATAGAAACCATCAATCATTCAACCCTCTCCTAACTCACAAATAAGTGAAAATGATGTAGACGTTTACTCGTACACCACTATCCAACATATAGGTAAAAATATATACACATAATTTACCCGTACATAATAAATCACGTAGTCACTTGTATATGGAATGAGGTCTCTCACCACAAACACTAAATCGTAATGAACACCAACACAAAATCCATGTGTTTACATCAACATTCACTCCGCATATAAAGAGACAACTCTCAGCAAAATCATTATGCCTAAATAGGGAACATAACTATACAATAAATAGATATTATGAACATCGCTCTTCATTATATCCTAGATCCAAGAATTAAGTCAATAGCCAACATAAGATCCTCACATCATTGCACCTACTCTTGATAAGGTGATACTTCCCAAATCATGCAAAACTTAAGACTATAACCCCAATGCTAGTAGAAATGCCCACCATATAAAATCTATAAAACCTTAATCGAACCATCATTGGTTCTACTCTACCATATTCAGAATCCACATTCGGCACCTATAAACTACATGGCTATACTCCACACGTCATAGAAGTCGGAATCACAATTTAGGAGTTCTCTCTCTTGGATCAACTCGCTCTTTCGTAACATCATCTTCTATTCTCCTTTAATTATCCCAAATGGTGGTACTCTCAATCTTACCTTCGTAATCATAACCCTTAATTGTAACACACTCTTTCTTTGAGCCCTTGGAACTTACTTGTTCATAAACCTTATTCATAACTAATACATCAACAAGATACCAAGATACATGCCTATAACGTACAAGCAACTCCATCCTCGTATAAATATCTAATTAAGTTTTATCAACTTGAACCAACAAGAAAATTAATAATTTCCTCTCTAATTTCCACTCACTCAAGTATACTATAATTTATTTTTAACTAGTCTTCAACCCAAATTTTGTAACCACGCGGTGATCCTACTCCTAGGTCCAAACATTCTCACATTATCATCACCCTAATAACAAGCAAATATAGTAGCACAAATGAACCTTGCTCAAATCTGAGTGCAACACCAATTCCACTCTGTAACGAAACTAATCCACATATAAATTCATCATCAAAGTTTTTATATTTTTCCACAACGAATCAATCAATTTCCAACTCTCTTAGGTGCATAAACTTTCATAAGTTCATTCAACTAGCCTAGGTTTCCATCACCATCCATATTACCATAAGCAGAACCCAAAACTCCAATCTCAAAACTCAAATTCCTTAATATCCCCTAAAAACGGACTTAACGTGAAACACACTGGCTAACATGTGCCTACAAATGTCTATAAGTTGCAGACTTTACCCCAAGCATGATAATTTCCCATAATCATCCTACCAGCTATGGTGAAATGCATTGTCCAACCACTCGTACTATACTGGACCATTAATTCACAATGATCTTCATTCTTAAGCTTCTCTAAGCTCGAATACTCGTGAAGTTTTGCCAACGCTCAAATGGTAACGAACGATGTCAACACACACGTTATTACAACACCAACGTACAAAATCTTATAACAGGATCTTTACACACATCAAAGAACACTCAGAAGAAAATAAAGATAACGCAACATAGATCTTAAGGACACCAGAACCTGAATGATCTGATACCAATGGTGACATCCCGTGATTTTTTATGCTCGATTGATTGAGACACATATGAAATATCGGAGATGTATGAACAATTTATATCATTCTGATATCAACGTAAACTGAAAACATGGCAAGTTAAAACCAAAATAATAAAGAATTCAATAAGAGATGATGGACATATACTATTAAACTGTGAAAACTGAATCCACTATATAAAAACAACTGATTATAATAGTTCAATTGAAGTAAATAGTACAACTGAAACTTTTTCTAACTACAAAATTCCAATGAAATACAAATAGAGTACAAAGGTAACCCTTACACGTAACTACGAATATGCTAATAGCTATAATGAACCAGCGACTCCAACTCTATAAATACCTAGTTGGATCGCCATAACTACAAGTATAATCACTTAGTCATGTTAACCTATTTATACAATAATAATACCTAGGGGAAAATATTTTATAATTTTGGTTAACGCCCCAAAGTTGTAAAAATTAACTTTCGATACCAATAAATAATGATGCAGTTAATTTGAAATACATTCCACCCATCGACTCTCACATGCAATAAGTATCTCACCTCTCACTTGAGTGCAATACTATGCGCATGTCCTAATCCAAGGCATAACTATGCTAAACGTTTCTATATCTAGACAATTAAGCACTATCATGTAACCAACAACTACCATGGAACACTACCAATAACCTAAATATGATCTCACTCCAATGCTCTCTCTCTCTCTCTCTCTCTCTCTCACACACACACACACACACACACACACACACACACACACACACACACACACACACACACACACACACACACACACACACACACATATATATATATATATATATATATTCTCAATAACATATTCATAGTCTCAATAAAGCAATGCTCAATCGTTTTAATATACTTTAATTAAATGAATTATTATCCAAACTACCGGAAGAAATAAGTCACAACTACATATCCTAGACAAAGGAATGTAACAGGCTACACATGTAAAAAATGCAATCCAAATACCTACCCCCACAATGTCACTCACAAGGGACATACAAGTAAACCACATAAGGTAGCTAACATGCCATAAGAGGTGTGTGTGTGTGTGTGTGTGTGTGTGTGTGTGTGTGTGTGTATATATATATATCACACGAAGGCGTCTACCCTCGGTGTCAATATCGTGCCTTTATCGGCAAGTTTGGAGAAGTCCCTCACCTAACGGGATTAAATAAAACACACATAATTGGGGTGATCACTACGCAGTAATACCACATACCACCCATACCCAGGCTATATAGATGGATTCGATCATCCTAATTCTCTCATCACGAAGCGATGATCCTGAATGTACGATATAAAATAACAACCTCCACTATGGCAGCACATCTTAGCCGACGTATGGTACATGATCCGATACCCATAACCGATAGATTCACCACGAGTACAAATATGTCCACATAATCACATTGTGCATATATATATATATATATATATATATATATATATATATATATATATATATATATATATATATATATATATATATATATGCACACAATATATAGCTATAGGTTAATGCATACATTAAAGCATACCCAACCATCTAGGTCCCTACATTGTTGGTTACTTATTTTATATAGATTTACAATCTCTCAAAACCAAGTTAAACATATATATACATGTAGTATGTCACATACATTCCAATGTACCCCAAATTAATTAAATCCCTAGACAATGGATTATTCTTACGTTCTTAGAATCATTAACTCTAATCCTTATTAAATTTGATTCTTAGTGTATTGCGTCTCTAAACTATGAGTACATTTATCCCTATATATATACACACACTTTTTCGTAACGTACACTTATGTTACTTTCATTTAATTACTAACTAATTCCAAGACCTATATCCTCTCAAGACTCGAGTTAATTCTCTTAAACACTTTAACTCGTTACTCTCTAATCTCGATATACACATATGACCATAGGATACCGCTCACTTGCGCATTTACCCATTAAAACTAAAATCCTAACACCAGATGCGAATAGAATAGTACAAAGGTCATACCTCTAACCTATATAATTATCTTCAATATTAACTAAGGCAGATCCATCACAAAATTAGATGTAATCCTAAAGGAAAGTCGCAAATAAAATCACAAAATCAAACTCTCGTATCGCGTACCTTTTAGTAGAAAATCATATTAAATAAAAAAAATAGAAAAATACGAAATCAACCCCCACGCCTTCGTCTTTCGATTTTTCAAACTCGAAAACTTTTCAAAGTCGTTTGAATGAGAATAGCACCTCATTCGAACAAGAAAGCACCTCATTCAAATGATGTTTTAATGAAAATGATGCTATACTTCATCCCCAACTACGAAAAATATCCCCACAACTCTCTAAAAACCTCCATTAAAGTCCTACTAAGCTCTCCAATTAAATCCCCATCATACCGGGACCTAAAATTAACATCTAGGGGTAAGAATCCTAATGATTTCTCATCATAAACAACATTTTCAACATTATTTCAATCAATAATCAAATTAACCCAAATTCTGCAAGAGCAATTTATAATTCCTAATATCTTTCAATTCACGATCCATTAAACATGGAGTTGATTAAAAAGTAACTACAAATCTAAACATGGATTCTAACATAATTTTTATTAATGATTCAATGTCGATTTTGAGTTTTATCACCAAAGTCTTAACTTTCAAAGTAAGATTAATGACTATTAATCATAATTAGTCCCAATAATAAATAATCATGTAAATCAGTCTTCGATATAATTAATAACCCCAAATCGTATGAGAAAGCCTGCTTCTAAATTAAGAAACATATTATTAAAGATATTGCAAAAAAATTCTTGCCTTAGAAGATGATTGAAGACTCTTCCTTCGAGATTTTCCTCCTTTTATCCTCTCCAGGCTTATTAACTTCTTCTAGAAGGTTTGTGTCTGCTAGGTTTAATTAGAAATGGATAGGAAACCTAATTAGGGTGGGTTAGGTTATAACTAAACTCCCTAATCCTGTATCTCCCCAAAATGACTAATATCGAGCCCTTAAAAGAGTCCAAAATGCTACACAGAATAACCCCAAAAAAATACATAAATGGACATCCGTATCACCCAAGAGTCCAGTTTAACGATACGGCCCACAAATCATGATAATATCTCACGACTTAATAAAATTACATGCTTAATTATTCTACACATACAAATAGTTCGCAATCATATAATTTATGTTGTTAATTAATTATTACAAACACACCTTACAAAAATCATAATGCATGCATTATTTGTTATTGTCTTAATTATACCAAATCATTATTACTAACCCATACAAGTAATAATTAGTCCCATTTATTAATTTATTATTCTCACTTAATAATTAATAAATATAGTCCATGATGATACAGGTTACTACAGGTATTTGACACTTAACGTGGGGAATCATATTATGTACTATGTACCATAATCAACTTTGAAAATAAGACCTCACTTTATCCGAGATAATTAATTTGGATAAAGTCATAATTATTTATTGGAGTTGATTATGATTAAATAGAGAAGGAAGTAAATTGTGATAGTTGTAATTTGAGACTTTTGAGAATTTATTTGGAAGCTAATTTAAATATTTATCTTGGGCGTAGTACATATACCCAAGTAGTTAGTTCCAGACTCTCAAGAAACCCAGTTTAGCATAATCCCACCTTTTATACTTGTATATAAAGGTGTGGGAAGGTGTTTTAAGTATAATGAGTTATCATTAGAGTTTGAGAGGGGTGAGATAAAATACGATTCACATTTTTGTAAAGAGGCCTAGAGAGAGACTACCATATCTCAATTAAAAGCAAGGGTTTTCATCTCAAAAGGTGCCCATACAACTGCCTGGCTATAGGGATTATCATACACTAGAAGATCAAAACTTTACATAAGGTTATGAAAGCTTTTGGAGATCTAAAAGAAGTCAACACTTCATCTTCAACAAATAATTTTCTCCCCATCAGATTATAACCGGATCCGTAAAGTTATTATATTTATAAAATCCTTGGTTTAATCTTTAAACCTAATTATTGATTTTCTTTTTAGTACATGATTAATCAAATATCTTAGGGCTGAAATATTTTTGAGTTTTAAATGGCAATCCTAAATTAATTTCCAACAATTAGTATCAGTTGTCCAATTGAGATTAATCATGTTTTGAAAAGGTCCATGTTATTCACTATAAAATCCTAGTTTTGGCATATTGTATGATTGCACAATCTTATGCATGGGGTCGTACTAGCATGGTTTTGCATAGATACTATATTTATATCCATTCTATCATGGTTACATGTGTTTATTATCCTACAGTGGTTTGTCCATTGTTATTTTTCGCTCCTAGATTCGATATGGTTATAATGATTATGTTTTTATAATTACTTCATTATCTATGTATTTAAAGGCGATTGTGAGGGGATGTAATGTTTCTTTATTGTTAAAATCATGTATATATGAGGGTTTAAGTGTTTGGAAAAGTTTTAAGAAATTTGGGAAGAGTTGTGGCCATTTCTGCATAAATTTGCGAAGTGGAGAAAAAGTTGTCAATATATGTGATTCGGACCGATTCGAAATCCACGATGGATAGATCAGAAAATTGGATCGAAATGATTTTAAGCAATATCGATTTGATTGGGAGCATGCAATCTTGGATGGTTGTTTATGGTGTTTTTCGATAGCTTTTCTTGGTGGTTCTTCCTCATCTCCCTTCCCGACCAGGTTGGATTAGTTTCCAAAAGGCAAGTTCTTCAAGAACTTTTATTTATGATGGATTCTACTTTAAGTTGGACTCTCGTTTAAAGGGAAGTCTTATACAATAAGGATTATTGGGCTTAAAGAGTTCTCATTTGCATGTGTTTTGAGCATTTGTATGTAGGGATATGTTTAGGAGGTCCCGCCTTAAGATAATTTAATATCTCATTTTGAATTATTCGAAGTTGATATGGGGGAGGTGAGACAAGTTCATCTCTGTTGCATAATTGATAAGTATATGTTTGAGCGATTGAATATTGTTCCGCCTTGAGATAGTTTGATATCTCATTTAGTTATGTATATATAAGGTATTATAGTTAAGAGATCGATGCATCTCAGCGGAGACAATATATTGAGAGTCATATTATCGAGGCTCGAGCTCATGAAAAGGAATCGTTATAGAGCCTACATACTAGTGTGGCCACAAGATCAAAGCCTATGTAGTTTGATTATTCACATGCTCTAACCTGATATGTGTGTAAGTGTAGACTTGTTTTAGGACGGATATGGCTGATATATGGAATATGATAATTGTATTGAACCCTAAGATGATTGATATTGACACATAACCTTATAATAGTCGGGTGATTACTAGCAAGAAAGGGTTGTCCTTCAGACTAGTTTGGGGTTGTAGCATGAAGGATGTAATGTGTTAATCATCCCTCGGTCATAGAGGTTGAAGTTGAAGTCGATGCAGTTTAAAGTGGCGTTGTTTGCATTCCGAATAGATAATATATCATTAGGAGTATTACAAGGCTTGGGCTTCACGATATTAACTTATTATATCACTTACATACCCAAAGAGACTTGGTATCAAATTCAATGTAATTTCAACAAACGGGGTATATTTACAAATGTAAGTGACGGGATACTGGGTATGTAATATACAACATTACGGTATTTATAGAGCCTATTCCTTAATATATAATTTCCATTGTGTTGGATTGATATATTTATTTGTTAAAATAATATCTAATAAGAGGTTGAGGTTTGACAAGTATTTAGATTTGAAAACACATACTCGGGTATCGTCGCATGGACGGGCTTTATTCGATTGGAGAAGTGGTGGGAGCTTAGTGCCCTAATCCGTCCTATAAGGCCAACGTTCCCGCCCTTAAATCGCGGATTGATAAATCCGTTGCCAATTCGGCGTGAATGCGCGACTTTACAAAGTCAAAGGCGCGAATTCATATGGTCAAACACGGACTAAAGAAAATTTGAACTAGTTTTGCTTTTGCTCCCCTTTTAAAAAATCGGGCCAGAATGCAAGAGAGTCCAGAATTTTATCTAGACAAGTGCATTGGCCCAACAAGAGTTAACCCTTATTTATATACTCAAGTCATGAGCCTTTACTTCCCATCTTCCGATGTGGGATTTCATGTTTAGCCTAAACATTTACTATATGTTATAACTTATAAGCCTTGGTTAATGGAACTGATATGGGATTTGACCATAATGACATTTTCTTTTGTTCCTACTGATATGCGTGTAATGGAAGTTCCCACTTTCATTTGTCTTTTTTATTTATAAATGTTATAAAAAAATATAATTATTAGAAGGGTCAATTATGTAATAGTCCCTACTATAAATATATATTTTTTAAAAAGGACACATATTTTTAGTTTAACCCATTTAGTCCCTCAAGCACTCAATCTTCTCTTATTTTTAGAGGTCCGCGCCAGCGGCACTCCCTTTCCAAAATATGTGGCAAAGGACTTTTTGAGGCAAAATAAAAAGGCTTGGACTAAATGAGTATTAAAAAATGTTTGAGGGACTATTTGGTATATGTCCCTTAAAAGAAATGAGGATATTTTGGATATATCATATTTACAGTTGTAAAAAAATATGTAATTAATAATACAAAGAAAGCTCTCTAATTATTTAAAAATTATAACTTGTTTGTATATTAGATAATTTTTATGGTTAAATTAAAAATACATTATACTCTTGTATAATTTTGCTATAAATGAAAATTTAAAATATTACTTTCATAAATGTATACTCAGATACACATTGACTTTATATATTAGTATCCACTCGACAAATTCCTTCTAAATATTTGATATTGTTTTATTAATAATATTAATCTATTAGTATTTATTATGCTTATATATATGTGTGTGTACTTAAAATCATAATTATATATTAAAAATATTTTTTATATGTTAAATACACAGACGCACTGGTGGCGCTCTCAAATCCAAGTAATTTAAAAATCGACGCATTGACGCACTCGCATTCGCCCCCGCTCCCTCTCCCGCATCCGCATTAGGGCACTAAGGGTGGGAGTAGTCGTATTTTAAACTTTGGCTCGATAAAAAGTTTCAGATTGACTCGACTCACGAACACTTTCCTTATAATGATTTTTAAAATTATGTTTTCATATTTTGTAATGGTCGTTGTGACAATTGATCAACATTGTTTTAACACATGAGTATGTCAAGTCAATTAACAGAGGTATTTGACTAGAAACTAGGTTATAAAATATAAACGATGTAAATTGCATACCTGGAGCAGTAAACGGGGGTCGTGCTAAAATCTGTGGACATATATGTATAATTTATTACAATATATATAGGGGATATTGCCTTGAAATTTGGTCAAAGGTTCTTTACCCTTGTGGCAAATGCAGACTTTTTTATAGGGGAGTGTATAGATTTTCTGGTGTTTTTCAGTCAGGCAAAGCTTCGTCTAGATATCTTGATTTTTTTTTCTTTTGTGTTTCTAGTTGTGCACAACTTCGGCTAGATGTGTTTGGTTTTTCAAAATTTTTGCAGATGTTTGACTCTATTTAGGACTCGGAAGTGACTTCGTGGAAGTATAAGCTTTCCTTTTTAGGAGAAAGCAAATTTTCTGAAGTACGAGCTCCCTCGGGATTTTTGAATGAACCTAATTATCTCATATGCTCGGAGAAGAAAAATGTTAGAAAATCAGGGTTTTGGGGCTCTTAGTGATTTTTGTAATTCTCTCCGTGATTTTCGAAGTGCTTAAGATGATAGGTGCAGGCCTCCATTTATATGAATCTAAAAGATTCCTTCTATCATTTGGTAGAATTATGAGAGTCGTTGTTTTTAGATAAGGTTGCCATGTGGGTGGCCAAAATAATATGCTATAACATGGCTTCTACCAATCGGTTAAAGATCTCAAAGCCTTTTGTCGATCGATTAAATCTCCTAGAGATAGTTTTGGGGCATTTTTATAATTAGTTTCCTTTTCAATTTTGACCCTAATAGTCTTTGTATAATCTATTTTTGATCTTTATTGGTACCTTTTTAGGGTGGTTTTTTTTCGAGACTTCGATGGGGATGGGTTTAGGGTCCGAGACTTGGGGGAGGCTGGGTTTAGGGTCGAGGACTTAGGTGAAGTCGGGTTCAGGGTGCCAAAGGGTATTTGTACCCACGATAATGCGGGCAAGGAGAGTTTTAAGGCATTTTTTAGGTGTGATAGAATGATCCACACCCCTATTGCAGATCGGTGTGTCCACATAGGCGGTCGACTAAGAGCATGAGCCCGTGGGCACTCTTCGCCAAAATCGAATGGTCCAAAGTAGGTTTGACCATCTTTGGGGGGAGTATGGCGCCTATAGAGGGATAGTGAAAAACCCTAGGGTCATAAGTTGGATTTTTTTAAATTTTGGTGGATTTTTAACTTAACAGCACAAGGTTGTTCATGTCGATCTAAGGGATTTAGCCATACGAAAGTCGAATGAGGGGTGGGTTGATCGAACAGTAGAAGGATTCACCTTCTGAAATGTATTTAATGCAGATTCAGGTTTCAATTTATGGGAAGTCTCCCTTATCGTCTTTGGCATTTCTTATCCCCGAGGAAATTTTCTAACCTCATTTGGATACCTATTACGTATATCTATTTTCGTGGTTATACTCATTATGGATAGAGGAAGTGGCTTAAGTTTTGGGCTACTAGATGCCACATCTTTATTGTCATTATCGGGGAGTCTTTCGGTGGGAACGTGAGCATCTTCTTCAGCGACTATTATCCCAGTAGTGGCACATGATGCTACTTCACTTTCCTTGGGTTCCGTCACTCAATCTTTGTTGGTGTATCGGGTTGGTCATTTGCACACTCTTGGTGCTACCATCTGCCTTAATAGTGGTTCTTTATGGGGAAGACCAAGTGGTACATATTCATTAACGTGGCTCGAATTTAGGGATGTTGGTGTCGTCTTTGGACCCCGCCCTTTTTACAACTGATATGAGATTTTTGAGAGTCCCTTTATTCTTACATCTTCTTTTTAATTTTGACTGAGTTTTATGTTTTTTATAAACTTTTAGTAGGTATTGGTTGACGTCTCCCAGCTACGGGAGATGCTGACATGCTGGTTGTTGGCCCATTTCTCTTTAATCTAATTGATTGTGGAAGTTATTAGGGATGCTGATACAGACTATCTTTAGCTGTCAACGGGCTTGATCTTAGGTTCAGACAGTTTTTCTTATCTAGTTGGGGTATCCACATTGGGAGTGAGAGTTAGAGTGCCAAATTTAGAAGTTGTGGCTTAGGGTCGTGCTTTCGATTGTTTCGGGACAAGGCCTTATGCCGGATAATAAGGTGGTGATGATGTTTTTGAGTTGGTCTTTTAGGTGGGATTTGATGTAACCTCCTAAAAGACATTTTTTTTTTTATAGTTTTGTGATTTTTTTGGACGTTGCTATATAGGTAGTACGTTCCTATATGAAGGACACGAGTAATCCTCGGTGCATTTGTGCTTTGTATGGGGATTCTCGCTTCATACATCGATGTATAAAATAATGATATTCCCCCTTTCGAGGGACTATTTTAATATTTTGTTTGACTTTATTTTATGCATGAATGGCGAAAGTATTGACGGAATCGAGCCACAACCCTTTTTCATATGTAAGTAATAATACTAATACTAATACTAATACTAATACTAATACTAATACTAATACTAATACTACTAAAATAACACGAGGGGAAGCATACCGAAAATAAGAGTGCCCCGTCTTTTGGGATATTTCTTTTTAGAAGAGAGAGAACTTTATTTTCTTGATGGTCAGCCGCTTGTTTGAACGAATGCCAGAGCGGGAGGGGGAGGTCCTTTTTCCTTTTGTCCGTAATGAGGCAAGAGCCTTTTGGTGTAGCTTTAGGGACTGAAGTACCGTCCTTCTGTCAAGAATAGGGTGCAATTTTTACGATGGGTCCTTTAGTGAGTCTCATCGATTTGTATTGTCGTTTTGAGGGAGAGAGATTCCATTTACTTTCTTTTGAATAGGCAAGAGCCCTTTTTTATGTAGCCTTGGAATTTGAGTGCAGTTCTTCTCATTAAAAAAAGGGTGTTGTCCTTTTACGGGGAGCCTTAGTGAGTCTGTCTGCTGTGATGATCAACGGGATGTGATGTGTTAGAGAAAGGTATTTGGTATTTCTTTCTTGGAGGAGAAGTGTATAGGGGTAGTTTTTTTCTCCTTTTTTATTTTTCCATACTATTAGCCCTTATGCATTGTTTAAATAAGGATGACTCTGGGAAGCTTTAAAAATGCCTTAGAACACTATTTTATTATATGACACTTAGGATTTTAGATCATGCCGATTCTTTGGGAGTAAGGGCACAATGACCATAGATATAGCTTTCCAGTAACGTGGTTTTTTTTTTGTGTTTATTTATAGCGGGCGTAGAGTGACATCTTGGGTTGCCTATGTATCTCCGATTCAAAGGTAACAGTTGTCCCACAATTTTGAACGTCTATAATAATAATAACATTAATATAGCGGAGAATGAATTCTACGTAATTCTCTTTAAAAAGGGATAAAAATTACGAGCTTAAAGTGTTTTAACTGACTTTAAGCGAAAGGTGAGTGACTTAAGTGGGCCTTTTGATGTAGGGTTCAAAATGTGCATGGACTTGCATAGTCCCCCCTTCCCCTGACGATCGATCATTCAACCCTTTTCCTTTTCATCCTAAGCAGGGTTAAGGAAAGAATTTCTTCAAGAGTCGAGATTAAAGGGTCCAAAAAACGTAATTCCATTGATATTTGCTAAAGTAGTCGTCCCGCCAGAATTTACTTTGGTGACTGGATATAGTCCTCTCCAGTTGGTGAGAATTTACCTCCGGGAGTTTGATGCAAACGTCTTATCAAAGTCTTCTCTTTGCACTTAATTATAGACTCGAGTTATAAGTCTTGCATTGTTCTGAGCAATTACACTATTCTAATTTGTTTTATTTTTATAGACCCATTTGGTGCCAAATACATTTTTATTTTCAGGACATGAAACAAGTTCCCACATATTGTGTTTTTCAAATTGAAGCAACTCCTCCTGCACGACATTTATCCAGTGTTCATCTCAAAGTGATTCATTCACATTCTCGGGCCTTATTAGAGAGTTCAAGCAAAGACAACTAATCTCAATTTTAATTTTAGCTCTTGTCATGACACCTTTATTAGGATTTTCAATAATTTTTGCGGCATCATGATTAACATTAACCTAGTATGGTAGGCCAAATGATCAACCTTAAGAACGATTGTATCATGGTTGGGAAATAAGGTGTTCTTAATGATAAATAATCATAATTATTAAGTGAAATTAATTATGATTAAATAAAGAAAGAAAATAAATTACGGGGTCATAATTTAGGATTTTTGAGTATTTATTTGTAATCCAATTTAATTATCTAGAAATCTCTCAAAGTAATGAAATATTATTTGCAAAGTTCATATGATACATAATATGAATTCGTGCGTTATGTTTCCAATACCTTCTCGATTAAATCAAGAGCAAGATGTACATAGTTCGACAATGTGTCTATGTCAACAAGATATTCTACTTTATTATTTACATATCTTCAATATTCGTAGTTACATTCCCCTTTTCCCCAAGAGACATGTAATATAAGCAAGTCTATTTCTATAGTCTAACTTTTAAGGGCTATATACTCAGTCATGTAATGAGAGAACTCAAGAAGAAAGAGAATGAATTACTAAAGAGAGAATTTATATTACTTAAATCCATTACTTTGGTAAAAATAAGATAGATCCCACTTTGTAATTTGGGTGACACTATTTATACACTCCAACTACTCTCTCTCTCTGGCTTGATTTATTTTCCCATTCTCTATTTTTATCTTTTCTAGATTTTCTCTCTCTTTGCTCTCTCCTAAATCCCCTCCCTCCTGTTCGATCCCCAATTCCCACCGTCTGATCATAAGACTTTGGCCCAAAGAAAACCCCTTTCCCTCAATGGGGAAGTGCTCATCCCCATAGAACACTACGATACTCCCCCCCACCCCCACCCGTCAATCCTCCTTCACCCACTAATCGTGCCGTCAAGTCCACCCCCACCCGATCCTCTGCCACCTCCCCTTGGCCGTCACCGTACCCTCACAGCGTCGTCTCTTCGTCACTCCCCAAGTCAACCCCGCTCAGATTCGTTAAATGGTCATTTCCACCGCCGTCACCGGAAACGGTATGCTTCTTTCTTACAATTCTAATGTTTCACTTTATAGAATGAAATACATAAACATAATTGTGTAGGTAGACTAAAAACACAAATTATAAGTTTTGTGCCAAATTATAAATTGTAACCATAAATTTCAAAATTTTTAATCTTAAATTTCAAATTTTCTAACCATCATTTTATAGTATGAACTTTGAAATTTGACATTTCAAAATTTGAATTTTGAAACTTGAAGTTTGAAATTTGAAATGCCAAATTTCAAAGTTCATACTATTTAAATAGGTATGGGGTCTAAGAATGAACCACACACAAAACATTGTTACCATAATGGATATGGATTCTCCAGACCTTCATGGCTCAAAGCTATTGATTACAGGCACTTTGATTTGGGATGCCACATAACGTTGCAAACAATCAATGAAACTCGTTCAATGGAGAGATTACCACTGGTAAGTAGAATAATTATAAATTTCATATAATTCTTATGATATCGTTTTATGTATCATTTTTTTTTCCCGTTTTTAGGTAGTTGCATTTGTGAAATAATTGCAACACCGCAATATTGCCGAAACAAGCGTGTTGTTGAAGGATCCAATCGCTACGCTTCGAGCTATTGTTAAACCCAAAATATTTTATCGTGACAAGAAGTTGCTAAGATTTGTGTTGGAGCAGTTGTGATACTAACGGAATGCCGTTTGATCAACCCAAATCCAAAGCGACACGTGTTACCAATAGATAATGAAAATCTGCAATATGTGATCGTGGACAACTAGGGATCAAGCAGCCGTGTAATTTCAATGTTGTAATGCAATTACGAAAATATGTGACTCGCCATTCCGACATGTTTATTCACTTATAAAACTACAAAATTACATGCCCGTTTCGTTTGTTTAAATACATTCTTTCATCCTTCCTCATCTAACACCACTAACATCAAACCACATTCGCATCTAACACCACATGATAATCCTGAAAATGAAGACAAAAAATTAATAAGTATTAAAAAATTGAATAACCAAAACGTGGACAAATTACAAAATAAGTCAAATTTTATATTGCAAAGCTCTCAATTTCCATGAATTTTTTTGATTATCAGATAATATAAGTAGGAATATAGATATTTTTCAGTAGATAAATTGTGTATATTAAATACAAAAACATACAAAATACAAGATTTATTGGCATGCAAAATTAACCTATCACATATACTTTTCGAATCAGAATTTGCATGAATAAAATTTATGATGACAATACTTTTCATGCCACCTCTTTTGTATGAGACACCCTCTAGGAGAAAACTTGTATTACTAAAATGCTTTGCTTGGATAAAAATAAGATCCCGTTTTGTACTATTGCTGACACTATTTATACTCTCTAACTCCTCTCTTTCTCTTTCTCTCTCTCTCTCTATAACTGTTGCTTGATTCACTTTCCCATTCTCTATTTTTATCGTTTCTAGATTTTCTCTCTCCTAAATCCCCTCCCTCTTGTCCGATCCCCAATCCCCACCGTCCGATCACAGGACTTTGACCCAAAGAAAACCCCTCTCCCTCAATGGGGCAGTGCTACGGTAAAACCATCCCCACCGAACACTACGATACTCCCCCACCCCCCACCACCACACCCCCACCCGTCAATCCTCCGTCACCCACTAACCCCGCCGTCAAGTCCACCCCCGCTCGATCCTCCGCCACCTCCCCCTGGCCGTCACCGTACCCTCACGGCGTTGTCTCTCCGTCACCCGCCCGGTCAACCCCGCGCAGATTCTTTAAACGGCCGTTTCCCCCGCCGTCACCGGCCAAACATATAAAAGCTTCTTTATTAAGAAGATTCGGTGGGAATGGGAAAACGGGTTTGGAGGGTCCGATCCCCGAAGACGGAGCTGAAAACGGGTCGGGTCAGAACAACAACAACAGTAATAATAGAGGGGAGATGTTGGATAAGAATTTTGGGTATAATAGGAATTTTGGGGCAAAGTATGAGTTGGGGAAGGAGATTGGGCGAGGGCATTTTGGTCATACTTGTCATGCCAAAGGCAAAAAAGGGGACTTGAGAGATCAACCTGTTGCTGTCAAGATCATCTCCAAAGCTAAGGTTTTGTTGTTTCCTTTTTATAATTACACGCGTACCATTTAATTACACGCGTTAGATTTGGACTCATTTTATGCGACTGACTAACGTGTTTGAATTGTATTGCATTGTATTGGTGTTTTAAATGATAATAAGTGACGGGTAGGGGGCCTCTTTTTATGTATTGATACAAAATAATGGCTTCAATTACACGCGGATTTCGACTCATTTTATGCGATAGACTGGCGTGTTGAACTCTATTGTATTGTATTGGTTGGTGTTTTAAATGATAACAAGTGACGGGTCCGGTGGCAAATTTTTTAAAATTGGCATCTTATTATGTATTGATATAAAATAATGGCTTCTTTTTTATAATTACCCGCGTACGATATAATTACATGTGTACCATTTAATTACACGCGTAAGATTCTGACTCATTTTATGCAACTGAGTGACATGTTGGATACGATATAATTACATATGTACCATTTAATTACACACGTAAGATTCTGACTCATTTTATGCAACTGAGTGACATGTTGGATTGTATCATATTGTATGGGTTGGTGTTTTAAATGATAATAAGTGATGGGTTGGCAAATTTTTTAAGATAAGCCTCTTTTTATGTATTGATGATACAAAGTAATGGCTTCTTTTTTGTAATTACACGCGTACTATATAATTACATGCGTAAGATTCTCACTCATTTTATGCGACTAACTGACGTGTTGCATTGTATTGTATTGTCTGGATTCGTGTTTTAAATGATAATAAGTGAGGGATCCGGTGGCAAATTTTTTAAAATAGGCCTCTTTTTATGTATTGATACAAAATAATGGCTTCTTTTTATAATTACACGCGTATTATATAGTTACATGTGTAAGATTCTGACGCACGTCTGACGTGTTGAACTGTATTGTATTGTATTGGTTGGTGTTTTAAATGATAATAAGTGACAGGGCTGGTGGCAAAAAAATTAAAATAGGCCTCTTTTTATGTATTATACAGAATAATGGCTTCTTTTTTATAATTACACGCGTAAGATTCTGTCTTATTTTATGCGACTGACTGACGTGTTGGGATTGTATTGTATTGAATTAGTTGGTGTTTTAAATGATAATAAGTGACGGGTCCGGTGGTGAATTTTTTAAAATAGGCCTCTTTTTATGTATTGATACGTGTCTGCATTGGTCATTTTTTTAGTAATATTCAGTGGACCCATGTAGACTTCAAGTACGAACCATTAAATATTGTTATAAGAGCGCCCTTTAGACGCACACCAAATATTGAAGTTTTGACATGTCGCGTAGATGTAAAAAATGGCGAAATTTGAATTAATTTGAGATACTTGATGACTTATGGTCTTAGGGGGTGTAGTTGAATGTTTTTTGTTTGATGAGTGATTGTAATGTATTAATGTATAGAAATGTGATATAGTTTACGGCTTAGGATTTTTTGCGACTGAGTGACGTGTCAAAAGGAGTTGAAATATGTTTGACCCTATTTAATGAGGGTTATCGTGACATGTGATCAGTTAAAATATGGATAACTTATTAGAAATTGAGGGATTCGTTGGTGAGTCATTTGAGTGAGTTAAATGATCTTAGAACTTGTAGTTTAATTATTTTTTATTTTTTTGTTTACAATATGGGGGGTTACTTCAACTTTAGACCCGATGTTTCAAAATTTGCAATGTTAATGTTTCAAAATTTGTGTAATTTTAAAATTGCACGAATTTTGAAATATTGGGGTTAACATTGCAAGTTTTGAAATATTAGGTCTTTAATTAAAAATGACCCCAAACATTAGAATTAATTTTGTATTTATCCAAAAATTAACGGATTCTAAATGTGTGACATTTCACCATTAGGGTTAATTTTGCATTTTGGGGCGAAGTATGACTTGGGTAAGGAGATTGGGCGAAGTGCAAAAATTATAAAATAGGTAGCTTTGGTACGTATTGATACAAAATAATGGGTTAAACATATAAGTTATAACAAATAGACTATTGCCCAATGCGATCGCCCACTTGACATGCACCAAATAATGCGGATTTCACATGTCAGCTAGTCGTGAAAAATGGCTTGGAATACTGAGACATTTGATTGATTTGAGATATTTTACTTATGATCTTAGGGCGTGTAGTTGAATGTTTTTTGCTTGATGAGTAATTGTTACTTTATTTATTTGATAAGTATGTTTGACGAGTAATTGGTTTTTTGTTTGATGAGTAATTGTTTTATTTT
Organism: Sambucus nigra; assembly: GCA_949130495.1. Classification (NCBI taxonomy): domain Eukaryota; kingdom Viridiplantae; phylum Streptophyta; class Magnoliopsida; order Dipsacales; family Adoxaceae; genus Sambucus; species Sambucus nigra. Next base: position 44,224,083 of record OX422221.1, read on the forward strand.
TTTATTTGTTATCTTTTAGCATTGATCAATTAATAGTGGTGTTGGCATGAAGAATTGTGTTTTGGGGATAATTGTTGATTTATGGAATTTATGTTGTTAGTCCGTAATCCTCGGTCTAGATGGGATTTAGGGGGTTGGATAATTATTGTCCTTAATGAGGCTTAGAGTGACAATAAACAGTTGTTGTTGGGGATTTAGTTTATATTGTGGGTTATATATTTTTTTAATGAGAGGCATATGTTGTTGGCTATATGATGTTATCTTTGGGAGTTAGGGCATTCAGATTATATGTTGTTAAGATTTGGAATCCTAATAATGGGGTGTATTCATGTAGTGATTGAAATCAATAATTCAAGTTTGGGGATAGTTGTATTAGCATGGAGAGTTGACTTGGGACTTTAATGTAGTAGTCGTTATCTACAAGGATTTTTAGGATAAATGATGTTGAGAGGAAGGAAAGGTTGTGATAGGTTAGGGATTTAAGAGTGAATCGGATGATTGGGAAAACGATGAATTGTCTAGGGTTAGTTCATATAATGAGACACTTTGGGAATTATAGAGTGAGACATGGGGTTTATGTGAGTGACGTGTATTGGCTTCAATGTAATTAAGGTAAATGATATAGAAGGTTAGGTTTAGTATTCTACCACTCTCGACAACTATCTAATCTAGACAAAAGTGTATCGGGGAACGGAGGTTCCTTGTTTGGATTTCATTTATGAGACGTCTCACTCATGAAGTCTAGAGAAGGTAGGAGTTAGAAGTCTAGGAATAGTAAGTCTTATAGGTAATTTAGGTGTTATGTTATGAGTATTGGACGGACATGTCAGAATGCGTTCAAATATGTTTGACCCTATTTAGTGAGGGTTATCGTGACATGTGATCGGTTAAAATATGGACAACTCATTAGAAATTGTGGGATTCATTGCCAAGTCATTTATGTTTCAACCAATGACATTAGTTGTTATGTTTGGTTAACGAAGTTCTACTATGTCAAATTTGCATTGGTTGGTGTTTTAAATGCTAATAAGTGGACCCCAAACACCAACGTGTGAAAAAGGAGTCGGAACATTGAGTTGACCTAGAATTACTTATAAACCTCAACATATAAAACAAAGATTAGTGAATTGTTCTTGGGTCTTTTTTTAAAATTTTTTTGGGTTATTAATGATAATCTCCAGCGCTAAGGTTTTGTTGTTGTTGATGTATTTTTTCGATTTGTTTGAGTTAATTGAACTTTATAAGAAATGCTCTATATAATTAAATGCTTGAAAAAAGGCCTTTTAGTCTTAAATCCCATAGGCTTGGGGTTGCGCGGTCCTAAATTTAATATGACTTAGTTGCGGTGTAAATTTTGTTAAAAGGATAATTCTAGGCCGAAACAAGATTTTGAAACATTTTGTGACGTGTTGTGTCCACAGGGACCAGACCCCAACCAATGCAGACACGACTCCTTAGTGTGTCGTACAAAGCTTAGAATTACTTTTTCAAACTAATAATATAAGTTTTTACTTGTATCACAATGCGATAGGGTCATTTATTACTAAATTAAGACCATCTCCAAGGTAATTTGCAAAAATTCTCCAGTTCTATTTTTGCTCCCTCAAAATGCTCCAAACTCCCTAACAATGAGAAAAAATGGCAAAAATGCTCCCACGACAATCAAACTGCCGCGCGACGGCTAAAAAAAGAAATTAAAATTACTAATACAATGCAAAAAGGCGCTAGAAAAAGCTCGCGTGGCACTCCAAGTGCTGCGCGAGAATGTGGTTTGCTCCTCCTAGGAAAGCAAAAGCGGAAGCATTTTGCTCGCCCAGACCAAAATTAGTAGTTTGTTGCAATATAGTTAAAGGCTTAGGATTTTGTCTCATTTTTCATTACGTCCATGTAAATAACTAGGTTCTACAAATATGTATCCTATAAACTTCAAATATGGAGCCTGGATTAGAAAAAAGAAGACTGAATTGATGAACTTGAAATAACTTGGAAAGAGCAGTTTGTAAGATGGCATGTATCGAAAACCTTTGCAATAAACTATTGACGGTTCATGATAAAAAAAGAAACTAAACCATCCAATAGTCCCCTATCCTATGGGCTCGCTGAAATCATTTTTTTAGGGGGGGCTGAGGGGTAGGGGTGATTTTTGTTGTTGCTTATTTTAGAAGATATTGTAGGGATATTAGTTTACTATCTTTTATCATTCACATATTTTTTTTGTTATTCACTTTTTTAGTTATTTACCTTTTTTAGATGTCTTCGTGAAACTTGTTTTCCCCTTTGTAAGCATATGATATACAGAGTCATTTATCACTGACATATCTATCTTATTAGTTATTCACTTTTTCAGTTATTTACCTTTTCTAGATGTCATGGCGGGAGACTCGTTTTTCCCCTTTGTACTTGGCATATGATGAACACGATTATTTGGTGAATGAGATTGCGAGAGATAAACCCTATTTCTCGTTTGTGTTGATGGTGTTGTGTGCGTTTGCATTAAATTCGTTGTCGTTATATGTTTAATATATTGCATGTCAATGTGGTTGGGTAACTAGAAAGGATAATGATGGTTGAAGTTTTCTTAGTTGGGGGCATTTTGATAATTTTTTAGAGTACATTCTTAGTACCTACGGTAATGGATAAGTTGGTTACAGGTTTTGTTTAGTCGTTGCGACTGCTGAAATTGGTTCAAATCGTAGTTAGTTAGTAAACACTCAATTTTGATCTAGGTTTTTCCTTTTACTAGTACTAAGAAGTTCCTTTATTCCTATGCTATGAAGAACGGACACTCTCCCAAGGCAGCGAAACCTATTTGACATGTGTCGGACGCTTGGACACTTTGGGGACACGTTTTTTGGACAAGCGAGGGGTATTGTTTGTAGTATTTTGGAAACATAAGATGGCGTCATATGTTTAATAATTAAAACCATTGATTGTAAAACATAAAAAAAGAGAAGAATAGACCATAGTCATTCACAAAAAGAATAATCTGGACTCAAAAGTTTCAAACAAATCCCAACTTTTGCAAACCATATTCATTCCATTTCCAGGATTGAATTTTATTTAAGTTTGTATGGTGGTTGTTATTTGATTTTACTGAATTTCATGTTAAGTATGTTATAATTATATATATATAGGAGAAGGATCACAAGTGGACCAAAAGAATGGACTTTTTAATGGACTTAACAAAAAAGACTAATAACCCACTAATTTTAATTCCTTGGTGTAATGAGTCCGCGCCAGCGGCACCCAATAACCGAGACTTATTAGTCTTTTTTGTTAAGTCCATTAAAAAGTCCATTCTTTTGGTCCACTTGTGAACCTCTCCCTATATATATATATTTAAAAAATATATATTATACGTATCACAACAAATCGTATCCAGTACCTCGCAATGGCGGGAGCCTCGTGCACTGGGTTTGCCCTTCTTCGTGTATCGTGTATTCCGAAAATATATATTTTACATATCCCAGCAAATCGTATCCTACATTTTTGAAAAATCATGTATCGTGTATTCCGAGTCGTGACGTATCCCGTATCATGTGTTGAGTCCGTGCTTCATAGTCCCTATGTAAGCAAGTTTGTATGGACAATTAAATAAGTTGATGATTATAATTCTCTGCAATTTCGCTACCTTTTAATTGGTGAGACTATTAATTTCTTTTAGATAAGGCTCCTACAAAGCTTTAGTGAGATCTAAGCTTTTCTTCCCATATTTTATTACTCTTCTGCAACTTTAAACTTGTATATCGATCCCCACAAAATCTTTTTGCAACGAGCCCGATCCTTTCCTTCTACAAAAACCCAACCCTTGAAACTTCAAACAACACAAATGGATCATATTACTGTTTACAAGCCCTGAACAGCTCAAAATTATAATTTTTTTACGCTAAAACTAGTAGGGATATAATCAATTTCAAAGCCAAATCTGATTACTAATTTCGAGATCCGAAGTCAAATGTGAAGTACGTGGATCTTAGACAACTGTATCGGATTTTGAGTATGTTTATTAATGAACGTGTCCAAATTTAAACCCAATATGAACAAATAGAATGTCAGTATTTTGTTTAAATGTAAATAAATTTAGTATACTAGGACATATGGACTTTGGCACCTGTTTGATATGGTGAAACTACGTTTTGCATATAAACTTATATGTATCAATATTACCCGGAACGTGGATTGCTTCCGTGCGTGGTAAGAGTACGGGTATGTGGTACGCTACTATGCGCGGTATGGTGCGTTGAGGGTGGGCTTAATTGAGACGTTTCAGTTTGTAAGTGGCTTGGAATTATTATTTGGATCGTTTTTGTACCATGTAAAGTGTATATATCCATATCTATATCTTTATATATATAGGTAGATAGATATAGTTCACCCAAACACACATATTTAATCCTTTTATTTATTTAAATTAGGATTTTGTGTTAGGCACTTAGTATTGGAGCATATTCATTTTTGTAGATCCCCTCCTGATAGGGGATGGAGCATATTGAGAGACCTTTGTACTCCTTTTTCTTTGTTATTCTTTGCTTCTCTTCAGAACAAGTATAAGCTAATTGAAAAAAAGAATATAGCTTCTCTCACGAGTAGTCCAATCAGGTCAATAGCTCTAAGTCCATTACTTCTATATATATGGTATATTTTAAACCTCTAAACTAATAGTGTGTGTATGTATATATTGATCTGTTTAATTTGGATTTCTGAATGATCAACTCTGAACCAAACCAATCCAATCAGTTGTGAAATTTTCAACTCGCCCTAGTGCCGTACCTGGTATAACCAAACTAAACGAATAATTTGTTCTGTTTATCGGATTAGGAGGATTCCTGTGCACCCTTAGACCACTGTTTGGGTAATCTTATTTCAGGACAATGGGACATGGTACTGTTGTTACTTTTTCCCCTGTTCTTTCTCCCTGGTGTATGCCACACGGTTAATATAACTGCTTATTTATCTGACGTGAACAGATGAATGTGGTGGTGGTGGTGGTGGTGGTGAAGGTGAAGGGTAAATGATTGCAACTTTAGTGCTAAATTATAGGAGATTATTAGAAATCATAATACATTAGGATGTATTAAATTGTTTCCTTGTTGATCTTTAATTCCTTTAGTAGTTTATTGCTATATAAGAACTCTAGGTAGTTAGCCTTAAAATTAAGGCCTTTGGTGGCCCTCTCTTGTATCCATGCATGAGTTTTATGAATGAGAATATGGAATGAGAGAATTCTTATATTCTACGCCGACTCAGAAATGCGACACAACACACTGATGTGTCGTACCCGCATTTTTTGTGTGGGTCCACTACCGTTGGAACCATGCTAGAGCCAATACGGATGTGACACATCAGTGTGTCGCACCAAATATGTCGCATTTGTGAGTTGGTGTAGAAGGACTCTTATCTTAACAATCGTGCAAGAATATATGTATCAAAATAATCTTGCACGAGGAATGGAAACATATAAAAGGGTGTGTTCCTTTATTCCTTATCTGGGTATGCTTGTTGGTATGCATTTGGCAACAACAAATTCTTTATACACTCCAGTGTCTAGTGATGCCTTTTATGTTAATGCACTATTTGAGATGTTCAGACAAGATCAGCCAAAGAATATATATTTACTGAATCTTCGAATGTGAAATGAATCCTTGGATTGAATATCTTATGATAAAGTAGTATATTGGTCATTCTTGACGACTCCCCTTGCAAGTGAAACTTCTTACTGGATTTGCATTGAGATAGTGACACAAGATGCTACAATTTCATATCCAAATTAATTTTTCTCTGCAATCAATGGAATCAGATCACATGATGGAGTCGGAGGTTGTGAGATGTAAACGAGAAAAAGGTGGAGCCCTGCGGGTCGAGTGTAGGTGGGTATTGAGAGAATAATCAAGAGAGATTTTAGGGGATTGATTTATGGGACATTTATTTTGATTAGGATTATTTAGCTATCATTATCATTATCATTATCTTTTCCCTTCCTATTTATATATTTATATCCTTTTTAGTATATTTTACTCAACAAGGATTATTTGGTTATCTAATATTAAGAAAAGGAGAAAATTGGAATCTCTTTCTTAAATACATTTCCCGTTTTGTCATGAAAATCATATAATTATTATAGCTAGATTTACATATGTAATAATTAAATTTTCAGTTTCTCGGTTTATCTATGTTTCCGGAGTATGAATTTTAATTTGAAAGTAACCGTCTTGTTTTGTGTTTCTTCACCACATAAATTATGTATCTAAATTGCTTAGGATGGCTGGTTTATGTAAAGCTTTCCATGAGGGACGTTGTATAATACATAAATGACAGGAACATGGTTGTGTAGGATAAGTCATTTACCAAAGAGAAAAGATCATTCAATGTTTTATTTGGTGACACTACCTGAGTTGATATTGGTGATTTGATTAGATAATGAGTGATTTTCGTTATTTTCATCTTTATCTTTTTTACTTTCCATATTTTACTTTCCATATTTTGGAGTTTTGATGACCGAGTCTCGCCAAACCTATGATTAAGGAGCCTCAAGGACTTTGCCGCCTCATGTAAACACTCTTGATGAATATAAATATTAGGAAAAATTGCATCTAGCCCGCTTCAACTATCTCAGGTTTGGTCACCCCCTCAATTAAAATATCTCACAAATTCACTCTCTTGATTATCAATTCATTGCAATTAAGCCCAACAATTGGGTTGCCTCCATTTTTAGGGGTAAATGGATATTTGTACCCCTTAAAAAAAATAAAGAAAATAAAAATCAATTAAAACCCAAAACTAGAAGGAAAAAAAAAACATTAAACTCTCTCTGCAACCATTTTCAATCCCAAATTCAAAATTCAAAATTCAAAATTCAAATCCTCTCTCTCACCATCCCATCCATCCACCTCCTCCACCAGCGACTCTTACCCGCAACCACTCACCCCACCACTGTCCTTAAATCTCCCCGCCCTTAGCACCCCACCGTTCACAATCTCCAGCCCCGAACATAGACTACCACCAATCGCAACCCACTGGCACCACCGCAAGCCAAAGCATAACACTACCACCCTCATCCTGTCAAAAACAACAACCAAGCAGCAAACCAAATACCCGATTCAAAACCCAGTAGCAAACCCAAAAATTATTACCATATCGCAGGAGTTCTTTTTGGTTTCAAGTGGGTCAGATATGGAGAAAAGCAGGTGGGTGGGTATTTCTAGAGGAATTCATGGGTCGACTCGAGAACCAATCAATTGGTGGTCACTACACCTCTCTCTCTCTCTTCGATATCTGTTTTCCCAACCCACCGCCTCTCTCTCTCTCTCTCTCGCGCGCGCGCACACACACACAACCAACCAACCAAACTCACATTGTTCGATCATTTCATCGCCACCATTTGGGTTTGAACTTTCTACTAGATTTGATTTTGCGAATAGTTTTCTACAGCAGATTTTGTTCTCGACGATTTGTGGTTCAGGTGACGAACCAATTTGGTTCAACGATTTGTGTCTCAACTGCGATTTCGTTTAACGAATTGTGGCTCAACTCTGATTTGTGGCTCTCCTTATCTCTTTAGTGGTGTTAGCATGTGAATGCAGGTGGTGTGTGTTGTGACGGAGGATAGTGGTGGGAATGCAGGCGGCTCTCCTTCTCCTCTCTCTTTTTTTTTTGGTTTTTGTAAGGGGTATAAGTGTTCATTTACCCCTAAAAATGGAGGGAACCTGGTTGTTGGGCTTAATTGCAACAAATTGATAGTTAGGGAGTAGTTTGTTGTGTATTTTAATTTAGGGGGACGATCCGTAAACCCGAGATAGTTGAAGGGGGCTAGGTGCAATTTTCCCTAGATATTATGATCCGAATGAGATTGTATATAGACGGACTTTACTTTTGTGCTGACATTCTGAACACAAACTGTTCGAAAGATTATTTACGTAATATAATACAAGGTCTGATTTTGTTTTCCCACCAATATAAACAGTCTGTATATGGTTATTATACCAAATTGGAGTGAAAAAAATGTGACGTAGCTTAGATCCCAGCTTAACAGAATGAGAGGTAATATATAGAGACATAGAATGGAGGGGAAGAATGTAGTGATGAAATGGCGAGGATAGAAAAGCTTGGGCTTTGTTGTTATAAAGGATTTGTTTACTCAAAACTGTGGTGCCAATTAAAACAACAACATAAGTTAGCTTCTTCTTTACTTTAAAAGATGTGCCAAAACATAAGTTAGAGGTGTTTGTACTGATAACCTTAGTATGCATTTGTCTCGCGATATCTATGTCTTAACAATCTCTTTTTGGCAGATGACTACTGCGATATCAATTGAAGACGTTCGTCGAGAAGTGAAAATTTTGAAAGCTCTATCTGGGCATAGGCACTTGGTCAAGTTTTATGATGCCTGTGAAGATGTCAACAACGTATACATAGTCATGGAGTACGTCTCTCTCTCTCTCTCATGAAAAATATGATTTACATGAACCAATGTTTTAAATTGCGGTCGAGCAAAATGTCGTGTTTTGGTTCAAGGCTTGCGTCGTGCAAATCGCTTCGCGCAAGCAACTCGTGCATTTCAGTTTTTTAATTAGAAAACATATAAAAATTTAAAATAAATAAATAATAAATAAATAACATATTAAGCTGAAATTTGTACAATAAATAACATTTACTGAAATATGTAAATAAAAAAGGGCAACATTTTAAACTGTTTTTTTTTTAAAATAAAAAAGTAACATCTTATACTTTTGTAAAAAAAAAACAGAACTTTTTAAACCGAAATTTGTAAAGTAAAAAAACTTCAAATTTTAATAATTGAAATATGTAAATAAAAAGGTCGCATTTTAAACTATTTTTCTTAATTAAAAAAGAGTTACATTTTAAACTGAAATTTGTAAATCTAAACTAAACAACATTTCAAACTGAGGTTTGTAAAATAAATAACATCTTATACTGAAATTTGTAAAAAAAAAAAATAGCATCTTAAACTGAAGTTTGAAAAAAGATAAATAAATACCATTTTAAACTGAAATTTGGTAAAAAAAGGCAACATTTTAAACTGAAATTAATTTTTTTTTTTTATCGAATAAGTAACATAAAAGCATTAATAGGTGACATTTAAGAGTGAAAATGAAAGAATATATGTATGAGATGAACTTAATTATAAATACACCAAATATGCTATTTTTTTGGTCAGGCTGACATTTTTTTTTCCTTCTGATTCTCTAGCTTGATTGAAATGTTTCTGTATGATTTCTTAATTTCAGGGTATATAGTTTTTTGTTTATATAAACTAATTCGAGTGGTATTAGTTGGTTGATCTTGTAAGGGTTGTATTAAGTTTTTCTTCCTCAATATCATGCCTATCTTCCCTTAACTTTTATTCCTAACAAGGCTTTAATTCTGTTGTATACTCAGATTGTGTGAAGGTGGAGAATTACTTGACAGAATATTGTCGAGGTAAATGGAAGTTTGTGATTTTTTTTTCACTCTTGAATCGATCCCGTTTTGAGTTTATGACACGCTTATCCTTCACTGCAGAGGTGGAAGATACACTGAAGAGGATGCAAAATTTATTGTTGTACAAATTTTAAATGTTGTTGCGTTTTGTCATCTTCAAGGCGTTGTGCACCGTGACTTAAAGCCTGAGGTTTTTGATTCTTGAACTTGATATCTTAGGGTGTGTTTGGGAACCTTACTTCCATGCCTTAGAATTGGATTTGGAATGAATAAGTTCGAATTTTGAATTTTATTTCTAATTCCAATTCCAAAACATGGAATACAAGAGTGTTTATCTTTTCCCATCTCTAAATAAAGTAAGGATATATTGATCACGAGGTTCAGGTGTGTTGACTCACAATTAATGAACTTGTAGGGGGTACCTAAAATACTGAATGTTTCCCAGAGGGGTAAAGTTGACCCCCCCCCCCCCCCCCAAAAAAAAAAAAAAAAAAAATATATATATATATATATATATAACGTTAACTCCTTAGCTTAAAGGGAAACATGATGATAATTATTTTGACTCTTTAGAAATTAATGACGATATGGACAAGCTAAAAACAGTTTTTTCAATAAGTCATTACAATTATTAATGTAGATACATGAATAGAGATACAATTACTTTTATTAATGTAAATACAAATACACTTACTGACTAGCATGCAGCCCGTGCGATGCATGGGCGGTTTATAAAGAACAAAATCTCTTAAATGTGTTATGTTTACATTACAAAGCTCAATCAATTAAACATAAAGCACTTTGGGTTCAATTCCATATATTTAACTTTTGATTATAATTTCTCATATTTTACAAAGAAACTAAGTTTTAAAAATGGAGGAAAATAACGAAAGACTAAGAAAAGAAACATTACAGATAAAAACGTAAGTGTAATTGCATTACGACATATTAATAAATGTATATGCAAGAACAAGTACAAAACATTATGTGCCATAATGATAATATTTAACGCATCCCAAATGTAAATTAAAAATATCCAAGAAATGCATTATTGTTTGGAATAATAAATTCAAATTGCTAATAGGGTACTACATGAGATAACTATGGCAAACTGACCATTACAATAAAAAAATCCATGCATAAACTTCTACGGTTAAATGACGTAAGCCAAATATTCAATTGCTACATTAGGGTCATTGCAGGAAAATCCGCTGTCAAGTTCTCAAATTCAGAATAGTCACAAAATTTTTGTGGTTCAACCCAAATTCAAACCAAAAAATCTGTTAGTGACTCAACCCAAACTCGAGTTATTCTAAACCAGTACAAATATATTGTATAGGAACTTACTTACATTTGTATATCTATGAATCTATATATATTGCGGAGAAAAAATCTTCACAATTTACATATATTACAGACTTCTTTGTTAGATGAACACCCCTATTACTATCTTAAGTCATTCGAAAGCAATAAACAATAACATTTGTGAGGAAAGAAAACATAAGTGACATCTATTAACATTATATAGAACCTCTTTCATGTGTTAACTAGGTGGCAGGAATTTTTTGATGTTCAAAAGTTTCTTCTAACGGCCTGCTTAAGCTGAATATTTATCCATGTCAAAATAAAATTCTGATAGTGCACTTTTGGATTCTAGCCGTTGAGGTGAGACGTTTTTTATGAGGGGTGTGATATCTTTGAAAGCAGAATTAAATGTATCCTACTTAAAAAATCTTCATTCACTAAATTGCAAGATATCCAATGACTTACATGTTACCTATGTCCTCAACTATTAATCATGAAAAACTCCTTAAAAAGCCATATAGGTTCTTAGTAGTAACCCACCATCCACAAATTGAACTGAAAATGCATATATAGATATGTATAAAAGAGACCTAAAAACATCCAAAGAGCAAACCAAAAACTTTACACATTCAAACTCGAATAAAATCCCTAAAATAAACTTGTCTCTTTTGAAATCGGAAAATTTGGGTATCCACCTGTAATAAAAATGAATTTTCAATGTACATCCTCAAATTCAAGTTGAAAAAAAAAACTCAACAAAAGAAACAGATCTTAAAGAATCAAATCTGGGATGTGATATATGCATGTATTCAAGTTGAAAAAAAAGCTCAACAAAAGAAGCAAATCGTAAAGAATCAAATCTGGGATGTCATGTATAAATGTACAAATATCGGCAAATTCCGGGGAGTTCCTTCATCGAGCTAAAGTATAAGATTAAGACAAAGAAAGTAAGAACTAAAAAGAAGTGAATAGCGAAGCGATATGACGCGAGCATAGAAATCCAAATAAATTCATCCGCAGAGCTTTCATAAATGTTGATTATTGCTGTGAAATTCTGTTCCTAATTTACATCCTGCATTAAGCCAAAGTAGATATTGAATAGAAGCAATTCAAATCTGACAAAATAGGATACATTGACATTCATATTAGTAATACAATAGAAGTCTTTCACTTGAAGTAAATGTGGAATTATAAAATATATTTGTTGAATGAATTACATTTATGTCAATGCGCCATATTATTGATTCGTGCTCGACTATCAGAAAGACTCTTTCATGATGTTTAGTTTTGAACCGTTGAAATGAAAAATTTAAATATAAAAAATTAGCAGAAATTAGAAAGATCAGTCTCTAATGAATATTTTCCGTTTAAGTAATCAGTTACACGAATTGTATATAAAGATGAATATAAAACGCTCGTATTCATGTAATCATCTATATTTGGTTTGATCTATTTGATGCGAAAGAACTTTGAAATGAATGGCGTGGAACACTACTATATAGAATGGGAATGAAGAGGAATGATAGAATCAGAAGTCATAGAATATGTCTAAACCTATAGAATCTGGAATCAGACTGTAAAATATTGTTAGCAACACCTACACTACAGCACCAATATCTCATAATTAATTGGGATATTAAGAAAAGAATAGGATGGTGTAGAATCTTCTAAATAAAATCTCCCTCCATGCTTATGAATAAATTATTGCAGCCATAAACTTGATATAGTAGACTATTTGTGACAGTAATATAATGTCAAAGTAAAATATAACTGGACAGAATAAAATTTTGATAAATCCAAGTGCTCAACAATATAATAACCAAAAGGGCATTCCGAAAAGGCAAAAATATTCATATAAATATACATTGTACCCACTCAAACAGCAAAAACATCTACATTTGGAGGTGATGTGACAAATATTTAATTTAGAAACAAATAATTACAGATACTGAAGAAGGGACAGAAATTACCTTCAAAAGAATGGATCTATAGTCCTTGATCATTGGCAAAGCTGAGTGAGAAATGGAGGCGCATTTTTTATCGTCATTAATGGGACGAGGGGAGAGAGATCGTAAGAGATTTCAATTTTAGAGAGGAGAGGACGGGATTTAGCTGGCCATGAACATTAACTCTTACAGCTGGATTTAGCACTTTTCATCTGTGTGTGTGTGTGTGTGTGTGATATAGAAAAGAGTAATTGTTAACTCGTTTAAGAGGATAGAGAAAGGGAGGAGAAGAAATGACGGTGGGGTGAGAAAATATGAGGAGTCAGCCTCATTGGACTTGGACGTTTTGGTTTCAACAAGCATTCAAAATTAAGGAAGCCGAATAGCCTTTTAGGCAATGCGCGGGTTTTCTCCGAGATGGAATGAGAGAGAAGGAAAGAAAATGATTCATTATGCATTAAAGAGAAAAAAGGATGGGGAATGGAGGTGGTCCTACGTGGACACTCTATCTATTGAGCAACCTTTATTGTTATCTCCCGTTTTATAGTATGAAAATAGATGTAGGTAGAGTTACAGTTGCAATTGTATCTACATTATTAAGTTTAACTTACATTAATAAGTGTAACTGTATTGTATTCTTTGAATTTATCGTTAATTAATTAAAAAGTTTATGGGTTTAAGATATTGTATCTACATTATTAAGTTTAACTTACATTAATAAGTGTAACTGTATTGTATTCTTTGAATTTATCGTTAATTAATTAAAAAGTTTATGGGTTTAAGATACCAACAAGATTATTACTTGAACGGATCATATATAAATAGACTTTTAAGGGATTTATTAGCTAATACCCCTAGCTTAAACTATCATATTCACAGTGTCCATTTTGCTCATTATTACTACTCTTTCCATTGCTTACATTACAGAATTTCCTTTTCACCTCTAGAAGTGAAGATGCTGATATGAAGCTTATTGATTTTGGTCTTTCCGACTTTATCAGAACAGGTACTTGTCAAAGATTATACTGATTTTTATTTGATATCCATTTAGACATTCACGCCCGAGTCAGTCCATTAATTCTACCTCTTCGAATACATATTAATTTTCACAACATACTAAAATTTAATGAATTTTTCGTTATACCTCATTGGAACAAAGTAACTTCTCATACTGTTTTCTATTTTGCTCTCTATACTGTATGAATTTTCAGTTTCATGCTACTATTAAAATGTGTTACATTATTTCATTTATTTTAGGATCAATTACCAAAAAGTCCCTCAAATATTTTTTAATACACATTTAGTCCAAATCTTTCTATTTTGTTTCAAAAAGTCCTTCAAACACACATTTAGTCAATATTCTCTTATTTTTAAAGGTCCACACTGCCGGAGCTCCGGTGACCCTCACCCATGGTTCAAAGTCAAGGCCGATACCGCGACGATACGGCCGAGTTGACTAGGTATCGGTGTCCACCGATCCGATTCCGAGTTACGAGTTGAGTTTTCAATTATTGATGTGAATCGAAATTTCTCGGTAGTATCGGTGATATAGCGGTATAATCGGCCCATATCGGTGATATCGCAGTGGAATCGGCCCATATCGGTGATATCACGATGGAATCGGCCCATATCGGCGATATCACGATGGAATCGGCCCATATCGGCGATATCACAATAGTACGACCCATATCGGTGATATATCGGCCGAGATGCTACAAGTTACTAAGAATTTGTGTGTGTGGGTTATTTGATCATCGTGTGGGTTTAATTTAGTGCGTTGTATATGCGCCAGTTTTTTTTTTAAAAGAATGCAAATGATCCAAATGTTATTTATTATTATTTTTTATAATAATGTTCCCAATGTTATATTTTAATATGTTATTATTTATAAAAAAATGTAAATGTTATTCTTTTACGAACAAATATACAACTGCAATTATTGTAAAAATAATATTTGTATCCTCTAAACATTTGTAAAAATAATATTTGCATCCTTTATGTAAAAATAACATTTGCAACACAAGTAAAAAAAAATATTTGCATCCTCTTTGTAAAAAAATAACATTTCCAACAATTTAAAAAAAACATTTGCAACCCAACAACACAAAAAAAATAACATTTACATTCCTTTTATAAAAAAATAACATTTGCATCATTTTTTGTAAGAAAATAATATTTGCATCCTTTTTGTAAAAAACGATTGTAAAAAAAACGTAGTGTTTTGTCAAAATCACTATTTGTATCATCTTTGTGAAAAAATAACAATACGAAAAAAGAAACATTTCTATCCTTTTTAGGAAAATATAACATACTTAAAAAACGCATTTGTATCCTCTTACTAAAAATAATAGTAAGAATATAATAGTTGTATCCTCTTTGTCAAAAAAAAATATCCTCTTACTAAAAAAGTAACCTTTGTTTTTCTTTGTAAAAGCATAATATTTGTCCCCTCCGTGAAAAAAAACATTGATTTATTATGGAACATTGAATCCGGCAAGTTCGCAGCACGTCAATATAATCAATTGCACAATGTTATGCATATTAAAGGATAGTTTTAAACTTATCTTATTGGTCCACATTGTTAATCGTATTTTTTTAAAATTTTCTAGATTTTTTTCGGAATTTTTTGCGCTCTCTAAATAGTGTATCTTTGCGTATCGCCCGATACATTGACCGATACCGCGACCGAGTTGAAAATCGAGTGGCCGATACCGGGACTGATACCGAGACTTTGAACCATGCCCTCACCGGAGCTCATTTTTTTGAGTGTTTTTATGTGATGAGGGGATTTTTGGAACAATGGACTAAACGTGTATTAAAAAATGTTCGAGGGACTATTTGGTATATGCCCCTTTATTTTATGGCCCAGTTGGTATTATCTTGCTTTATTTGGACTTGTTTAGGTTGGATCTACTTTGAGACATCTAACAATTAATGGACAAAGTAGTTTGCGATTTGTTGCTCAGTATAAGAGTTATGTAAATTTGTCGGGTCTGGCGCGTAATACATGCAATAAATGGATCAAATGCCATGTACACGACCCCACTTGTAGCATTTTTTTTTTCTTTTCCCCTTTAATTTTTATCAGCACAGAATTTTCAGTGGTTAACATCTCTGTTAGTTTGGCAATTCACAATTAAATGTGAAATTTTGAATACCTGTACATATAAGCAGTCACTTCATAGCTTAAGGGTCCGTTTGGTTCAGAGTAAAATATGTTTCAACGCAGTGAAAAGTAATATGGTGAAAATACGTTTTCATCTATTTAGATTTCAATTTTCTTCTATATTCTTGTTTAAAGTTTTATAATTATAGGGTGTGCACTTATTCACTCTGTCAATCCAACAAACAATTAATTTTAAGTATGTGAAAATACATTTCACCATTTTACTTTTCACCACGGTTAAAAATATTTCAACTCGAACCAAACGGACCCTAAGATTAGATTAGGGGCTAGGAAGCACGGACATTTCTGGAAAAGAAGTGTGTCGAGTCCTCTCTCAACGCATGCCCGGCACTCCTTTTCATGTGTCCGTAATATAAAATAAAATTAACATGACACTTTTTTGCACGTGTCTGTACCAATGTGTACAAGTTAAATTGGTGGCATCATTTTGAGCTTCATCCTTCAAGGAATATGCCCTAGGGGCACTCGGACGGTTCTTTCCTACTCTACACTAGAATGGTTCTTTATGTTATGAAGAACATCTTCATTTCCATGTCTTGCTGTATGATATTAATTCATTCTCATTAACAACTATTCAAACATGTTTTATTTTCTTTCTTTTCACGTTCTTGTAATTGTTTTGTACAAGTTTATAAAAATATATTTATTTGTCAACGTGTCCCTGCTGTGTCGTATTTTATTTTTTCAGATCTGTCATGTCGGCTTGCCTGTGTTTCTTATATTAGGGGTTTGCAGTTTTCCAAACTTTTGTTTTTTCTCATTTCAATCCTATTATTTGATTTTGGAATACGAATTCATTTTCTAATATTCCAATTTCCATTTTATTAATAGAAAATCGGATTGGAATTAAGTCTGAAATTTCTAACTTCCGATCCATTTTTTTCGAATTTTTACTTTTTCCTGAAATGATTCTATTCTGAATTTATGTAATATATTTGGTTAGGAATTTTTCAAAACTATTCCGATTTGTCAAAAATTGCAATTTTCTGGAACCTCTAATTTGAGTAAAACTTCCAGATTTCTGAAAATAGTCGCAATAGCTTTGTTTTGCCAAAAACAAGAAAATTTTCCGAATTCGCCACTTCTGATCAGTCGTCCTATAACTTGGAATTTTTACAAGCTCATCTTTGTATTTTTGTCATTTTCGTCCTTTATATATGATTTGCAGATGAAAGACTTAACGATATTGTTGGGAGTGCATATTATGTGGCCCCAGAAGTCCTCCATAGATCTTACAGTGTGGAAGCAGATATTTGGAGTATTGGTGTAATTACCTATATTTTGTTATGTGGAAGCAGACCATTCTGGGCAAGAACAGAATCAGGAATTTTTCGTACTGTACTAAGAGCTGACCCTAATTTTGAAGATATGCCTTGGCCTTCTGTATCACCTGAAGCCAAGGATTTTGTAAAAAGGCTTCTAAATAAGGACTATAGGAAAAGGATGACTGCTGCTCAAGCTCTTAGTAAGTTGCTACTTATCTTCAATTGCTTCAGAATAGACCGACTTTTGCACCTCTAGTCCCAATTTGGTTCAGGGTTAAATATTTTACACCTAGATGAAAAGTAAAATGGTAAAGGTATTTTTAGTTATTCGGAATCATAAAGTTTCACTAGTTTGTCCAAATTATATAATTATAGCATGTATACCTATGTGGCGACAGAAATAGATGCGTATATATCCAATACTTCAAATACATATCCGTTGACCAAATTGTCAATTTCGACATTTGGATACTGTATGGATACGGCACGATACATTTTGGATACTTTTGGTTGCGCCAGGGGTAGATTTTTGTAATCCTTTCATTGAACAACTATTTTGATTGCAATTACGTAAGTTCTTAATGCACAAGTCCTATGAAACATGCTTAAGTTTATAATCTTTAATTGCATGGTTCTTGAAATGTTGTTGACTTTTATCTAGTTATTAAGTCACATGTGAATATATATATTTATATATATATATATATATGTGTGTGTGTATGTGTGTGTGTGTGTGTGTGTATCATTCTATTTCCGTATCGGAACTCTATATTCTTAAGAGTTTTATATCACCATATCGTATCGTATCACATGTTGTGTATCCATATCCGTGCAACATAGGCATGTACACTCACAATTTAATGTGAATTGTTTTTAAGACTCGAGATAGGTAAATATATTTCCATACCATTTTAGTTTTCACCTGCATACCAAACGATGCCTTTGATGCAGTCCGTAGGTTCACTAAATTTGTTCAACCATCACACGTCAATTAGTTATTTGTGTATGTCAATAACGTTTAGTACAATAACTGAATTTCATTTTTTCTAAATTTGTTCTGTGAGGACTATTGCGTATGCAGTTGTTTACTCATCCCATGGTAATTTGGTGGACATATTTTATTCATCAGATGATGTGCATTGTGTTGGGTCAAGCATAATGCACGTTTATCTATTTCTCAGAAACTAATGATGATAATGAACTTTGTGGAAAAAAATGACAATAATGTTTCGTTTTTATCTAGTTAATTTAAAAACTATTTCTTGTTTTTGTGATCACAGCTCACCCATGGTTGCGGAGTGAAAGCCAACCAATTCCTTTGGATATATTGGTTTTTAAGTTAGTCAAGTCATACCTTCATGCTACACCTTTCAAACGTGCAGCACTAAAGGTACCATCTTTTCGTATTACTCTCTCTCTCTCTCTCTCTCTCTCTCTCTCTCTCTCTCTCTCTCTCTCTCTCTCTCTCTCATATTTTTGTGTTCCCAAGAGCTCAAATCTATTTAATATGGAAGTAGGGAAATTGGCCGCTAACTTTTGGTAGCTTACAAAGTTAATATCGTACATGATTTAGTTGTTTTGCTAAGGGCAATGTGATGAATGCTTGCCCAAACAAGCCTCTGCTGAAGTTGCAAATTATGCTCTGATACCACTTGTTAGAGATGATTCATAGAAAATTCCAAAATTCTAAATTTCTTTCAAATTAAATATTCACTTCTTAAAGAAAACTTCAATTCGAGTTCAAATTTATCCTAACCAAATTTAAACAAACTTGATTCAAGATTAACATGAATTTTGCGAAATTGATAATTCCAACATGAATTATAGTAAACTAAATTACCCAAAATAAATTTAGCTCCAATTACACCATTTTTGTGATTAAATTAATTTTATCTTGTTAAACCTAAGCATGCATCTAGGTGAGAATTTGCAAGATAAAATACACAATTACAACGCTGCGATGTATGAGGAAAACCTACAACGGGAAAAGCTTCGGACGGCCCAGCCATAAGTCCACTAAATACGGATTTAATACAAGGACACAGCATAAGACTTATTTAACGACTCGACGCCCTCGCAAGCCTTGACGCTTTTCGTTCCTTCAACCTCTGCCTACTGACAACACATGAGTCTACTTACGTCTCGGAGTCCACCGATGGGGCACTACTACCGTCAAACATACGGAGTCCACTGTATGTACACCAACGAACACAAAATCCTTCGCAAGAAACAATCCGTAGGAATGTATGGAGCAAATGCGGTGTCAAAACTTTGAACTCAAAATATGTATTATGTTGAGGCTTGGATCAAGAAACTATTCGTGTGTGAACAAAAACACTCTTAATTTTTATTAAATGTTTCTCCCACTAGGATATTGGAAAAGTCTTAAACATGGATGAACTTCTTAGAGAGAATTTTTGGTTGAAAGGTTTGAAAAGTTTTCTTGGAAAACTGTTCTCCCGCACTATAAAAGTGAATGAAAAAATAAGTGGGAGGTTCCGAGAAAAACTGTCAAGAAAAACTACTATTTTTCAAAAACTGCTCCGGTTATTCGAAAGACACAGCCATCTCGTTCGAACGAGAAAAGAACGAACCTTAAAACGAGAAAGCAAAACAAGTCAAAAGTGACCACGTTGGATGTCTCGTTCGAACGACCAAGAAATCTCGTTCTAACGATCGGGGAAAAAATCAGATTATTTTTGTAGAAAAAATATATAGTCATTTTAAAATAATTTAACAAAAATTCGAACGCCCAATAATAAATTTTCCAAGGCTCGACCAACATTTTTAAATTTTATTTTTCTCCAAAATTCAATTCCGAAAAAATCTTAATATTTTATATCAAAACCAACATTTTTAAATGCTAAAAATAATTAAGTCCAATAGAAATTTATTTTTCGATTTTCAAATTATGATAAATTGCACCTAGCCCCCCTCAAGTATCTCAAATTTATGGGTGGCCCCCTCAATTAATATACTTAACAAACTCACTCTCTTAATTATCAACCCATTACATATAACTTCAAAAAATCGAGTTCCTACCTATTTTGAGCACATATTGGCTAGAATACCCTCACTCAATTCAAAAACCCAAAATAAAAAAAAATAAAAACTAAATACCAATTACCCTTTCTCTCTCTCTCATCACAACCCAAACCCTAACAACAAAAACAAAACCACTATTCCAAATTATGCTTTCATACCTGGGAGATTACTGGAAAGTTGATGACGAAACATGGCATGATGATGTGATCGCTTCGACTTGGCTGCTACATCTTGAACAGAAGTGTCGTAGGCTTGAAAGGTCACAAATACAACTTCTATCCTATTACTCATATAGTTTTGTTCGGAATTAAGTAACACATACAAATTAATTCAATTGGAAATTTGTCCTCACAAAACTGCAAGTGGTAGCCTCACCAGCATCTGCGGTGTTGCTGCTGATCTCGAACGTTTGGGCCATGTTTTGAGGCTCTTGGAATAGAGTCTTGATGAGGGGGACATTATGTCCTCAAGTAACGAGCAATGGACCACGCTGTGTTCATTGATTTGTTTAGCACCATAGAGGTGTTTGAGTGCATATCATCTCTTGAGTTGAATGTGTTTGATAGGTGACCAGGAAGCTCCATGGATCAGTTTAGGCATGGTGCAATGAATTTACCTGTTATGGCCGACAAGAGTAAATGAGCTACATGATCTTCGCTAAGATGGCCGTTTTGCTTATTCTCAACTCGTCCCCCATTTGGTATGGTACACAAAAGACTTCAATCTTTTCTGCAATTGAGCATCCCTGTGAGAAAGTGAGGACCACACGATAGTGCAGTGCCTTGGTAGGATATCCACGAACTTCAGCCTCTCATTGGCCATGAGCTTGGCCTGAGAGACATTCCCACCTTGGGGAAAGATATTGAGAATGCTATACAGGTTTTGAAGGAGTGATTCTTGGCAAGAGAAAGATGAAAAGGAACATCTGTTTCATTTAGCCCATAGCACAATGAAGATCGCCGCCGACACTTTCACTCAGACCACCTAAAAGTGCTTTGAATGTAGGTGATTTAGGAAAAATAAAACAGTGTTAGTGACTGCTGATGGCAACCCCCTGGGCAAATGAGATTGAAGAAGTTTAGAGAATGTGCTAGGCACAAGAAAAGTCCAGCTTGAAAAAGAAAAGTCCAGCTAGAAGTTTAGAGAAGTTTTGATTGAAATCTTTCTTAAAAGGGGAGGATGATGTAAATAGTGTAGCTTAAACTGCAATTATCTTTTATCTTTGTTGTCATTGTTTCTTCTCCTTAACTATTACTCACTTTGTCCTAAATTAAAATAGGCGCTATTTGAAAGTAAACATTAAAGAAAAAGAATTTACATTCCAACATTTTCTTCCAAAAATGATGAATATCTTTCAATGCAAGTCATGCACTTATGTAACTTTGTAAGCTCACCTAGTTTTGTTTTAAGTGGAACATTTCACAACAACATTAAATAAAAGCTTCTACTTTTTGTCCCTGTCATTCATTCGTCTCCAAAAGTAAAGTAAGTTCAAAATGAATAGTTAAAGCCTTATTCATAGGGAAGGGTATCTTGTTAGCCCCCATAAAACGTAAAATGGTTAAAGAGGGAACGCGAAAGATATTTTAAGAGAATGTCACTCCATAACCTAATATAGCAACTAAAAGAGAAATGATCTAATAAAATACAAAAACAAAGAAAAATACAAATAATCTCCGAGGCTCTCGTACACGTCACTCTTCAACTGGGAAAAGCTCGCCTACAAATGTGAAAGCAGAAGAGGTGAACATCAAGATCATTTGAAAGACTGTTCTCCCTAAGTGGGAAAGGAAATTGTCCACAGAAGTGCCCAACATATCGACTCGTAGATAGGTGAGGGCGACTAATCAGAAATTCCAACAATGGTCGTCGATTATATACTCGGCCCTCCAGCATGGCCACCATTACATGAATGAAGAGGGCCAACAGTGCCGGACGATGGCCAAGTCATCCATGATGAATAACCTTGAAGCCATCCCAGATTTGGGCCACATACCTGAAGCAATTATGTCAGCCCTATGCAATAAACCAGAGTAGCTAGCAAAGGAACCAACCCTAAAATAACCACCGTAATTCCCCAAAAGTGGAAAGAAATAAACAATACCAAATGACCTCACCTCCCAAAATGTGTGCAAGTCGTTTGACCAATCTTATGGAATCGCCACCATATCTTCTTCCCCAAAGATGGGGAAGAAGTACCTGCGATCAAACACTTCCAAAATTTTGAACCTAGTATGAGTGGTGTAGCCGTCCTTGATGAGCATATCGAAGAAATCCGGAATGGAGTACTCGAGGTAGACTTCAGAGTCTAGTAACTCTTTTGTAGGTCTGAAAAGTCAATCAGAGTAGCATGACGAATGGGAGATAGTTGCCAATCTTGGTGGGGACAGGGGCCACCATGGAGGCCTCACTCACGACGGGCAAAATCATTGGCGGAGGCACGAAGCTCAGATAGGCTCAAATAACTCCGTCATGCAATTTTGCTTGACCTTCTCATACTCCACCTTGATAAATTGTGTGTACTTATCCGTCCTCAAGCGACATTCCTTGTAGCGATCAGCTGAAATTCACTCATAGCGAATACCCATAACCTCATTGTAGTGAGAGGGTTGGTCATTTTCCCACAACACGATCTCCTCTTTGATATTGATGAGGGTTTATCGATAATCCTCCTCCAAATAGGGTATGTAGTCGTCAAAATGACAGATGCATGAGGATAGGGTTGGAAGAGGGATTGAATTGTAAATTTTAGGAAGTAAAGGGGGTTGATCGTATTTTTGAAAATTTCTAGGGAAGATTTGGGATTTCAGAGAACTCACGGGCTGTAATTTTCTGAAAAAGGGGAGGGGAGTCGAATAATTTTTTGAAGTCGATGGGGATGGATTTTTAAATGAATCCAAGTATAGGTCGAGTGAGTAAAGATGTAGGGTGAAATTTTTAGGGGTTTTATGAAAATAATTGAAAACCAAGGGAAGGGGTATTTTGGGAATCTTAGGGTTTAGGGTAAAAGGAACAAAAGCCCTTTAACAAACCACAGTTGTTGCTATTTGAACAGATCCGCTGCTGGGATGCTCGTCGGAGACCATCTAGATGTTGGTCGGCTCCGGTTGATGTTGCCGGTAATGGGCGATTGGCTCCACAGGGTTCGCATTGATAGCGAAGCCCATAATCTACATGTTTTGAGGGACCGCGACTAAACGTCAACTATGGGAGGACGCTAGTGGTTTTCAAATCGACCAAAGGTTTGCGTTTGTTGTTGGTCCACCATCGGCAACACTAGAGAGACTCTCCGGTGAGGGGAAGCGAGGGGGTTTCAACCTCTGATCCAGGGTTTGTGGTACTTTTTAACTATTGGAGTTGTGTCGTGCAAGGCCGACGAGGTGTGGATGTGGCTCGCCTTACATCGACAAGTGTTGCCCTCCGCCGCAGAGGTTGGAGGACCTTCGATCTAAGGTTTAGATGGGTTGAGATGGCTGTGAACAATAAATGCCTGTAAATGCGGAGGGTTACGAGTAGAGGTTTCAAATCTGGTGGGCTTTGGGGGTGGAGATTGGGGGCCACGTGAATGCTGGCAACGACGGGGCTTGGTTTGGAGGAATGTTTGCCAGTTCATTTGAGCATTGCCCATGGCTGTACAACAAGCGAACATCATTCGAATACCAATTTGATGTAAGCGGAAGCATTTCACATCAACATTAAAATTAAAGGTTTCTCTCTACCATTCATTCATCGACACAAAGAAGTAAAATAAGTTACAATGAATGGCCAAAGGCCTTATTTTTAGAGAAAGGTATCTTATTAGCCAAGATAACCCTAAAAGGTAAAATGACTAAAGAAGGAACGTTAAAGACATTTTAAGGAAATGCCACTCCCTAACCTAATGTAGCAATAGAAAGAAATAACATAATAAAAAAAAAAAATAAAGCAAACAAAAACACAAATGATCTCTAGGGCTCTCGCACATGTCATGTATTATCTACTCCCTCTGTCCCAACCTAATAGTCGCCATTTGATAGTCAAGACATTTTAAGAAATAAATTTACTCTCCTCAAATTGATGAATACCTCTAAATTCAAGGTGTGCACCTAGATTGTTCTTCTCGTGGGAATTGTTTGGATGGGTAACTTCGTAATCTCACCAAATTTTATATACTATTTTAGAAACACGACTATTAATTTGGGACAAATTAAAAAGGAAAATACGGCTACTAATTTGGGACAGAGGGAACACTATTTTTGGAAACATGACTATCAATTTCAGATGGGGCAAAGAGGAAAGCAAGAGTATTAATTTGGGACGGAGGGAGGAGTTGTTTAGTAGAGAATGATTTTGTGAGGTTCTTTTATACCTTTCAACCTTTATTCACCTAATGATGTTCCCTAGACTACACATAGCTCTGCCATATGTAATTGTCCTTATGCTTTATGACATACTAATATAGAATTTGCTATTGGATCGAGAATAATTTCTTGTGTGCCATTGAAAAGATACATAGAAACTTGTGATTTAACCAAGGATATTGCTCCGATTTAATTCATTCCCAAATTCAACCCGATTTTTTTATTCAATTTCCGCCGTAATATTTTATTATGAAAATATGGTGTATTACAATGCTCATATTAATGTTCTAAAAGGCGCGATGCGTGATCGATGCGTGGAGGTCAAGCATCAAGCATTAGGAGCATAGGCGCACATATGCGAATCATATGCGTGAAAAAGCGTTTTGCCTTTTTTAATATTTTTTTTAATTATACCGAGGCTTGTAAAATAATTAAAGCAGAAATATAAGCATAAATTACATAAAAAACATAATCATAAACATTGAATCAAAATTACGAATAAAATAAAACATACCTTGAAATTTGAAATTATATTCCTAAAAGCATCAATATAAGAAGAAAAACATTTATACACTGCATAACATTGCTCGTTTGTTAACATTTATTAACTGTTAACTGTTAATAAATATAAGCAAAAATAGACATTTAAGAAATCAAAAACATTTATAACTGTCAAGACTGCATAAGAGGATTGACGCTGTAAATTATAAATGTTAACACTGCATAACTGTTAACACTGCATCAAAAACATTTATAACATTTATACACCGGAATGATTGAAGCTGTAAATTGTTTACTTTTAATTAATTATAAGAAATGTTGTTTTTTATGCTTATACAGTTAACATCATCTTAACATAATAAAACTTGTATAGTTAATTAACATCATCCTTTTGTTGATTTATAAAAGCAAGTAAAAAAACATAACATCATCCTTTTGTTAGACTTTTAACTAATTATAAGAACACTAAATTCTTTTTGTGAAATAAGAAATAAGAAAGAAATCAAAAGAAAAAAATAAGAAAGAAACATTTCGGGTCGTTTTTTGTGAAATTATTTTTAGTCGTTGTCTTCTTGTAAGAAATCAAAAGAATGAAATCAAAAGAAATAAATAAGAAGATGGAAAACTTACCTGTTTTTTGTTTTCGGCCGGAGTAGATGAAATTTTTTGATTCAAGCATTTAGTTTTTAAGAAAAATCAAATCGGGGCACTTTTTTTAATAAATAACTCTGTACTCAACTAAAATACAAGAGAATAAAAATATATAAAACAGTAAAACGACGGCGTTTTAAATTTAAAAAAAACGCATTATGCCTGCATTTCATGCATATGCGCGCCTCGCACCAGTTGACCGCCTTAAAAAACGTTGACTACGCATTTTCCCACGCATACCCCTAAACAAAAAAAAAATATATATATTTTACATCTCCTTGATGGGACCATATATTTATACTAGGCATGGAAGGATCTGGACCATATAAATAGAGGGGGGAATGGAGAAATAGGATTTCATTTAGCCCATCCCAATTAATTGGGAAAATGATGATGCGAGTGTAATACAAAGCTTTCCCCTCCTACTTTCTTATGCATTTTCTTATTTAAGTAAATTACAATAATGACACAAAAGAAATTGCACACAAGATTCAACTCTTAATAACATATTTCGGTTATAAAGAGGTCACTACAATGCTTTATATCAGTCTAGTCAAGTGTGACACCCAATTAGGGCGACACTAAAATATGCCAGAAGATAAAAGGCTTTTATTTAGCTAAAATCCTATTATATTAAAAAATGAAGAGGGGAAAAAAAGAACCGAAGCTTTAATGTTGTTGCACGGGAGTTGGCAAGGCACTTGGACTTTTCAGATTTTGTGTGGAACTTATCTTTTAACGTTCCATTTTTATGATTATTAGTATTAGATAAATTATATGATTGTATTTATGATTATTATTGGTATATTATGATGGCTAGTGCCCTCGCCCAAGCTACGGTTAGTCTCGGGTTCGAGACATGGGAGCAACCTCTCCATATATGTGGTAAAGGCCAGCCGACATCCGCCTCTCCCAGACCTGCAGTTAAGCGGGAGCCTTGTGCACTGGGTACACCTTTTATTGAGAGTTATAATTAGATGAGGTTTATCTTCTAGTCAGTAGTTCATATTTACCTAGGATTCTAGTTTTGGAGCCTATAGATAGAAGCCTCTGCTTTTGTAATTACAATTGAAGGTTTAATTGAATCTAAGAGTGTTTCTTTGTTTATTACAATATTGAGATTGCATATATATATATATATATATATATATATATATATATATATATATATATATATATATATATATATATATATATATATATATATATATACATACATAGTGAGTCTCTTGTACATACCAAACGGTACATATCAACGGTGCATACCAATTTTTTAAAATAGTAAAAAAAATATTTTTTGGCTGAATTTTTTATAGGATGTTTAAACATTTCAATTGACCCATATAAAAAAAAATCAACTCAAAATAACATTTTTTGCTATTTTAAAAAAATCGGTCAAACTTTTGCAGCTTTTAAAGCAATTTAAAAGCTGCAAAATTTGACCAATTTTTTTAACATAGCAAAAAAAAGTTTTTGTCCAGTTTTTTTCGTATGGCTCCCCCTGAAATGTTTAAATACCACATAAAAAAACTCAGCTCAAAATTATTTATAAAATGGGTCCGCGCTAGCTGTATGTACCGTTTGGTATACAGGAGCTTGACTCTCTCTCTCTCTCTCTCTCTCTATATATATATATATATATATATATATATATGTGTGTGTGTGTGTGTGTGTGTGTGCGCGCGCGCGCGAGTGTTTCTACTGATTCTGCTGTGGTTAACATCGTTTAAATATTACCAGTTAACCCTATATTCTTTGATTCATTTGACATGGGCTATTATTTGAGAGTCCCTCCCCCCATCAAAATAAATAAATATATAAAAACATTTTCAGATTCTCCATTATTCAACTGTGGTGTTTTATGGGTAGATCATTTAATGACCGTTCAAGTGGTTTATGATCCTCTTTGGAGGATATTTTTCCAAAAAGCACTGCCTGTGTTGCCCACATCTTGTTTGTAAATTTTTTTAATCACAATGCTGCAGCTTTACTCGCTACAGAATTATATTATGCAGGGCATTTTATAAATTAACCCATATTATTCTCACAAAAATATTAAAAAGCCTAAACTTGGAAAAGCAAATGCTAAAACTTGGCGCGTGTATCTTTATTTGTGAGTTTAGTAGGTTTGATCTGAATTTATCCAGGAATGTAATCAGCAGTCTCAGGAGTTGAGCATATCTGAAACTCTTCCTAGTGAAGTTAAAACATAAACAATGATATGTATAGATGCAACTTTTCGAGAACCATACACCCCACTGCCCTCTCCCCCAACCCACCCAACCTACCCACACCCTTGCCAACATAAAAAAAATGCATGGGTTAAATTTATCTTACTATCTTGAAATGATACCTAAGAATATGTCGCGCTATTCAACCTCCTTTCAGAGGTTCAGCTCGAAAATTAGCTCCACCACTTTGGGTTCATTTTCACAGTTGTCGACACTAATATTTTTTACACTTAAAAAGCGTCGCAAAAAATTGAAAGGGACCCAAAGTGTAGATATGCAATACTCTGCACTCCATAATAAAACTATTTGACCGTAGAATGCAAATAACCAGCAACAAAATTGCATGTTTATATATCTAACTATCATGACTATTATTCCTGGATAAATGATAGTTGAAGTGAAATAATTCACTTCAATTGGATGGCATCATAGTTCTTTTATCAAACTAAAGCTACTGATCTTTCATTGCTTTCTGCTGACTTACATTTAAAAAAATTCATTGTTAGCTGTTTAAACCCATGATCATGTCAGAAGGAACCATGTCTATTATTAAGGTTATTTTTATTTTTTTCTTTTTTAGAAACTTTTTGTGTATAAAATGTTTATGCCCAACCTTACCAATTGTTTCATTCTTCTCTCTTATAGACTCAGAACATCATTAATCACTAAAAACACTGCATGCTAACTAATGGAAATTGTTATAAACTGTGTTTGATCGAGTGATTTGGTATAAGTTAATAATTATTGTTATATAATGGCAGGCTCTCTCAAAAGGTTTAACAGCTGATGAATTGGTTTACCTTAGAGCTCAATTTACGCTTATGGAACCTAATAAAGATGGGCGCGTCTCCCTTGATAACTTCAAAATGGTTATTTACTTCTCTCATATTGTTATTTGTATTATTAATTTATTTTTCCCCTTTAATATTGTAGTGATAGAAAGATTGACATAACTCAATAAAGGATCGAATGAAATTTGCAGGCTCTTTTGCAAAATGGAACTGATGCAATGAAGGAATCGCGGGTTCCTGATATTCTAAATACGGTAACCATCACAAATTCTAATTTTTTAAGAAAAAAATATGTAATTTACGTGACCAGTATCTTTTATTTATTTATTTAAATTATTTAGCTTAAAATGTCAGTAATATTGATTGCTTATTGATTTCACCTCATTTCCGTTAATTTTTGTCAAACTTGAACGGGACCTCTAAGGAAAAATAAATATAAAACAAATTGAAGAAAAATAAAATTAAACCAATTTTTTTTTTTTATAATTCTTCAGTCTCTCTGCGAACTATTTGAAAAATCGACACTAAAACAAAAATCAAGTTCAAACTGTATCTTGAAAATTGACAAAAAAACAACCGAAAACGTGATTTTTTCCCCAATAGTTGTTTAGATTGTAAATCGCATTTATCTTTCAGTTCCATGCAAGATTTATCATATCACTTTCTTCGCGGCTGTCATGCCTCTTAAATTGTCAAGAGATTTGAAGAAAATATAGTTGGATTTTTCTCTTTTTTTTCTTTTGATCTTTTCAAGTTAACGATTAATATCTGATAATTTTGTTTCCCCTTTTCTTATTTTTAAGATGGCACCACTTTCTTATAGAAAGATGGAATTCGAAGAGTTTTGCGCAGCTGCAATCAGCACATATCAACTTGAAGCTCTTGAAGGTTGGGAGCAAATTGCATCTACAGCATTTGAGCATTTTGAACAAGAGGGCAACCGTGTAATTTCAGTAGAGGAATTGGCTCGGGTATTTACTCTTATTATACTTCAAAAAAATTGGGTTAAAGGGAAAAATACCCCCCCCCCCCCCCCCCCCCCAACCTTCCAAATTTTGCAAATAACCCCTGAACTATGAATTTTGTTACAAATAGCTGCTATGTTGACTTCGTTGGATTTCTTTCTGACAAAATGCATAATTAGGGTGTTTCTCGGTCTAAAATAGTTCAGGGTGGTTTCTTGCAAAAAAGTGAAAGTTTAGGGGGGTTTTCTACACTTGAGCCAAGATTTTTATATATGTTTTTTTTTTCTTTTTTCTGTTTCGACTTTGGTATCTAGCAAATGGTTGTAATTAGACTTGGGACCTCTACAATTATTCGACTTTGGTACCTTTTGTTATCGAATGTATCTGTTTTGTTACTTAATGTACATAATTTTTTATACTTTGGTACATTTTGTGGCAGAACATTTGCATTCAGTGACGAGAAAAAGAAACCAACTTAAATATTGAACTTAACGCAAAAAAGCCTTTTCTCAAACATTTCGAGGTTCACTATATTAAGCCCTAAAAATGCAGGAACTTAATGTGGGACCCACGGCTCACTCGATTCTTAAAGACTGGATTAGGAGCGATGGGAAACTCAGTTTGCTTGGATATACAAAATTTTTGCATGGAGTGACGCTTCGCAGCTCCAACACAAGACACCAATAGTTTTTTCTCTTTTATTTTATTTTTTATATTAATATAATTTTATTTTTTTAGCGGTTGAAAATTAATAGCGATTAAATATTTATGCCGGTGAAAATTTGGAGGATTATTTTGTTTTTCTCTTTCCTTTTAGAGATGGGGAAAGCGCATTGTGTACAAATATGAATAGAGTCGGCTCGAGATTGTTTAGGAATATTTTTTTTCTTCTTTTTTTTTTCTCTGTATCCAGATCCGAAGAAACTAAACTTGGTTGGAGTTTGAAGCTTGAATTTTTTAAACAATTGTTTAGAATTTGAAACTTATTTAGTGCCACCAGTGTGATATTCGAGAGATGTAAATGTTGCAATAAATTTGACACATTTGTTTACATGATGGTGATGACTGATTGAAATATTTGAGTTTCATGGCATATAACTGTTTAATGATGTAAAAATATAAACCTTTAGTAGTTATATAATTTTATCATATTTTTAATGTTTTCAACAATTTTTCAATTCTTGCTTGGGATTTAAACTACTATAATATTAAAATATTCTTACAACACAGCCTAAAAGTCTGAAAAGCATTTTACTCGTGGCCATCACATAAATAGATTTAAAAAAAAACGTTATCATAATAAAAGTAAACCTAATACAAAGAAAAGTTCCCACTCTCACAAAACCAACCCACTAATGGTTTAGGCCATCTCTCAACCTCAACCTTGATTTTGACAGTTTTCTGCACATTTGTGTATTTTGTTGATTTTAGTGATGTTAGGTTAGAGAAACTTTCAACATTTGAAAAAGGAAAATTGAGCCTACCAACTTCAATCAACTTGTGGCTCTTCAAAAACCATTCGATAAAACACCCTTGGACAGGCATTATTCATTTTAGTTCCAGCACTATTTCTTTTTTAAACGGGTAAAAATGAATTTTGGACGCGAGTTGTTTCCCACTGAAAATGATAATTGGAGCCGTTTACCATTTGGTCGTTGTTATGCTATATATTAACAGAGAATTAAACAATTAACTATGACCATACTAGGCGGCTTGTTACCGTGAGTATTAGGCGTACATTATAAATGTATGCACTAGGCATCGTTGCTAGTATCCATGGCTTGTCATCATGCTATATAAAGTTGTATCAACAATTACGAAAGCGCGATGACTTCTCACCAATAATAACTATACACATACAACCACCTCCCAATGTAAGTAGCCATATCGCACGAGATTTGCCACCAACCTCGAACAACTTTGAGTAGGTTGTAAGTATACCTCACATGGTCAATTATACTCGTGAATGGACACTAGTATGTTTGGAAATGAAAGAACACATAGCCACCGATTTGCCCTGGCCGTTGTTGCCTGTATCACACTCGTGGCCAATCCTCGATACATGGGATATGGTTACGTACGAATTTTAGGTGATCTTATTTATTAAAATCCAAATTGAGAATTTAAATTCACAACTTGTTTAGTAAATTTCGTTGACGATGAGTTGTTAAACAAACGCCCAACTTTGGTCCAATCTCGATGAAGTATGTCCCCAACTCAATGATGGAGATTGCTCAAGAACCCAACCAACGACACAGGGTGGTGATTGTTCGACAACCTAGCCCACGACATCATCGAGTGGGCATTGGTCCCTAACCTAACGTACTCAACCCGCTTATACAAATGAATTTGAAGATTTTCTAGGCACCGAATCCTATGAACCCAACAAGAGTGATGATGATGACCGTTAGATTTAAACAAATCAATTCTTTGTAACCAGAAGTCTTTTTAATTGTTTCCTTTTATTCCATCTACATGGTATGTTTTTCATTTGACTCTTTATATTCTTTTACCTATTTCCATTGGGAGGAGATTAAACCTACCGAACAATTTTTTTTCCAGAGTTCCCAACCAATGAAGTAAATAATATTTGATCGCTTTATTATTAAACATTATTTAAAACAAACAATGCAATAATGCACTTATTATTTTGCTTTAATTTATGCTATTTATGTCCCATGAAGCCTTCGTCAATAAAGTACATTAACAAGGTTGAAAACTTAATGTCGTTGTTATAACCCTTCAAGCTTCGTGCGCGCGTGCGTGTGTGTTTGGGAGGGAGAGAGAGATAGGATCAATTTGAATGAGAGAGATTGATGGTTGAAAGGAAAGTTGACATGCTTAATTTGTTATGTCTCCTTTGTCCATTAAAATTAAAAATAATCCGATGACAAGGAAGTTTCGAAAACCATGAATAAATCATGCAAACCAAATAGTTGTGAGAGTTTTACTATTAAAATAGTCATTTGACTGAATTTTATTAATTATCACATTCTACGTTCTAATTACTATTATTCCATTAGTTGGATCTTTTTAAGTCCGTTAGATATATTTACCAACCTTTAATTTCAGGTGCGAGTTATTCAAGACAAATAAAACTCCTTTTGTTTTATAGTATAACATTTTGTTTGTATAATTATTAAGTTAATTGTAAATACTGCGATATACATAAATTGATTACCCTTAATGTTATTTTTCCTTTGGAGTTTACATGTTATGCGTATTATGACCTTGGGGGCAATATAGTACCACATATGATTTTGGGGTCTAAGGACCCATAAATATTCAATTCTCCCTCCCCCGCTATAAAATGGGCCCCATTTGATGTGCGAATAAGACGATGAGATAGGATAATTTTATCTCATATTATATTTGGTGTTGGATTTATTGAGAATTTAGGTGTGATAAGTTATCCTAAATCGTAACACCCCGTATTTCCGAGTAAATTGGAATTTAATTAATTCGATTATTTCAAATTACACGTGTGCCGTAATTTAATTGAATTAAATAGTACGTGTTGATTAAAATATTAATCGGAAGAGAAATGATTAATGTTTATGGAATTTAATTACTAAGTGAATAGTGATTTGTCATTTTACGTCATAACGAGTTATAGTTACGTGATTGTGTTAGATCTCAACATCGAGATAGGAATTTATGGTAGAGTGACTCGAATGGTGATTTCGAGGTCAAGGTTGATTCCAAATGGGTCGAGATAGTCAGAATAATATACCCGGGTGTATAGATTGGGTCCCGGAAAGATTTTAGATCAACTGGACACCACGTAAGGGATTTTCGATCATTTAAAAGTTTAGGGTAGGGAGAACTCCGAAAATTAAAAAGGTTATATCAGCCCATTGGAGTTAAAGGCTAGGGTTATAACAAGTTTGAGAGAGAGGAGGCCATAGGAGAGAAAAAGGATAAGAGACCTAGGCAATTCCACACCAACTCTCACCACCAACATTGCCAAAATTGAGAATGAAGCACGAAAGATCAACCCCATCATCTTAGAAGATAAATCAGACCTGCAAATCTAAGGCAAGTATTTATCTTGCAATTTATTTAAGCATGTTATAATACCCATGTAGTGTAGGGTTTTAATTACATGTTTTAGATGAATTCTTGAGAATTTAATGGGTGTGGTTCATGGATTAATATAAGAATGCATGTAGAATAGATTACTTTATGTAGAGAATATGAAATCAAATGTTATGTGATGAAAATAATGGAAGAAATCCGGGTATCCTGTTGATTACACATGAAGAACACCATAACTTAGGCTTTGGGTGGATTTCATATGAATTTAATGTATGATTTACGTTAGAAATCATCCCTATACATGTATTTGATGTTTGATAATGTTGGATGGGATTTTCGAATTTTTTGATAGAGGTTTTGTTGAATAAAAATGGAAGACGTGTCATTTGGGTATGTTAGGGTATGTGCGTAGCCCAAAGGTTTAGAACTATGTTCGCCTCCATTGTATGTTCTTTAATTCATGGTTCGAGGAGACATTCTGAACCGGTAGTCCTTAATTGGTACGAGAGGTACCTGAACTTGATAGCAGAGTACGCATGCATCGCGGTGGTTATTCCGGAAGATGTAATAGTTGTATATATTATAGTGTGATTATTCTACTTATGTGTGATAGCAGAAAAAATAGAGAGTGTATATCTAAAATCAACTTAAGTGTGATGAAACTTAATTAATGGTGCTATAATAAAGTGTGATTAACCTAATTTTGTGTGATGATAGAAAATATAGATAGTGTATATCTAAAGGTGACCTGAGTATGAGAAACTTAATTAAAATGATTAAATAATAATATGCGGGTGACATTAGTTATTGGTAGTATGGTAGCGTATTGTATGAGAAGTATGAGAGAGTTGAACCTTTTGTGGTTCTAGTTAGGTTGGGTAGCATAGCTAAGTAAGTTGCGTTAGGTGTGCACTATAGTTGAGAGGTAAGGAACCCAAGGGAGTGTACGTGGAACAAACATATGTATCTAATAACCGCTTTTAAACTGTGATTTAAGTGCTTGCTAAATATTTTCAAAAGGTTTTAGGTTCTAACCCGTGTCAAATCTCTTTTTTCAAAAGAATTTTAGGTGTCCAGCCACAGGGACCCTCAAATTGACGATTCATTCCAGGGATGCATAGCTGCAGCACTTGTGGAGGCTTGCAGGATTTATGTAGACGTTTCAATTATTCATTACTAGATTAGGACATTTCATTTCAGTATTTAATTTGAGCATATTTCCCCTTCAGACTATGCAGTATTTCAGTTATTCAGTATTTATTAGACTTGATTTTATTTACTTTAGACTTATAGTTGGATTTTATTTTGGGAACCGATGGTTTATTCGATATTATTTTATTCAACTATTTATCGTGTGATTGATTCAGACTATCACATTGCACGGATGGTTTGATTATTGTTTTATTCCGCTTATTGTTGTTATAATAAAAGATAAAAATTTGGCACCGACTTAATTTACATAGGTGGTTAGTAATTTAAAAAGTTTTCGACAGTGATGGTAAGAATGAACCAAATGAGATTCTTGGTTATTTTGATAAAGGACTGATCACTTGTGATTAAAATAGGTGGGATGTCACATAAATAAGTATTTTTTTTACTTTGTCGCGGTATCAAACCAGCCCACCTAAGAGGTGAGATTGTTTTTGTGAATCTAAAAGATTTCAAAGGAATTATTAAATATCTTTTGATGAAAAAAATTGATTGATAATTTACTAACTTCACTATATTCGCTCTAATTTTCTTGAGTTCATTGCACCATACTCAAAATATGATAAATTTTATCATAAGGAAAAGTGAATTCACTCTTGCAACCAAAGCAAGTCAACAAGAAGTTCAACGACACAACACGTCAAGTTCAAGTTCAAAGCTCTCATCATTCGAGCTTAAGCTTCAACAAAGTTCATGTTCATAATAAATCAACTTTTCCATCAAAGTACACAAAATTTTATCAACATAAAAAAGATTTAACAAGATACAAGAGGACTTTGAGTGACTTAGGAATTGATGTAAAAGTGTATTCTATCTCTATCTTGCGTACACTATTGGCTCAAGCAGACAAAAATACTCACAACACTTTTCAGACACTTAAAACAAAGTTTTAAAAAATTAAATCAAAGTACACTGCTTAAGTCGAATCAAAGTATTTAACATGTGTTTACACCAATTGAGATGACTTAATTTCACAACACTTTGTATATCTAAGTTAACACCAAAATAACATGTGTTTACTAATGATTAATATGCTACTACTTCCAAGTTCAAAGTTAACATATAATTATTCCCAACGAATTTAAATACACAATCTGACATCTAAACACACAAATCATAAATACATTTAAATCAACACAAAATTTCAGATTTAAACACATGAATCTCAGATTTAAAAACATAAATGTTAAATACTCTAAAATCAATGGATAGTTTCGGATTTATGTACAATAATATGAGATTTAAACATCGGTTTATATAAGGTAAGTTTAGGTTCAGTTTATATTGGTTCAACATCGATTTGGTTCTCGGTTTGGATATGGTTGGGTTAGATATAAAACCATGAACCGGCCCAATACAATCAGTTTTTTAAGTTTAGGAACCAGAACAGACCCAATGATATCAAAAAAACCAAACAAAACCTGACGGTTTGGTTCTGTTCTTCGGGTTGACAGGTTCCATTGTCTACCCCTGATACCCACTTTAACTATTTTTGATATTTATTTTCAGCCCAACCATTTTATCTTCTTGGATGTGATAACTTTACCCTATCCCATCTTTTTATCTAATACATCAAATGGGTCCCAAAGTTTCTTATAATCCAAACTTGTAAGAAAACCTTACTAGACTCTTACATTAGTCGGCTGACATGTTCTTTTTAAATAGACTACTTAGGTGTGAAAATGTAATGCACACAATGAGTAGGATCATATATTGAGGTGAGAGTGATATCCAACAAAGCTTTGTGAAACCCGATGCTCTAAAACTCACCCTCACACCCACACAATAATTCTTTGTATTTTTATGTTATCTTTATTCTTGATTATGAAAATAATAGTATCTTTCAACCATGTAATAAAGCCAATTTCATTTCTTGAGAATTTTACATACATGGAGGCTTAAATGCTTCTATTACACTCTCAAGATTATACCTTTAGAGATATACGTCGTTACATCTTATACAACATCCCTATTAGTTGGACAATCATTAGTCTCCATTAAATAACACCAATTTGCATCATCCCTTGGTATTTTATGGAAAAATGTCCATACTTTATAAACATGCCATGGACGGATATATGCCGTGTCTCCGCCGTGTCGTGTCCTGATTTTTTTAAATTTGCCGTGTCGATTTGTCCGTATCATGTCAGACACCACATTTGTGTCCGTGTCCATGCTACATAGACCAATACCCATGAGGAGAACCACAATTATCATGATATCCATGGACGGATATATGTCACCACTTTTGAACCCGATGATATCTATTATACAGTCTTTATTCAACCATAGACTTACAAGATCCCATTATTATCCCAAAGATGACTAGTCAGATAGTGGGTATTAACATCACTACTTTAACGACGTTTATAAAATGATTTATACTTATGAGGAGCACTTTAACTCTTAGCTAATGAAGGAGTACATAACACAATAACAGAAAACAACAATGTCAGATGTTTAAGGCATAAAAGCGGGTAAGAAAGAGATGAGATGTGACGTTTTACTCGTTAGGAGTTGCGTAAATGGTCCAGGTAGGTGTACTAATTTTTTTTTATTGCACCAGGATATTTACTAGCGACTTAGTGACTAATTCCTTTGCTGATTTGTAGGCATTTCGATGGGTGGGATAGCTGGTCCAGAGATTTAAGGCTGCTCTATGCCCAAGGCGGCAATCGAACCCCCGACACTTGGTTAAGGAAGAAAGA
This sequence comes from Sambucus nigra, assembly GCA_949130495.1. NCBI lineage: Eukaryota > Viridiplantae > Streptophyta > Magnoliopsida > Dipsacales > Adoxaceae > Sambucus > Sambucus nigra. The sequence goes on from OX422221.1 coordinate 44,261,703, forward strand.
GCCCCTTCCGCTTTACCACACCCCCTGAGTTAGGTAGGTGTACTAATAAAGAAAGAATAAACAAGAAGAGATTTAGTAAATAAGATGAATTCTCATTTTCCCTAGCCCCTAGAAAAAGTAAACCATTCTAACAATTTTACCGTACCATGATTCAAGATATATCATGAGAAAATAAATCCCATTGACCATGTTGCCAACATTGCATATATATGGTCTTGTAGAATAATAATGAAATGTTGATGTTTCTCATCATTCCTTTTCGAGTGAGGAGAATTCCTATACTTATACACGGTCATGCCTGACTATGACGCCAACTTAACATTGGTCCCTCATAAGCAAAAAAACACATACCATTCTCCTTCGATAATAAAAATTAATCGACCCAGAGTATTGGTACATCCCACTAATGAAGATGGAGGTGATAGTTGCATCTCATTAAGTAAAACGCTACTTTAAAAGCCACACAATAGTAGTAGTGACCTCTTCCCCACTAAAATAAATTCTCTACAAATCCGACCTATATAGGTGTACGTCCAATTGGTTAGTAGAATTTTAAGGTTTAATGTTCGTGTAATGGCACTATTTACCAATCGAGTATCATGTATGTATTGGCTTATTCTATTAGTCAAAACACGTAGTTTGGTAGGATGTCCTATACTCAAACCTACATGCGGAGACAACTTAACGTCCGTACCTGCACAAGGCATACTCATGTATTCAACAAGCCGATATTTCATTAAAAAAGGTATATGACCCTTTGTGATATTTGGATATAACTTTGATTCATTAAAATGTTTCTTAAACTGTTTTGAAAATTTTTAGAAAATTTCCAAATTGTTCTAACCACATTATCATTATCGTTCGAACGCGTTGTTATATCTCGTAAGAATTAGGATCTAACGAACATCAAACGAGGCAAATTTCCCCTACTCTAGTTTCTCATTGGATGACTCGTTAGAAGCTCATTTCAACGATATTGGTACCCTCATTCGAACAAACTTTGAATGAGGTTTAAAGGAATCATTCTCTTACTTTGTTTTCTCATTGGATATCTTTAGAAGTTGATTCTAACGAGAATAAGCACATCGTTCGACCGAGGTGTCATGTTTTCCAAGAATTGTTTTTTTCGTTCAGTTTTTCATCCTCATCAAGTTTTGAAAAAACCTAATTTTTTTAAGACCGCGCAATAGCAGTTTTAGACAAGCCTTTTTAATGCCTCATAATTTATGAAACTCTTCCAAAATACTCTCCAATATCTTTAATCATTTATGATCAAGTTTTTCAAATCCAAACCCACCTAAACCATTTCCTACATATATTTGATATGATGGATTTCGCATTACTGGAGATGGTAAAGGCGATCGGTGGATACCGAGGCAAGAACTTGCTGTGAAGCTGTATTGGACTTTCACGGAGCTATAGGCAAAGGAAGAATAAAACACATGCATAGGCTTGATGAGTCGAGTAAATTTGTAACTCGTATATAATTCCTATACAGTGAATTTGTCTAGGTCTGTCCGTCCGAGATTTTTTCCATTTGGGCTTTCCTCGTACATCGGCATCTCGTGTTGATTGCTTACTTTATAATTTAAATCTTGAATGCCTTCATAGTAACTAGGTTAATAAGATTAAATTAATAAAAACAATATTGCTTGTCTAGACTGATATTCATTGTTCACAATTGCTTGCAAATTTGGCTAAGTTTTAATTGATAAATTTAGTAATTGATCACGTGTTAATCAGTTTATCACCTAAGTAGAAAATTGGACTTTCAATTGGTGTCTAAAACTTAGTTAGACATGAATTTTGGAGGTGTGGCCATCCCAAGATCTACCCCCACCCCGGGAGATTTCGAGGGAAAAAAGGGAGATATAAAGGTCTCGCGCCCCTTCGCCACATCGGGTGGGGTGGGGGGCTTCGGCCGTCGTCAGTTTTGGGGTGATGTAAGGAGATAGAGTTGCCATCCCATTTTGCACAAAATAGGCAAAAGAACATGTCGTCGCCTCGAGAGAGCAGCATCAAGACAAATTGATGCTTGTGAAACCAATAGTTCAGAGGTTTGGGGGTTAAGTTATGGAATAGGAAGGTGCTACGTACCCATCCCGCCCTTTTGGTCTCTCATGGGCTTATTTTACTATTTTTCTTAATATGCCCATGAAGTATGTTTGCATGTATATATAAGTGGAGATCGAAATCGCTCGACTCACATCATGGAAAATATGGAGTGAGGTCATCCATATGAATGTTTTCAAAATAATAATTAAAAAATATGATGTGTGCGCTTATCGATATATTGATCATTATGATGAAAAGATAATATGTGTTAGATAAGACGTAAGTATGAATCACAAGTATGATATATATATGAATAATTTATGGATAAAATAGGAAAAAGATGAAAATGGGATTAGAGTTTCGAGTTTTAGCCCAAGATGCCTACGTAGCCTATAAAGGCATCAAAGTCCACGTAGTTCGCATGCGGCACAAGGGTGGATTTTATCCCATAGATTCAAACGGGAGTTTATTATATGCGTGTGTGTAGAAAAGATGCTTTTAGTTTTGAGAAAATGTGATGAAGAATCCCGTCGAAATTTATAGGTATAACCCTTTTTTTCTTTGATTTGTATTTTTATAAAAAATAAATTATGCGCAATATAACTAATAAAGGATTGGAGATTAATATGTATGATCTAAAGCTAAATTAGGAATATATATAACTAATGCAAAAATAAAGAAATTTAAAGAGAAGGATGTTTGGAACTTCTTTGGAGACTTAAATTTTGACTTGATACTTGATGAGCTTCCTTGCAAGTTGGGATGAATGTAGGATAATAGAGAAGAATTTTTTGCTAAATTGGGTATGAAGGTAATGGGAATGAAAGGTTGGGAAGTATTTCATACAAGAAAATTTCACTGATTGCTGAAGAATGTTGCCAAGATCACTGAAATTGATGGTTCTGAGGTGACTCTGAGCTCATTCACTCCTTTTATAGGGTAAGGGGATACCGATCGGCATTTTCCTTATGCTTACTATCTGCAGGTAAACCTAGACACACTGTTGATAAGTAGGGAAATGAACCTGCCAATTGGCAGTCTCGTGCAGATTTTTCACAAAAATGATCGTAAAATGCAATATGTAAGTCCAAATAGCACATGAGACATACCATTAGAAAGGTAATTCAAAGACCTTTGATAATCCTTGGGCCACTCCTAGGTCCAGGAGTTGAATTTGGGTCAAAAGGGGCTCGAAAGCGTCCATCGATTCTTTGGACAGAATATTATCGGATGACGATGGATTGTTCGTCCAATCGTAAGTCCAAAATGCACACGGGGAAGACCGTTGGAAATGTTATGCTAGGTACCTCAATGTTCCAAAGAGCTTCAATTGGTTAGGAGAGTTAACTCTTGTCAAACGTGGCTCGGAAGCTCCCGATGAACCTTTGAGTAAAATGAATCATTCGTCCGTACCGTAAGGATGATTCATGCATGGGGTAGACCATTAGAAAGGGTATTCAGTTTCCTTTGAAGATTCATTTAGTATTGTTCGAGCTGAAGAGTTGACTGTGTTCAAATGGAGCTCGACAGCGCCCAGTGGCCTTTAGATTTATTTTCACGGGAAAATAGATTGTTCATCAAAACCATCATGCCTTTTTATGCATGGGGTAGACCGTTGGAAAGGGCTTTCAATGCCCTTCAAAGATTCATTGAGCTTTCGCTCTGACGTTGAAGTTGATTATGGTCAAATCGGGGCCTGGGAGTGCCCGTGGCATCCACATCAATTTTTGGTAGTAAAATGGTCCGTTCGTCTGAATCGTTTTGCCAATTAATATACGAGGTAGACTTTTGGAAAGGGGATTCACTGCCCTTTCAAGGTTCATTAAGCTTTTGCTCTGACGATGAAGTTGATCGGAGTCAAACGGGACCTAAGAGCGCCTGATGGCCCCTAGATCGGTACTCAGCATATGACTTAGGGTTTGTAGTGAATTGGGGTGCTAGGGACCTAAGGAAAGACTTAGGGGGTCCTAAAATGTGGTGTATATAGATCCCATCGATGGGTGAGCTTGGAATATGCGAAAGACGTTGAATAGACACCACATGATGTTTGGTAAATATGTCAATTTTGCGGACCTAAGGGACGAGGATGACCGTTTTAGAGGTCGAGGTCGATTCTAGGGACCTAAGGAAATGCTAGGGATGGTCGATTCTATGGATTGAGGTTAATTCTGAGGACCTAAGGTTGTGGCGACAAATTCTGAAGGTCGAGGTCAATTCTAAGGAACTTAAATAGGGGCGACAATTCTGAGAGTCGAGGTCAATTCTGAGGACCTTAAGTGGAAAATGACCAGTTCTGAGGCTCTAGGTCAATTATGAGGACGTTGAGTGGGGGGTGACCAATTCTGAGGGTAGAGGTCAGTTCTGAGGACCCTAGGTAGGAGCGACCAATTCTGAGGGTCAAGGTCAATTATGAGTACCTTAAGTAGGAGGTACCAATTCTGAGGGTCGAGTTCAATTCTGAGGACCTTAAGCAGGAGAAACCAATTCTGAGGGTTGACGTAAATTCTGAGGACCTGAAGTAGGAGCGATAAACTTTGAGGGTCGAGTTCAATTATGAGGACCTTGAGTAGGTGCGACCAATTCTGAGGATCGAGGTCAATTCTGAGGACCTTAAGTGGGGGCGATTGATTCTGAGGGTCGAGGTCAATTATGAGGATCTTAAGTAGGAGTGACCAATTTTGAGGGTTGACGTTAGTTCTTAGTACCTTTAGTAGGAGTGACCAATTCTGAGGGTCGAGGTCAATTTTGAGGACCTTAAGTGGGGGTGACCAATTCTGAGGATCGAGGTCAATTTTGAGGACCTTAAATGGGGGCGACCAATTTTGGGTCGAGGTAAATTTTGAGGACCTTAAGTAGGAGTGACCAATTCTGAGGGTCAAGGTCAATTATGATAACCTTAAGTGGCGGACACCAATTCTGAGGGTCGAGGTCAATTCTAAGGACCTTAAGTAGGAGTGACCAATTCTGAAAGTCGAAGTCAATTCTGAGGACCTTAAGTATAAGAGACCAAGTCTGAGGGTCGAGGTCAGTTCTGAGGACCTTAAGTGGTGGGAGACCAATTCTGAGGGTCGAGGTCAATATTGAGAACCTTAAGTGGGGAGAGACCAATTCTGAGGGTCGAGGTGAATTCTGAGGACCTTAAGTATGGGCGACCAATTTTGAGGGTCGAGGTAAATTCTAAAGACCTTAAGTAGGGGCAACCGGTTTTGAGGGTTGAGGTCAATTATGAGGACCTTAAGTAGGAGCGACCAATTCTGAGGGTCGATGTTAATTTTGAGGACCTTAAGTAGAGGTGACCAATTTTGAGGGTCGAGATCAATTCTGAGGACCTTAGTAGGAGCGACCAATTCTAAGGGTCGAGGTCAATTATGAGGACCTTAATTAAGAGCGACCAATGAGGGTCGAGGTCAATTATGAGGACCTTAAGTGGGAGGCGACCAATTCTGAAGGTCGAGGTCAATTCTGAGGACATTAAGTTATAATGTGGGGGTTTACTGTCCGGGGAGTCTTTGTTTTACCTTTTTTGAGACTCTACTGGGGATGAGACATCTATTTGGGATGATGTCTTTTTGATAAGAGATAGCATTGGTTTGGGGAGTTGAAATTCTTAGTCTAGAAATTACGTTGGGGAAACAATTGATGACTTGAGGTTTGGGATTCCGCTGGGGAATGTGTTGATGACTTGAGATTTTGGAATTCCGCTTGGGAATATGTTTCTTGGAGACGCCGCTGAGGATAGATGTATGGTTAGGTCTTCTATCTTTATTTGAGGAAATTGGAATTTTTCTAGGAAAAAAGTTTAATTTGAAAATTCCTGCTGGGGAAACGGGTAGGATATTACGTAGCTCTGCTGAGGAAGCATTTAATTTCTATTGAGAATGAGGTTTTGGGATTCCGCTTGGGAGTTATTGCGGTCTTTTTGGATGCGGGTGCACTAATTTTTAAGGTTAAATTGGGGATAAAACATGATATTAATCCGACTGGGGATTTGGGAGATTGAGAAATGGTTTTCTTGATGTAGAAATGTTTCGATATTCATTTGGAAATTTTAGGAATTTTTTGGAAATTTTTTGGGATTCTCTAGCATTTTATAGGATTTTTTGTACGAAATTTTAGGGGTACTGTCGATTGAAGGGTGGAAGGGATTGCCAATAGACAGTGGCATGGTATTTTGGGCTTCCTTGGAAAGGAGAAGAGGCAGGTGCTGGTCAGTCTGGGGTTCAGCAGCTATTGGGGATTGATTGTGAGGATTTTCGGATAGAGGTGGATCATAAGCTGAGGGTGACGCCGAAGGCGGTGCAGGCAGCGTTGGGAGATGTTGGGATATAAGTGACGTTTTACCCTTAGGGGTGAGGGGTCATCATGCATAGATGCGGAGATTGATGGTGCATGGTTTTGGGTACGTCTGGTATCTAGGAGAGAGGGTTGTGGGGTAGATGAGGTGACATCCAATTCTGATTCTTTCCCCTTGAGATTTTCTTGCAGATTCTTCATTGATCGAGGGAGCTCAACATTGACCATGCTGCATGCTTGATGTAGGGGAATTGTACCTGAAAATTGACTTAAAGAAGGAAAAAAGAGATGTATATTTTGTTTAATTATCTTGAATTGGTGGCTTACTCTACATGCACGTTAATTTACCGTTGAGCTTTTGCTTTGAAAAAGAATACAAAAGTGTTTTTTTTTGGAAATGAATATGTTTGAAGATGGCCTCAGAGGCTTGGTTGAAAAAGATCTTCCCCTTTCGAACGGATTTATTTTGATTAAAAGTAGGAAAGATGAGTTTTTTGAAATTTTTGTTGAATAGAGGAAGGCCTTTACGGCTGGGTTGGCATAAGGATTAGGGGATAGAAGACTTGGTTGTAAAGTGCGGCTTATCACCTTCGTTGGATTGTGTTGAATCTAGTGTGTTCAATAGACTGTAATGATGCTTTCTTTGACGGAGCTGCTTCTTTGAGCCTAACTTCAAGGCTCTTACTGGTGATAGGGGACCTATGGTGGACCCCTAACTTCCTACCATTACAAGGTGAATGTTATATCTTCTCAATCCTGCGATGGTGATACTGGCAGACACTTTGAACGGTCTAGATGCTTGGTGAAAAGGACGTTATGATTTTCTGAGAGGAAGATCGATTATTCTGTTCATGTGGCTGGCTGAGAGATTCTGTTTGGCGGTCCCCTTGAATATCCCTTGAAACGTATGCTAAATTTATTCACTCGTTATTTCATCAGCTTTTGCCAATCCATAGAGAACTGGGTAAACTGGTTTATGGAGCACATAACTCGATGTTTGCGCTGGGTCGGTGACCTAATGGGGAGAGTTACAACACATTTTATAACTGAGGGAATACCAATATGTTCGGTTAGTTAGTCTTCAACATACCTCATTTATTTCCCCTGACGGCTCCTATGTCAAGTCGAATGGGAGAAAATTATGCCTTCCTGTACCTTATATTTATTTCCTATAGAGGATTTGACTGAAGGCTTACGCATGAGATTGGGCTCTCTATGGGAGAATCGTCGATCATCAACCCATCCTTCTCAATCTATTGATAGATTTTGGCATGTTTCTGGGTATTATATGAAATGGATGTAGAAGAGGGTAGTGGAGAATATCTTAGCAGAGAAGACCAGATAGAGATGGTTTATCATGTTTAACATTATGGAGGGAGCCATAGTGGATTTCTCTAGGCTGGTCTGGGATTATCATTCCATGGAGCACCTTTGGTATACCATCCAAGCAGGGGAAATTTAAGGGCCTCAAGGATCAGATGATGACGGGGATGGGTCTTCCGATAACTGCGAATAGGGTTTTTTATGAAACTGGTGTTTATTTGTGAAGCTTTTTGTGATGAAGATGTATTTGGTTAGTTTTGGTTTGCGGGAATAACTTTGGTAAGGTTTGGTTAGTTTGTTTCAGGGGTAGTTTGGTTTTATTTATTTTAGGACAATTTGGTTGGCGGGGGTAGTTGTTTGACTCCCTACGTTGATATGTCGTGTAATTTTACCAAATTTTCCCATAATGGAATAAAAAGGATTTTAATTATATTGTTATACCTCTTGATGAGTTTTATATTTGAATTATCTATACCAATCGCTAAGGCATACATAATCCTTTTGTTCATGTAAATGGAAAAACAAATTGTCATTCTCGGAGGTAAGAAACGAATAACATTTTGTGAAAAAGAAGGGTGGCGTGCCTAGGTAAAGCGTATGAGCTGCCTATGTACCTCTGGGGGTTTTAAAATTTTTTTGAGTTTCATTTTTGAAAGAAAAAAGTTTTTTAGAGGATCAAGCCCCACGTAGTCTCGAGTAGAAAGAAATGAAGATTTTTTTTAAGAATAAAAGGGTGATGAGAGGAGTCGTAGCGCACCGAGCTTTCGGACTAGGGGTAGAATTTTTTGAGACGGTCCAGGTTGACTGGATGCGCCATCTCTTCTCCATCAAGGTCAGTGAGCATAGTGGCTCCATCAGACTGGATCTTCTTCACGATGACGGGGCCACTCCAATTTGGTTTGAATTTCCCTTTGGGGTCCCAGACGGATTTATGATTTTTTTAAGGGCTAAGTCCCCTTATAGGACACCACGGTCCTTGACTCTCCTATTGAATGATCACACTACCCGACGATGGTACCCTTGTGTATGATATAAATCCTTTAGCGTCCTTTCATATAAGAACAATAACTCATCAAAACGGCTCTGATGCTAGTCTTCCTCTTTGACTTTGCTCTCAAGAATGACGCGCAATGGCGATATTTCCATTTCAACGGGTATGCCTGTTTCCATGCCATATACGGGAGAGTAAAGGGTAGCCCCAGTAGATGCCCGAACTGAAGTACGATAGCCCCAGATGGTGTAAGGGATTCAATTGGCCCTTTAGTTATCTTATAGATGATTTCTTTGAGGTTCTTATTGGCGTCTTCAACTGCACCATTAGTTTGTGTTTGGTAGGGAGAGGATTTGTGTCTCTGAATCCCATACTCGTCGACCAATTCTGTGATTTCTACCTCAAAATATAACCCATTATCTGACACTTGCTCATGCGAAACCCCATACTGGAAGATGGTATTCTTTCGGATGAATTTGGCTACCTTTTTGGCATTCAACACTACGTATGACTCGACTTCGACCCATTTGGTGAAGTAATCAATGGCAATTAGAATGAACTCGTGCCCATTTGAGGCTTTGGGTTTGACATTCCCTATGACATTGATGCCCCATATGGCTAACGATAAGGGATAAGTCATGTTGTATAATTCCCATGGAGGTAAGTGTTATAGATTTAAAAACGATTGGCATTTAAAGCATCTCCGAACATAGGCGATGAAATCATGAACCATGGTAGTCCAAAAGTAACCCTGTCGAATAATCTTCCTGTCGAGCATATGGCCATTCACGTGGGGTTCGTATTCCCCACTGTGGATTTTTTGCATCATCTTTTTAATGTCATCCCTTTTAATGCAGTGTATATGGGTTCCATCGAAGTTTCTCTTGAACAGTGCTTTATCATAGACAATGTACTAGGAAACCAGTTTGCAAAGGGTCTCTCGGTTTATCTTGTTGCCATCTTAAGGGTACCTACCGTTCTTGAGGAGGCGCCTAATGTCGTAGTACCAACACTCGACCATATTAGAATCCTCTTTTGTGACGAGCTCAATGAGTTAGAAGTTGGTCGATTTAACTTATTTTTAGACTATGAAGGGAGCCATCATTATTCCCTAGGTCATGTAGACCATAGAGGCTAATTTATCAAGGGCATCGACCAAGTTATTCCTTGCTCGAGGCAAGTAGTGGAATATAATATCTTCATCCGAGAATTCATAGATCCAAATGTCGGCTTCTTCCAAGGGATAGTCAGTAGGGTATTCAAAGATGACTCTCCCTTTCATGGATTTTTGTGTGATATACAAGATATCGAATTCATCTATAAAAATCAACCATCGAGCCATTCGGCCAGACAAGGCAAGTTTTTTAAGCAGGTATTTGATAGGATCCACTCCGGATACAAGTCTAATGGGAAAAGAGATCATGTGGTGCTGTAAATTCTGAGTGACCCAGACAAGGGGGAAACATTATTTCTCTAAGGAAGTGTAGCTGACTTCGTACCTGACCAATTTATGATTTGCGTAGTACATGACCATCCTTTTGCGAGATTCTTCAAGGTATTGGTCTAGCAAAGCCCCAGCTGCGGTGTCTGTTACGATAAAGTATAGGAGTAGAAGGAGACCAGGCTACGGTGATATGAATACTAGAGGTCGGTTAAGATATTGTTTGATTATGTCAAAGGATTCTTGATAAGCCTCAATTCAAGCTTTAGTTGAATCCTTTCGAAGGAGTTTGAAGATGGGTTCAGAAATAGATTCAACTCACTGATGAACCAGCTGATATAATGTAATTTTTCTAAGAATCCCCGAACTTCTTTCTCCATTCGAGGTTGTGGCATTTCGAGTATGGATTTTAGTTTGGAATGATCTTCTTTAATTCCCTTCTCGCTAGCCATGAATCCTAAAATCTTTCCTTTGGTGACTCCAAAAATGCACTTCTGCTGGTTAAGTCGCATCTAATATTGCCGTAGCCGTTCGAAGAATTTTTGAAGAGCCGGAACATGACCTTACCGAGTCTTAGACTTGATGATCAAATCATCGACGTATACCTCGACCTCTTTGTGTATTAGATCATGCAAGATGTTTGTGGAAGCCCTTTGGTAGGTAGCTCCTATGTTTTTAAGACCGAACGACAAAACTGTATAACAGAAGGTTCCCCAAGGGGTAATAAATGCAATTTTTTCTTGATGATCCGGGTTCATCTTGATCAGATTATATTTGAAAAACCTGTCAATGAATGACTTGAGAGCATTACTAGCCGTGTTGTCTACGATCATGTCGATATTGGGCAATGTGTAATCATCTTTCGAAGAGGTTTTGTTCAAATCCCAGTAATCAATGCACACGAAGACTTTTCCTCTTAATTTTGGTACGTGTACAATGTTGACTATCCATGTGGGATATTCGACCACTCGGGTGAAGCCTACTTTTAACTTTTTTTTACCACCTCCTCTTTAACCTTGAGCATTCGGTGCGGAGCTTTTACAGTTTTTGTTTGACCGATTTACATTTTGGGAGAGTAAGAATCTCATGTTGGACTATTTCGAGATTAATATCGTACATGTCGTCATAGGACCATGCGAAGACGTCCACAAATTCCTTTAGCAGTTCTTCGAGTTGTGCATGCTCATGCTGGTCAAGGTTGGACCCTATCCTAATCTCGCACAGTTGGCTACTAGAATCGAGATTGATAACAACAGTTTCATCTTTATTATTTTAAACAAGGTTATGTTATTTTTTATTAACCTTATTAAGATCAGTTAAGAATTGTTCATTTGTAAAATCATCATTATCAAGAGTTTGATTAGAATCAAGATAATTAATGTAAGGTGCAACATGATAATTAGAATCTTCGTTTATTTCATTATTAGGAAAAATAGCGTTAAGAACCTCGTTGAAGGAGGTTCAATTACATTGTTATCAGAATAAGGAGGAACAACAAAAGAGGAAAAAATAGGATAAACACAAGGGTTAGTTTGCATTTTAGCAGGTGGAACTGGTATATTATTCTAACTGAGGAGTGGTTCATCAGTAGCCTTGATCAGGATGGAAGGATTCGATGATGTAATGCCTGAGTGGATCATGCAGAGTGTCAGCCCTAGTGTCTGCAGATTGAATGTGTCATCAGAGTCAATTCCCTCAGAAACCTTGGTAACAACAACAATCTTGTCAGTGAACAGTTGCACATGATGCTGGGAGTCTTCGACCTAAGAGTAACTTTTTTGGGAGAAGATAGTCATCCTTAGATTCATCTTATTGTCCATATGATCATACCATGGTTCCAGAAAGCCACGAAAGGGAAAATATTCACCCTTTTTGACGAATATTTCGTTCAAGGAATCCCCCAAAATAGTCTTGGCATTTTCTAAACTTCACTTCAACTGGGGTTAGCGGAGCATTCTGATTTCCTCTGATGATGGTTGATAACCTAGGCCACATATCATCGTCCCAGCTCAAGTCCGTGCATAAAGTGCATAGTCTTGAACATTTGTATCACGTTGACATTGATTTGAGGTATTTGCTCTGGATATACTCGATCTTTGAAATCATCCCTTGTTAGGAATGGAAGTGGTTCAACTCGAAGGCTAGACAGAAGCATGTCATTTACCCTATGCTGTATTTCTACTATCGAGTTACTGGTGCTTACATTCTCAGTATTATCATTTTCACCCAAAATGGTGATGACCTGTCACTGGCGAAGAACTTCAGTTTTTGATGGAGAGAGGAAGATAACCCCTTGATGCTGTAAAGCCACGATCGATAAAGAAATAGATTAAAATAAGTAGGTATGTCGATAACTTGGAACTCAATACTAAGATTGATAGGGCCATCCCCTATTGTAAGCTTTATGGATCCCATCACCTCTCGACGAGTATTATCACAAGCACGCATTGCAGAGGAAGTTGGATCAAGGTCGCTTACTTTCAAACCTAGGGAGCTTGAGGTTCTTAACGAGCAGACATTGAGTGCTGATCCGTTATTGATGAGTGAGAGAGGGACTGTCTTCCCTATCACCTCAACGGAGATGTTGAGAGCATAGTTATGATTAGGACCATACTTTGGGATTTATTCTTCAGAAAAGGAAAGCAATCTGGTAGAGGTTGAAGACCCGATTAGGTTCATGGCTTCTTCTAGAGTGGTGGAAGGAGCTACTGTGATCCCGATAAGAAATTTTATCAAAGCGTTTCGGTGTAGCTAGGAGGATATAAATAGTCCCCACAAGGTGATGTTGGCTTGAGTTTTTGTGAGATGGTCGAGAATATTGCTTTCTTTGATGGTCATTTATGGCATGGGGTACTTTTTGACCATTCCCTTTCCTTTATCTATCTCTACTGACTGAGGATTTAGGTTCTGTAAGTGTCTCTCTGATCTTGTCATATGGCTCATGAAGGAGGGGAAGAACAGAAATCCCATTTTTTCATCTATTTTGGGTTATTCGGACACTTTGTTGATTTCTCCTAGCAAATCTTCAAAAGATATCATCCCACACACACTGATTACTGGACTAACATTTTATTGGCTTGGTTCTTCATCTAAGCTATCAAATTCACCTCCCCATCCGGTGGCAGTGACGTCATCTTTCCATGAGAAGTTAATGCATTCCATAACCTCAACGACTTCTTCATATAGATCCTCCCACTCAATGGGGAGATGAAAAAGTGAAGGGACCAACCACCCTTGTAGCTTTAAGGCATTGAGTAACTCGAATATACTACAAATCTCATTGGTCTGTCATGATCTATACTGTATCATTAAATTGACTTCATCAATGGGTACCACCTAATTATCTGACTCGTGATCCCACTTTCGAGCTTCCATGAACAATGGGCTAAAATTTTGGCAATCAATGGTCATTTCTGAGGGCAACTTCAGCCCGAATTCTAGGAGATGGTTCAGTACTGCTGGCAATTCCATATCTTTTCCACTAGAACAAGTACGAATGACAATGCATGCTCTTATAAGAATTTACAAAGCTTGGTCATAAAATAGGTAAGGTGTAGGAGAAAATATGGGCAAACTTTTAGAGGTCTAGGTGAAGATACTGGTATAATGGGTATTTTACGGGGTACAATCTGGGTAGAGGGGTCAAATTCTGGATCATTCTCTGGGAATATGGAATTTGCATGATTTGGGAGTGGATTGTGAGTGGTGTTTGATTTAGGAGTGGGGCGATGACACCCCAATCAATCAGACCTTAGATACATTCTGGAGATGGAAGCACTGATCGGTGGTATGGCTAGCATTTTGTTGAAAATCACAATGGGTATTGGGTTTGAAATTTTTGGAAAGTGGGTATGGTAATGGACAAGGGTCGAATGACTTGATGAGAGTTTGACTCAATAGGGTTTAGTATAATTTGGATAGGGGAGCATGAAGCTTGTCATATTCTTTTTTGACTGGGTTAGCACGACTTTATAGCGCCAAAGAAGTAATAGGTTGTGAGATGTTATTGATGGTCGAGACTGTACCTGGCTTCTCATATTTTCTTGGAGTGAACTGTTCGGATACCTTCTTTAGCTCAACTTATGTCTTGGTAATACTTTCTTCAATATCCACTCCTTCTTCCCAGAGGGCTAAAAAATGGGGGTAATACTGTCCTCCCGTCGTCGCTCGAACATGGGGTAAGAATTTTTTCTTCACAATACTAACTTGCTCTTCTTTGGAAGGCCGGTTGGTCATGGTGGCAACTTTTTTCCTCCACCTCGCTATGACATTGCTGACAGTTTCTTTGGGGTTCTTCTTAAGAAGTTCTAAATTACGACGTGTAACCTCCAACTCCTCGTTATATTTGTAATGTGACATGAATTCATGGGAAACATCCTTCCAACTGCGAATTTTGGATTCCTCGAGGGATAGGAACCAACGAAGAGCACTGTCTTTCAGAGTTTGCTAAGACATTTGGGCCATTATTTCCTCGGAGGCACCTAAGAGAGTCATGGATCGATGGTAACTTCGAAGATGAACAATTGGGGGCCCTTTACACTAAAACTTCTCAATGTTACGAATCTTGAATTTTTTCGGTAGCCTTGCTTTAGGGTAGGGCGACATATGGGTGTAATCCATGTTGTTCTCAGAGATTCAGATATAGTCAAACTTTTTAGTCAATAGCTTAAGGTCCTCCTTGACCTTGTTTAATTCTTCTTCCTTTGGATCAACATGTACTGCCAGGTTAGAACCTAGATGGGAAAGATTTGATATAGGGAGATGAGCTGGTGATGCCCATTGACAGGAGGGGCACGTGGAGCGTGCTGATATTCTTTCGGCATCCAAATAGGCTCAGGTGTGGGCGAACCCATAGCAAGAGGGGAGAGGACCTCAGGCTCTTTGAGAATTGGGACCCGATTTCACTGCATCTCATAAACCTCGATCTGAAGGTTGTCAATCTTGGTGGTAAGTTGGATTAGGACCATCATCAAATCAGGCTGCACATTCGAGACTTAGTTTGCATTCTCCATGGAGAGTGGGTGAAGGTGGATTCCAGACTCAAATGAAGTAACATGAGAACTGACGAAGCTTCGGGAAGGTTCGATGGAGTATCAAAGCTAATAGGGTCCAGGCCAAGGGTGGGGTATGCGATCGACGTGAGAGGGAAAAATATTCAAATTTATTTTTGAAATAGAAAAGGAAGAAAAAGAAGAAAATGTTTTTGATATTTATCGAAAAGGGGAGAACATAATGTTTTTGGTATTTTTATAAAAGAGGAGGAATTTTTTTTTAGTATTTTGATAAAAGAGGAGGAAAAGTGTTTTTTTGGTATTCTAATAGAAGAGGAGGAAAAATGTTTTTTGGTATTTTTGGTAAGGAAGGAGGAAAAAACGAGAGGAGAGTCTCAGCATGATTATTATTATGTTTATGTTTTCATCAGTATTAGGTTGACCTAAATGCAAAAAGAAATGCCGGACGGGACCCGATCCTGAAAAAAATTGGGTTTGAAAAAAAATATGTAAAACTTGGTTTGACTTGTCGCTAGACTCATGAATAAGGTCCCGTTTTGGAAAAAAGATGAAATCGCATAAAAATTTGGGTGACAGGCCGACCGGTATTTCGACAGAGTTTTGTGTAGTAACCGACAAACAAAATATGAGTGCCCGAGGTTTGATGCCTATATGAGGGTGTGCAGTTATTGGGTAGTGGAAAGGTTCCCCCCTTTTGCATGACTTCCACAATAAACGTCTTGCTTTTGAGGGGAATCGGTACATGTGGACAAGCCATTTGATAAACCTGAGTGTACGTGAATTGCCTCACTATATACCTCATGGGGACACTATGTATGAGAGCGAATTTGATATACTCGACGTACGTGGACGTGTTCCCTGCTATATACCTCCCATCATGACTTCGGTCAAGAGGTACGATGCGAGGGGAACCGTTCGACATACATTGAAGGTACTAGGCTAATGGAAGGTGAGAGTCATATTGCTTAGGCTACTGCGACCTGTCGGACTAGCGTCCATCATAAAGTGACCTCCCTGTATGGGACAAAATTTTTGCCAACATAGAAATTCTATTGGTGAAGTAGTGTTCAAAATCATGAATCTTAATTAGTATATTATAGAGAGAGTATTTTATTTGGCATGATGAACACTATACTAGTAAGGAAGAATGTACAAGTATCATGAAAAGTAAATCTAGCATGGAACATGAATATTATACTAAGCATGGATACGTGAGAATGAGTGATGTGTGAGTATCTATAAGTTAGTGTGTGGTAGTGAATCTAAGCGTGGATCAACTACAAAATGTACGTGATTAGTGTGAGTGAGAATGGATATATACAAGTGTGATAAGTGGAGGTGTACACTAGTGACACCTAAGCATGGATATTCTAAGTTGTGTGTGAAGCATGTGAATATAAGTTGACCTATATATAAGTGTCGGTAGTGTGAGGTGTACATGGAGAGTATTTACAAGTGTGTGAAGTGAAAAGTGAGTGAGAGGTGATATAAACATGAGGTATATATATATAAGAAGTAGTAGAGGAGAAAAAGGAACATATAGGTAGGTGCATACGCACACAAGCAAAAAGTGATGACACCCATGCATACAGAGTCTAGCCCTCTTAAGTCAGTTCCCAGTAGAGTCGCCACTGTGGCCATCCCGAGATCTTCCCCCTCCCCGGGCACTTTCGAGGGGAAAAGAGGGAGAGATAAAGGTCCTACGTCCCTTCGCCATATCGGGGGGGGGGGGGGGGGGGGGGTGCTTCGACTGTCGTCGATTTTTGGGTGACGTAAAGAGATAGAGTCACCATCTCATTTTGCACAAAAAGGCAAAAGAACATGTCGCCGCCTCGAGAGAGTGACATCAAAGACAAACTGATGCTTGCGAAACCAATAGTTCAGAGGTTTGGGGGTTAAGTTACAAAATGGAAAGGTATTAGGCACCAATCCCTCCCTTTTGGCATCTCATGGGCTTATGTTACTATTTTTCTTAATTTCTTCGTGAAGCATGTGTGCATGTATATATAAGTGGAGATCAGAATCACTCGACTTGTATCATGGAAAAAACGGAGTGAGGTAATCCATAGGAATGTTTCCAAAATGATAATTAGAAAATATGATGTGTGCACTTATTGGGATATTGATCGTTATGATGAAACGACAATATGTGTAATATAAGACGCAAGTATGAATCACAAGTATGATATATATATGAATAATATATTGATAAAATAGGAAAAATAAGAAATTATGAAAATAGGACTCGAGTCTTGGGTTTTCGCTCGAAACGCCTTGTATCCTATAAAGGCATCAAAGTCCACGTAGTTCGCATGCATCACAAGGGTGGGATTTATCCCACATATTCAAATGGGAGTTTATTATATGTGTGTGTATAAAAAATATTCTTTTAGTTTTGCGAGAATGTGGTGAAGAATTCCGTCATATTTATACGTGTAACCCTCTTTTTCTTTGTTTTGGATTTTTTATAGAAAATAAATTATGTTCAATATAACTAATAAAGGATTGGAGATTAAAATGTGTGATCTAAAGATAAATTAAGAATTTATATAACTATGGCGAAAATAACAAAATTTAAAGAGAAGGATGTTTGGACCTTCTTTGGAGACTTGAAGCTTGACCTTGATCCTTGATGAACTTCCTTGTAAGTTGGGATGAATGTAGGATGAGAGAGAAGGATATTTTTGCTAAGTTGGGTAGGAAAGTAATGGTAATGAAATGTGGAGAAGTATTTCACATAAGGAAACTTTAGTGACACCCCGCCTAATTAAACCTTGGTTGATCAAGCCTTATTTTAATATAAACAGGTTTCTTTAATGGTTCATTCTTAGCATCACTGTCGAACGCCTTTTAAAAATTACTAACCACCTAAATGAAATTAAAACGGGTGCCAAATTTTATCTTTCTTACACAACAAATATACCAAACCACACATTACCAATACTAAATACGAATATGCAGTACACCAATAATCTGAAAGCAGTTAAAGTCTTGTCGTAAACCACGGCCCAAAAAGAAACAACTACAAATCCATAACTAGAATAAACTGTAATAGTAAAGGTGGAACGACATGTTCCAACTAGGAATAATAAAACTGAGATCCTGTACTAGAACTGAAAAACAGGAAGCATCTAAACAATCCCTGCAACCTCCACACTGGCTGCAGCTCCCAAATCTCTGACATGAAATCAAGCTGGGTGTCCCTGTGGCTGGGCACCTAAAAGGTTTTTAAAATTTTACATAGCAAGAGTTAGTACTCAAAACATTTGAAAATATTTTGCAAGCAGTTATCACAATTAAGTTATTGATTACACATATTAAGGTTTCGTACACTCCCTTGAACTTCCTCACCTCTCTTACGTAGTATGTAGCTATCGAGGATACTTAGTCTACCTAGTTATACTTCCCATAACCGTAGTTTACTCATTTTCTGTTCGTTATCCTTATTCTTGTAATAATTTCATCATGCTATAAATTATTACTAAGTCATTCACATATCATTTCATTAACTACTATTCTCAATTTGTAGATTATGTACATAGAAACATTTTATCCCACAACAATGTAATTAATATTAGTTACCTCTAATATATCCTTTTTATTACACACAAAGGACCCTTGGCTCGGAATAATTCATCGACTCCAAGTGAAAGTTGGTTCGGAATGGTCCATCGACCCCAACTATCTACAAATATAAATATATACACATATTCTGGGTCGGGACTCTTTCATCGCGGCACCAGTTCAAAGTTTGGTTCGGCATTTACATCGACCCCAAATATATAATAACTTTATGTTAGTTTGGAATGTCACATCGACCCTAACATAATTAGTTTAGGTAATATTCTCTTAACCCAAACCTATTTATATAGATATAGTAGGTACACACTCGACCTAATAAATCATACCCGTACGTAATATGTTTTACTTATATTCTCCGTACTTATTAATTACAATTTCTCGCACTATTGTATTTATTCGAGTATTCGCGTAACTCTAAGGGCCCTAGTTACCCCTCCCTTAATTTAGTAGTTAAGTTAATTTTAACCTACTGGTATTTTCTTTCCGGAATTAAGTCTCACTCTTTCCGTAATTAAATTAACCATCTTAACCCACGGCTAAGTCAATTGTTCTTTCGTCATTCCATTTCTCCAACATTCCTACTCAATCATTAGTGGAGGAACCTAATGGTACACCTACTGGAAATTTCAAAGTCCCCTCATAGGAAAAATATCATTTCTAAGCTTCCCATTAAGCAACTGCAATTAAAGAAATTTTTACACAAATTCTCTATAGTTCAGACAGGGTCGATCGATCGAAGGGAAATGGTCGATCGATCGACTGCTCGATCGATAGACATTCAAGGGTTGATCGATCGATCAAGCAGTGACAGACCCAGTTCATCTTCTTCCTACGGGTTTCACCATTTTTACATCTCTAACTTTCATGATAAGTCATCATATTCACAACCAACAATTTCTAATCATTCCTACATGTTCTGGGATGATTACTAACGATTTAAAACAACAAAATCTTTATAAATCTTGGCCAAATTCACTGAAAATCTCTTTAATATTCAAGAACCCTAAAAATGCATTCTTTATATTTTTCATCCAAATTCCAGATTTTCTTACGAATTTCTCATCAAGCTTTCTATGATATAAACATACTTGGTAATTCAAAAACGTCCTACATGCAAATCCTTATCAATCATGGATTATTATCGATTGTTTGTTCCCAAGAATATCATAAAATCATGTTCTTCCTAAGGCTTAATCATGGGTATTATAACTGAATTATATTTTGCAAATAACCACTTGCCTTATGATTTGTAGGGTCTGATTTCGTGGTTGTTGATGATGATTGATGATATTGATACTTCAATCCTCCCTCCCAACAATCTTTGTGATGAAATCTTCCTAAGATGATCCCTCATTCCTTCTTTTGCCTTAGGAATTTGCCTCTCTCTCTCTCTTCTCTAATGGCTATGGTGTAACTCTAATTGCCTAACCCTAGCCACCACTCTTATAATCAGATTTAGGGCTTCAAAATTCGTAGGTCTTCTTTTCCCTAATTGTAAAGAGACCAAAATGCCCCCGAATGGTCCCGGTTTAGCTCGAAAATGACCCGGCACTCAACTAGTACCCCCGGGTACACTATTTTGACTAATTCGACCCTTTCGGAATCAACCGTGGACTCTAAATTATCATTTGAGTCTCGTAAATATTTTTCTACTCTCATCCATCTTCATTAACATAATATCTATTTAAATTACTCTACTCACGTAATTTAAATAAAACGTATTTAATCACATTAAATTACTCTACTCACGTAATTTATATAAAACGTATTTAATCACATTAAATTACTCTACTCACATAATTTAATTAAAGCATTAAATTACTCTATTCACGTAATTTAAAATTTAGTAGAATTACGGGGTATTACATACTCCCCCCCTTACAAAAGGAATTTCGTCCTCGAAATTAGAAAAATACCTGCTATAAATAATTCTGGATATTGTTCTCGTATATCCTCTTCCCGTTCCCAAGTGGACTCATCCATATTGTGATGTCCCCACTGTATTCGCACTAAGGGTACCACCTTGGATCTTAGTTTGCGCTCACTATAATCCAGGATAGCCACTGGTCTTTCTTCTTATGAGATATCTGGCTGCAAATCGATCTCCTCCAGTGGAATGTGCCAGAAGGCTCTCTCGCTCCTCTTGTATTTCTTCAGCGACGCCACATGGAACACATCGTGTATTCGCTGAAGATGCTCAGGGAGTCCCAATCTGTAAGCTACCGGTCCCACTCTCTCAATGATAGGAAACGACCCCACATATCTCGGTGCTAACTTCCCCTTTTTGCCAAATCTCGTAACCCCTTTCATAGGAGATACTCGAATTAACACCTGGTCTCCCACATCTAATTCCACATGTCTCCTGCCGGCGTCAGCATAACTCTTCTGCCTATCCTGTGCTATTCGAATACGTCCTCGAATCAACTCTATTTTGGAGGAAGTCTCCTGTATCATCTCTGGCCCTAAAAGCCTGTTATCCCCCACCTCTAACCAACAAGCGGGTGAACGACAAGGCCTCCCGTAAAGCGCCTCGAATGGAGCCATGCCAATAGTGAATTGGTAAGATTTATTATACGCAAACTCCACCAAAGGAAGATATGGCTCCCAATTTCCCCCAAAATCTAGAATACACATTCTCAGCATGTCCTCTAACATCTGGTTTACTCTTTCCGCCTGGCCGTCCGTCTGTGGGTGATATGCCGTACTCAATCGTAAGTCGGTGCCCATGGCCTCCTGAAACTCTGCCAAAAGTGCGACACAAATATCTTATCTCGGTCCGACACGATATTAATAGGAACTCCGTGCAGCTTAACAATCTCTGAAATAAAAAGCTGCGCGTACCGCATAGTATCATAATCCGTACGAACCGGTAAGAAATGTGCGACCTTAGTCAAATGATCCACTATTACCCATATGGAATCGTGGCCCTTCTGCGAGGTTGGTAACCCGGTAATAAAATCCATTGAGATACTCTCCCACTTCCACACGGGAATCTCTAGTGGTTGTAGCATCCCTGAAGGCCTCTGATGGTCAACTTTTATGAGTTGGCATGTAACACACTTTGAGACAAATTCTGCAATATCTCGTTTCATACCTGACCACCAATATACTCGTCGTATATCCTGGTACATTTTATCCCCACCTGGATGTACCAAGAATTTTGACCCGTGTGACTCTGTCATCACGGCCTGCCTCAAATCATCATCTTCGGGTACTATCAGTCTACCGTTGAAACGTAGTCCACCCTCTGAACTGATGGAGTAGAACTCTGCCCCCTTGGCCAGTAACTGTCGTACTTTATCCTGACAAAATGGGTCTTCTGCCTGTGCCTTCACTATCCGCGTAACGTTCTCGAAAGTGATAGCTAGAACTGCCATACATGCTCTCGCCATATCATCCTCGTGTCGAAGCTCGCTCCACTTTGCTTTCCAAACTTCTGCTAACTCTCCGGTAGGTCTTCTGCTTAACGCATCTGCCACCACGTTAGCCTTTCCAGGATGATACTGTATATCAAATTGGTAGTCCTTCACGAATTCAAGCCACATTCTCTGCCTCATGTTCAGGTCCTTCTGAGTGAACAGATATTGCAATGACTTATGATCCGTGAATAGCGTGAACTGCTCGCTCAGAAGATAGTGTCTCCAAATCCTCAATGAAAAAACAACCGCTGCCAACTCGAGGTCATGGGTGGTGCAGTTCTTCTCATGTGGCTTTAGCTTTCGTGACGCAGAAGCTATAGCCTTCTCCTCCTGCTGTAACACACCCCAAGTCCTTGTAAGGACGCATCAGTATAGACTCGGTATTCCACTCCGCTCTTAGGCAAGGTAAGAACGGGGGCTGATGTTAACTTGTCTTTCAATTCATCAAATGCTAACTATCAACTATCACTCCATACGAAGGGAATTCCCTTCCGAGTCAGATTCGTCAATGGTCCGGCAATTTTTGAGAATCCCTTGATGAAGCGACGATAATAACCAGCCAATCCCAAGAAACTGCGAATTTCTATCGGTGTCGTGGGCTGTCCCCACTCCCTCACCGCCGATACCTTACTCGGGTCAACAACAATGCCCCTGCTAGATACGACGTGGCCTAGGAACTGAACCTCCCGCAGCCAAAATCCACACTTCTCAAATTTGGCGTATAACTGATGGTTCCGCAATGTCTGTAGAACCAATCATAAGTGTTCTGCGTGCTCCTCCTCCGTACGGGAGTAAATCAGAACGTCGTCTATGAATACAATCACAAACTGATCTAAAAACTCCCTGAATACCCTGTTCATGAGATCCATGAATACTGCCAGTGCATTAGTTAGCCCAAAAGGCATCACTCTGAACTCATATGACCCGTACCGCGACAGGAAAGCGATCTTAGGTACATCCTCTTCACGAATGCGCAATTGGTGGTAACCCGATCTCAAATCGATCTTTGAGAAGTATGCAGCCCCTCTCAATTGATCAAACAAGTTGTCAATCCTCGGTAATGGGTACTTATTACGTATCGTTACTTTGTTCAGCTCTCTGTAATCTACACACAGACGAAGTGAACCATCCCTTTTCTTCACAAACAGTACTGGCGCACCCCATGACGATGTACTCCGTCGAATAAAACCCTGTCCTAATAGTTGCTGAATTTGCTCTCTCAGTTCCCGCATCTCCGAAGGAGCCATGCGATATGGTGCTCTGGCAATCGATCTTGTCCCCGGTGTTAGATCAATCACGAACTCTATCTCTCGGCTAGGTGGTAACCCTGGTATCTCCTGAAAGACATCCTCAAAATCCCTCACCACAGGGATTGAGTCCAGAGAAACGACAACCCCATGTGAGGTCTCCTCCTCAATATAATATAAATGAGTTCGCGATCCTCCCTCGGGAAGTGGCATTGCCACAAGGAACATCTCCTGCCCCGGGATGGAGAACACGATGGTCCTCTCATAACAATCTACCATTGCCCTATTATGTGCCAACCAATCCATGCCTAGGATGACGTCATATCCCTCCATATCCATCACCAGAAGGTCTGCCGCTAGACTCAATCTCCCGACCATAATGTCCACACCCTTACAAATCGAGTGTATAAGGGACCCACTACCCATCGGTGACTCCACACACATAAGATGAGTGTCTGCTGACTCTAATAGGCCGGCTGCCCGTGCAAATCTAGTGGAAATAAACGAATGTGTCGCCCCTGTGTCAAACAAAATATTCCCCTCAAGCCCATGAATAGGAAACATACCCGCAACTGCCGGCGGTGCTGGCTGAAATGGAATGTCACGGATGTTGAACACACGTCCGTACTGCATCTGCCCTCGCTGTGGGGCCTGTACTGCTGCTGGGGCTAATGGTGCCTGCTGCCCCTGTTGGGCACCTTGCTGTTGTGCCCGGTCTTGCTGTGGACAATTTCTGCTCTTGTGACCCTGCTGACCACAAGTGAAGCACTGACCCTGAAACTGTCTTTGTCCTTGGCCCTGTTGGCCCTGACGTTGGCCCTGTCGCCCTGGGCCTTGTTGTCCCCCATTTTGATTACCCTGGCCCTGACGACCCTGTGGGACTGGTTGCTGAGGACCCTGCTGGCCCTGCCGGTCGAAGCGATACTTCCCGTGCCTAAACTTCTTGGCAGGGTTCCCCTGTCGGGAATCCTGCCCCAACTGACCCGCTGCCTGCTGCTGTGTTGCGCTGTTGCCACTACCTCCATCCACCTTGCCCGGTTGGCTAGGTTCACCCCTCTTACTTCCCTTAGTATGAAAACGGTGATCCTGACAGTGTAGTAGAGCGGCATTGACGACATCTGTGTAGGTTACCAATGCCAGATTACCAATTAAATGCTTTCTGATTCTCCAGGTTAGGCCCTCCATAAATTTGGACTTCTTCCTCTCCTCATTGCTCACCTCGTTTGGCACAAAATTGGCCAAGCGGGTAAACTCCTCCTCGTAGTCAGCAACTGAGCGATCACCCTGAACCACTTCGCTGAACTTCTTTCTCATCTCAGACTCAACTGCTGGAGGGATATACTTGCGGTCAAATCTCACCCAAAACTCGGAAATAGTCAAAGTATCTCTCTCTTCGGTGGTGGTGACTGACTCCCACCACTGTAGGGCCGCTCCTGACAGACGAAAAGTGGCTAGCATCTGTTCCTGTACTCCGGTGTACTCTAGCATACGCAAGTGGTGCTGGATATTCTTCTTCCAGTTGCACGCTTCCACTATATCAGTACTGCCCTGAAACTCAGGTGGGTGCCCCTTCTGAAATGTCTCCCTGACTCGTTGCCAAGTAGATGGTCCTGCCGGAACTTGC
This sequence comes from Sambucus nigra, assembly GCA_949130495.1. Classification (NCBI taxonomy): domain Eukaryota; kingdom Viridiplantae; phylum Streptophyta; class Magnoliopsida; order Dipsacales; family Adoxaceae; genus Sambucus; species Sambucus nigra. The sequence goes on from OX422221.1 coordinate 44,286,690, forward strand.
ACTACCGGTGCCACAGGGGGAGGTACTTGGGGCTGAGGAAAGTGGGCTGCCATTGCCCTCATCGCTGTCTCTACTGCCTGAGCCACTATCACTGCAACCTGAGTAGTGGAAATTAGCTCGGGTGGGGGTGGTGGTATCGGTACCTGTGGCTCCTGATGAGCCTCCCTCACCTCCTCTCTGGCTTCAGCCCTCTCTGCTCTCAGTCTCCTTGGCGGCATCAGAAAAAGATTCAATTTGTATAAGTACACAGTTTATACAAAATTTAAGAGCAGAAGTACGATAACGCAACAGAGGAAATTTTCAAACAACAATCCTAATAGTAGGGCTCTAATACAACCAAACGTAACGCTGAATCGTAGTAAGACGTACAGATCCTATGGACGCTAGAACCTGATGCTCTGATACCATCTGTGACACCCCGCCTAATTAAACCTTGGTTGATCAAGACTTATTTTAATATAAACAGGTTTCTTTAATGGTTCATTCTTAGCATCACTGTCGAACGCCTTTTAAAAATTACTAACCACCTAAATGAAATTAAAACGGGTGCCAAATTTTATCTTTCTTACACAACAAATATACCAAACCACACATTACCAATACTAGATACGAATATGCAGTACACCAAAATAATCTGAAAGCAGTTAAAGTCTTGCCGTAAACCACGACCCAAAAAGAAACAACTACAAATCCATAACTAGAATAAACTGTAATAGTAAAGGTGGAACGACTTGTTCCAACTAGGAATAATAAAACTGAGATCCTGTACTAGAACTGAAAAAGGGGAAGCGTCTAAACAATCCCTGCAACCTCCACACTGGCTGCAGCTCCCAAATCTCTGACATGAAATCAAGCTGGGTGTCCCTGTGGCTGGGCACCTAAAAGGTTTTTAAAATTTTACATAGCAAGAGTTAGTACTCAAAACATTTGAAAATATTTTGCAAGCAGTTATCACAATTAAGTTATTGATTACACATATTAAGGTTTCGCACACTCCCTTGAACTTCCTCACCTCTCTTACGTAGTATGTAGCTATCGAGGATACTTAGTCTACCTAGTTATACTTCCCATAACCGTAGTTAACTCATTTTCTGTTCGTTATCCTTATTCTGGTAATAATTTCATCATGCTATAAATTATTACTAAGTCATTCACATATCATTTCATTAACTACTATTCTCAATTTGTAGATTATGTACATAGAAACATTTTATCCCACAACAATGTAATTAATATTAGTTACCTATAATATATCCTTTTTATTACACACAAAGGACCCTTGGCTCGGAATAATTCATCGATTCCAAGTGAAAGTTGGTTCGGAATGATCCATCGATCCCAACTATCTACAAATATAAATATATACACATATTCTGGTTCGGGACTCTTTCATCGCGGCACCAGTTCAAAGTTTGGTTCGGCATTTACATCGACCCCAAATATATAATAACTTTATGTTAGTTCGGAATGTCACATCGACCCTAACATAATTAGTTTAGGTAATATTCTCTTAACCCAAACCTATTTATATAGATATAGTAGGTACACACTCGACCTAATAAATCATACCCGTACGTAATATGTTTTACTTATATTCTCCGTACTTATTAATTACAATTTCTCGCACTATTGTATTTATTCGAGTATTCGCGTAACTCTAAGGGACCTAGTTACCCCTCCCTTAATTCAGTAGTTAAGTTAATTTTAACCTACTGGTATTTTCTTTCCGGAATTAAGTCTCACTCTTTCCGTAATTAAATTAACCATCTTAACCCACGGCTAAGTCAATTGTTCTTTCGTCATTCCATTTCTCCAACATTCCTACTCAATCATTAGTGGAGGAACCTAATGGTACACCTACTGGAAATTTCAAAGTCCCCTCATAGGAAAAATATCATTTATAAGGTTTCCCATTAAGCAACGGCAATTAAAGAAATTTATACACAAATTCTCTATAGTTCAGACAGGGTCGATAGATCGAAGGGAAATGGTCGATCGATCGACTGCTCGATCGATCGACTGCTCGATCGATCGACATTCAAGGGTCGATCGATCGATCAAGCAGTGACAGACCCAGTTCATCTTCTTCCTACGGGTTTCACCATTTTTACATCTCTAACTTTCATGATAAGCCATCATATTCACAACCAACAATTTCTAATCATTCCTACATGTTCTGGGATGATTACTAACGATTTAAAACAACAAAATCTTTACAAATCTTGGCCAAATTCACTGAAAATCTCTCTATTATTCAAGAACCCTAAAAATGCGTTCTTTATATTTTTCATCCAAATTCCAGATTTTCTTACGAATTTCTCATCAAGCTTTCTATGATATAAACATACTTGGTAATTCAAAAACGTCCTACATGCAAATCCTTATCAATCATGGATTATTATCAATTGTTTGTTCCCAAGAATATCATAAAATCATGTTCTTCCTAAGGCTTAATCATGGGTATTATAACTGAATTATATTTTGCAAATAACCACTTGACTTATGATTTGTAGGGTCTGATTTCGTGGTTGTTGATGATGATTGATGATATTGATACTTCAATCCTCCCTCCCAACAATCTTTGTGATGAAATCTTCCTAAGATGATCCCTCCTTCCTTCTTTTGCCTTAGGAATTTGCCTCTCTCTCTCTTGTCTAATGGCTATGGTGTAACTCTAATTGCCTAACCCTAGCCACCACTCTTATAATCAGATTTAGGGCTTCAAAATTCGTAGGTCTTCTTTCCCATAATTGTAAAGAGACCATAATTCCCCCAAATGGTCCCGGTTTAGCCCGAAAATGACCCGACACTCAACTAGTACCCCCGGGTACACTATTTTGACTAATTCAACCCTTTCGAAATCAACCGTGGACTCTAAATTATCATTTGAGTCTCGTAAATATTTTCTACTCTCATCCATCTTTATTAACATAATATCTATTTAAATTACTCTACTCACGTAATTTAAATAAAACGTATTTAATCACATTAAATTACTCTACTCACGTAATTTATATAAAACGTATTTAATCACATTAAATTACTCTAGTCACGTAATTTAATTAAAGCATTAAATTACTCTATTCACGTAATTTAAAATTTAGTAGAATTACAGGGTATTACAACTTCGCTGATTGCAGAAGAATGTTGCTGAGATCACTAGAATTGATGGTTCTGAGGTAACTCTCGAAGTGAGATTATACACTCCTTATATAGGGTAGGGGGATTGCCAATAGGCATGGTCCTTGTCCTGCCTATTGGCAGGAAATCCTAGAAACATTGCCGATGGGCAGGGAAATGAACCTAAAATTGGCAATCTTGTGCAGATTGTTAAAAAAAATGATCTTAAAATGCAATCCGTAAGTTAAAATTATGCACGGGGCATACCATTAGAGAGATAATTCAGATAGATTTGAGAATCCTTGGGTCGCTCCCAAGTTTGGGAGTTGACTTTTGGTCAAAGGGGCTCGAAAGCGCATAATTTTGGCCAGAAGATCATTGGACGACGATGGATTGTTCGTCCAAATAGGAAGTTCGAATCGTGCACAGGATAAATCGTTGGAAAGGTTGTGCGAAGTACTTCGATGTTCCAAAGAGCTTCTCTTGGGTTGGAGAGTTAAATTTGGTCAAACGGGGCCCAAAAGTTCCCAATGACCCTTTAGAGTAACAAAGATCGTTCGCTCGTATCGTGAGATTGATTTGTGCATGGGATGGACCATTGGAAAGGGTACTCAAGGAGATTTAAATATTTATTCAGTCTCATTCGAGTTGAAGAGTTGACTTTGGTCAAATGGAGCCCGAGAATGCCCAGTGGCCATCGAATCAAATTTTTGGGGAAAATAGATCGTTCACCCGAACCGTTATGTTGTTTCATACATGGGGAAGATCATTCAGTACCGTTTTAAGATTCATTGATCTTTCACTCTGACGATGAAATCAATTGAGGTCAAATCGGGGCTTGGGAGTCCCCGATGGCCTCCAGATTACTTTTCTGTAGTAAAATAGTCCGTTTTTCCGAACCGTTATGCTGATTCACGCATGGGGAAGATCATTGGAAAGGGGATTCTAAGACCTTTGAAGTTTCATTGAGATTTTCCTCTCACAATGAAGATGACCAGAGTCAAACGAGGCTTAGGAGCGCCCGATGGTCTCTAGATTGGTACTCAGAGTATGATCCAGGGTTTGTAGTAAATTGGGGAGGTGTTAGGGACCTAAGGAGAGACTTGGGGGGGGGGGGGTCTTAGAATATGGTGTCTATAGGAGGATTTTCTATAGAGTCGATAAATAGATTACCTATGTTTGACGGATTTCATTATGTGTATTGGAAATCCAGTATAAAAGTTACGCTTAAGTCCATATGGATGTTGTTAGAGGGTGGTCTCCACCCAACACTATTTTAGGAGAGATTATTGTCCCTAAATCGTATGGGAGTTAGAGAGGGTATGAACACAAGCTGTGTAATTACAATTCTCATTGTCTCAATGCTTTGTTTAGTGAGGTCTTACCGAAGGAGTTTCGCCGAATCATGACATATGAAACGTTCAAAGAAGCAATGGACATACTCTAACTCACTCATAAGGGAACGAATGCCGTGAAAGCTTCCAAGATTAAAAATCTCCTCATTCAATTTGAATCCATCAATATGAATGATAGTGAAACATTTGATGAGTTCTATGAATGATTCTCTGACATTGTAAACTCGTCTTTCAATTTGGGAGAGAGGATTCTGAAAACTCGAATCGTGAAGAAAATAATAAAGTCCTTACCTGAAAGATTTAATTCGAAAGTCACTATCTTAAATTCCTTGGGAGACATTGACACCATAAAACTTGAAGATCTTGTTAATGACCTACAAACCTACGAGATTTACATGTTTCCTTAAAACAAGAAGAAGAAAGACAAGGGAGACATATGCGTCTGATGAGTCTAACATTAATCCCGATGATATGGCCTTATTTGCTAAAATTTTTATAAAAATTATCTAGTTTAAGAAACAAATTCAAAATTTGACAAAATGAAATTTTAGAAGAACAAGGGTAATAAGGCGGGAGATAATTTCCATGATCCTGATTTTAAGAAGAATAAAAATAAATTTTTTAAAAGAGATTGTGGCCATCCCGAGGGTTTTTCGAGGGTACGAGTGGGTTATCACTTGAGGTGGATCCCTAATTACTTCCCCTTTTTCAACGTGCGCGCGAGATTACGTCTTTTATTGGGATGCTCGACCTTCGTCGATGTGGGGTGATATGTAGAGATAGAAACGCCAGCCTCTTTTGCACAAAATAGGCAAACAAAATATTTCTTCCTCGAGAGAACGATATGAAGGAAAATACTGATGAAACCAAATACTTCATAGGCCTGGGAACTAAGTTACAAAATGGGAAGGTGTTAGGCAACCAGGCCACCTTTCGGTCTCTCAAGGGCATGTGTTAATCTTTTCCTGTAAAACTCCATAATGTGTGTGTGCCTATGTGCATAATATAAATGGAGGATGGAATCACTCGACTAGCGTCATGGATAAAGGCGAAGAGAGGTCATCCTTCAGAGTGTTCCCAAAATAGTAATTAAAAATATACTATAATTGTTTGTCGATTCAAATGTTGTTATAGAATAATGATTGCGTATATCGGACAAGACACAAGCAAACAAGCATATAATATATATATAAAGAATATTTAACAAGAACAAGGTAACAAATGTATGTGGGAGGACTCGAGTCTAGGGATTTACCTAAGACACCTACGTAGCCCGAGGAGGCGTCAAAGTCCACATAGTTCGAAGACAATACGAGGTGGGGTTAAACCCATAAATCCAACTGGGGACTTCGATTGTATGTGTGTATGTAGAAAAAGGTGTTTTAATGTGAGAAAAGGTGATGAGAAATCCCCGTTTGGAATTTACAAGTAAACCCTTTTTTTCTTTTTTTTGGGTTTTTCTTATGAAAATAAAGTATGTGCGAATACTAATATTAATTTTTTTGAAATTAAGATATGTGATGTAATAAAGTAAAGTACTAAAGTAAAAATGAAGTAACTAATGAAAAAATTAGAGAATTTAAAGACAAATGGGAAGAGTTAGACCTCCTTATGAAGACTTGAAGTCGATCTTGATTGTAGATGCGCTAATTTTACGATGAGATGATGGTGATTTGACGAGATGGGTGAGAATTTACTCAAAAGAGTATGACAAGGATGGAAGGAATGTGGGAAATAGGCTTTTAAGAGGGGAATAACTCTGAAATAGAGGGAATTCTCTTTGAATTGTTGAGAGGGATGTTCAAGGGGTCTTGAGGTGTGATTTTGAAAGTGAGGTCATGACCCATATTTATAGGGCCAAGGGGGTGACGATTGACACGATCCTAGACTTGCATATTGGCATAGAACCCTAGACACACTGTCAATAGGTAGGGTCTTAGTGTTGCCATTCGGCAGCCTGGGTTAGGTTTTTCGAAAAAAAAAGGTTGTAAAATGTGAATCATAAGTTAGAAAACCGCATGGGGTAGACCATTGGAAAGGATATTCAGATACCGTTAAGAATCCATTGAGCCACTCTCGGGTTCGGGAGTTGATTGAAGTAAAATGGGGCCTGAAAGCACACGTTGGTTAGTGGACAGGAAATTCTCGAAGGAAAATGGATCGCTCATTTGAACTGTAAGACCGATTCGTGCACAGGATGAACATTTGGAAATGGGTGTTCAGTTCCCTTTGAGATTTTATTTATCTTCGTTCGATTCAGAGAGTTGACCAAGGTCAAATGGGCCTGGAAGTGCCCGATGACTTTTGAAGTAAATGGGTTGTTCATTTGTACTGTAAGGCTGATTCGCGCATGGGTGGATCATTGAAAAGGGTATTCAAAAATCTTTAAATATTAATTCATCTTTATTTGATATGAAAGTTGATAGGAGTCAAACGGATCCCAGGAGCACCCGGTGGCCTCCAAATAAATTTTTAGGGTAAAGCGGACCGTTCGTTTGAACTGTAAGGCTGATTCATGCATGGGGTGGACCATTGGAAAGGGTATTTAGAGACTTTCAAAGATTCATTAAGCTTTAACTTAGACAAGAAAGTTGACCAGAGTCAATATGAGTCTCGAGAGCGCTCGATGACTTCCAGATCAATTTTTAATAGTAAAATAGACCGTTTGTTCGAACCTTAGGGCTGATTCGCACACAGGGCGATCCATTGGAAAGGGAATTTAGAGCCCTTAAATGATTCATGAGATTTTACTTAGGCGAGAAAGTTGATCGGAGTTAAACGGGGTCCGGGAGCACCCGGTGGCCTCTAGATCGGTACTCAGAGTATGAGGTGAATGAGTGGGTTTTATGGACCTATAGAGGTTCTTAGGGGGTCTTAGGATGGAGTGTTTATAGAGATACCATTGACGGGTGAGCTTGGCATAAGTGAAGACTGTCGAATGATAGACACCATAAACCCTAGAGGGTGAGATTGACCGATTATGAGGGTAAAGGTCAGTTCTGAGGACCTAAAGAGACGAGGATGATCGATTCAGCAGGTCGAGGTCAATTCGCAGGATCTAAGGAGACGAAGATGACTGATTCAATAGGTTAATGATTAGTGTTAAGTGGCTAGGGTGATGTAACAACTCAGATTTTTAAATTAATTTTGAAAAATTTGAGAAAAAAGATTTTTGGATTTAATTATTTTTAACAATGAAATATGTTGAGTTTTATTTTTGAAAAGTGGGATTTCAAACGGAAATTAATTTGGATTTAAAATGAGTTTTATATGGAGTTTTTAAGTTTTAAACCTTTCCTTTTAATAGGCTGGTAGAATGGTTTTTCCTGAAGGGTCGATAGATCGACCTAGGGAGTTGATCGATCGACAATGCCCAGATTTGAGTCAGCATATCTGTTTTGAAGAGTTGGAGCCTTTACAAATTTATTTTTCCCTTATAAATAGAGGTCGTGGGTCTAAGTTTTAAACCAATTTTTTATCTCCTAAAAAAATGCGGTTGACCCTTTATATTTCCTCTCCCTCTTTATACAAACCTAGCCCCTAGTTTATTCAATGTTCAACCTTAGATTTGGAAGCCTATTTGGGGTTATCTCGTGTTGGGGCTAGAACGTGATTTGAATATTTTTACGAGAGGAACGTCATGGTGTGATCAGATTTTGAGGCTGAATCTATGTGATGATTCATGTGATTATTTTGAGGTACGGGACTTACACAATATGCTCCTAAATTCTCTCGAGAGTATTCCGTTCATTTTTCTGTGTCGGTTGCACTCATGGTTGAATTGTGATATTCATTTGAAATCTGAAAATTGTTGGAATATATATATTAATTCATTGTGGTATATTGTATTGTGATTTGAGCATCGTGTCATGAGATTTTTCTATGGCATGTTGAATAGGCACCCGCCAATGGTCCCATAAACCGGTATATGGCTTTGAGATTCCTAGGGGAGGTGAGGTGAGGCCTGATGACTCATTGAGGTGTTATTGAGAAATTAATATTGATATAATGCTTGAGTATTGCATTTTACTTGTATATGCAATTCGTATTGTTGCGATTTATTCATCGTGATAATTATTTGTGAGCATCTATTCCTATCATATTGTGTACTTCCCCGTATTTTCTTTTGGTTGACAGGTTAGCGTGGATTGGGACACTATGGACTATTTTGGAGAATTGTTTTAGAGCATGGAGTTGGAAGGTATATTTTGATGTATAAATTAGAGGTGTAATCTTTGTTAGAGAATTTTGTATTTGAGAGAAACATTATTGTAATCGCTATTGTGGAAATAGAAGAATTGTGAATTTATTATATTTAAATCATGGAATTTAGATGCTCTATACTTATTGTTGATGGATTTAGTTTAGTTTTTATGTTAGTATCACACCGCGTGTCTCTTTAGGAGCGTGCGGGGTATTACAGGTGACCAATTCAGTGGGTCGAGCTTAACTCTCAATTTGTCTTGGGAATGACCAATTCTATGGGTTGAGGCCTGATTCTGAGGACCTTGAGTTAGGATGACCGATTCTAAGGAACGAGGTCAATTACAAAAACCTTGAGTTATGACGACCAATTTTAAGGGTCGAGAACTATTATGAGGACCTTAAGGTTAGACGACCAATTCTAAGGGTCAAGGTCAATTCTGTGGAACTAAAGTTAGGATAACCAATTCTGAGGGTCGAGGTCAATTATGAGGACCTCAAGTTGTGATGACCAATTCTGAGGGTCAAGGTCATTTCTGAGGACCTTAAGTTAGTATGACCAATTCTGAGAGTCGAGGTCAATTCCGAGGAGCTTAAGTTATGACGACGAATTTTGAGGGTTAAGAACAATTATAAGGACCTTAAGTTGTGATAACTAATTATGAGGGTCGATATCAATTCAAAGGACCTAAAGTTGGGAAAGCCAATTCTGAGGGTCGAGGTCAATTATGAGGACCTTAAGTTGGGACGACCAATTCTAAGGGTCGAGGTCAACTCTGAGGACCTTACGTTGCGACGACCAATTTTGAGGGTCAAGGTCAATTCTGAGAACCTTAAGTTTGGATGACCAATTTTGAGGGTCGAGGTCAATTCTGAGGGCTTTAAGTTGTGACGACCAATTATTAGGGCCAAGGTCAATTCTAGGGACTTTATGTTATGGCGTCCTATTATGAGGGTCGAGTTTAATTTTGAGGACTTTAAGTTGTAGAGTGGGGAATAGTTCTCCTGGGGAATTTAAGTTACCCGTGGTTCCACTAGGGATTGCATTATCTTCGAACTCTACTGGGGGATCTTTAGTTTTGAGGTTCCGACTGTGAAATTATTGTGGAAATGGGTAAGATTAATCCTGCTGGGGATTATGCTTGGGATAAGTGCATAAAATTAATCTAGCTGGGAGTTTTGAGAGTTTATAATGGGTTTAGTGATCCAAAAATGATTTTCTTGAGTAAATTGAGGTTCCATATTTTCAGGGATTTTTGGGAATTTTTCAGGCTACTTTTGGAATTTTCTGACATTTTACCAAAAAGGTGTCGATTGGTAGTCTTCGGAGGGTGCCAATCGACAAGCGCATGAACTCTTGGGCTTCCTCGTAAAGGGGAAAAGATGACTGCCGATCGGCATGGTTCAGAGGTTTCAGAACTTTACGCCTGAATGGATTACTGAATCTTTATTGGGGATTACTAGTAACCATCTACCCTTGGAGTTTTCCTTCGGGGGCTGCAAGGGCTACAGGCATGCAGGTGTATATAAGGAGGCTGTTGGTTGATGAGGTGGTGTCTGGGTTGATAGAGCTTAAGGATGCAGATCTATTGTTATGACTGGAGGAGCTTGGCATTGCCCATACTGTATGCTTGATTTAACGATTTGTACCTTAAAAGAGAGACTCAAGAAAAAATGATGCATCTTTTTGTTTGATTCTCTTGATTTAGTGGCTTACACTACATGCACTTTAGTTTGTTACTAAGGTTTTTATTTTGAAAAAAAGTAAGAAAGATTTATTTTTTTAATTTTTTTGAAGATATTTGAGTAGAGGAAGGCCTAGGAGGCTTGGTTGCAAAGAGTTTCCCCTTTAAAAGGATTTATTTTGAGAAAAAGTAGGAGAAATGTTTTTTTTTGGAATATTTTAATAGAGGAAGGCCTTAGAGGCTTCATTGGTATAGGAACGAGGAGATATAAAGCTTGATATGAAATGGATCTTGTCGTCTTTGTTGGGTTGTCTTGATTCTGGTGTGTCGAAGAGACTATATAGCTGATGGCTTTGCTGGAGCTATTGAGTTAAATCTGCTAGAAATTCTGGTACCCCGAGGACCACGTCTTCCATTTTGGCCTAGATGAGGTCTGTCCCACCTATGAGGAGTTCTCGGCCATGTTGGTGGTAAGCCCTAGTGTGGCGGCGGCTATGACTAATTTTTCTTGTTCACCCTGGGTATTCCTGTAAGAGTTGCTTCACATTTCTCCCTCGGAGCCTCGATTGTTGGTTACCGGTGGGGCTATATCTCGTTAGGTAGTTATGTATTCCGTGTGCTTGAGGGGTTTTAAGGATGATGGATTTATCAGAGTTGTCGCCTTTGGCCTTATTGAGAGGCGGTTACTGGTGACAGGGGACTTGACAACGGATCCCTAGGTGGTCGCGATAATGGCCTGGATGTCAAACTGCCTTGCTGGATGAAACCTTGAACGGTATGAATTCTTGGAAGTTAGGTCATTTTGACTTTCCGAGGGGGAGCCCAGTAATGATGTTCATGTGGTTTGCAGAGAGGTTTCGTGTGGTGGCCCCTTCTAAATGTCCCTTGGTAGTTGTGCCTAATTTCTTTATCTGAAATTTCTTCAGATTCAACCCATCTGTAGAGATTTGGTTTTAACTAGTTTATAGATAAGGGATCCTAGTGCCTTCGATTGTTAGTGCCATGGTGGGGGGACTTATAGTCTATTTTGCAGCTCGGAAAGTATCGGTATATGCGATTGGTGAGCCTTCAACATACTTTATTCTATTTCCCTTGTCGCCTTTAGTGCCAGGTCGAGTGGGAACAAGTTGAGCCCCCTCGCATAACACACTTCTTCCCGGTGGAGGATTTGACTAAATCGGTGAGTTTGATGCTGGGATATTTATGACAGCACCATCGGCCATCTATCCGTTCGTCATAATCTGTGGGAGGGGCCTGTCACGTGTCTGAGAACTACCTTAAGTGATTATAAAAATGTGTAATAGAGAAAATTATGGCAGAAGAGACATATCAAACGTGATTTATTGCTTTCGACACCATGGAGGACGGTGTTGTGGTTTTATCTAGGCTTGTCAGGGCGTACCGCTCCATGGAGCGTATACAGAATGTCAACCGGGAGTGGGAAAATTAGGGACCTCCAGGGTCTAGTAACGATATTGAAGCGGGGCCATCCGACAGTTGAAGGAAATGTTTTATGAATCTTGTGTAATTTTTTGAGAAGCTATGATGATTTTGGTGTTTTGTGTATTTTTGGGGGTTTGGAATAATTTTTGTCTAGCCTGGTTTAGGGTTAAGCTTGTTTAGGAATAGTTTTGTCAGTGGAAGGGGTGGTCAGTTTAGCTCTCTTCATTGATACTTCATGTAACATTGCTGTATTCCGTATTAGAAATAAAAGTTAATTTTTATCATATTTTATTGTGCCTCTTGATGAGTTTTGTATTTGAATTATCTATAACAATCACTAAGGCATACATAATCGTTTTGTTCACGTAAATAATAAAATATATTGCCGTTCTCGGAGGTTGGAAAAGAATAGCATTTTATGAAAAAGGAGGGGACCAGACCCATGTATGGCATATGGGCTGCCTACGTACCTCTAGTGGTTTTGAATTTTTTTATGAGTCTCATTTTGAAAAGAAAAGGTTTTTGAGAGTATCAGTACCCACGTATTTCTGGGTAGGGGGAAATTAATATTTTTTTAAAGAATAAAAGGGGGATGAGAGGAATTGTAGGACGTCGAGATTTTGGACTAAGGGTGAAATTTCTTGAGACGATACAAGTTGACTGGATGTTCCATCTCTTCTCCAACGAGGTCTATGAGTATAGCGGCGCCGCCTAAAAGAATTTTCTTCATGATGTAGGGGCCACTCCAGTTCGGTTTGAATTTTCCTCTGGGGTCCTACATCATGAAGAAAATTCTTTAAGGGTGAGGTATCCTTACTGAACACCACAATCCTTGCTTTCTGTTGAAAGATTGTGATATCCGATGATGTTACCCCTGTATATGATATAGAGTCTTGAGCCTCTTTTCATCCAAGAGTGATAATTCATCAAAGCAGCTCTGATGCCATTCTTCTTCTTTGTTAACTTGGCTTTCGAGTAGGATGTGGAGGGAGGGTATTTACAGATCGACGGGTAGGACTGCTTCCATGCCGTACACTAGTTAATAAGGGGTATCCCCCGTAGGCATTCTTATTGAAGTACGGTAGCTCCATAGGGCGTAAGGGATCCGGTCGGCCCAATCTCTGTAGCTCTCAGTTATCTTAATGATTATGGATTTGAGGCTTTTATTGACGGCTTCTATAACTCCATTGGTTTGGGGTTGGTAGGGAGAATATTTCTGTCTCCGAATCCCATACTCGTCGATTAGTTTTGTGACTTCAACTTTGAAATGGATCCACATTGTTTGACACTAACTCGTGGGGGACTCTGTATCGGTAAATTATATTCTTTATGATAAACTTGGCCACTTTCTTGGCATTCAGCACTGTGTATGAATCGACTTCAACCCATCTGATAAAGTACTCAATGGAAACCAGGATGAATTCGTGATCATTTGAAGCTTTAATAGTAACCTTCCCTATGATGTCAATGCCACAGGTGGAGAAGGGTTAAGGAGAGGTCATATTATATAGTTCTCGAGGAGGCAAGTGTTGGAGATTACCAAACTATTGGCATTTGAGGTATTTTCGGACATAGGCAGTGCAATATTAAACCATGGTGGTCCAATAGTATCCTTCACGAATGATCTTTTTGTCAAGAATGTGACCGTTCATGTGGGGATCGTATTCCCCATTTTAGATCTTTTGCATCATTTTTCAACATCAGTCCCTGCTATGCAGTGTAAATAAGTTCCATCGAAGTTGCTCTTGAACAGTTCTTTATCACAGATGATGTACTGAGTTTGCGAAGTGTTGCACGATCTTTCTTATTGACGTATTGGGGATACCTGCCATGTTTAAGGAGGTGTTAAATGTTATAGTACCATAACTCGTCCATATCCAAATCTTCTTTGGGAATGAGTTCAATGTGTTAGAAATGGGTAGGTGTAGTTTGTTTCTGAACCAGGAAAGGGGCCATTGTTATTCCCTCAAGCATATAGACCATGGAGGCCAGGGTAGTAAGGGCGTCAGATAGGTCGTTCTTTGCATGAGGTAGGTAGTGGACGGTGACATCTTTGAACTAGGAAGCCAGACCTTTTAAGTGGGTGTGTAAGGGTAAGAGCTTCTCGTCTTTGACTTTTTATTTTTTAAGGATTTGGCCGATGATAAGGGTAGATTCCACGTAGATGTCCAGGTGCCAGATTCCTTCTCAAGGGCGATCTTGAGGCCTACAGTGCATGACTCATACTCAGTCATGTTGTTGGTGCAAGGGAAGTCTAGTTTGATGGAAATTGGGGTGTGAGAGTCATTAGGGGGGGGGGGGTTAAGAGTATCCCAATGCTGTATCCTTTCTTCTTGGCAGCTCTGTTAAAGAACATTTACAATCCGAGGTCCTCTTGAGAGGTGCAGAGAATATCTTCATCCAGGAATTTAGAGACCCAAACATCGTCTTCTTTCATGGGGTAATTAGCAAGGAAGTCGGAGATGGCTCTCCCTTTCATAGCTTTTTGTGTGACGTACACGATATCAAACTTGACTAGTAACATCAACCAACGGGCCATTCGACTGGATAAATCGTTCTTTTCTAGAAAGTACTTGATGGGATCCATACGGGATATTAGTCTGATGGGGAGGGCAAACATGTAGTGTCGTAACTTCTGTGTGACCCAGACTAGGGTGACACACGCTTTCTCCAAAGCAGTGTAGTTGACTTTGTAACCAAGAAATTTTTGGTTAGCATAATAAATGGCTCTTTACTTATAGGATTCTTCAATGTATTGGGCTAGAAAAGTCCTTGGGAGACCTGGCTGCGAAGGTATAAGCATCGGAGGTCAGACGAGGTATAACTTTATTTGGTCAAAGTCTTTTTGACAGGCCTCATTCTAAGATTTAGTTGAATCCTTTCGAAGAAGTTTGAAAATGGATTCACAGATAGAAGTCAGCTGGCTAAAGAACCAACTGATGTACTATAGTTTACCCAGGAATCCTCGAACGTCCTTTTTCATCCTTGATGGTGACATCTCAAGTATGGTTTTCATCTTGGTGGGATCTGCTTCGATTCCCTTTTCACTGACCATGAATTCTAAGAATTTTCCTTTTATGGTGCCGAAAATGCATTTTTATGGCTTTAATCGCATTTGTTATTGCCATAGTCGGTCGAAGAACTTTTGAAGGGTGGGAATATGACCTTCTCGAGTTATAGAGTTGATGATCATATCATCTACATAGACCTTAAAATCTTTTTGAATAAGGTTGTGCAGGATGGTTGTGGTAGCCCTTTGGTAGGTAGACTGACGATCTTGAATTTGAATGGCATGATAGCGTAGTAGAAGGTTCCCTATGGCATGATGAAGGCAGTTCTCTCCTGATGGTCAGGGTGCATCTTGATCTGGTTTGAGGGCATGACTGGCTGTGTTATCTATGGTCATGCCGATGTTGGGTAATGGGTAATCATCCCTTGAGGATGCTTTATTCAAATCCTGATAATCGACGACTATGCGGAATTTTTCTCCTGATTTTGGCACGGGGACGATATTGGCGAGCCATGCAGGATATTTGACTATGCGAATAAAACCCAAGTTCAATTGTTTGACCACTTCCTCTTTGAATTTGAGAGACCATTTGTTGCAGAGTTTCCTTAGCTTCTGTTTGATCGGTTTGCATTATGGGAATATTGGGATCTCGTGCTAAGAAATTTCTGGGTTAATGTTGAGAATGTCATCTCAGGACCACGCGAAGATGTTCATGAATTATTTCAGTACTTCTTCAAATTGCACACACTCATGCTCGTTAAGGGTGGACCCTATCCTAATCTCGCACTGATGGCTACTCGAACCGAGATTAATAACAACACCCTTATCATTGTTAATTGGAACGTGATTATGTTGTTTGTTATTCTCCTTGTTAAGATCAGTTAAGAATTATTTATTTCCAACATCATCATCATTAAAGGTTTGATTAGAATCAAGATAATTAATGTAAGGCACAACAAGATAATCAAAATCTTTATTTATTTCATTTTTGATAAAAATAGCATTAAGAACCTAGTCATAAAAGATCTTGATTGCATTGATATCAGAAAAAAGAACAACGATATAGGGAAAATAGACTTGGATAGGGTAGACCGCAGGGTCAGGTTGAATCTAGGCAAGTTTAATAGGCACGACATTTCAGTTGATGAGAGGCATGTCAATAACTCTGATTTGAGTAGACGGGTACGATGGTGTGGCATTTGAGAAAATCATGCAGAGACTCAGCCCCAGTGTCAATAGGTTAAATGAGTCCTTGGAATCACTTTCTTCAGAATCCTCAATAACTTTTACGGCTTTCTCGGTGAGAGGTTACACTTTATTTTGGTAGTCTTCAGCGCAAGAGTTACTGTCTTAAAATAATATTTCCATCCACAGTATCATCTTCTTGTCGATATGGTCATACTATGGTTTAGGGAAACTGGAGAAAGGGAAGTCTTGACCCTCATTGATAAACCTTCCATTCAAAGAGTATCTCAAAATAGTCCTTTTTTCTTTTAAGCTTCTTTTCGATCGTGGTCTTCGGAATGATTTTAGTTCCTTTGGTGAAGGCTGGTAACCTAGGCCACATGGGGGGAAGGCCTCCTTCAGGACTATGGGCTCAAGGATCCCTTATTGACATCAGCTCAGCCCATTCCGGGTATCATATGTATGTTCTTGAACATTTGAATCACAATAACATTGCCATGTGGGTTGTGTTCTAAATAGACTCGATCTTTGAAAATATCACCTACTGGAGAAGTGGATCAACTCTGAAGATAGAGAGGATCATGCCAATTGTCCCATGCTGGATTTACAATATTGGATTATTAGTGCTATAATTTTTTGAACTCTCGTTATCTGCTAAGATATTGATAACCTGGCCTTTGGCGAAGAATTTTAGTTTCTGACCAAGAGAAGAAGATATCCCTCGGATGTTGTGGATCCATGGATGACCAATGAGTAGATTGAAACACATAGGTATGCCAATGGCTTAATACTCAATGATAAGATTGATAGAGCCAACCCCTATTGCGATTTTTATGGACCCCATTACTTCTTAGCGGGTATTTTTGGAAGCATGCACGACGAAGAAAGTAGGAATAATATCACTGACTTTTAATCCCAAATAATTGAAGGTTCTGAGATGGTAAACATTGAGGGAAGATCTGTCATCAATAAGTCAAAGTTAGACTGTCTTTCCCAAGACTTCAGTAGAGATTTTGAGGGCATAATTGTGGTCAAGGACGATCTTTTGTATCTCATTTTCAAAAAAGGAGAGTAGTCTGGAGGAGGTAATGGACCCAACCATATTTATGAATTCTTCGAGAGTGGTGGTAAGAGGGACTGTAGGCCTGATGCAGAGTCTTATTAGATCATTCCGATTAATCTAGGAAATCATGAGAAGCCCTATACATGGTGATATTAACTTGGGTCTTCTTGAGCTAGTCAAGGACTTTACTCTCTTCGATGGTCATTTCTAGCATGGAAGTCCTTTAGCAACTCCCTTTCCGTTATTTGTCCTGGTCACATGAGGAATCAGATATTTTTAGTGTCTCCCTGATCTGGTTATGTGATTTACTAAGGCAAAAAAGAATAAGAACCCCACGTCTTTATCTACCTCGAGCTGAATGGCTACATTGATTTCCAATAACAGATCTTTGAAGGATTTCATTCCTCATAAATTGGCTACTAAGCTGGTTTTTTCCCGACTGGGTTCGTCATCTGAACTATAAAAATCATCCCTTATCCAGTGGTGACTATGGCCTCTTTCCAAGAGAAATCAATGCATTCAATAACCTCAACAACTTCATCGTATATATCTTCCAACTTAATGGGAGGTACAAGAGTTAAGGGACCAACCGTCCCTGAAGCTTCAAAGTGGTGCGTAGTTCATCAATGCTCTAAATTTCACTTATCTATCGAAATGCATCGATAATTATCTGTACCATATCTTCTAGACTGACTTCTTCAATAGGTACCACCCATTTATCTGATTTCTTAGCCCATTTCTGGGCTTCCATGAATAAGCAACAAAATTTGCAATAATCAGCAGTCATCTCGACGGGCAATTTTTGCTCAAACTCCAAGAGTTGGTTCAACACAACTAGTAACTCCATTTTTTTCATCATATCGGGTGCAGAAAATAATGCAGGCCCTTGTGAGGATTGACAAAGCTTGATCGATGAAGCAGGTGGGGTGTAGGAGAAAATATGGGCAAACTTTGAGCGGTTTAGGTGAGATTATGGGTATGATGGGTGCTTTGCTGGGCACGATTTAAGAAGATGGATCAAATTTTGGGTCATTCTCTAGAAAGATGGCATTTGTATGGGTTGGAAGTGGGTTATGAGTGGTATAGGGTTTAGGATTGGCTAGTGGGGAGATGATTCCACGGTCAATTAGGCCTTGGATCACAATCCATAGGTGGAAGCATTGGTCGATAGTATATCCAGTGAGCTGGTGGAAATCATAATGGCCATCAACTTTGAAATTTTTAGGGAGTGTATTTGGTAATGGCTGAGGGTCCAAGGGTTTGATGAGGTTTCGGCTCAATAGGGCCTGGTAGACTTTGGACAGGGGAGAATGGAGCTCAATTTACTCTTTTTTGGTAGGATTTGGACTACTTTTCGGTGCCCAAGAGGTAGAAAGCTGGGAAATATTATTGATGGTTGAAACTGTAGCACTGACGAACTTCTCATACTTTCAGGGACTGAATTTTCCAGTTACTTTCTCTGGCTTGGTAATGCTTTCCTCAATTTCTACTCTAGCTTCTCGAAGGGCTCTAAAGTGTGGGTAATACTGTCCTCCCATGGACGCTCGGATATGAGGCAAGAAGTTCTTCTTCATGATACTGACTTATTCTTCCTTTAAGGGTCTGCTGGTCATGATAGCAACTTTTTATCTCCGCCTTCCTATGAAGATAATGACTGTTTCCCTAGGGTTATGATTAAAAAGCTATAGATATCGACACGTAACCTTTAGCTCCTCATTGTAATTGTACCGAAACATGAATTCTCGAGTGACATCCTCCTAACTACAGATCCTGGATTTTTGAGGGACAAAAACCAACGTAGGGCACTTTTTTTCAAGGTCTGTTGGAACATCCAGGCCATTATATCTTCGGAGGCACCAAGGAAAGTCATATCTCGGTGATAGTTTCAAAGGTGAAAAATTAGGGATCCGCTTCGCCTAAACTTCTCAATTTCTAGCATCTTAAACTTCTCTGGTAGTATGGCTTTAGGATAAGGAGATATATGGGTGTAGTCTATGTAGTTTTTGAATATCTTGAATTGGTCAAACTTCTTCGAAAAAAGCTTGAGGTCTTCCCTGACCTTGCTCAGTTCCTCCTCCTTAGGATCTGTGGGTACTGGTAGGTTAACCCCTGGTTGGGTAAGGTTCAGAATAGGTTGTTGAGTTGACGATGGGTGATTAGAAAGAAGGGCATGCACAACATGCTGATACTCTTATGGGACCCAAATAGGCTCAGAAATGGGTGGACCTATGGCATGAGGAAAGAGAACCTCAAATTTTTCAGGAGTCTGGGCCTGGAAAGACTCCATCTCATGGACCTCGATTTAAAGTTGTCAATCTTGGCACTGAGCTGGGATAAGATGGTCATCAGATTGGGATACACATTCATTGCTTGGTCAGTGTTCTCCATGAAGAGCTCATGAAGGTAAAGCCCAAACTCAGATGAAGTAGCAGAAGGACCGACGGAGCTTCGGGGCAGTTTGACGGAATACCAAAGACAATAGGGAGCCAGGCCAAAATTGAGTATAAGATCGACCTGAGAGGGAAAATGTTTTGAATTTATATTTGAAAAAAGGAGGGAGAATTTTTTTGGTATTTTAGAAGGGACATAAAAATATTTTTGGTGTTTTTAAAGAGGAAGGGAAAAAGGAGAGGAATCTCAGCTTGATTATTATTATTAATGTTCTTATTAGGTTTTCACTTTTATTAGGTTTTCCTAATTGCAAAAAAAAAATTGAATAGGACCCAAGCCTTGGAAAATAGGGTTTGAAAATATGTAAGACACAGTTTGACTTATTTTCAGGCTCACAGACGGAGTCTTATTTTTAAAAAAGGGCAAAATCGCACGAAAATTCGAGCAGTATGCCGACCCTGAATTTTGACAGAGTTTCACATGATAACTCGCAAACTAAATATGAGTGTCCTAGATTTGACACCTATATGAGGTTAATGAAAGTTTTGGGTTAGTGGAAGGGTTCCCCCCTTTGGCATGACTTCCACGATATTTCTTGCTTATAAGGGAAACAATCATTCATTGGTACGTGTGGACAAGCCATTTGATATATCTGAGTGTGTATGAATTGCCTCACAATATAACTTGTGGGAATAATACGTGTGAGAAAGAATTCTATATACTCGACGTATGTAAATGAGTTCCCTATTATGTACCTCCTGTCATGAGTTCGATCAACGGAACGATGCGAGGGGAGCCTTTCGATATACGTCGAATGCGCGAGGCTAATGGAAGGTGGGAGTCATATCGCTTAGCCTAACTGTGACTCATAGAACCAGCTCCCATCACAAAGTGACCCCCCAGTATGGGGCAAAATTTTGGTCAATATAGCTAAGCTACTGGTGATGTAATGTGCAAAATTGATGAGTCTTAATTAACATATTATAGAGGGAGAGTATTTTTTGTTTTTTTTATTGGCATGATGAGTCAAGGGAGTGTTATAATAATGTGGAGCATATACAAGTAAACCTATCATTGAGACTATACTATGCATGGATACATGTTAGTGAGTAGGTGACATGGGAATATACAAGTGAATTTCTCTAGTAGTGAGTCTATACATGGATCAACTACAAGTGATGTGTGATATGTGTAAATGAGAATATATACAAGTGTAAGAAATATGGATGTGTGTTAGTGAAGCCAAAGCATGGATATTCTAAGTTGTGTATAAAGCATGTGAGTATAAAGTGAAGCAAAGTGAAATTGTCTGAAGTGCACATCGAGAGTATATACAAGTGAGTGGAAAGTGATATATAAATGAGAGAGATATACAAAAAGGTAAAATAGAGGAGAAAAGGGAACATATAGGTAGGTGCATATGCACACATGCAGAAAAGAATAACATACATGCAAAAATAGAGTCTAGTCCTCTTAAAATGTCTCCATCAGAGTCGCCAATGTGGTGATCCCATTGGTTTTTTTGAAGGTCTGTGGGAGTTATATCCCAAAGTGGATCCCTTATTTCTTCCCCTTTTTTTGGCATGCGCACGGGATTGAGTCCTTCATCCAGGCGCTCGACCATCGTTGACGTGGAGTGATATGTAGAGATAGAGTCAGCAACCTATTTTTCATAAAACAAGCAAAATAAATGTTGATGCCTCGAGAGAACGACATCAATGACAATATTGATTCTTCCGAAACCATGTAATTCAAAGGTCCGGAGGCACCCATCCCTCCCTTTCGGTCTCTCATGGGTATGTGTTAGTCTTCTCCTGTAAAACTCCATGATGTGTGTAATTATGTGCATAATATAAATGGAGGATGGAATCACTCGACTCACATCATGGATAAAGGCAGAGCAAGGTCATCCTTAATAGTGTTCCCAAAATAATAATTAAAAATATAATGTAAGTGTTAGTAGATTCACAAGCCCTTGTAGAAGAACGATTGTGTATATCAGACAAGACACAAGCAAGCAAGTAGATAAAATATATATTAAGAATATATAGTAAGAAAAAGGTAACAAATGTATGTTGGAGGACTCAAGTCTAGGAATTTACCCACGATGCCTACGTAGCCCCGGGGCATCAAAGTTCACTTAGTTAGAAGACAATACGAGATGGGGTTTAACCATAAATCCAATCGGGGACTTTGATTATATGTGTGTGTAGAAAAAGGTGTTTTATTATGAGAAAAGGTGATGAGAAATCCCTGTTAGTAATGTATAATTAAACCCTTTTTTTTTCTTCTTATTTTTGGGTTTTTCTTATGAAAATAAATTATGTTCGAATACTAATGATAAAAGTTTTAAATCAAAATATGTGATGTAATGAAGTAAAGTACTAAAGTGATAATGTAGTAACTAATGAAAAAAAAAGAGAATTTAAAGACAAATAGGAAGAATCAGACCTCGTATTAAAGACTTAAAGTGGATCTTTATTGTAGATGCGCTGATCTCACGATGAGATGATGGTAGTTTGAGGAGATGGGTTAGGATTTAATCAAAAAAGTATGAAAAGGGTGGACGGAATGTGAAAAATGGGCTTTTAAGGGGGCTACGACTCTGAATTCGAGAGAATTCTCTCTAAATTACCGAGAGGGATGTTCAGGGGGTCTTGAGGTGTGCTTTTCAAAGTGAGGTCATGTTTTCTATTTATAAGGCCAAGGGGATGTCGATTGACATGGTCCTAGACCTGCCAATTGGCATAGAACCCTAGACACACTTCCGATAATTAGGATCCTGGGGTTGCCATTCGGTAGCATGAGGCAGGTTTTAAAAAAAAGGCCGTAAAATGTGAACCATAAGTAATAATTATGCATGGGGTGGATCATTGGAAAGAATTCAAATCCCTTTAAGAATCCATTGAGCCACTCTTGGGTTCAGGAGTTGACCGAAGTCAAATGGGGCCCAAAAGTGCCCCTTTCTCACTAAACAAGATATTCCGGGAGGAAAATGGATCGCTTGTCCCAACCATAAGGCCAATTCGTGAATGGGATAGAGCGTTAGAAAGGTTATTCAGTGCACTTTGAGAATTCATTCATCTTTGTTCAGTTCAGAGAGTTGACCTAGGTTAAACGGGGCCAAAAAATGCTGAGTGACCCTTTTGAGTGTAATGGGTCGCTCGTCCATACTGTAAGGATTATTTATGCATGGGGAAAATTATTATAAATGGTATTAAGAACCCTTAAAAAATTCATTCAGATTCATTCGAGGTGAAGAGCTGACAAGAGTCAAATAGAGCGTAGGAGGGTCCGGTGGCCTTCATATCAATTTTTGAGATAAAATGAAACGTTCATCCGAACTGTAAGGCAAATTTGTGCATGGGGAAAACTGTTGGAAATGGGATTAAGAGACCTTAAAATATTCATTGGGCTTTTACTTAGATAAGAAAGTTGATGGGAGTCAATACGGGGCCCGGGAGCGTCTGGTGACCTCCAGATCAGTTTTTGATAGTATAATAGATCGGTTGTCTAAATCGTAGTGCCAATTTGTGCATGTGGTGGTTCATTGGAAAGGGTATTTAGATCCCTTCAAATATTCATTTATTTTTCGCTCAGGGAAGGAAGTTGACTGGAGTAAAAGCTAGGAGCGCTCGGTGGCCTCTAGATCAGTACCCAGAGTATAACCTAGGGTTTGCGGTGAATGCGTGGGTGTTAGGGACCTAAAGAGATGTTTAGGGTGTCCTAGGATGGGGTGTCTACAAAGACAATTTATGGAGATGCTTTGAATGCGAGGGTTACAACCATATGGAATTTGAGTGTCCCATAAAGCTTAAGAGACAACCCAAGAACAAAGCTATTTATAGTGCTCCTCTAAGCGCTAGTGATTTCGATTTGGATGATTTTGTAAAGTTTTCTCCCCTTGAATGCAACTTCATTGTGTTCAAAACCTGTCATATGTGTGATTCAAGTATGCTCATTTTGATGAATACAATTTCATTCTTAATGGGCTTGACACTTGGTCAAATCTTTCCCAAGATAGTGAAAATGATAGTGGTTTCAGTGATGGAGATATGGATGATGGTGATATCAAATCATCCTATTCTAATATCTATATCGAGTCCTTTTGAAAATTCAAAATAGGAATAAAAAATTGACTATAAAGGCATTGATGCTTAGAAAGGATTTGAATTCCTTGAAGGAGAATGAGGCATTGGCGAGCCAACTCGAGGCGATTAAAGTACTTTATCTGAGAAACCTATTTGGAGGGAAAAAAGAAGGATGACATGACTGATAAAGCCGCAAGTATTACGAAGGATCTTCGTGACTCTTTGGATATTCTTAAGAAGCTAGAAGCTAAAAATTCTATTCTAAATAAACATCTTGTAGTTTCGTGAGAGGTCAATGTTACTCTTAAGGACCTTTCCAATAAGATGGGGAAGTTATTTCTTAGACCTGTCATTGTTTTTAAGGAGAGAACGGGTATATATTTTGATGATGTTGAAAATTATAAATCTAAATATGAAACTAAAATCGTGTTTATAATACACTGAACCTCTTCTATACCTACCCCACCAAAGAGGTACCTGCCAAAGCAAATTAATAAGTTGAAATCCGTTTAACCTTATGTTTGTACCTATTGCAAAAGAATGAATAATCTTAAAGAGTTTTGTTACAAGCTTAAAAGGGATTGTCATTATCATGCTCCCACGCATCATTATAGCCAATTGACTAGTATGATAGAATAAGTTGAACTTTTAGTCTACACCTCGAAAGTTTTAATGGAAGAATTCCAAAGGTTGTCTATGACTAATGGTAATACTTTTAAATAGAAGATTTGTAACACCAAAAGAAAGAGCAATAAGAAGACAATTCCCACTTTGGTTATCAAGGAAAATGCCACAAAATTTCTTGTTTTTCATGTTACTCTCAAGTCTCATAATACCTCCCAATCGTATTTTGATAGTGGATGTTCTAGGCATATGACAGGTGATACGTCACTTTTTGCCAAACTTGAGGATCACAAGGATGGTAAAGTCAACTTTGGTGATGGGATTCGGTGTAGGGTATTGTGACGTGGTGCCATTGAGATTCATGGGTTCCCAAATATTGACAAAATTCTTTATGTTGATGGGTTGAGAGCAAATTTTATAAGCATAAGCAAATTGCGCAATGAAAATATTGTGGTAAACTTTAACTAAACAAAATGTTGTGTCTATAATGAATCTAACAAGATTTTACTACAAGGTGTGAGGACATATGATAACTGCTATTGTATCATTCCTAAGTATTCATTTGCTTGAAATAGTGCCAAGTTCCCCCTACCGACTTTGTCATAAAAAACTAGGTCATGTGAATTCTAGGGATCTTGACCCACTTGTGAAGAAAGACTTAGTTTGTGGCTTACCATCTTTAGGAAAACCAACTTGTCGATTTATGGTCTGAGCCAATATGGAAAACAAATCAAGAGTCCACATATAAAGTTGAATTCTATTACCACCTCCCGTGTTTTAGAGTTGATACACATGGATGTCATGGGTCCCATACATAGGCTTAATGAGTCGAGTCAATTTGTAAGTCGTATATGTGTCTTTGTAAATCCTTTGATATAGTGAATTTGTCCAGGCCTAGCCATCCGAGGTTTTTTTCATTTGGGTTTTCCTTGTATATTGGTGTCTTGTGTTTAATTGCTCGCTTTAAAATTTCATTCTTGCATGCCTATGTAGTAATTAGATTAACAAGATTAAAACTGGTAAAAATGAGATTGCTTGTCTAGGCTGATATTCACTGCTTCACAGGTGCTTGCGAATTTGGAAAAGTTTTAATTGTTAACATTTAGTAGTTGATCAACGTGTTAATTGGTTTTTCACCTAAGTGGAAACTCAGACATTCAGTTCGATATCGATCAAGGATAAGAATCAAGGGAAAAATTTGGGATGACTTCGTAGCTGAATTTGGATCAAGGGAATCATAACATACCACTATTACAACACGAGACATGAAGATGACTAAAGGGGAAATCATATACAAATAACAAAGAAGCTTGATGTTGTTTATAGATGGGTCATACAGATCTAAAGGATCAGGGGTTGGTATTGTATAATTGACTTGATTTTCATGAAAATTAAACGGAATTCGAGTATGAGGCATTTACCCAAATTTTTGTAAATTAATGAAAAATTGTGTTATGAGAATTTATGGGATTAATTTTATTAGAATAATCTTATAATTAAAATTAAAAAAAAAAAAAAAAATTTGCGTACCGCGTTACACTTGTTATATTGAGATACACTTTTTAAATAAAAAATAACTATATGAAATAAATTATATAATCACTCTTATGATTGAGTTATAATATCATAAGGATAAAAGAAGAAAATTCAAAGAATAATAATAACAAAAGAAATATAAAAATGATTTTTTTTGTCAAAAAATAAAAATGCTTATAAAATTTTATAAACCTTGAAAAAGATGTAAAATTTAATTCTAACCAAATTTTGTGTTTTACATTTTCTCAAAAAATATCATCTAATGCTTGCTTTGGGGATTTTTTTAATTCGGGTAAAATGCCTATTTTTATAGGCTATCAACTGTGAAATTTTATGGGGTTATTTTTATATGGCTCCCTTAGGTTTTGACCACTTTTTAACCATATTTGGACCATTTAGGCAATAGGATAATAATACCTAATGGTTACATATATGAGAGATGGATAGGGGGCATGTCGGGTGGCTTGTAGGGGGCTACCTACTCCATATCCTTCCTTATATGATGAGTGAAAATATGCATTTAGTCCAATTCAAAAATACACATTCTCTTCTCTAATTTAACTCAACAAGATCTTGCTTATTCTCCCTCTAGTTCACTCATAATATTACACAAAATTATCCTTCCATAATAAAGGATTTTCAAGTGTCATAAAGGTGTTATTTTGGGTGTAAAAGAGGGTTGCTAGAAGAATTAAAATTCAGAAAGTTTGGAGCTTATTGTTTTTTTTTCAACATATTCTCTAAAGTTATTATCTTCAAGAGATAGGGATTCAACACTATCTTCTAGTTTAGAATCAACAATGCTACTTATATGTATACATATGTATGATTTACATGACTATTTATGCTTACTATCATTATATATGAATATATGTGAAAAATGGTGAAAAGTTGAAGTTTGAATTACGTCAAAATTTCATAATGTTTAATGGATTTATTCCTTATGAAAATCATATTTAAACTAGTTATTTTATGAAAAATGATAAGATGGACTTGGTGAAGAAATGTAGGATGCATATATGGGTTTATAAATCCTTTCATTCATGAACAAAATTATATGTAGTCATGGAAAATGAGTTTAATATGTTGGAAAAACATTTGAACAATTTTTTGGAATATGAAATAATAATGTCGAAAAACAACATATTCGCCACATAAAATGACGATACTTTATGCGAAAAAAGTTTAAGACGTTTAATGTTTTAGGGATCAAACGTGAAAATAGTAAAGTATTGAGGTTAAAATAGAAAATATAGTAATATTTACAAATAAAATAACTAAGATACAAAGTCTAAAATAAAATTTTCCCATTTTGTAAGAATAAATCTTGAAATATTAAAAGTGTAGTCTACATGCCAAAAGTGTCATTTTATGAAAATTATGGACTTAATAGTAATCTTTACAGCATGAATATTATTTTGGAAAGTTGGGTTTAAATTAATTTGAATACATAAAATGATAAGAGTTAATAAATTGGAAACATAAGCCTTGAAATGACAAAAGTAATGTTTTAGTAGAAAAGTGTCATTTTATGTTAAATATGGGCTTATGAGCAAATTTTTCAAACTAAAGGAATCTAGTTAAATTAGTTAAATTTTATGTGGTGAAAACTCATATTTTGTAAAGAAAAGATGAAAATGAGCATTTTTAACACAGTCTATAAAATGAAGTTTATAAGTGTGCGTGAATAGTGAAAAACGCATTAAAGTGTAAATATGGGTCTTATTTTACACGAGTACAATAAATCAAATGAATGATGATTTCATAATTACTAAAATATATTTTTATATAAATAGATATTCTTTGTACATATTATTGTGCTAGTATTTCTCCTATTGGGTGCATACTCATATCCCGCCATTTGCCAAACCCCACAGGTAATTCAGGGAAAGATAAAGGCAAGGAAATTTCGAGAGGCAAGGAAGGATTTATGAACTAATAGAGATCTATTTACTATTTTCTTTAAATGTGTAACTTAAATGGAAATTTTGGTTGGTTGGAACTATTTGAAAGTGTTTTAAATTCGATTTATAATAAGACAAGATGATGTGGACTTTCTTAAATTGTTATTTACTCTATGGAATTTATGAAATTCTTTTATTTTAAGTGTTATTATAAATTTTATAGGGTCATTTGCTGTTTGTGGTACATTTATTTATAATAATTGGCACTTGGGGCACACTAGTTTCCATTATAGTTGGTTGGGTGTTATTTTTTCGGTTTGAACTAACGATCGTCTAATAGCCGTAACATTTACACTCAAATACCTTAAATAACCTCACACACACAATTATTATAATCCGCCTCTCTCTCTCTCTCTCTCTCTCTCTCCTCACACACAGAATCATCCCCCCTCTCTCTCACTCAACGGTTAATTTCTTCTTCTCCACGTTTTCATGGCCAAAAGCCATTTAAATCTGGGCATTGGAGTTCAATTTCTTCGTATCCTCTCCTCACGCAGATTTCTTCTTCTCCACCTACAGCGACTTTAGATCTGGGAGCTGGAGTTCGATTTGGAGTTCGATTTTAATCCGGAGTTCGATTTTAAATGGGTTTTCATGGCCGAAGGTTTGGGATTTGGAGTTTGGATTGTTGGCCGATTTTTGATGCATTTTTTTGAGACATGGATTTTTTGGCTTGAAATGATTTTTTTGGGTAGAAATTATTTTCTTTGGTAAAAAATGTTTATTTTTTCTAGAAATAATTTTTTAATATATGTATATACCATAATAATTTATATGTACTTTTTTATGTGTACTTTTATTTCTTAGTATACAATTTATATGTACAATTTTATATAAAATAATTTTGTCCAAATTGTTGATTGAGATGAAAGGACAGAGGGGCAAATACGTCATTTGACAATTGAGTGACAGCTGACAAACAGAGGTTTCACAACTTCCATTAAAATAACACCCAACTAACTATAATGGAAACTAGTGTGCCCCAAGCGCCAATTCTTATAAACAAATATACCCGAAACAGTAAATGACCCAATTTCATAAGTTGATCTTGATTTCATTAATTAAATGAAATAAATTTTACAATAAAAATTTAGAAGCAAGATTTTACTTTAAAATGAGTATTTTCTTAAATGAAATCAAAGTATACAAAGGTTTTTCGCATTGAATCTCGAAGTTGGGGCGTCACAATTTGGTATCAGAGCATAGGTTACTTGTGTGTCGGAGAGTACACTTGTGTTTTGTTTTCCTTTAAATAGTAGTTTCCTATATTCCCTTTAAATTGTAGTTTCCTATATTCTATCCTATTCTAAACTATCATCCCCTCTTTAGAATGTTTACACGTAGACGAGGTGCACGTACTAGTGGCAGATGTACTATTGGAAACACCAATGAGCTATGCCAAATGACTCAGGTAATCAGAAAACTAGATGATTCTATCTCTCAACAACACCAGGCAATAATAGCACAATAGAGAGCGCCACTATACTAAAGGAATTCATAAAACTCAACCCTATTATGTTTAACAGGACTGAAGGGCCTGAATAGGCCAAGGATTTGATTCAAGGTTCCACTTGTATTTTTGAAGTTGTTTGAGCATCACTTGCTTATGAAGTTCGTGTGGCTACATTCCAATTTACTGGCCAAGCCCAAAAATGGTAGATGTCTTATTAAGTCAATATGAATGACACAGTCCTTTGGAACAATTTCAAGGAGGCAATTCTGGAATGATACTCCACAGAAGCTTAACATGATGGGAAAAGGGATGAGTTTCGTAAATTTTTCTACGGGAAAATGTCCATTTGCGAGTATGAGGCAAAATTTAAAACCCCGTGAGACTATGAAAATTATGTGGCTAGTGATGAGAGGGAGAAGATTTGCCTTTTTATAAAAAGTCTCAACCCTTCTATCCGAAGGCTTACCATTATCCAAGATGTTCGTGGGTTTTGAGAAACGATGAACAAGTCCATCAGGTTGGATTTGGAGAACATATGTGAGGAGTCGATAAAGGATAAGAAAAGGACAACTGGTAATAAGAAAACTATTAATGGAGGCAATAAACATAAGGATAATGGTTCTAAGGGATTATTTATCGAGTTGAAATCAACACTTGACAATGGTTCTAGGGTCAGGGTACAGGGCCAACGCATCTAGACAAAGGATTCTTCATATGTAGGGCACCTAACCACTAGAAGAGGAAATTCCCCTAGAAATGCAATGGTCCTCAACCAAGAAATCAAGGTTCCTTCTTCCATCCAGTGAGTAAATAAAGATTTAGTACACCCCCTCAACATCCACAATAGTCTATTGGATACCAATAGGGTAGGTACAATAATAATGGTTCACATCCCATCCAGGGTTATGGTGAAGTCAGTAAGGTAATTAGGACAATAATTTTAATCAAGGACATGCCTATATACTCACACAATCGATAGCTCAACCTCACACCACAATTATGGGAGGTATGATCTTAACTTACCATATATGGGTCCAAGAATTTTTTAATTAGGGCACTTCACATTCATTCGTATCCAATTCTTTAGCTTGTATTTTGGGTATTAAGGTTGACTGATTTTATCCCCTATTTTCGTGTGCCTTTTGATCGACGGAGGTATTTCCCTAAATCGTATTTGTCGTAATTGTGTTATCACTGTGGGGAAGTTTGTTTTTGAGTATGACTTAATAGTAATGGATATGGAAGGTTTTGAGGTAGTACTCAGAATGGACTGGCTATTTTATTTTAATGCCACGATAGAATGTCATAGGTATAGTGTTTCGGTGTTATTTCCGAATGGGTCCAACCATAGATTTAACAATGAACGATTCACGGATCATCCTTATAAATACTATAACACTAAGGAACAACGAAATGATTTTCGATGGCTTTCAAGACTTATGGTGCTGGATGGTCCCAAAATTATAATCCTTGATCATCCGTTTGTACAGGAGTTACCAGACGTGTTTTTGGAGGAGCTTCCAGGGTCACCACATCAGAGGGAAATAGAGTTTGAAATTTAAGTACACATGTGTGTCTCACCTATTTCCATTCCTCCACACCGTTTGGATATAGCCGAGACAAACGAACTGAAGATACAGTTAGAGGATTTGTTATTAAAGGGTCTTATCAGACCAAGTGTGTCATCGTGGGACAGACCAGTTCTTTTTGCTAAGAAGAAGGACAATTATCCCAGGCTTTGTATTAACAATAGGCATCAGAATTATCTTATGATCAATAATAAGTATCCCTTGCTGTGAAATAATGACTCTTCAATCAATTACGAGGCACTAGTGTATTCTCAAAGATTGACTTGCATTCCGTCTATCATCAGTTACGGGTCAAGATTGAGAATATTCAAAAGACAACATTCATGACGCGACACAAACATTATGAATTCTTAGTGATGCCATTCGGATTAACAAACATACCTGCATCATTTATCGACCCGATGAATTGAATTTATTGCCCGTACTTGGGTTGGTTTGTTGTGGTATTTGTCAATAATATACTAATATACTCATATTCAAGAGTGAATCATGATGATCACCTTTGCACGACCTTGTAAGTGACTCGTGAAAATAATCAGTATGCCAAAATCATCAAGTGCGAGTTTTGGATGGATGAGGTCAGGTTTCTTCTCCATGTTGTCTCACGACAAGATATTTCAGTAGATCCATCAAAGGTTGAAGCAGTGGTGGCCAAAGACAATTATAGAGGTGAGGAATTTCTTAGAAATCATCGGGCATTATAGGCATTTCATTTATGGGTTCTCACAGGTTACTTCACACCTCACTAGGTTGACACAAAAATGGTTCACTTTGAGTGGACAAATAACTTTGAGATGACTTTCTAGGAGTTAAAGACTAGATTGACTTCAACACCAGTACTTATCCTCCCAAAGCGAGGATAAGGTTACGTCGTGTATTGTGATGCATTAGGGGCAGGTTTGGGAGAGGTATTGATGCAAGGAAAGAATGTGGTAGCTTATGCGTCAAGGCAGATAGATGTTATTAAGAAGAACTACCTAATGACCTAGAGCTTGAGGCAGTTGTTTTATCCTAAAGATTTGAAGATATTACCTATTGAAGAGTGCGCTTTTGTTCAAATTAAGAAATTATTTAATTAAACTCAGTTTTTTCAATTAAATCCTAAAACATGCATCTAGGCGTGATTGAAATCAATATGAACATGAAGGAATAGTCAATCACAAACACAACACACAAATGAGGAAAAATCCCCCAAAGGGGCAAAACCTTTTTATTTTCACTATAATTTGTAAAAATGGTTACACGAATTACAATGAAAATAAGAGTGACATACGAAATACCCTCGGGCGTCGGTTTCAATATCTCGGCTAGAATCCCCCGCAAGAACTCCAGGTGGGCAGCAATGAAGAAGAGAATGGCTTCTCCACAAATTACTCCAGATGAGTAAAAATGATCCTCATGAAGGTTTAATGATTCACATACATAGATGGGAGTGTTTATGTGAATAAAGAAGGCATAAAACCTTAAAAGATGAAGTCTGCTTTCTGGGTTATTTTTTTCGCAGAAACCGTGTTTGAAAAAGACTTGGAAAACGTGTAGAATGGAACCATATATTTATATGAAAATCGAGGCGACAACGTCGCTCAAACGAGATAGGCATCTCGCTTAGACGAAGGACACGTGTCATTCGAACGATATCGCACGAGATGCTTATCTCACTCTAACGATAGTGTGAACTCGTTTGAATGAGCTCGTCAATCGAGGCACTCCGCTTCTACACTTGGAATTTTTTTTTTCTTTTGATAAAAATAAATCAGACTTCTAAAAAATACTTTCTGAAACATTCCCAAATATTTATGCAAATATAAAAAACTCTAGTAAATCATTTTACCAATAATGCGTTGAGGAGTAGTTGGAACGGTTGAGCAGCATGTCGCGTGAAGCATGATGCACGTGTGAAGATGATGGATGCATGGATTCAGATCAAGGCCGTCATGGATGATCATGTTGACGTGCCGAATGTAGCGAAATCAGACATACAAACTGTGATCTAGGGAAAACAAAAAATTCCTAGATTCTACCCCGAAAATTTATAAAATCATGTCCTTACAAATCTCCCCTATGTGTATGCCGGTACATACCAAAAAAATCCGAATTACGCAATCAACTGACATATAAGATTATATCCCCATTAAACCCTCAAACTGAGAATACTAAATGACATGTCTGCAATCAAACTTCAACATTTTCAAATCTTCAGCTCTTCAAAAACTCCTAAAGCTTTTCTCATCAGGGTGTGCAATCCAATAAATTAACTTTATACCTACACACATGAGATAAAGCAGATACCCGTGACACGTAAAAGTTTGAAATATAATGATATTAAAAATCAAAGATCAATTAAGCTTACGCAAATCATTGATAAATCAACAAAATTCTCCCCCATAATTCATTCTCCCCCTTTTTATGATGTCCCCAAATAGACAGATACGAGAAGCATAGATATGGAAAATGTCACATGGTAATAAACTTTCTATATTTGAATTTTTCAAAATTTTTTACACAAAATATACAACAAAGAATCACACCATGAACAAACACAAAAACAACCAAGTCGATGATAACGTAAATGTAGAGGTGTGATGAAATTCGATAGGAAAATCAATGCATACAAACATGACATATGTGCACGATGAATATCAGATACTCCTAACGAATGAACTCAACATCTGCCTTAGGTGTAAAAAGATGGAAATATGAGACATTGACTCAATCAAATCAATAAATCAAAGATCAAAGTGATTTCCACACCAATAACGTCCAAAACAATTTATTGCTCTTTCAGGACATTCAAGGAAGTGCAAACCCGTTTAAATTCTCCAACCAAACTCCCTCAGATATATATTTTGAATAGAAGTGATCTAAATTCTCAAACTTTGGACAATTGATGGTGAAACCTAATGGCCCATATGTCGCATATATTCCTTTTTATTGCCTTTAAATTTTTTCGGGCTTTTTTAATCCCTTTGGACCCCGGATAATAAAATTCCTCAATTTTTAGGGCTGATTTAACGATGGCTTAATCGCAAAGGATAGATAATTACCATTCGTAGCCCTTCACCGTTTTAAAAAAAAATAATCTCACCAAACGTTTTTTTACATGCATTCCAATCTTGTCAAGTTTTATCGCATATGGTTCGTTGTATAAACAAAATTGAGATGGAAACACTGAAGACAATATGTGATAGACAAGTACAATAATAAAATAAAGGAGATAAGGAGCCAAACATGTAGAAAGATATCACTAATCATATCTCAAAGACTCCAAACAATGTAAAGCACATGGATGCAATGATGTAGCGTCTCAAATCACTATCGAACAGTCACATGGAAAATGGAATGAAATTTTTGACCCGGCTATCTTAAATGCTCATCCATAAAAGGTGTAAACAAAAATACAAAAATCTTTTTGGATTTTTTAAAAATTTATCAAAATAAAATCGTTTTGTGCTTTTCAAAATTTTTTATAAAAAGAAAATCTTTTTGGATTTAAAAAAAAGCAACAAACATAATAATACAAATGATACAAACTAGCAATAGGAATCATATGATATGAACATGACAATGCATCCTATCCTAGACACGGACCAATTCCTCAATCAACTGTGCAAATCCCTAAAGACTTCCTAAGACTCTCGAATCTAAGGGCATCTGATAACCACCCAAAAGTGTCTATTTTATATCCTGAATAGATGCATTTTAGTCGCTCGTTTTTAATAAAAATGACCTTATGTTTGTATTTATTTATTTCTCAGGTCAATACGCTGTTGGGGTATAAATAATGCTAAATCAGTATAATTGCGACACAAAAGCGGTCAAAAGTGTGCATCGAAGAAATTCAAAGATACCATGAAGTGAGAAGTCCATTCTGAGCTTACCCTGATGTCATCCGATGTCCCAAAACAGTCCCGTAACCTTAACTTAGCCCAGATCGAGCCCAGTCCATTCCCCGAGCCTCGTATGTGTTTAGTTTGTACCTTTATTATTTTTCTAGATTTTTATTTTGAGTCATCTTATTTTTAGGATTTAGTTTAGATTTATTTAGAATTTTCTAGAATTTATTTTCTATTTTTCTATTTCTTTATTTTGGTTTTGATTTTTAATCTTTATTTTATTAGGATTATTTTTTTTAGAAATTTATTTATTTTAGTTTTATTTTATTAGGATTATATATATATATATATATATATATATTTTGGTTTTATTAGAGTTTTATTTTATTTCTTTTTATTTTCATTATTTTATTTATTTAGTTTGAGATATTAGTTTTTTAGCCTTTTTAGATATTATTTTATTTTTAGTCTAATTTTATTTTTTTAGTAATGTTATTTTATTTAAGGGTCCAAATTAAATAACACTCACCCTCACCACACTCACCTACACCCTCACACACAAAACCCATTCCCATCATCTTCTTCCCACCATCTTTCACTCTCTCTTATAACCCCATAACCAAACAAACCCACACAAACCAAACCCCACTTCGGCGACCTATCGGCGACTAAACCGAGACGACCTGACACCATCTCCGCCCCCCCCCTTTCAGCCGGATTCAAACCCAAACCCGCCGTCGCCGTCGACAAAACCAGGCGGTACCGATCTAAACCCTCTCCGGCGATCATACCGCACCATCGAGACCCATTTCCGCCACGCTGGCCGCCATCTGCCTCACCCGTCGGCGGAACCCACCAGCACTCCAAGCCCGAAACCGGAGTCCACATCACCCATAACCCGATCTCATCCCCTACCCGATCGTGGCTTATTAAAAAAGAACAAGGAAAGCTAACTTTAAGAAGAAGACTCTCAAATACAAATACAAAAGGACACGTAGAGAGAGAAAAAGACAGTGTATACTATGTACAGTTTAGGTTCATAAAAAAATTTCAGAAAAATACAAAAAAATTATTTTCGCTTTAGAACAATTTTTAGGTTTAGTTTCTACTCTTCTTTTTGTAATCAAGTGCTGAAAATTGTAAAGAAGTTGGACGCATGTCAAGGCGCATTTCAAGACAAATTTGTGAAAAAAATTACGTATTGTATTTCTACATTCTCTTTTCAATTTCTTTCCTTCTTGACATATTATTTATTGTTGTTTATGCACACATGAGAATGTTTGGCTAAACACCCCGTTCAAGGGGTGGGATGCACTGCGTATGATGTTACTTTAATTAATTGGTTTCATTAATTTTATATTTCTAGGTAAATTAATTTTTAGTGTCACCAATTAATTTATGTAACGAGAGTTAGTAAATTAATTGAACAAATTAATGTTTGAATTTAGGAATCGAACTAGAGATAGGCTTTTTCGAAATTTGAATATTAATTCGGTATTGAAATTTGATGATTGCTATTGTTTTCGTTAAATTGATCTTAGCGGGGAATTTTCTGAAAATAGTTTAAGTCCTAATTTTTCATTGTGTGACATTTTTAAATTAATTTTCTGAAAAAGATTTTATTAAATTTATAATTTTAACGAGAGTTAGATTATCGATTTAATATTATCTCGAAATATTTCAAATTAATAAATTGAGAAATTAAAATAATTGAAAATGTAGTGTAATCACATCTCTTGGCTTTCTCACATATTTCACACTCGGTTGCACATTTTTTTCATTATTTAGTCATTTTATAATTTTTAGCATTTGCTAGTCAATTTTTCCCTTGAAATTGTTTTTAAAAATAAAAAAAAATAAAAAAAAATTTCATAAAAAAAATTGGAATTGCACGTTTTCACATTTATTGTTTCACCTTGGAAGTTGGATTGATGCCCGTACTTACCGCAATACGAGTTATTTTTAGACAAGTTTTGTAGGTACTCAATGGAATTTTGAGAGTGGCTTTTGCATTACAGCGATACATAAGCAAAAAGCTTCTTATCAGCATCTAAAGGTTTCGTGAAAATATCGTCCAATTGACGGTCGGTGGGTACGAAACTCAGGGATACGACTTTGTCCTCAACTAGCTGTCGTATAAAGTGCTCACGTATCCTGATGTGCTTTGTGCGTGAATGTTGGACCGGATTGCGGGATATGTATATTGCGCTCGTGTTATCACAGGAGATAGTCATGGTGTCCTACGAAATCCTATAATCCTCCAACATTTGCTTCATCCACAAGAGTTGCGTGCAACAACTCCCGTCGGTGATGTACTCATCCTCCGCAGTTGATAAAGAGATGGAGTTTTGCTTCTTGCTCAGCCAGGAGACAAGAGTAGAACCAAAATAGAAACACCCTTCAGAAGTGATCCTACAACCATCTACATCCCCGACCCAATCGACATCCGAATAGGCGAACAAATGGTCCTCGGTATCAAAGGAATACCAAATATCATATGAGAAAGTCCCACTCACGTATTTGATAATAAGTTTTAAAGCGAGTAAGTGTGACTCTTTCGGGGATGCCTGATATCGCGCACAGACTCGAAAACTAAAGGCTATGTCGGGACAACTGGCAGTTAAGTAGAGAAGACTACCTATCATACTACGATATAAGGATTGCTCTAAGTCCTTGCCTGAAGTGTCCTTACTAAGCTTGATAGAAGTACTCATATGTGTACGTGCATGCTTAGCGGAGTCTAAACCAAATTTCTTCACTAGGTCTCTAGCATACTTTGATTTGGAGATGAACATCCCATACTCTAGATGACGAACCTGGAGACCAAGGAAGAAAGTAAGCTCACC
Source organism: Sambucus nigra (assembly GCA_949130495.1). Classification (NCBI taxonomy): domain Eukaryota; kingdom Viridiplantae; phylum Streptophyta; class Magnoliopsida; order Dipsacales; family Adoxaceae; genus Sambucus; species Sambucus nigra. The sequence continues at coordinate 44,324,081 of OX422221.1, forward strand.
TACCATGCTCATCTCAAACTCACTTTTCATCTCCTCCTCAAAGTGGTGAGCATGCTGGGAGCACTTGGATCCAAAGACTATGTCATCCACATAGACGTGGATAACCAAAATAGCACCGTTATCTCTCCTGATGAACAACGTCATATCAACTCCCCCTCTCTTGAAGCCACGGGCTAAGAGATAGAAAGTAAGCCTCTCGTACTAAGAACGGGGTGCTTGCTTCAAACCATACAAGGCTTTCCTCAAATAGTAGATGTGCTCTGGATGTTTAGGGTCTTCAAACCCTTTTTGTTGTTCCACGTAAACCTCCTCCTGTAAAATGCCATTTAGAAAGGCACTCTTGACATCCATCTGATATAACTTGAAACGCAGATGGCATGCGATGGCGAGTAGTAAGCAGACAAACTCAAGCCGCGCAACAGGAGAAAATGTCTCCCCAAATTCTACACCCTCTATCTGTGTGTAGCCTTGAGTGACCAACCTAGCCTTATTTCTGATTATGTTACCATTTTCATCCATTTTATTCTTAAAACTCCACATGGTACCTATCAGATTAGTCTCACTATGTCGGGGGACATGTTCCCAGACATTGTTCTTTTTAAACTAAAGCAACTCATCCTGCATGGCAGATATCTTTGAAATTTCATTTTTTCTTGAATTTGAGATTTTTCTTGAAATTTCTAACGAACGGGGCCAAATCATCTAAATCAAAGTCACACTCAGAATCTGACGTTTCTATCTCCCCTTTTCTAGATGACTCAACTCTCTTTCTTGTTGACCCCTCACTCTTTCTATCCTGGGCATTAAGTGAAAATCCCTTATCTTTAGGCTTGACAAATTTAGGAAATATATCAATTTCATACGTTTGTAAGTCTCCTACAAGTTTCTCCAATTTAAGCCTGTTTAAATTACCCATAGAATTTAGCACAGTGACTTTAGGGATAAAATGCTTAGGCAGTGATCTTAGAATCTTTTTAACAACTCTAGCATTAGTAATGTGTTCACTATGATTAAATCTAGTGTTTACAATATCAGATAACCTAGCATAAAATTCATCAAAACATTCAGTCTCAAGCATGGTGATTGTTTCAAATTGAGTTGTTAAATTTTGCAGTTTAAACTCTTTCATAACATTAGTTCCTTCATGGGTAATTTGTAAAACATCCCATGCCTCTTTTGACGTGGTGCACGTCATTATGCGTCGGAACTCGTCAGGTGTGACACATCCAGAAATAGCACTTAAACCCTTAGAATTAAAAGATGACCATTTAAATTCTTTTTTAGTCCAGGCAGTCACATATTTTAAGTTAGTCACGTTATCAATAGTGATGGAGGGAGGTGTCCACCCTCTTTCAACCAAAATCCAAACTCTCTCATCAATGGCTTTTAAATCAGATTTCATGCGGGCTTTTTAGTAAGCATAATTTGTCCCGTCAAAAACTGACATTTTGTTATATAATTTCTCCATTGAACACGCCCTTTTTCTAAAATCAATTTTTCAAAACAAATTCATATCTTAGAAAAATTTTGCGGAAAATTACAGGGTATAATTGTGTAATTGGCTCTCATACCAATTTGAAGAGTGCGCTTTTGTAAAAATAAAGAAATTATTTAATTAAACTCAGTTTTTTTAATTAAATCCTAAAACATGCATCTAGGTGTGACTGAAATCAATATGAACATGCAAGAATAGTCAATCACAAACACAACACATAAATGAGAAAAAATCTTGCAAAGGGGCAAAACCTTTTTATTTTCACTATAATTTGTAAAAACGGTTACACGAATTATAATGAAAATAAGTGTGACATTCGAAATTCTCTCAGGCGTCGATTTCGATGTCTCAGCTGGAATCTCCCGCAAGAACTCCAAGTGGACAGCAATGAAGAAGAGAACGACTTATCCACAAATTACTCCAGATGAGTAAAAACGATCCTCATGAAGGTTTAACGATTCACATACATAGATGGGAGTGTTTATGTGAATAAAGAAGGCATAAAACCTTAAAAGGTGAAGTCTGTTTTCTGGAATGTTTTTCGCAGATATTGTGTTTAAAAAAGACTTGGAAAACGTATAGAATGGAACCAGATATTTATACAAAAATTGAGGCGGTGGCGTCGCTCGAATGAGATAGACAGCTCGCTCGATCGAAGGACACGTGTCGTTCGAATGACATCGCACGAGATGCTTATCTCGCTCTAACGACGGTGCGAACTCGTTTGAACGAGCTCGTCGACTGAGGCACTCCGCTTGTACACTTGGATTTTTTTTTGCTTTTGATTAAAATAAATCAGACTTCGAAAAACCAATTTCTAAAAAATTCCTAAATATTTATGCAAATATAAACAACTCTAATAAATTTATTTTACCAATAATGCGTTGAGGAGTAGTGGGAACGGCCGAGTAGCACGTCGCATGAAGCATGATGCACGTGTGAAGATGATGGATGCATGGATTCCGATCAAGGCCGTCGTGGATGATGGTGTTGACGTGCCGAATTTAGCGGTATCAGACATACAAACTGTGATATAGGGAAAATAGAAAATTCCTAGATTCTACCCTGGACATTTATAAAATCATGTCCTTACAAATCTCCCCCTATGTCTATGCCGGTACATACATAAAAAATCCGAATTATGCAATCAAATGACATATAAGATAATATCCCCATTAAACCCTCTGAGAAAACTAAATGACATGTCTGCAATCAAACTTCAACATCTTCAAATCTTCAGCTCTTCATAAACTTCCAAAGCTTTTCTCATCAGGGTGTGCAATCCAATAAATCAACTTTATACCTACACACATGAGATAAAGCAGATACCCGTGACATGCAAAAGTTTGAAATATAATGATATGAAAAATCAAAGATCAATTAAGCTTACGCAAATCATTGATAAATAACCAAAATTCTCCCCCATAATTCATTCTCCCCCTTTTTATGATGTTCCCAAATAGAGAGATATGAGAAGCATAAATATGGAAAATGTCACATGGTAATAAACTTTCTATTTTTGAATTTTTCAAAATTTTTCACATAAAATATACAACAAAGAATCACACCATGAACAAACACAAAAACAACCAAGTCGATGATAGCGTAAATGTAGGGGTGTGATCAATTTCGATAGGAAAATCAATGCATACAAACATGACATATGTGCACGAGGAATATCGGATACTCCTAATGAGTGAACTCAACATCTTCCTTAGGTGTAAAAATATAGAAATATGAGATATTGACTCAATCAAATCAACAAATCAAAGCTCAAAGTGATTTCCACACTAATAACGTCCAAAACGATTTAATGCTTTTTCAGGACTTTCAAGGAAGTGCAAACCCGTTTAAATTCTCCAACCAAACTCCCTTAGATATATATTTTGAATAGAGGTGATCTAAATTCTCAAACTTTGGTGAATTGATGGTAAAACCTAATGGCCCATATGTGACATGTATTGCTTTTTATCGCCTTTAAATTTTTTCGGGATCTTTTAACCTCTTTGGACCCCGGATAATAAAATTCCTCAATTTTTTAGGTCCGATTTAACGGTGGCTTAATCGCAAAGGATAGATAATTACCATTCGTAGTCCTTCATCGTTTAGAAAAAAAATAATCTCACCAAACAGTTTTTTACATGCATTTCAATCTTGTCAAGTTTTATCGCATATGGTTCGTTTTATAGACAGAATTGAGATGGAAACACACAAGCCAATATGTGATAGACATGTAAAATAATCAAATATAACCGTGCATGTGTGCAATAAAGGAGATAAGGAGTCAAACGTGTAGAAAGATATCATTAATCACATCTCTAAGACTCCAAACATTGTAAAGCACATGGATGCAATGATGTAGCGTCTCAAATCACTATCAAACAGTCACATGGAAAATGGAATTAAATTATGTGACTTGGCTATATTAAATGCTCATCCATAAAAGGTGTAAACAAAAATACAAAAATCTTTTTGTATTTTTCAAAATAAAATCTTTTTGTGCTTTTTGAAATTTTTTATAAAAAGAAAATCTTTTTGGATTTAAAAAAAAAGCAACAAACATAATAATACAAATGATACAAACTAGCAATATGAATCATATGATATGAATATGGCAATGAATCCTATCCTAGACACGGACCAACCTCTCAGTCAACTATGCAAATCCCTAAAGACTTACTATGACTCTCGAATCTAAGGGCATATAAAGATTTCGTGAAAATATCAGCCAACTGACGTTCGGTGGGTACGAAACTCAGGGATACGAATTTCTCCTCAACTAACTGTCGTATAAAGTGCTCGCGTATCCTAATGTGTTTTGTGCACGAATGCTGGACCGGATTGCGGGATATGTGTATCGCGCTCGTATTATCACAGAAGATAATCACGGTGTCCTGCGAAATTCCATAATCCTCCAATATTTGCTTCATCCACAAGAGTTGAGTGCAATAACTCCTGGAGGTGATGTACTCAGCCTCCGCAGTGGATAAAGAGATGGAGTTTTTCTTCTTTCTCAGCCAGGAGACAAGAGCAGAACCAAAATAGAAACACCCACCAGAAGTGCTCCTACAACCATCTACATCCCGCCCAATCGACATCTGAATAGGCGGACAAACGGTCATCGGTATCAAAGGAATACCAAATACAGTATGAGAAAGTCCCACTCACGTATTTGATAATACGTTTTAGAGCGAGTAAGTGTGAGTGTTTTGGAGATGCCTGATATCGCACACAGACTCCAACACTAAAGGCTATGTCAGGATGACTGGCAGTCAAGTAGAGAAGACTACCTATCATACTCCGATACAAGGTTTTCTCTATGTCATTTCCTGAAGTGTCCTTACTAAGCTTGATAGAAGTACTCATAGGTGTACATGCATGCTTAGCGGAGTCTAAACCAAATTTCTTCACTAGGTCTCTAGCATACTTGGATTGGGAGATGAACATCCCATCCTCTAGCTGACGAACCTAGAGACCAAGGAAGAAATTAAGCTCACCTACCATGCTCATCTCAAACTCACTTTTCATCTCCTCCTCAAAGTGTTGAGCATGCTGGGAGCATGTGGATCCAAAGACTATGTCTTTTATATAGACATGGGCAACTAAAATAGCACTGTCATCTCTCTTGATGAACAACGTCATATCAACTCCCCTTCTCTTGAAGCCATGGGCTAAGAGATAGGAAGTAAGCCTCTCGTACCAAGCACGGGGTGCTTGCTTCAAACCATACAAGGCTTTCATCAGATAGTAGATGTGCTCTGGGTGTTTAGGGTCTTCAAACCCTTTTGGTTGTTCCACGTAAACCTCCTCCTGTAGAATGCCATTTAGAAAGGCACTCTTGACATCCATTTGATATAACTTGAAACGAAGATGACTTGCGATGGAGAGTAGTAAGCGGACGGACTCAAGCCTAGCAACAGGATCAAATGTCTCCCCAAAGTCTACACTCTCTATCTTTGTGTAGCCCTGAGTGACTAACCTAGCCTTATTTCTGATTATGGTACCATTTTCGTCCATTTTATTCTTGAAAATCCACCTGGTACCTATCACATTAGTCTCACTAGGTCGGGGGAGAAGTTCCTAGACATTGTTCTTTTTAAACTGAAGCAACTCATCCTGCATGGAAGATATCCAGTGTTCGTCCTTGAGTGCTTCTTTATGATTCTTGGGCTCGACTGTGGACGTGTAGAAAAATGACTAACAGCGTTCTCTAGCTGAGCACGAGTCTTGACCCCTAAAGTGGGATAGCCAACAATGGAAGGCATGGTCATAACTTTTGTGAACCCAAGGAGGTGTGTCCCCTAACATAGAAGTGGGGTCCACAGGGTGTGGGTGAGGGACAAGTAAATCGCTTTCAGAAAAGTCCTCATCCTCATATTGAAGGCTAGGATCCATAAACATCAAAGGTTCTTCATCTTGCACGGTGATGTTTATTGACTCCATAACCTTAGAGCTCTTCAGGTTAAAAACTCGGTACGCTCTACTATTTGATCAATATCCTAGCAATATTCCCTCGTTGCTCCGGGAGTCAAATTTTCCTAGTTGCCCTCTATCCCGTAGGATGTAGCATTTACTCCCAAAGACACGAAAATATGCAAGGTTGGGTTTCTTGCCAATCCACAATTCATAAGGCGTCTTAAGTGTGTCTGGACGCAGGTAAACCCTATTCACCGTGTGGCATACAGTAAACACTGCCTCTGCCCAAAATCTCCTCGTAACTTTATGACCTAGAAGCATAGATCTATCCATTTCCTGAACCATCCTGTTCTTTCTCTCAACAATCCCATTTTGCCGAGGAGTCTTCATAGCAGAAAACTCATGTTTGATCCCAAGGCTATCACAGTAAAGATATACCTTTGCTTCCTTAAATTTCGTACCGTTATCACTACGGATCCTGTTAATAGTGACTCTATGTTGATTTTACAGGACACGACACTTGGTCATTAAAAATTCTAGAACATCGGATTTCTCTCTCAGAAAACCTACAATCGAATACCTGGAGAAATCATCCACCATCACGAGGATATACCTCTTACCACCCAAACTCCCAGTACGAGTAGGACCCATAAGATCTATGTGAATCAACTCAAGTACGTGGGAGGTGGTAATGGAATGAAACTTACTATTGGGGATACGTATTTTCTTTCCCAACTGACAGGGTCCACAAACCGTGGAAGTTGGCTTTCCAAGTGATTGTAAGCCACGTACTAGGTCCTTTTTAGCTAAACGTGTCAAATCTCTAACGTTCACGTGACCTAGATGTTGGTGCCACAGATCCATAGTAGTGATCGTGGCGCTGTTGCACACAAGTGAGGACGTGGGAAAAGTCCCATAAAAATTATCCTCTGTCCTCACCCCTTACACTAAAGTTTACCGGATTGATTATAGACATTACACGAATCCCGACACAACTAGCTAATGCTGTGAAGGTTTTCTTTCAAACCTTTGACGTACAAAACATTCTCTAGCTTAGGAAATCTAGGTAACTCTACTGTACCTCGTCCTACGATGATAGACTTGCTCCCATATCCAAAGGTGACTCTACCTTCCTTATAATCTTCTAGGTAGGTAAAAAATGAGACATCATCTGTCATATGTCTGAAGCACCCACTATCAAAATACCACTGTGAGGTATTATGTTCTTTGAGAGAAACATGAACAACAAGGGACTTTTTTTCTTTCTTAGGTACCCAAGAAGTGGTAACCTTTTGTTTACCCTTGTTGTTGTTGGTTTTAGCCGAGATGCGAGAAGCATTCACTGACGGCAAAGACATCCGTCAAAATTCGTCCATCAAACTCTGTGATATGGCAGATAAAAACTCAACACGCTCTCTCAAACTGGAAAAATCATCAGTATGATGTGGTGGAGCAATAGTACGTCATGTCCGACCCAAACTATAGCAAAACTCCCTGAGGTGTCCTTTTATTTTGCAGTATGTACAAAAGACCACAGTCTTAGGCGGACCTTGGTTTGTTTTTCTTGGTCGAACTCTCCTTCTTAGTTTTTGACGATGGCCATATGGAGTCATAGTAAACTCAGGAACTGGTCCAGGTACAATTTGGGACGTGGAGGCACCATAAAAACCTATTCCCTGCCTATACCAAAACCTAAATCGGGACCGAGGAACATCTTTCCCATCTTACCAGATCTATCCTCGATTTGAAACTTGACTTCCAGTGCTCTCTCAAGATCATGATTAAGCTAGGATACAAGGTCTTCAAGTTTCTTTCGAGTCTCCAGGGAGGAATGGAGCTCACTCGTAAGACTAGCCACTTGTTTAGTCAAGTCCCCTTTCTCTTTCTCAAAACAACTCTCTCTCTCTAAATAAAATTTCTTTCTCAACACATGCACTCTCTCTCTCTCTCTCCCCCTCTCTCTTTCTCTCAAGGTAGTGCAGGTGGAGGAGTCTCTCTCTCTCTCGTCTTCTAAATCTTCCTCTAAAGCGGTGATCCTAAGAACTAGCGCTTTGTTACGCTTTTTGGTTTTAAATGACTCATTAGATAACTCAGCGTAGGCGCGTTTAAGGTTACTCTTGCTCTCACTTGCATCATCCTCCCCCTCACTCACATCGTTCTCACTGTCGAGGTGTCCCTGTGAAGCAGCATCCTTATCATTGTGAGGAACACTATAAGTACTCACATGACTAGCCATGAATGCGGTGAAGTTACATTCAGTCAGTGACTCGTCTCCAGAGTCCACCGACTCGACCTCACTCTCGTCACGAAGGGTAGCATTAAGGACATATTTGCCTTTTTCTTTGGCAAGTCTATTCAGCCTGGTAGCACACTCAAAAGCTCTATGACCCTTACCGTCGCACTCATAGCATCTCTCACTGTCTTTCTTATGAGGGACTTTAAAATATTTTTCATTTTTCATTTTTTTCTCGAAATTCTTTTTATCTTTGAAATTTCCATTTTTCTTGAATTTGAGAATTTTCTAGCGAACAGGGCCAATTCATTTAAATCAAAGTCACACTCAGAATCTGACGTTTCTATCTCCCTTTTTCTAGATGACTCAACTCCCTTTCTTGCCGACCCCTCACTCTTTCTATCCTGGAAATTAAGTGCAATTCCCTTATCTTTAGGCTTGACAGATTTAGGAAACATATCAATTTCATACGTTTGTAAGTCTCCTACAAGTTTCTCCAATTTAAGCGTGTTTAAATTACCTATAGAATTTAGCACAGTGACTTTAGGGATAAAACACTTAGGCAGTGTTCTTAGAATCTTTTTAACAACTCTAGCATTAGGAATGTGTTCACCGAGATTAAAGCTAGTTTTTACAATATCAGATAACCTAGCATAAAATTCATCAAAACATCCAGTCTCAAGCATAGTGATTGTTTCAAATTGAGTTGTTAAATTTTGCAGTTTAGACTCTTTCACAGCATTAGTTCCTTCATGGGTAAGTTTTAAAACATCCCATGCCTCTTTTGACGTGGTGCACGTCATTATGCGTCGAAAACTCATCTGGTGTGACAGATCCAGAAATAGCACTTAAACCCTTAGAATTAAAAGATGACCATTCAAATTCTTCTTTAGTCCACGCAGTCACAGATTTTAAATTAGTCACATTATCAATAGTGATGGAGGGAGGTGTCCACCCTTTTTCAACCAAAATCCAAACTTTTTCATCAATGTCTTTTAAAGCAGATTTCATGCGGGCTTTCCAGTAAGTATAATTTGTCCTGTCAAAAACTGACATTTTATTATATAATTTCTCCATTGAACACGCCCTTTTTCAAAAATCAAATTTTCAAAACAAATTGATATCTTCGAAAAATTTTGAGAAAATTACACGGCATAATTGTGTAATTGGCTCTGATACCAATTTGAATAGTGCGCTTTTGTAAAAATTAAAAAATTATTTAATTAAACTTCATTTCTTCAATTAAATCCTAAAACATACATCTAGGTGTGATTGAATTCAATATGAACATGCAAGAATAGTCAATCAGAAACACAACACAGAAATGAGGAAAAATCCTCCAAAGGGGCAAAACCTTTTTATTTTTACTATAATTTTTAAAAATAGTTACATGGATTACAATGAAAATAAGAGTGACATACGAAATACCCTCAGGCATCGATTTTGTTGTCTCGGCTAGAATCTTCCGCAAGAACTCCAGGTGGGCAGGAATGAAGAAGAGAACGGCTTCTCCACAAATTACTCCAGATGAGTAATAATGATCCTCCTGAAGGTTTAACGATTCACATACATAGATGGGAGTGTTTATGTGAATAAAGAAGGCATAAAACCTTAAAAGGTGAAGACTATTTTTTTGGCTATTTTTTGGAGAAATCGTGTTTGAAAAAGACTTAGAAAACGTGTAGAATAGAACCAGATATTTATACGAAAATCGAGGCGGCGACGTCACTCGAACGAGTAGGCATCTCTCTCGAACAAACGACACGTGTCATTTTAACGACATCGCGCAAGATGCTTATCTCTCTCTGACGACAATGTTAACTCATATGAACGAGCTCGTCGTTCGAGGCACTCCGCTTCTACACTTGAAAAAATTTCTGCTTTTGATAAAAATAAATCAGACTTCGAAAAAACATTTTCTAAAAAATTCCCAAATATTTATGCAAATATAAACAACTCCAATAAAATATTTTACCAATAATGCGTCGAGGAGTAGTGGGAACGGTTGAGCAGCACATCGCATGAAGCATGATGCACGTGTGAAGTTCATGGATGCATGGATTTGGATCAAGGTCATCGTGGATGATCGCGTTGACGTTCCGAATGTAGTGGTATCAGATATACAAACTATGATATAGGGAAAATAGAAAATTCCTAGATTCTACCCTGGACATTTATAAAATCATGTCCTTACACCTATACAGGGAACAATTTGAGACTTAATCGGATCACAAAAGCCTCCAACCTATTTTCATTAAAAAAGATCTAAATCTTAGGCAGAGACAATGGGTTGAGCTCATGGAAGATCACAACTTCGGTTTTCATTACAACACTAGTAAAGCCAATGTTTTAGTCTATGCATCAACGCATTGAGTAGGAAACTCGAAATATCTTTGGCGTCAATGAAATGCTACGGTCATAAAATGACACAAGACCTTCAGAGATACGAATTTAGGGTTAAATAAGGAGATCTTTAGGTTTACATCTATAGGATGGTGTTAAAACCATTCATACAATAGAAGTTTCTTGATGCACAAGTTTGTGATGAAAATTTGATGCACTTTTAAAACCAGATTTCGATAGGAGAACCAATCGAGGACTTATTAGTCGATAAGGATAACGATATTAGGTTTCAATTAAGGTTGGTAGTCCCAAGTATCAAGGATCTCAGGGAAGAAGTCATGGCAAAAGTGCACCAGTCTTAATTCAACATTCACCTTGGTAGTACAAAGATATACATGGATTTATTTAGAGACTATTGATGGCTAGGAATAAAAAGGGATGTTGCATTTTTTATGGCAAAGTGTCTCACTTGTCAACAAATAAAGGCTGAGAACCAGAAGCCGACAGGGTTATTACAACCACTATCGGTATCATAGTGGAAGTGGGAACAAATAATAATAGACTTAGTCATAACCGTGCCTAGGAATCAAGCTGGGCACGATTGTAGAGGCCCTTTTGTGTATGCTTTAGGTGATTTTTTTTCTTTTCAAAACCTTTTTCTAATTTTATTAAGCACCAATTTCGTGAACTAAACTAATTAAGACAATTTTATCTTCTTAACCCTAAACATGCATCTAGTGTGATTAAGCGAGATAAAGTAAAGAATGCTCACAAAAACACATCGATGTATGAGGAAACCACAATGGGAAAAAACCTCAGATGAACCAAGCCAAATAATCATTATGATACGGTTTTACAAAGGAATATTTCAGTCGTACACAACGACTTGATCCCCACAAGCCTCGATGCCTCTTTTTCTCTTTAACCGCTCCTCTATATTGCAACGCATGAGCCCACCTATGCTAGGTTCACAACACACAAGTCCACATGTGCCTTGGTATCCGCCGACACAACCAGCAACTGTCAATCAACAAGTACAGAGTCCACATCATGAAACAGGTTATTCGAATGATGATGAATGAAACCATTGTGCAAACACAAGATCTCTATAACACATGGTATGTAAATTTAGATCTTGTAAACACAAAGGATGTTTTAGCTTTGGAAACCTTTGTTAAACAAGTGCAGGAAAGCGTATGGGCTCTGTGTAATTCTGTATATTCTGCATACTATTTTTCTAAGTAAAAAGATGCCTTAAATAAAAATATTGAGGCAACACGTCATTAGAACAAAATGTGTATGTAGTTCGAAGGATATAGCCATCTCGTTAGAACGAGATGTCTATGTCATTTGAATGATAACCACATGTCATTTGAACGATTGTGAAGGTCGTTTGAACCACCCAAACTAAAGGGTTTCATATGACTCTAAACACGAGATAAAATTAGAAAAACCATTTAAAAAAAATATTTAAATAAAATAACATCCTTAGAAAATCTTAACCGAGTATTCATAAACCCATAGGCATCCATACCTCAGAGAATCTTAAAAAACCTAATGAAGATGTGAAACATGCACCAAAACTACGACATGTTTTATCTTTAATGCTTGGCCGCTACGTCTGCATCACAACGTCATAGACTAAATGTAAACCATAACAAGATAAAATCTATTTATGATGTAAATTGTTTTTTATTCGAAATAATGCCAATACATACAAATTGACACTACTAGGAAATTTGTATTTATAAATCTCTCCCTTTGGCTATTTTGGGATAAAACCAAAAAAGAGAAATGCCTAAGATGGGCCGTCAAGTCGTATGACCTAGATCCCATCCCATAAAACCCAAAACAAAAATACAGGACATGGACTATCAAATGTAGGGCGACCGGTGAACATGAAATGTCTTCATGTGATGTAGTCGTAACATATCGAATCTCTGAAGAATCACTGCATACATGAAACAAACAAATACCATGTGAAGTATGGAAGAACAAATGGTATATAATTAATCTAATACCAAAATAAAATACTAGCAAAAAATCTCCCCTACATCATATATCTATCTCTCCCCCTTATTAACTCGAATAAATAACTAGTGAGAAAAATAAAAATATAAACGAATATCTAGCACGAATAGAACATGAGAAGAATATCTAGATAAACATGATGAACTAGATAAAAGGAATCAATATATGTCAAATCATAGCTAGTAAGCAGTCACATGTAGAATTCATCAATATCAAATTATATGACTAAACAAAATCAATGCAGTGTAAAAATCAAAGCATGAATAATCAATATCAATTGGATATAAACTGTCCAAAATAACCCACTAGTAAAAATCAGTGTAATAATCGAATATATAACCAGTAGGTACTAAAACTGAACGACGAGCAAAAAGTCAACCAGGGTCATTCGAGCGACATTGCCAGGTCGTTTGAATGATTGAAGCATGTCGTTTAAATGACTGAAGCATGTCGTTCGAACCATGTAAGAAACGACCCAAAACAGTGTGATGCCACATGAATTAACCTTCAAACGACCATACTAACGACCTATCTTGCTACCATACCTGATGTGGACATGTCGTTCGAACGACAACCACAAGTCGTTTGAATGACTTCAAAAAACTTCCATTCCTTCTCTAAAAAAATGCAGGATTTTCCTTGGTAAAAAAATTATCTTAAAATAGTAACTGGAAGTGCAAAACAACAGCAAAATAGACTCAAAACAACAAATATGAGTTACGCATCAATAGAGTATCAATATGCTCAAACATGGAATGGAATGAAGGGGTGCAACTAATACAAGTGAAACACAAAGTAAACACAAAGATACGTTCAAGAATCTCTAATTGATAGCTAAATATCATCAAACTACGTTTTATCCATATGTGATAATTAAACTTGGACTTAACGAACAAAACCTACATCACACACAAGTCTAGAAATTTTGACGATTCTTCAAACAATAGCGTTATGACACAACGTTTTTAACGAAGGCCTTATTTGTACGAACCTGTTGATATTTTCCCCCAAACTCCCCCATAATTGATAATTATTTTTCTTTTGACGTTCTAATTTATCTTTTAAGATATTTCCTATTGGCCCCATTTTTGGCATATGTTTTTTTGTATTGCCTTAATTTTTTCTTGGGATCTTTTAAACGGTCGCTTTCATAACGAGTTCACATGCCTCTCCCAGCCCTTTCTCGTGCACACTCACCATTTTTCCAATATGCTATATAAATCCTCACTGGAAATAGTTCTTACATGCATAACTCCTCTTAAGTTTATAATTCACATAGATGGAAAAATTGAGAGGAGAACGTTTCACCAAACTCAAATATGCATGAGAAGTCAAACATTAATTAAAGCTCGTGCATGTGTGCAATGGCATATGCATAGTCGAATCTAAATTTAAGTCAATTTTGAAACAACCTCATTAATCAATGGTTACGATCAATCTTTGTATTCAAAATCATTACCAAATGTACTATCCACGTGGAAAGATGAAATGATGGGGGTTCATGCACACCAATATACCACATCAATTGTAAACTCACGACACAAAAAAACAAAAATCTTTTTGTGTTTTTCAAAAATATTTTTTACCAAAAAAAAGAAAAAAATCTTTTTGTATTTTCAAAAAATATATCAAAAATAAAATATTTTTGTATTTTTCCAATAAGACTCAAATAAAAGGAAGAAATATAATACAGAGAGATAAACATGTCATATCACTAGAAAATATTTATCATTAAGCAAACTATTGTATGCCAAACATGCTAACACAATCATCCGTAAGAAATAGCACGAGAAGTATCATGTGTAAACAAACAAGAGTCATGAAGTTTAATTCATAAAGCCATTAAGTCCGATTTGCTAACCCAAGAAGGTGTGTAATGACGCATGGGGGTTTGGAAACCGAATGAACAAGCTAAAAGGGATCAATATATGTCAAATCATAGCTAGTAAACATTCACATGAAGAGATCATCAATATCAAATGATGCGACCAAACAAAATCAATGCAGTGTAAAAATCAAAACATGAATAATCAATATCGACTGCATATAAATTGTCCAAAATAACCCATCAGTCCCAAATTAGTGTAATAACTTAATATATAACCAACAACTACTAAAACTGAACGAAGAGAAAAAAGTCAAAAATGGTCGTTTAAACGACTGAAGCATGTCGTTCGAACCATGTAAGAAACAAACCAAAACAGTATGATGCCACCTGAATTACCTTCAAACGACCATAGTACGACCTATCACGCGACCATACCTGACACTTACTATACCTCATTTCTAAGGTCGCTTGATCTAGTCTTAGAACGAAGTGGACATGTCATTCGAACGACAACGACAAGTCATTTGAATGACTTCAGAAAACTTCCATTCATTATCTAAAAAATTCAAGATTTGCATGACAAAGAAATTATCTCAAAACAGTAACTGGAAATTCGAAACAGCAGCAAAATAGACTCGAAACAGTAAATATGAGTTACACATCAACATAGTATCAATGTGCTCAAACATAGAAGGGAACTAAGGGGTGTCACTAACACAAGTGAAACACAATGCAAACACAAAGATACGTTCAAGAAGCTTAAACTGACCAATAAATATCATCAAACTACGTTTTAGCCATATGTGACAATTAATCTTGAACTTAATGAACAAAACATACATCACAGACACAAGTCTATAAATTTTTACGATTCTATAAACAATAGCGTCATGACCCAACTTTTTTAACAAAGGACTTGTTTGTACAAACCCGTTGATATTGTTAACCAAACTCGCTTATAATTGATAATTCTTTTTGTTTTGAGGTTATAATTTATCTTTTAAAATATTTACTACTAGCCCCATTTTGACATATGTTTCTTTTTATTGCCTTAATTGTCTCTTAGGCTCTTAAACGGTGGCTTTCAAGTCGAGTTCACATGCCTCTCGCATCCCTTTCCCATGCACACTCATCATTATTCCAATATGCTATATAAATTTTCATGGGCAATGGTTCTTACATGCACAACTCTTCCTAAGTTTAATATACGCGTAGATAAAAAAATTGAGAGGATAACGTCTCATCAAACTCAAATATGCATGAGAAGTCAAACATTCATTAAAGCTCGTGCATGTGTGCAATGGCATATGCATAGTCGAATCTAAATTTAAATCAATTTCGAAACAAGCCCATCTTCAAAATCATGACCAAATATACTAGCCACGTGGAAAGATGAAATGACGGGGGTTCAAGCACACCAATTTTCCACATCAATCACGACACCAAAAAAACAAAAATCTTTTTGCATTTTTCAAAAATATTTTTGACTGGAAAAAATATTTTCAAAAAATATATCAAAAATAAAATCTTTTTGTATTTTTCCAATAAGACTCAAGTAAAAGGAAGAAATATAGTACAAAGAGATAAACATGTGATATCACCAGGAAATATATATCATGAAGCAAACTAGCGTATGAAAAACATGATAACGCAATCATCCGTAAGAAATATCATGAGAAGTATCATGTGTGAGAAAATGAGAGTCATAAAGTTTAATTCTTAAAGCCACAAAGTCCTATTTCCTAACCTAGTAGGTGTGTAACGATGCATGGGGGTTTTGGTAACCAAACAGATTTATTCCTAAACTTCCTAGGAGCATTTTTAAGCTCATAGTAAAAAGGTCTAAGATGACCCTTCCTACTGCAATGAGTGAAAGTGTAAACACGATGAGTATTGTTACCTAAATGTGGAACTCTACTAACGTTCCTAATTGTCTCTCTCACACGATTGGGATTGGCTTTAGGAATGGGAGCAATACGATCATCCAAGCCTATACCACACTTATCATCCTTGATTTGGGCGGTGCCTAAAATTCAATCCAACTTTTTCGACCTAGCCTCCAAATCAAACTTCACCTAACTTGAATCTCTCAATCTCTCCTCAAACTCACTAATCCTAGACTCAAACAAACTCATAGACTCCTCAAAATCTAGAAGCCCCTTCTTTATAGCCTCCATCAAACCACAAAGACTATCTCTCTAACCCTAAACGTAATTTAGTTTCTCTTAAAGAGTCTTCTTATATTCCCTAAGATTATCAATTAATGCATCAATATTATTATTATTATTATTATTATTATTATTATTATTATTATTATTATTATTATTATTATTATTATTATTATTATTATTATTATTATTATTATTATTATTATTATTATTATTATTATCATCATCATCATCTATGTCACGTTCATTCAACTTAGTTTCTAAATTCAAGTTTGCCTTTTTACCTTCACAGTTTCCTCATACAATTCATTGAAGGAAACTTGCAAGTCACTCTCTTCTAGCTCTTCAACCTCACTCACATAACCCTCACTTTCTTGGGCTTCACTTACTATGGCCACGGAAGAGTTATGTAAAGAAATATCTTCATGGAAATATTTATCGTCATCACTCACATGACTTTCCACAAAGGTGGTAAGGTGTCCATTACTAGCATAAAATTTTTCCTCTTCCGTATCACTATCTCTAAGGGTAGAAACAAGATTTATTAGTATATTAACATCTTTCCTTAGATTAGTGGGACAGTCGTCTAACTTATGGCCATACCCCTCACAACAAAGACACCTCTCAGAATCATCCTTTTTAACCAAATTCTTAACTGCAGACTTCGTAGGTGTTTTCCAATTAGATGCTTTAAACAAATGTGTTCTAAAATCATCAAAACCTTCGAAAGGAATACCTAAAGACAAAGTATCACTTACACAATAAAATTGTATTTCTAGCTCTGATACCAATTTGTAGAGGCCTTTTTGTGTGTGCTTTAGGTGAAAATAAATTTTCTTTTCAAAACCCTTTTTTCAATTTTATTAAGCATCAATTTTGTGAACTAAACTAGTTATGCCAATTTTATCTTCTTAACCCTAAACATTCATCTAGTGTGATTAAGCAATATAAAGGAAAGAATGCTCACAAAACACGCCGATGAACAAGGAAACCACAACGGGAGAAAACCTTGTATGGCCCAAGCCAGACAATCACTATAATAGGGTTTTATAAAGGAAGATTTAAGTCTTATACAATGACTCAATCCCCACAAGCCTTGACTCCTCTTCTTCTCTTTAACCGCTCCTCGACAGTGCAATGCAGGAGTCCACCTATGCTAGGTCCATAACACACGAGTCCAGCGTGCCTCGGTATCCACCGATACTGCCAGAAATCATCAATCAGCAAGTACGGAGTCCACCGCATGAAACAAGTTTTTCGAATGATGAATAATGAAACCATGGTGCAAACACAAGATCTCTATAACATATGGTATGTAAAATCGGATCTTATAAACACAAAGGATGTTTTTAACTTTGGAAACCTTTGTTAAACAAGTGCAGAAAAATGTATGGGTTCTGTGTAATTCTGTATGTTCTATAAACTGTTATTTTGAGAAAAAAGATGCCTTAAATAAAAATGTTGAGGCGACATGTCATTAGAATGAAATGTGTATGTTATTCCAATGATATATCCCTCTCGTTATAACGAGATGTCCATGTTGTTTGAATGACAACTACTTGTCATTTGAACGACTGTGAAGGTTGTTTGATCCACCCAAACTAAGGCAGTGTTTCATATGAATCTAAACACAAGATAAACTCAGAAATACCATTGTAAAACATTTTAAAAACATATTAAAATAAAATAACATCCTTAGAAAATATTTATCGAGTATCCATTAACCAATATGCATCCATACTTGAGAGAATCTCGTAAAACCAAATGAAGACGTGAAACGTGCACCCAAACTATGACATGATTTATCTTTGAAGCTTGGCCGCCACATCTTCGTCACAATGTCATAGACTAAATAATAATCATGATAAGATAAAATCTATGTATGACTCAAATTTGTTTTTATCTGGAATAATGGCAATACATACCAGTTGGCACTACTTGGAAATTTGTCCTTACTACGATGCACTATGGGTCGTTGTTGATCGACTTACTAAGTCGCAACATTTCCTTCTTATCAATGCCATGGATAATATGTACAAGATTTCTGGACTATACATCTGTGAAATCATAAAGTTGTTTGGCATACTTTTATCCGTTGTTTCAGATAGGGATTCATCCGTTGTTTCAGATAGGCATACTTTTATCCGTTGTTTCAGATACTTTTATCCGTTGTTTCATCATAAAGTTGTTTGGCATACTTTTATCCGTTGTTTCAGATAGGGATTCGTGGGTTTTATTTAGGTTTTGGAATAAATTACAACAGGAGTTGGGAATGAATTTAAATCTCAATATAGCCTATCATCCATAAGTGGATGGAAAGTACGGGAGAATGATTCAGATACTTAAAGATATGTTGCGGGCTTGCGCTATAGATTTTTAGGGTTGTTGTGAGAATCATCTATCGATAGCAAAATTCGCCTACAAAAATAACTTTCAAGATATTATTGTGATGAAACCATTTGAATCTTCATATAGGAGACCTTTCTGTTTGCCAGTTTGTAGGGCGGAGGTCGATGAGAAGCACATCTTGGGGTCAGAGATGATTAAGGCCTCATTAAAAGTCCAAATCATTTGGGCTAAAATTGAAACTGCTCAGAGCCATCAGAAGAACTATGCGGATGTACGTCGTTTCAATTTAGAGTTTGTTATGGGTGATCACGTATTTTTAAAGATCAAAGATAAATCGGGGGTTATGCTATTTGGCAAGAAGGAAAAGTTGGAACCAAGGTACATAGGACCATTTGAGATTTTGGATATGTTTGGTCTAGTATCGTATCGTTTGAATTTACTGCCTTAGTTAGCTAATGTTCATAACGTTTCCACGTATTAACACTATAGAAGTATATTTCGCATCCATCTCATATAATCAATTAGGGTCAATTAAATCTCTAGGACGATTTTTCCTACGAGACTAGGCCAATGACAATATTAGACCATAAATCGAATATGCTTCGTAAGATGACGATTCCCCTCGTCATGGTTGTTTGGGATAACAATGACGTTGAGATAGGAATTTGGGATTTAGAATCTACAATGAGAAGGCAACATCTCGAATCATTTACTTAGAAATATTTAATGTTTTAATTGCGGGCATGAAAATTCCCAAAGTGGGAAGGTTGTAATGCCTAAATTTTTATAAATTAATGAGAAATCGCATTATGAGAAATTATGGTATTAATTTTATTAGAGTAATCTTATAATTAAAATTAAGAAGAAAAATAAAAAAAATTGTTGCTTATCGCGTGTTAAATTGAGCTATGATCTTTAAATAAAAAATTAATTATACGAAATAAATTATATAGTCATACTCATAATTAATTTATAATATCATAAGGACAAAAGAAGGAAATTCAAATAATAATATTAATAATGAATATAAAAATGGGTTTTTTGTCAAAATATAAAAATTCTCAGAAAATTATAATAATCTCCAAGATGTAAAATTTAAGTCTCAACAACTTTTGCACTTTACATTTTCTAAAAAAAGTCATCTAAATCCTATTTTGGGGACTTTTCAATTCGAACAAAATACTTATTTTTGTAGGCTATCAAATGCACAACTTTGTGGGGTTATTTTTGGATGGGTCCCCTTGGGTTTTGACCATTCTCTAGCCTTATTTGGACCTTTTAGGTGGTAGGCTAGTAACTCCTAATGTGTAGGGGCCACAGGAAAGGGATAGGGGCCTCTAGGGTGGCTTGCAAGGGACTCCCTACCCCATGGACCCCTTATATATGTAATACCTTGTATTTTTCTAGAATAACTGGAACGATATTTTTCAAATGAAATAAAATTTGTGGAAATTGAATTTAATCGGTGAATTTAATTTATTAATTGCAAACAAGTAATTTGATATTAAATCATAATCACGTATGGTTGATTTTTATGTTATGTTAATAATTATAACGAAAAATAATTGCATGTGTAGTAGAAATTTATAAATGATGTGTTACGCGATTATAAAAAAATATAATTTTGGATAAAAATAATTGGGACGTATTCTGGGAAGTATATGGGCTCGTTTAAGTGTTTTAAACCTTTATAAATGGTACCAGAGTATAGGTATATAAGTTGGGAGACTTTTGGACTAGTCTGATTAGGGGTTCGGTACCATTTAGGGGTCCAAAAACATGGGAAATAAACCGAAATCGGGATTAATGGTCTAATTACCTATATTAAGAGGTTAATAAACTCCCTCGAGGTTACATCTAAGAACGATAACCTACATTACTGAGAGAGAGAGAAGGGAAGAAGTCATAACAAGGAATTGAAGAGGAATTCAAAGGGGGTTTCATCAACCGCATATCCAGGTAAGAATTTTCTTTATTAATTTAAATGTTTAATGTGCTTCTTGATTCATCGTAGTAAACCCCATTTGATTTTCGGGTTTTAGGCTGTAATTTGGTGATTTGATGTTAGGGATTAATCTTATGCGTGTAGAGGATTAATTGGAACATAAGTTGTTAACCCAGAAATCTAGGATAATCGAAATCTTGAATTGGATGATAGAGGCATTAGGGTTCTTGGGATGAATTTGGAGAAAATTTGATTCACATGTAGAGATTCTGGTTGCATGTTTATAATATGTAAATTGGTGATTTTGAACCCATGTTACATGCACCAAATCTGATTTGTATATAGTTGGGACCTGGGTATAAAATCTGGGCTAATGATCTTGATTTACTCACATAAATTTTGGGATTTAGGGAAAGAATTTAACGTTAATATATGAAATTAATGGTTCTGAGATGAGTAACTAAGTGATAAAGACTTGTTTCACAAGTTTATGAAAAGGTATTGACAATTAAAAGAGACCATGAAAGTAAATCAAGAAATCTTGTATTGGAAAATAGTAGCAGATCTGGGCTACTGTCATATTTCGAATCGATTCGGCCTTGATCCTAATCGATTCGGCTAGCAGCGAATCGATTCGGCCAGAGAACTGAATCGATTCGGTCCTAGGGACAGGTTGAGTTAGTAGCGGGTTTGGTTCCCTAGTATTTTTAGAAGTCCATACGAGTTGGTAGGATGATATTTGGGTCGACGGTGAATTTATTAAAAATGTCAATACGACACACATATTGATTAGGACATTATATTTAACTAGATGATTAAATAATTTGTTAAAGACGATGGGATTAATAATTAACTACATGGTTAATTATTAATGGGTGAATATTTGTGAATATCATGTGGGATACTTTAGGTAATTGTAGAGTAATTACCTAGACATATTATGTGAGAATAATAATATGTATCTATATTATCTGTGTGGACATACCAATATTCGTGGACGGTCCTATTGTCTCGGGGTTTCATATGTTCGGGATCGTAGCACACGTCGACACATGTGGGCTAGATGTTGTGTAGGTCATTTTAGGTACTACTTAATAGCGCCATCTACGAGAGGTATGTTTTGATGCTGAGATAATTTGTCACCACTGGGTAAGGTCGTGAACTGATATACTGCATAGGGACCTCCCCACTTATGTGTGTTTTTGACGTCCGACTTGGATAGAGATTCCTTCGAACTTGACGATAGAGCACGAACGAGACATATATATATATATATATATATATATATATATATATATATATATATATATTACTCGGATTAGATGAGATTAATTAATTTGTCTAAGAATGTAAACAGTAAATTACAGACCCTTACTAAGTTGTGCATAATAGATGTTTATGTCACTTTTATGAGATATATAAGACTGGGAACCTTGGGCTTTGATAATTGAATATAATTGGTTTCGTTTTAGCAATTAATTATAGTTAATTCATTTGTTATTAAATTGGCACAGTTGTCATACATTATTTTGGGACTTATTTAGATGCGGGTAATAACACACTGAGATGGGGGGTGAGATGTTAATCACACGTGAGTGATGATGGGGGATATTTTTTTTGAATCAGTTGTATTTATTTCACTTTAAATTGAATAAGTTAATTCTTGTAACTCTACGGCTCTGACCCAAACTTAAATGTTTTCTCTCCCAAGTGCTCAGAACTATCGATGTTTCAGCCGTGCGACCTCTTTTTCTCATTAGATTTTCACACTTGTTGATTATAGCTTAGGTGCTATTCAACTCCAGTTACTTATTTTATTTGAGATATTTGTATTGGCATAAGTTCGTGATTTATTTATCTTGTGTCGGTTTGGATATTTACTGTTCTACTGGATTTATTATACGATTTGTGTTTGATGTGATTTCATTATCATAGGATTTTAATTTAAATTCAGTTATGTTTCATTAATATACTCTTATTACTATTTTGATACTGATAATGGTATTAATTGGCAGACAAATCCCATCTTCGGCCTATCGTGCATGGCGAGCCTTTATGTGAGAAAATGGTGGTTGTTATAATATACTGAGTGAAAATCTGCATTTAGTCCAATCTGAAAATACATATTCTCTACTCCATTTTAACTCAGCAAGAGCTTGATTATTCTCCCTATAGTTAACTCAAACCAACTCAAACCATCCCATATAATTATCCTGCCACAATCAAGGGTTTTCAAATGTTACATATGTGTTATTTTGGGTGTAAAAGAGAATTGCTAGAAAAACTAAAATTAAGAAAGTTTGGATCTTAGTGGGGATTCTTTTCAACATCTTCTCCAAAGTTATAATCTTAAAGACGTATTTTCAAGTTTAAAATCAAGCATTCTAGTTATATGTATGCACATGTATAATTTACACGAATATTTATGCTTATTATCACAATATATGAATATATGTTGATAAATATGTGATAAAAATGGTGAAAAGTTAAAGTTAAAATTAAGTTAAAATTTCAATATATTTAAGAAAGTTATTCCTTATTAAAATCATGTTTAAACTAGTTATTTCATGACAAATGATAAGATGGAATTGGTGAAGAAATGTGGGACGCATATATGGGTTTATTTGATACAAATCCTTTCATTCATGAACAAAATCATATGTAATTATGGGAAATGGGTTTAATATGCTGGAAACACATTTGAACAGTCCCTAAAATATGAAATTATAATGTTGAAAAAACCAGCATATTAGTCACATAAAATGACAATACTTTATGTGAAGAAAGTTTGAGAAGTTTAAAGTTTAAGGGCTTAAAAGTGAAAATAGTAAAGTTTTGAGGTTACAACAGTAAATATTGTAATATTTAGACATAAAATAACAAATATGCAAAGTCTAAAGTGAAAGGTTATCAATTTGTACTAAAAAGTCTTGAAATGTTAAAAGTCTAGTTTATAGGCCAAAAGTGTTATTTTATGAAAAGTATAGATTTAACAGTAATCTTGGCAAAACATGAGTGTTATTTTGGAAAGTTAATTTTAAATGGAATAATATGAGCACATAAAATGATATGATTTAACAAATTTGAAATATAAGTCTTGAAATGATAAAAGTAATGTTTTTGTACAAAAGAATCATTTTATGTAAAATTTGGGCTTATGAGCAAAATTTTCAAACTAAAAGACTAGAGTTAAAATAGTTGAATTTTATGTGGTGGTAACGCATATTTTTTAAAGAAAAGATGAAAAGGAGCATTCTTATCAAAGCGTATAAAATGCGAGTTTGTAAGTGTGCATGAATAGTGAAAAATGCAGTAAAATGTAAAAATGGGTATTTTAAATTCAAAGGTTAGGTTTTCAAGAAATGATAAATAAATTTGTTTTCAAAGATGAAATATCGAGTTAAAGGTAGAATGAAAACAACCATTTGATAAAGTGTAAAACTCAGAAATTAAGTGTTGGGACTAGTGTGGTCCTGGCTATTTGGCCTCATTGGCCATTAAGAATGAAATAGAGTAAAAAGTCTTAAACGTGGACAAGAATGAAAGAAAAATAAAAAAAGGTTACAATCACGTGACAAGTAAAAGATACTCAGATGTAACCGAGAAATTTAAGGGGGTCCCGGAGCCCTATGGTTATACTTAATGCTTAGACCCAAAACCACTAACAAGTAACATATTCCGGCATGGTGGGAGTCGGTGAAAGACCGTATAACACTCATGGATTAGTATCCCGATTAAGCAAGTGAAAAGATGATTTTGAGCACAACGCTCATTAATGTAAAGGCAAGTTTATGAAATAACTTGAAAGATATGAAACTACGTTAATGGTTAAATTAATGGAATATGGGTGGTACTAACATAAATATTAAGTGTGAGTGGGCTCATCGCTCGAGTTACATGGTCAAAACGTTAATTGAACGTCATGTTGTATTTTTTAGGAGAAACTAAATCATTTGCCACCCCCACTTACTTCAGGGAAAGATAAAGGTAAGGAAATTAGGAGAGGAAATGAAGGATTTCTGTGGTAATACAACTCTGTTTACTATTTTCTTTAAATATGTAACTTAAATGGAACTTTTGGTTGGTTGGAATTATCTGTAAGTGTTTTAAATTCGATTTGTAATAATACAAGATGATGTGGACTTTGTTAAATTGTTCTTTACTCTATGGAATTTGAAAAATTCTTTTATTTTAAGTGTTTATATAAATATTATAAGCTCATCATCATTTCATTAATTAAATCAGATGAATTTTTAACAAAAATAAGGAAGAAAGATTTTACTTTAGAAGGAGGATTTTCTTAAATGAAAATAAATTATAAAAAGGGTGTTCGCAATAACACTCGGAATCGGGGCGTCACAATCAAGAAGGCAAAACTCTTAGGTCTCGAACATATGAAGGTGTTACATGACTTGATACTTGTGTTCAAGTAGATATATGTGAGTATTTAAAAAGGGATTAACACATGTTGACCTACTTATAGAAAGCGTAAGAATCGGTCTCCCAATTCAAGGGCATGCACATCCAGTGATTCCTCAGAAGGAATAACCGCTACACAGATTCCTTGTCAACCTTGGCTTCAAAAGTCAATTCAAACCTTAGGGAGACCATCCAAGTTTAATACCTAGACCTCCTGAGCTTGGAGGATAAGCTGGAGGGTGCGCAAATTATACCATTATAAGAAAATTTGATCTAGTTGGATCCTATGCTAAGGTATTTGAAGGACAAAGTATTTTGATGATAAAAAATATGAGCATAATATTCAAGTAAAAGCTGTTCGTTTGTACCCATAATCTAAAGGAAAATTGTATTGATAGTCATTCATAGGACTCTACCTAAAATGCGTGTATCCGACCAAAGTTAGGTAAGTTTTGCACAAAATCCACAAAGGCATATGTGGAAGGCACTCGAGTCGAAGTTCGTCGTCATTTTGAATTAAATAAGGATATCAATGTCCTTATATGAAGAATGATGATCTTGAGTATGTTGTAAAATGCAAAAAGTGCTAACATTTCTCACTATTTATTCATCAGCTAGTGGGTGAACTCAATCCTTTGACCAATCCTTGGCCTTTTGCTTAATGGGGACATAACATAATAGGTCCATGGCATACAACATATAGAAATAAGAAATTCCTATGAGTTGGTAATGAATATTTTACTAAATTGATAAAAGCTAAGCCACCAAAAAATATGAGAGATTGACATGATAAAATTGATTTGGAAAACATCATTAGTAGGTCTCGATCCCAAGGACAATCATAAAAGACTATGTCACTCATCGTAAGGGCTGGCCATTTTTGAAATTCGACGATGACCATGGTATCCAAGACTACTACAACTTGATAACTTATCCATAAAGAAATGGACAAGTTGAAGCTTTAAACAAGACTATGCTGATTTTTTTCAAGAGTATGGAAAAAGCCAATAGATCTTGAGTGGACGAATTCCTACAAGTCTATTGGGCCTACAAGATAACCCCTAGAAGATTGATCGTGGATACCTCCTTCGCCCTGGCGCATGGAATGTAAACATCGATCCCATTAGACATATGACTCATGATCATGTAGACCTCTTTGATAGAACATGGTATGGATGATTTTAGGATTCAAAGAAAACTAAATTTTTTGAAAGAGAAAACAAAATAAGCACTTTCAAATTTGAATCATACTAATAAAAACTTTCCAACTAGTGTAATCGCAATGTCAAGCTGAAGGGATCGAAGATCTAGCACTTTATCCTTAAAAAGATAGTCGATTATAAAAATATATGCTAGATGGAAAGTTGGATCCTAATTGGGAAGGTCCATATCGGGTAACGAAGGCCAATTTTAGTGGTATCTACCACATATAAAAATGTAGGGCACTGAGATTCCCCAAAAATGGCAAATGCATCGAATTAAAAGAGGTTTTATTTTAAGTTAGTTTTTCTCTAACATCTTTAACTTTGTCAGTAGTAATTGAAGAATTATATTCATTGTCCTAACTGGAAAACAAGTTTTGACCTCCCGTCTTGTCTATTTTAATAAAAAAATTTCATTCCACTTTTTTATTAAACGAGATTATGTTTTGTTATAATAAGACAAAACTGTCGAGATGTGTAGACACGAAGAAACGACCTATACGGAATCCCTAAGTGCAAGAATGAAATTGAAAAGCATGGTCAACTAAATTACTTAAATAGGGGAAGACCTATAAACATGTACATTCTCCCTAACTATCTCTAGGCCTAAGTATTGGTGGGATGACATTACCTAAAAGTCAAGGGCATAACCTAAACAAGCACAAAAAGATAGTAAAATGTTCATTTAAGCAAAAATCCATTATTAAGAATGGATCTTATCATTCATAAGTGGTGAAGAGTACATGTTTCCTTTACATAACTTCATAAAAAATAAAAAAATGGTGTATAACATAAGTTATTGAGAAGCCCTGGATTAGCTTGGCGTCAAGAAGTTCAATGGTCTCACTGTCGTAGCTTTTTACACCTTCTCAGATTAGATTCATAAGCCTAATATTTTTCCGTGCCCAAGAGTTTTGATAACCAAAATTGCATAAACGATATAACGGGATGTCAAGATCATACCATTACAATAACTCTGAGTTATACTACACATCAAGACATAAAGAGAATTCAACCATCTATGGATTTGTGTCGGAGCCTTGATATCCTCCAGATTACGTTCAAAATTTTCTATATTTGTTTACGTCGGTTTACATTAGGGGTGTCAATTCATCTGTGTCGTGTTCCCGACATGTCATATCGAATTCACGCTAAGTATTAACAAACCCTAACCGAACCCATTTAATAATCGGGTCAAATGAGTTAATACTAACTTGATCGGTTTATTAATCATGTTACTTTTGGGTTGACCTGGATAACCTGTTAAACAAAACATAAGACTAATATCATCTTATTTGTTAACCAAACCGAATACTTATAGACCTATCATGAATTAAAATGTGATTAATTTGCAATTATAACAACAACTAAATAATTAGTGATCTAATTAATATGTGATTAATTTGCAATTATAACAACAATTGAATAATTAATGATCTAATTAAAATGTCATTAATTTTCAATTAGAGCAACAAATAAATAATTAATCATCTAATTCTCCAAGAATTTTATATAATGTCATATCAAAATAATAAATTTTCAATACATTCTTTATAAAAATATTAGTTAAGTGGGTATATTTTTTATTTAATCGTGTTTGACAACATCCCAACTCATTTATTATTTGTGTTGATGAACTGTGTTACTTTTGGTTTCATGTCAAGAAATGATCATATTAAATGAAAATGTTATTTATCCCTAATTAATTAAATTAGTTTAATTAATGTACATTTTAGTTTAATATAATATATTGATTTTGATGATTCCAAACATATATTTATTATGTATTATGTTAATATTTTTTTAAGCTACTATATTTGTTATATGCGTATATATATATTTATTATATAATATTGTATGCACATATATAAAAGATTTTTTTTGTCCCTGCCAAATCTTTAAGGCTTAGATAAGAGCATGAATAAGTAATATTTGTTATATGTATTAAAAGCTTAAACCTGTTATTTTTTTTGTAGTATCTATGGCAATGGTTGTACACTTAACACTACGCCCCATAATAATCCTTGTGCCTTTATCTCTTTTGTCCCAGCTATACATGTCTAACAATTATTTGACAATACCATTATATTCTGGTTTTTGTATATGGACCCATGCGTCTATTTCTTGTCAGTAATGTGCATCTCCTGTTTTGGCCGTATAGACCTTTTATATATGTTATCATATGTATATATGAATATTTGTTTTGACCTATTTAGTGGGAATATATTTCTATAATTTCGTCCTATTAGAACTGTAATTTTTTTTTATCTTGAGCCACACTCAAACTGACATTTCGTACCCCGCGCTGATATATACCATACCTTGGTTCATCCAGTAAATTTTTTTCCGTGCAAGCCTTCGAAGAAGCCATTAATTTCTTATCCATCAGCTAACATATAAAGCTCCATGCCTTGAGTGCTTACTGCTTTGGCAGTGGTCACTTCATACTTTAGATTTCCTACAGTTAGTGACTAGTACCTGTTTAATAACTTTTCATACCTATTGTCCCATCCTGCATCTCACTTGGAATTCTACACGGCATTATTAAATATTTTTTTTGACAGAGTTATATATATATATATATATTTATCTATCTATATTTTGTTTTGTCTGTACTTCTGTTGGACCGTCATAGGCTATGAAGATCTATTACATTTTTTTATTTGGATGCTACCTCTTAAAAGTCCTCGGGCCACACATCTTACTCTATTTTGCACATACCTGCTAGTTTCGTCTTGTAGACTTTGGTTACTTGACCTGACTGCATGTGTACCTTTTCTCCAAAAGATTTCTTTGTACCATGTTTATATTATCATTGTATTTCTTTGATAGGTCAGAGCATTGGAAATTTGAAATAACTTACACTATCAAAACTCTATTATCTCTCTATATGAAACACACCAGTTTTATTCTTTACACGATGGTTTACCATTTATCAGATTTGTATTGTGTCTCTTAGACTAACAATCTTTTTGCAGAAAATATATGGGTCATCTATCAGGCTACTTTCAGTACCATATTTTCAGATGTTCATTTTTGTTCTACAACAGTTATATTTTTATGGAGAAGATAAAAATGAAGATCTGCATATCAGATTTGGAGATTATTTACAGCTACCTCATCTCTGCAAAATCTGGAGCATTTAATGCTCAAAATGCATGTGTCTAACAACTAGTTTTTGGAAGACACATTTAAAGCTTTGAAGAGCTACATTGAAAAACACTTGAATGAGAATATAATCAAGACTTGAAATATATTCAGAGCATTTATTTTACTATTCAGCTACACATTCAAGAGAGTAATTAATCTTATTATCTGCTCACTTATTGAAGAAGAAGACTTGTGCCTACTTCAACATCATTTATTGAAGTCTCATTAAAGAAGGAGAAACTCAGATTACAAATTGTATTTTAAGGAGTTTCAGTATTATACTCTGTACTACAAAAATTCAGATTTGTTATGAAGCTTTGTTGAAGCTTCGGTTTGTACCGGTAATTGGTTCCTACCCGCAAGTCGGCCACGGGGTTTGAAGCTCGGAGTTAGCTTGCAAACATTTGTACGCGGTGGTTTGATCCTACCCGCAAGTGGATCAGGTTTAGTGAAGCGCAAAGGAGACGGGGGCTCTAGGCGTGTGGACGTAGGCTGGGCTTTGGCCGAACCACGTTAAATTTCGGTGTCATTTATTTTCTGCACTTTTATTTATTTATTTGCACATGCTTGCTTGAGTGAATATTTTCAGCACACTATATTGCAAATAAATTAATTCCGAAATTTGACTAAATTAATTTAAAGGTTAAAATAATTATTTTTGAATTAAATAATTAATTTCAGAATATCACTTAATATTAAATACGAAAATTAATTTAATATTCCTAGTGTGTTAAAATCTGCATCTCTAGTTGTTTAAATTAGTTAGTTGCATTTATTTGATATTGTTGGATTTATTCTTTATAGTTTTATAAATCTGAAATTTGTCAAAGTGTTATAAATTAAATATTTTTCTGAAATTTTAATTTGACTTAAAGTTTGTAAAAACTCAATTCACCCCCCCCCCTCTTGAGTATAATCTGGGCAACAATTGGTATCAGAGCTAGTGCTCTTCTTATTTTTAGATTTAACAATCTCAGAGTTAAAGATCAATGGCATATGTTACTACAACCCTTGGGGAAGGCCAATCGATTTTTAAACCTCCTCTATTTTCTGGAAAAGATTATAGTTATTGGAAAAATAGAATTAAATATTTTATTCAGTCACATGATTATGAAGTTTGGAGAGTTGTTATGAATGGTCCCTTTATTCCTATTAAAATGGAATATAATGCTTCTGTCCCTAAAGAAGAAAATGAATGGAATGAAGTTGATATTAGGAAAATTCAAATAAATGCTAAAGCTATGAATATTTTGCATTCTGCACTTGATGTAAATGAGTATAATAGAATTTGTTATTGTGAATCTGCTAAAGAAATTTGGGATAGACTAGAAGTCACATATGAAAGAACTAGTCAAGTTAAAGAAGATAAAATTAGCATGCTTGTTCATAGTTATGAGTTATTTAAGATGAAATCTGATGAATCTATTTCTGATATGTTAACTAGGTTAACTAATATTATTAATGGTCTTAAATCTCTTGGAAAAACCTATACTAACAATGAGATGGTGAGCAATTTTCTCAGGTCATTACTGGCGAATTGGATGACCAAAAAGTTAGCTATCAAAGAAGCAATTAGAGAAAGACCTATCTCTCTTGATGAGTTATTTGGTTCCTTAATCACCCATGAGATGGAACTTAAGGAATTTGTTGAAGAAGAGAAACCTAAAGCAAACAAAATTATTGCTTTCAAATCTTCAAGCAAAAATGTAGAAAGTGAAGATGACGATGATGATGATGTTTCCTTAATGGCTAAAGATTTCAAAAAATATCTTATTTCCAAAAAGAAAGCCAAAGAAAGAAGAAGGACAAATTATTCAAAAGAGTTCAATGATGATCATCAATCCAAATCTGAACCAAGATGCTATCATTGTGATGAAGTTGGACACATTAAGCCTGATTGTCCAAAATATAAGAAAGGGAAGAAGGCATTGAAAGCCACAACATGGAGTGACTCCGATACAAGCTCTTCCGATGAAGATTCGAATGAAAATGAAGTTTCTCATCTATGTTTCATGGCAATAGAAAATGGGGTACATTCTATCCCTAACTCTAGTGATAGTGATAATGATGAAGTTGATGATTATGAAGTTTTACAAAATATTTTTGATGAATTATATGAAAGTTTTGAAGAACTTAAAAATAGATATATTAAACTTAAGAAGTCTCATTCATTAGTTTCAACTAAATATGATTCTATGTCAAATGATTATGATGTGTTGAAATTTGAAAATGAATCTTTAAAAGATGAAATTAAATCTTTGAAAAAGGAAAAATCTATTATTGTCACTACTCCTCTTGAAATTGAAAATATGGAGTTAAAAAGGGAGATTGAATATTTAAAGAAATCATTAGATACTTTTACAAAAGGAAATGAATATTTTCATAAAATTGTTGAGACACAAAGGATTCAATTTAATAATAATGGTATAGGATATGATGAAGGAAATGAGAAAAAGACTTATTCCAATTTATTGAAATTTGATGCCTCATCTAGTCATCCTAACTATTTATGCACTTATTGTGGTAGACACACACATTTTTCAGATTTGTGTCCATATAAATTTAGAAAAAGAAAATTTGCATGGATTCCAAAAGGAACTAAAATGTATACTAACCCCTATGGACCTAACACATTTTGGGTACCAAAAGAATTTTTTTTCAAAGTTGTGTAGGTTGCAATTTGAGATGGAATGTGGATTTTCAAGGCATATGATTTGGTCATATTACAAATTTCAAGTATCATTGCTTAATGATGGAAATGCCACACTTGGAAGAAGTTTCTTGAATATATCTTTTGTATTGGTAAGGTGGTAAGGAACACCTTTCTTGAATTTAATATCATATATTTATTAATGATTTATTTCATAATTGATATATTTCCATGCATAGAATATTTGATATAACATTTGAGCGTGTTGATTGATTATTTAGTATTCACATGTAAATTTGTATACTTATTATTTTTTTTCTATGTTATATGACATACTTGATTTTGATGATAATTTTTTTTGTGATTACATCTTGATATATTTTAGTGATATTGAATTAATTCATGATTAATTTGAAACGAAAATGTCATTTTAAAGTTTGATAGTCTTGAGTGCTACATGTTGATATTGTAATATGCATTTATTGATTTTGATGATATAAACACATTAATCTTTATGAGTTAATCTCATGCTATATGTTTATTATCCTTATTTAAATATTTGTGACATTCTTGAAATTGTTTGAATGGAAATGACACTTATGATATGTTTATGCTTAGATTGAAAAATCTCATGATTATTGATTTTATAGATAATTCTTGAATATATTGAAACTTATTGGAAATTATATGCTAAAATTATTTTATCTCATGAAAAGATGCACTTCAATTTTTATATGCATATTTGCCTTAATCGGTATCCCTTTGGGGGAGATAAATGGTTATTGAAATTTATTTGGAGATAAATGTTTATTGAATATGATTATAATTTTTTTATGGTATTGATAATCCCAAGAATTTTTTTTGGCTCGTATCTCGAAAATGGCAAATTTATGAACTAATCGACAAAATTTTATGCCTTTATATACCTCTACCTTCTAGCCCATTTGTGCACTTCACATTTTATCTCTTATCTATCTTTTAAGATGTCAAAGAGTTTCTATGTCGTGTGGGTTGGAAAATTCCCCGGAATTTATACTACTTGGGGAGATTGTGAATCCCAAATTAAGGGAGTTAGCGGTTCTCAATATAAAAAATATTCTTCATTTGATGCCGCAATGCATGCGATTCGCTCATCTCCGCCACATGTCCCTTGGGTGAAACCTCCTTCATGGCCATTTGTTTTACCTCCTAATATTCACTCACACGCTTCTACTCCTAATGAAAATGTTGCTTGCTCAACCTCTCAAAATAGTGCTGAAAATTCTATCAAAGTTGTTATTGAGAAAATCACGATTGAGGGAAACGCTAAAGATGTGTGTCATCTTGTTAACAACCTTAAGTTGTAAATCATTTATGAAAATGTTGTTGAACTTCTATTTTGACGACTTGCGCATTATTTGATGTTATTCCTATCTATCTATTGAATCAAATACATGCTATGTGAGATTATTATGTTGAATATGTGCTTAGTGAAAAATTCATGATATTCCCATATGTCTCTTACAATTTTTGGTTATATCCCATGCTTGTATTATTTTTGATAGGGGGAGCTTCGCATTTTACCCTTGACACTCGATTTATATTGAACTATCTTTTTGATAATGCCAAAAGGGGGAGAAATAGTGTTGATTCACTCATTTGTGCTTAATTTATACATTTTATGGATTATTGTGAATCATTGTTTGTCATCATCAAAAAGGGGGAGATTGTTAAATGAAAATGTTATTTATCCCTAATTAATTAAATTAGTTTAATTAATGTACATTTTAGTTTAATATAATATATTGATTTTGATGATTCCAAACATATATTTATTATGTATTATGTTAATATTTTTTTAAGCTACTATATTTGTTATATGCGTATATATATATATTTATTATATAATATTGTATGCACATATATAAAAGATTTTTTTTGTCCCAGCCATATCTTTAAGGCTTAGATAAGAGCATGAATAAGTAATATTTGTTATATGTATTAAAAGCTTAAACCTGCTATTTTTTTTGTAGTCTCTTTGGCAATGGCTGTACACTTAACACTACGCCCCATAATAATCCTTGTGCCTATATCTCTTTTGTCCCAGCTACACATGTCTAACAATTATTTGACAATACCATTATATTCTGGTTTTTGTATATGGACCCATGCGTCTATTTCTTGTCAGTAATGTGCATCTCCTGTTTTGGCCGTATAGACCTTTTATATATGTTATCATATGTATATATGAATATTTGTTTTGACCTCTTTAGTGGGAATATATTTCTATAATTTCGTCCTATTAGAACTGTAATTTTTTTTATCTTAAGCCACACTCAAACTGACATCTCGTACCCCGCGCTGATATATATACCATACCTTGGTTCATGCAGTAAATTTTTTTTCAGTGCAAGCCTTCGAAGAAGCCATTAATTTCTTATCCATCAGCTAACATATAAAGCTCCATGACTTGAGTGCTTACTGCTTTGGCAGTGGTCACTTCTTGCTTTAGATTTCCTACAGTTAGTGACTAGTACCCGTTTAACAACTTTTCATACCTATTGTCCCATCCTGCATCTCACTTGGAATTCTACACGGCATTATTAAATATTTTTTTTGACAGAGTTATATATATATATATATATTTATCTATCTATATTTTGTTTTGTCTGTACTTCTGTTGGACCGTCATAGGCTATGAAGATCTATTACATTTTTTTATTTGGATGCTACCTCTTAACAGTCCTCGGGCCACACATCTTACTCTATTTTGCACATACCTGCTAGTTTCGTCTTGTAGACTTTGGTTACTTGACCTGACTGCATGTGTACCTTTTCTCCGAAAGATTTCTTTGTACCATGTTTATATTATCATTGTATTTCTTTGACAGGTCAGAACATTGGACATTTGAAATAACTTACACTATCAGAACTCTATTATCTCTCTATGTGAAACACACCAGTTTTATTTTTTACACGATGGTTTACCATTTATCAGATTTGTATTGTGTCTCTTGGACTAACAATCTTTTTGCAGAAAATATATGGGTCATCTATCAAGCTACTTTCAGTACCATATTTTCAGATGTTCATTTTTGTGCTACAACTGCTATATTTTTATGGAGAAGATAAAAATGAAGATCTGCATATCAGATTTGGAGATTATTTACAACTACCTCATCTCAGCAAAATCTGGAGCATTTAATGCTCAAAATGCATGTGTCTAACAACTAGTTTTTGAAAGACACATTTAAAGCTTTGAAGAGCTACATTGAAAAACATTTGAATGAGAATATGATCAAGACTTGAAATATATTCAGAGCATTTATTTTACTATTCAGCTACACATTCAAGAGAGCAATTAATCTTATTATCTGCTCACTCATTGAAGAAGAAGACTTGTGCCTACTTCAACATCATTTATTGAAGTCTCATTAAAGAAGGAGAAACTCAGATTACAAATTGTATTTTAAGGAGTTTCAGTATTGTACTCTGTATTACGAAAATTCAGATTTGTTATGAAGCTTCGGTTTGTACCGGTAATTGGTTCCTACCCGCCACGAGGTTTGAAGCTCGGAGTTAGCTTGCAAACATTTGTACGCGGTGGTTTGATCCTACCCGCAAGTGGATCAGGTTTAGTGAAGCGCAAAGGAGACGGGGGCTCTAGGCGCGTGGACGTAGGCCGGGATTTGGCCGAACCACGTTAAATTTCGGTGTCATTTATTTTTCGCACTTTTATTTATTTATTTGCACATGCTTGCTTGACTTAATATTTTTAGCACACTATCTTGCAAATAAATTAATTCCGAAATTAGACTAAATTAATTTTAAGGTTAAAATAATTATTTTTGAATTAAATAATTAATTTTAGAATATCACTTAATATTAAATACGAAAATTAATTTAATATTCCCAGTGTGTTAAAATCTGCATCTCTAGTTGTTTAAATTAGTTAGTTGCATTTATTTGATATTGTTGGATTTATTCTTTATAGTTTTATAAATCTGAAATTTGTCAAAGTGTTATAAATTAAATATTTTTCTGAAATTTTAATTTGACTTAAAGTTTGTAAAAACTCAATTCACCCCCCCTCTTGAGTATAATCTGGGCAACAATTGGTATCAGAGCTAGTGCTCTTCTTATTTTTAGATTTAACAGTCTCAGAGTTAAAGATCAATGGCATATGTTACTACAACCCTTGGGGAAGGCCAATCTATTTTTAAACCTCCTCTATTTTCTGGAAAAGATTATAGTTATTGGAAAAATAGAATTAAATATTTTATTCAGTCACATGATTATGAAGTTTGGAGAGTTGTTATGAATGGTCCCTTTATTCCTATTAAAATGGAATATAATGCTTCTGTCCCTAAAGAAGAAAATGAATGGAATGAAGTTGATATTAGGAAAATTCAAATAAATGCTAAAGCTATGAATATTTTGCATTGTGCACTTGATGTAAATGAGTATAATAGAATTTGTTGTTGTGAATCTGCTAAAGAAATTTGGGATAGACTAGAAGTCACATATGAAGGAACTAGTCAAGTTAAAGAAGATAAAATTAGCATGCTTGTTCATAGTTATGAGTTATTTAAGATGAAATTCGATGAATCTTTTTCTCATATGTTCACTAGGTTCACTAATATTATTAATGGTCTTAAATCTCTTGGAAAAACTATAGTAACAATGAGATGGTGAGCAAAATTCTCAGGTCATTAATGGCGAATTGGATGACCAAAAAGTTAGCTATCAAAGAAGCAATTAGAGAAATACCTATCTCTCTTGATGAGTTATTTGGTTCCTTAATCACCCATGAGATGGAACTTAAGGAATTTGTTGAAGAAGAGAAACCTAAAGCAAACAAAATTATTGCTTTCAAATCTTCAAGCAAAAATGTAGAAAGTGAAGATGACGATGATGATGATGTTTCCTTAATGGCTAAAGATTTCAAAAAATATCTTATTTCCAAAAAGAAAGCCAAAGAAAGAAGAAGGAAAAATTATTCAAAAGAGTTAAATGATGATTATCAATCCAAATCTAAACCAAGATGCTATCATTGTGATGAAGTTGGACACATTAAGCCTGATTGTCCAAAATATAAGAAAGGGAAGAAGGCATTGAAAGCCACAACATGGAGTGACTCCGACACAAGCTCTTCCGATGAAGATTCGAATGAAAATGAAGTTGCTCGTCTATGTTTCATGGCAATGGAAAATGGGGTACATTCTAAGCCTAACTCTAGTGATAGTGATAATGATGAAGTTGATGATTATGAAGTTTTACAAAATATTTTTGATGAATTATGTGAAAGTTTTGAAGAACTTAAAAATAGATATATTAAACTTAAGAAGTCTCATTCATTAGTTTCAACTAAATATGATTCTATGTCAAATGATTTTAATGAGTTGAAATTAGAAAATGAATCTTTGAAAGATGAAATTAAATCTTTGAAAAAGGAAAAATCTGTTATCGTCACTACTCCTCTTGAAATTGAAAATATTGAGTTAAAAAGGGAGATTGAATATTTAAAGAAATCATTAGATACTTTTACAAAAGGAAATGAATATTTTCATAAAATTGTTGAGACACAAAGGATTCAATTTAATAATAATGGTATAGGATATGATGAAGGAAATGAGAAAAAGACTTATTCCAATTTATTGAAATTTGATGCCTCATCTAGTCATCCTAACTATTTATGCACTTATTGTGGTAGACACACACATTTTTCAGATTTGTGTCCATATAAATTTAGAAAAAGAAAATTTGCATGGATTCCAAAAGGAACTAAGATGTATACTAACCCCTATGGACCTAACACATTTTGGGTACCAAAAGAGAAAATTTTCAAAGTTGTGTAGGTTGCATTTTGAGATGGAATGTGGATTTTCAAGGCATATGATTTGGTCATATTACAAATTTCAAGTATCATTGCCTAATGTTGGAAATGCCACACTTGGAAGAAGTTTCTTGAATATATATTTGGTATTGGTAAGGTGGTAAGGAACACCTTTCTTGAATTTAATATCATATATTTATTAATGATTTATTTCATAATTGATATATTTCCATGCATAGAATATTTGATATAACATTTGAGCGTGTTGATTGATTATTTAGTATTCACATGTAAATTTGTATATTTATTATTTTTTTTCTATGTTATATGACATACTTGATTTTGATGATAATTTTTTTTTTGTGATTACATCTTGATATATTTTAGTGATATTGAATTAATTCATTATTAATTTGAAACGAAAATGTCATTTTAAAGTTTGCTAGTCTTGAGTGCTACATGTTGATATTGTAATATGCATTTATTGATTTTGATGATATAAACACATTAGTCTTTATGAGTTAATCTTATGCTATATGTTTATTATCCTTATTTAAATATTTGTGTCATTCTTGAAATTTTTTGAATGGAAATGACACTTATGATATGTTTATGCTTAGATTGAAAAATCTCATGATTATTGATTTTATAGATAATTCTTGAATATATTAAAACTTATTGGAAATTATATGCTAAAATTATTTTATCTCATGAAAAGATGCACTTCAATTTTTATATGCATATTTGCCTTAATCGGTATCCCTTTGGGGGAGATAAATGGTTATTGAAATTTATTTGGAGATAAATGTTTATTGAATATGATTATAATTTTTTTTATGGTATTGATAATCCCAAGAATTTTTTTTGGCTCGTATCTCGAAAATGGCAAATTTATGAACTAACCGACAAAATTGTATGCCTTTATATACCTCTACCTTCTAGCCCATTTGTGCACTTCACATTTTATCTCTTATCTATCTTTTAAGATGTCAAAGAGTTTCTATATCGTGTGGGTTGAAAAATTCCCCGGAATTTATACTACTTGGGGAGATTGTGAATCCCAAATTAAGGGAGTTAGCGGTTCTCAATATAAAAAATATTCTTCATTTGATGCCGCAATGCATGCGATTCGCTCATCTCCGCCACATGTCCCTTGGGTGAAACCTCCTTCATGGCCATTTGTTTTACCTCCTAATATGCACTCACATGCTTCTACTCCTAATGAAAATGTTGCTTGCTCAACCTCTCAAAACAGTGCTGAAAATTCTATCAAAGTTGTTATTGAGAAAATCACGATTGAGGGAAACGCTAAAGATGTGTGTCATCTTGTTAACAACCTTAAGTTGTAAATCATTTATGAAAATGTTGTTGAACTTCTATTTTGACGACTTGCACATTATTTGATGTAATTCCTATCTATCTATTGAATCAAATACATGCTATGTGAGATTATTATGTTGAATATGTGCTTAGTGAAAAATTCATGATATTCCCATATGTCTCTTACAATTTTTGGTTATATCCCATGCTTGTATTATTTTTGATAGGGGGAGCTTCGCATTTAACCCTTGACACTCGATTTATATTGAACTATATTTTTGATAATGCCAAAAGAGGGAGAAATAGTGTTGATTCACTCTTTTGTGCTTAATTTATACATTTTATGGATTATTGTGAATCATTGTTTGTCATCATCAAAAAGGGGGAGATTGTTAAATGAAAATGTTATTTATCCCTAATTAATTAAATTAGTTTAATTAATGTACATTTTAGTTTAATATAATATATTGATTTTGATGATTCCAAACATATATTTATTATGTATTATGTTAATATTTTTTTAAGCTACTATAATTGTTATATGCGTATATATATATATTTATTATATAATATTGTATGCACATATATAGAAGATTTTTTTGTCCCTGTCATATCTTTAAGGCTTAGATAAGAGCATGAATAAGTAATATTTGTTATATGTATTAA
This sequence comes from Sambucus nigra, assembly GCA_949130495.1. Classification (NCBI taxonomy): domain Eukaryota; kingdom Viridiplantae; phylum Streptophyta; class Magnoliopsida; order Dipsacales; family Adoxaceae; genus Sambucus; species Sambucus nigra. The sequence continues at coordinate 44,364,111 of OX422221.1, forward strand.
AAGCTTAAACCTGCTATTTTTTTTTGTAGTCTCTTTGGCAATGGTTGTACACATAACACTACGCCGCATAATAATCCTTGTGCCTATATCTCTTTTGTCCCAGCTATACATGTCTAACAATTATTTGACAAAACCATTATATTCTGGTTTTTGTATATGGACCCATGCGTCTATTTCTTGTCAGTAATGTGCATCTCCTGTTTTGGCCGTATAGACCTTTTATATATGTTTTCATATGTATATATGAATATTTGTTTTGACCTCTTTAGTGGGAATATATTTCTTGTCAGTATAACCATTTAGATTACTATCTCTGTCGAAATCTCCAGGGTACATTTTCTCCATACCGAAAGAAGTAAAGTATTAATTCTCACATACTTTTTCGAAATTCTATCTTGTTTAAGTTTACTATCAGGCAGTTTCTCTCACTCCAATAAATCGGTAAACTCAAAACTGGACTCTATGAAAAATTCTCAGGTTCTCCAAGGTTCTGCAGCGGCACTGGAAATCTGCAGAAATGGAACCGAATCCCCCCGAAATGGAACCGAATACCCCCCAAAATGGAACCGAATCCCCCAAAAATGGAACCGGTTTCGTTACTTCTGACATATTCTGCAACAGGTACGTTTTCACCAAATGGAACCGAATCCCCCAGAAATGGAACCGGTTCTGTTACGTCAGACCTAATCTGCAACAGTTACGTTTTCACCATTTTTAACCCTAAAAACTTCTAAATTACATCACCCAACTCCTCATCCTCAATCCCAATCAACTCATAATAGGTTATAAATCATTCCTAACATCCTAGGATCATTAATTCGTCATCAATCATCATAACTATATAAAATCCCCAAATTAATTCACATGAACGCTAGTTTCTGTAACAGCCCGCCTAATGGGATACCGGACGATCACTCCTATATCAAATTATAACAGGAGTTACATATGGATCATTCTTGGCATCACTGTCGAAAATCCATTTAATTACTAATATCCTATTAGGCGAGCGTTAAAAACTTTTACTTAACTACTCTTTTTAAACAATTAATATGAAACATCCACAAGTTAATGCGTAAATGAAACTGAAATGAAAATGAAATGAAATAAAATAACCGAACACTCGGTTAAAATATACAACCATATCGAATATCGGGCAAAGAATAAATAAAATCAGTTGGACCATTGGCCCGAATGTTTGTACAATACCTCCTATCTAGAGTGCAAGAAAAGAAGCGTCTACCGAGAACCCGCAAGCATCCACAGCTACTGCAGCAGACGTCTGACTCGAAAGAATTTCCATCCAGGCGCCCCTGTGTCTGGGCACCTATATATATATATAATATATAGAAAGAAAGGAGAGTAGATAGACGGGTCAGAGCCCGAATTTTGAAAATATTTTGCAAGTGCATAAATGCTTTATTTTTAGAAAAAATAGTTTTATCTCATATTTAAATTGGTATCGCACTCCCATGAGATACCCCTCACCTCTCCTCTAGTAGTGCACTCCTAGCGCATCCCTCTAAAACATCCTAGTCAAGCTACCCTGCTAGACTAGTCTATCACCCAACCACTATCAACCCTAGATAGTCCAAGCAATGTACTAAGGGCTAAACTTCACCCCAGTCTCAACGCTATGCCATGTTCGTGCGTGGGGTGTCTCGCAAAGCGAAATCCAAACAAGGAACCCCCCCGATACACTACTACGCGGCACGGTCGATCGTCGAGATCCGCCAGTCCCTCAGTACAGAAAGATATATATAAATATATATACCATAGGAATTTATAATATAGGAGCACTAAAGATTAAACTTCTCCCCAGTCTCAACACACTGCCATATTCGTGCGTGGGGTGTCTCGCGAAGCGAAATCCAAACAAGGAGCCCCCCTAATACACTACTATGCGGCAAGGTCGATCGTCGGGATCCATTAGACCCTCGATACTCGATTCATCCATATATACATATTCATATTTTACCATAACCATCCGGATCTATCTCCCGGACTGAGGATTCATATACAAAGTATTTATCAATACTTATTATTTTTATCTCAAAACCTCCCATTTCCCTTCTCATATCCAGGAAATGTATTTAAAAGCCAATTCATTATCATGAATTGCTTTAACAAATCATATACCTTTTTAAAAGCCAATTTTATTATCATAAAAATGCTTTTCCTTTATATGTCATCCCATTTCCCTTTTTATACTCAGATAATGTACCCCAAAGCCATTTCCATTATCATGAAAATGCTTTGATCAAATCATGCTTCCACATCCCTTCTTCCATCCGAGAGTGTTACCGAAGCCAAACCTTTATCCCATTTCCCTTTTTATACTCAGGAAATGTAAATTAAAGCCAATTTATTATCATAAATTGCTTTAATAAAACTAAGACCGCCCCTCCGGGTTTCCCCACTGGACGCGCCCCTAAATGGCTATCATCTTCCAGGGCCTATCTATACAAGACAACCTGGGAACCTACCAACGTCGTAAAGCGACCATATTGCCTGCGGGAAAGTCAGGACCACACCCGGAATCCCCTAACCAGCGCAGTAATACAAATGCCCATATAGCCTAGGGACTATATCCACCCTGCTCAATAGCCAGGGGGCTTCACCACAACGCACACAACTTCCCTTATGATAGCGATTTAGGGAGGTGTGTAATCCATATTTTATCAATTATGAAAAACATTTCTCTTTCCATTTTGAAAATATTCATTTTTATATTTTCAAAATCATTTCCATCATAACATATATATATATATATATATATATATACATACCTAAATCACACAGTATATACATATCCTATATATTCCTCCTAGAATATATAATCGGCCATAATGGCCAATATCATATAGCGATGACCATAATCCCAAAGATTCCCTCTAGGAATCATAATCATGCATTTATATAAGCATGATACTAAACCCAAAGTATTCCCAAGCATTCATTAAATCCATACCCCAGATCGTACACTAAATTAATCCGAGGTTCCTTATTTCATCCCGGGGTTTATTCACCCTCAATACCATTATCTAGGAGTCCTAATGTGATATCTAGAATCCTCGATAATAATCTCCAAAACCATAGTTTAAATCTCCCTAAACTTTAAAAGGAGAAAACCTTAAAATTTTGCCAGGACCGAATCGATTCGGCCTGCCCGAATCGATTCGCTGGCCACCGAATCGATTTGCCCTGTCCGAATCGATTCGAAATGGTTCTACTTTCAAACTGTCTCTTACCGAATCGATTCGGCCTGTCCGAATCGATTCGGCTTGTCCGAAAATCCCAAATCTGCTTAGGGTTTTATATATAACCCAAAACCCAAAGTTTTCCTCTCTCATCAAGTCCTTTAGAGGTCCTAACACTCTATATGAGAACCCCTAATATTTATCTCTAAATAATTCTACTCTTAATTTCTGACTAACTATTTTGATCTCGGACAGCTTTCCGTAGAAAAATGACTATAAATCCAAAAAAAATCAAAAAAATACGCGGTCAGCGCCCACGCGATCGTGTCGAAGAGATCTACAAATTTTATTTTTTGACCAAGAGCCGAATCGATTCGTATCAGGCCGAATCGATTCGGTTAACACGCAGACCACTATTCATCATCTTCAAAAAATTTCCAAACCTCCATTATTCTCCATTTTTGTTGTTTTTAAGATCATCCAACAACTCAATAAACATCTAATCTAGGTTTTACAACCAACACAATAATTAATTTGGGGTATTAACCCATATCTCTTGGATTTGAACCCTAAATCCTTAAAACCTAGTTTTTGGTATTTCTCCCATTTCAATTCCATTTTATACTCAATTAACATGATTTTAATACTAGAAATCATTAAGAGTTTACATTTCATCAATTTGTAAATCATATCCAACTTTTACCAATTTTATTTTAAGGGTTCTAACCCTAAAATCATGTTTATACCAAATGTGATATGAGATAATTGCACAAAATGAAATAAAGCAAGTAAACACTTGCCTGGAGGATGAAATCCGATGACCTCGAGCCGAATCCCGCGGAGTTTCCCCCTTTCTCCTCTTTTCTCTCCTCCTCTCTCTCTTCTATCTCTTTTCTTTCCTTCTTTCTCTTTTTCTCCCACTCTCCCTCTTTATAAAGAAAGAAAAAGGGTTTAAACCCTTAAAACCCAAAAACGACTCGTTTACCCAATTACGAGTTACTTTTACCTCTAAAATTACCCGAAACTTAATTTCGACAATCGGAAACTCTTTTCCGACTATCTCGAACATTCCGAGACTCATGGCACAGTCGAAATTTCCATCCGAGGTACGTGACCGCAAATCACTATTCTAATCCAAAATAATTAAGTGCGGTCTTCTACTCAAAATCTTACCTCTTTTGTCGCTATACTCCACGACGACATATAATTAAAATATAGCAACCTATATAGTCCCAAAAGAAATTACGATACCCATCGAAAATCATTAAATCCTCGAAAATCCCAAAAATTACTATTTCGGGAAATTCTCCAAATTCCAAATTATGCTTAATTATGGAATTTAATTGTCTCCAAAAGGGCGGGTTGTTACAATTTCCAAAATTTCAATTAACGAACCTAATAAATCCGGATTCATTCATCCATATATGATTCAATTTTGTGATTAATCCTCTACATACATGAAGAAATATCAACAACTAATTAACCCAGCCTTTAATCATCATTTAACCTCAATTTTTCACCCAATTAATATGTAAAGCATAATTAAATTCACCTACTCTAACGTGAGTATGATTAGTGCTAAAAGAAAGAAAGTAATAAACACTCGATTTAAATCGAAGGCCTGGATCCTTTGGTGATGTTGGTATAGACGCGTTCCTCTCTTCTCGATCTACACGGTGGTGGAAGATGATGCCTAAAAGCTTTGGCTCCTTGGGATTTGCTCTCCCTCACTCTTTGTAACTCTCTCTTGAGTTATGTGAATGTAAGCCCTAATTTATCCCACGTAACATATATAATAAAACTCTAATTTTCATCCATTTAATCTCCACAAAAATTCAAATTACAAAACTACCCCTACGGGGTGTCGGTTTGGCCTAAAATCTCCCGGAGTCCAAATAGAATGCCCGGGTAGTTTTTTCTGACTATCTCAACCCTCTCGGACTCAACGGCGCACTCGAAATGATGATACGAGTTAATAAAAATAATTTCTCTTTTTATCCCAATCAATTAGTCTCGACATGGCTCGCATGCTCGTCAAACTTAAATTACCAAACTGTCGTGTTATTCACTCTCGACAACTTATCAAAGTGTATAGTTCCATATTACATATCACACAGTAATATTCAATCATTAAGTATTAACCCTTGGCACTTTAGTTAATATTTATTTTAAATCCGAATTAATTAATCAATTAAATTCTCACATTTTAATTCAATTAATCCCATAATAATAATTAAATCTCATAATTATTTAAGTCATAAAAATATGGGGTATTACATACTCCCCCACTAATAACGGAATTCCTTCCTGAAATTCAGAAAAATAAGGTATACATGGCACAAATAAGTCTGGATATTTCTGTCGCATATCCGCCTCACACTCCCAAGTAGACTCATCCACATTGTGATGCTGCCACTGCACCCGAACGAGTGGAACTACCTTTGACCTCAACCTCCTCTCACTATGATCTTGGATAGACACCAGTCTCTCCTCATATGAACTGTCTGGCTGTAACTCGATCTCCTCAATCGTGATGTGAGTGTGTGCTAAGTCATCCCGAAGATACTGCCTCAGTGACGAAATGTGAAACACATCATGGATACGGTGCAAGGGCTCCGACAACCCAAGCCTGTAAGCCACTGGTCCCACCCTCTCTAGAATAGGGAATGGTCCTACATATCTTAGAGATAATTTCCCTTTCTTCCTAAATCTCATTACTCTTATCATTGGAGAAACTCTTAACAAAACCTAGTCCCCCACTAATAACTCCCGAAAGAACCTCTTAGGATTAGCGTAGCTTTTCTGTCTGTCCTGGGCTACCCGTATGCAATCTTGAAACATCTCGATCCTGCTTGACGTATCCTGAATTACCTCTGGCCCGAGTAGCTTGTTGTCTCCCACCTCTAGCCAACAAGCTGGAGAACGGAAAGGTCTATCATATAATGCCTCGAACGGGGCTATGCCAATCGTAAATTGATAGGAGTTGTTATAAGCAAACTCCACCAGTGGAAGAAACTGCTCCTAACCTCCCCCAAAGTTAAGGATATACATGCACAATAGGTCCTTGAGCATCTGATTAGTGCGCTCAGTTTGCCCATCGGTCTGCGGGTGATACGTTGTACTGAATCGCAACTCGGTACCCATAGCCTCCTGGAAACTCTCCTAAACATGAGACACAACCGTCTTGTCTCTTAGACATGATGTTAAGAGGCACACCATGCAGTCTCACTATCTCTGTAATAAATAGCTGAGCATACTGTCCCTCTATATAGTCTATCCTGACTGGAAGAATATGGGCTAGTTTCGTCAACCGGTCCACAATAACCAATATAGAATCGTGTCTTCTCTGCGAAGTAGGTAACCCGATAATGAAATCCATGGAAATTACCTCCCATTTCCACATAGGGATCTCTAATGGCTGAAGTAAACCTGGTGGCATCTGGTGGTCCACTTTCACTAGCTAACAAGTGGTACACTTGGAGACGATCTTCACGATATCTCTCTTCATTCCGCTCCACCAGTACTGTTGCCTCATATTCTAGTACATTTTATCCCCATCGGTATGTACCGCAAATAGATACCCATACGACTCCGTCATCACTGCATGTCGAAGGTCCTCTCCCTCTGGAACAATGAGTCTCCCATTGAAGTACAAACCGTCCTTAGAGCTCACTGAATAAAACTCGACTACACCGGCTAAAAGTGGCCTAATCCGCACTTGACAGAACGAATCTGATGCTTGTGCCTGTACTACTCTCGTAACAATCTGAGGCGTAATTGTCATCGCAAACAGAAATGATCGGGCCACGGCATCATGGTGTCCCAATTTTTTCCATTTCGATTTCCACACCTCGGCCCTCTCATCCACTGGCCTACGGCTCAATGCCTCTGCCACCACATTGGCCTTTCCCGTGTGGTATTGGATATCTAACTCATAATCCTTCACGAATTCAAGCCATCAACATTGACACATATTCATCTATTTTTGCGTGAAGAGGTACTGTAGTGACTTGTGATCCGTGAATAAGCGAAATTTCTCCCCCAAGAGATAGTGCCTCCATATCCGAAGTGCAAACATGACTGCCGCTAACTCCAAGTCGTGGGTGGGGTAGTTCCTCTCATGAGGCTTAAGCTTACGGGAATCATAAGCTATAGCCTGATCCTCCTACTGAAGCAGACCCCCAAGTCCTAGTAAGGATGCATCTGTCTAGACTAGATATTCCATCCCTGGCCTGGGCAGTGCTAACACTGGTGCTGAAGTCAACTTATCTTTCAGCTCATCGAAAGACAACTAATAGGCATCGTCCTAGATAAATGGCACCCCTTTGAGAGTCAAAGGATTCAATGGACCCACTATCTTAGAGTATACCCGAATGAACCTCCTGTAGTATCCTACTAGGCCCAAGAAACTACGTATCTCTATTGGCGTCGTGGGCTGTCCCCACTCCCTAGCCGCTGACACCTTCTCCGAGTCTACGGATATTCCTCTATCCAAAATGATATGCCCTAATAATTGAACCTCTTTTAGCTAAAATCCACATTTCTCATATTTTGCATACAACTCGTGCTGGCGTAGTGTCTGCAAAACCTACCTCAAATGTTCGGCGTGCTCCTCCTCGGTCTGGGAGTAAATCAGGATGTCATCTATGAAGAAAATGATGAACTGATCTAGGAATGCTCTGAACACCCTTTTTATCAAGTCCATAAACATGGCTGGGGTGTTGGTTAGCCCAAAAGGCATAACCCTAAACTGATAGGAACCATATCTCGATAAGAAAGCAGTCTTCGACACATCCTGCTCCCTGATCCTTAACTGATGGTATCCCGACCTCAAGTCAATCGTTGAGAAGAAGGCGGCTCCTCTCAACTGGTGGAATGGGTCAACGATTTGGGGAAACGGATACTTATTTCATGTCGTGAACTTATTCCACTCTCGGTAATCAATACACATGTAACGATCCATCTCTCTTCTTAACGAACAGTACAGGGGCACCCCAAGGTGAAGTACTCCTACGAATAAACCCTTAGACCAATAGCTGCTCTACCTGATCTTGTAACTTCAAAGGTTCGATAAGGTTAGGCTTAATCAGTCGAATAATTGTAGCCATATTAACCTCCTTATCGCTCCGATTTATTTATGAGGTAAGACTTTTGACAACGCTTAAGTTACTGTTAGCTTTATGGATGTCAATTAGGGTACTAATCCGTATACTAAAGTCCAAATACTCCCAGCTCCCGACTTTCACTAGGTTTCATGCGTGGGATGTCTCGTAAAATGAAATTCAAACAAGGAACCCCCCGATACACTACAATCTAACATTATCAGTTAAGGAGATTTGGGCTATTGGTATCTAACTTGTACCCCGTATCCTTACTTCTTGCTAAGAAATTAACTTACCTATTCTCATGATACGTGAGTCTACACTCAACACATTCCTCCTACTAACTTGGCATTAGACTCTAGTATACACCATGGGAAATCCCCATGCTCGGAAACATTTCATCAAATCTTGAATTTCTTTAATAGACATCCCTACCCACTGGGATTAGATATAACCAGATGACATACTTTATGAAGTTGCTACTATATATATATATATATATATATATATATATATATATATATATAGCCTTGCCTCTTTTCAAGTGACACTTAGAGCAATTTCTAGCGAACACAAAAATACTACTGTAATGGTCTATTATCACTCAAATCGCCGTTAGCTAATTCAAAAATCAGGATAGTATTGCATTCTACGCTAACGTTTCTCAGAGTATTAGTACTAAACTGTAACACATATAAGTTATTCGAGATTTACCTTTTACCTTAAAAGACACTATAATTAATGAAGTATCGTACCTCCAATTCTAGGTGATAGTTGCGGTATCAATGGCATAACCGCATATCGGGCGTTATAGATACATCCATGCTGTATTCCTTGATGTTATTGTGGTGCCTGTGATGTTGGGTTAACTATCCAGGCTTCATTATGTCGGGCATCCTGTCCTATTACTTTATCTTATTACGGGAAGCCCCTCCACTAGTGACCCTGCTTTTCGCACTTACGATACTTACCCTGAAACCCTTTCCTTATTATGCCTTGTTGTCCTTACCGATTGGGACGAGGTTACTCACTAGCCGAATTTGAGCAGTCTCGATAGGTATGGCCAATTTCTCCACATTTAAAACACCTCTTGGTGTTAGCCCTCTGCTCCTGGCTTTGTTGGCTCTGGCGGGTTTGGCTCTTCCCACCATTTCTTTTATCCTCCCGTCCTTGACGACTCATAGGCACTTGTCGCTGCTGCTGTGGTATTTTCCCTTTGTTGCTAACTTTAGCAATGTCATATTGATCAAATTCTCTCGTCCTTTTTCCCCTGCAAGCTATACACTGCTATTTTGGTACTACAATATTGCTGTAGTCACTGCTTGTGCCATGATATTTGCTATCTCAGCGATTTCCGCTCTTTCTTGGTGTACGTGAGGTACTTGTTGGTCTTGTCCCACATTTTCTCCTTCAGCAGTGTTAGTTTGTATCTTCCTCATGAGTGACATATGAAATTCAAATGAATTATATAATTCCATTGAACTTACACATCTTTGTAGCATAAGAACGTAGTCTACAAAACGTAATCAAGGAGTGCAATAGTCCTAATAATAGGGCTCTATATCAAAGGACGCTAAGCTGAAAGTACAATAAGCCGTACAGATCCTAAAGGACTATAGAACCTGATGCTCTAATACCACCTGTGACAACCTGCCCAATTAAATATCGAGTGATCAGTCCTTTATAAAAATTAAAACAGAATGTTCTGTTGGTTCATTCTTAGCATCACTTTCGAAAACATAATAACCTTATTAACCACCTAATAATTAATTAAGCTAGTGTCAAAAATATTTTCTCTTTTAAAATAATCATTCAATTATTAATCCAAGAATGTAAATATCATCCATCAACACATAACTAATTAATATAAATACTGAATCAGAATCACATGCGGAAATAAGTAAGACTGGATAAAACATTCCAGTTCAAAACTCTAAACCAAGCACTATAGTAACAATAAATCCAACTGAAATGAAAGGAAAGTAAACTGAATAAAATCTCAAATAGATGTCTAAGGAATGAGCGACACATCCCCTAAATGAATAGTCTATCTAGAACTAAGTGAAATGACAGAGGCATCTAATGCAAAGACCTACAACTTCCACAATAGCTGCAGTACATCAAGCAATCCAAATCTCTAAGGCTGGTGTCCCTGTGGCTGAGAACCTGATATAATACATATATATAGCAAGAGGGAAAAGAGATGCAAGAAATGGGTCAAAGACTGATGTGTAAAAATATTGTTTTTAGCAAGTATTTAAAATTTTTAATAAAGCAAGTACCAAATGCATGTTAGTTCGAACTCTCACATGAGATTCTCACCTCTCGTCTATTGTGCATGCCTAACGTACATATATTCTCACCTAACCATCCGTAACACTTCTAACTAGATAAAGACTTATACTTCTAGTTATACCTCGTGGTAGCAACCCAAAATTTCCAATTTTATACATGAGTAATACCATTATTTATTAATTCAGTTAAGTGTTATCAAACTAAGTTAAGTATTTACAGCTTACGTCACTTAAGATTTTACTATCCCAATAACCTACAATTATTTCACAGTAGGGATAACACAAGTATACATATATACATTCACCCCTATCATATACATATACTAACACAGCACCCCAAGGTTAAACCTGTAGTGCATTGCATACTCTGCTATCATGTCCCGATACATCTCGTACTCCAATAAGGACTATCGGCTCAAAAATCTCCCATGAACCATATATACAAAACACACATAGTGGAGAGGAACGTAGTTCACATATCTATGGGTCACGCACATACCTATGCTCCCATAGTCAGCTGACTTATCAACTTACCAATAAGTCTTCACAATTCTATGTTCTGAGATACAAGTCAATAATCCCCCTAAAGGTCACCCGGGATAAGACTGTCTCTACACCACCTCTAGTGATAGCAAGCAGCTAGGTATGTCATACACATAATATTAAGCAAGTAATAGGTATCCACACATCCTATTAATATTTATGGGTATTCTCCCAACCTATCTATATACTTCTCATACGTATTTTAATCTCAACACTACGTATAGTATAAATATTTAGATTACTATCTCTCTCAAAATCTCCAGGGTACATTCTATCTATACCGAAATAAGTAAAGTATTAATTCTCACATACTTTTCTGAAATTCTATCTTGTTTAAGTTTACTATCAATCAGTTTCTCTCACTCAAATAACCGGAAAACTCAAAACTGGACTCTAAGAAAAATTTCCAGGTTCTCCAAGGTTCTGCAGCGGCACTGGAAATCTGCCGAAATGGAACCGAAACCCCCAAAAATGGAACCGGTTTCGTTACATCGGACCTATTCTGCAACAGTTACATTTTCACCAAATGGAACCGAATCCCCCAGAAATGGAACTGGTTCCGTTACGTCAGACCTGTTCTGCAACAGTTACATTTTCACCATTTTTAACCCTACAAACTTCTAAAGTTCACCACCCAACACCTCATCCTAAATCCCAATCAACACATAACAGGTTATAAATCATTCCTAACATCCTAGGATCATTAATTCGTCATCAATCATCATAATTATATAAAATCCCCAAATTAATTCACATGAACGCTAGTTTCCAAAATTTTAATCAAAGAACCTAATCAACCCGGATTCGTTCATTCATATATGATTCACTTTTGTGATTAATCCTCTACATACATGAAGGAATATCAACAACTAATTAACCGAGCCTTTAATTATCATTTAACCTCAAATTTTCACCCAATTAACATGTAAATCTTGATTAATTTCAGCTACTATAACATGAGTATGATTATTGCTAAAAGAAAGAAAGTAATAAACACTAGCTTTAAATCAAAGGTTTGAATCCTTTGGTGATATTGGTATAGGCGCATTCCTCTCTTCTCGATCTATGCATTGGTGGTCACGGTGGTGGAAGATGATGCCTAAAAACTTTGGCTCCTTGCAATTTGCTCTCCCTCACTCTCTGTGACTCTCTCTTGAGCTATGTGAATGTGAGCCCTAATTTCTCCCATGTAACTGATATAATAAAACTCTAATTTTTGTCCATTTAATCTCCCTAAAAATTTAAATTACAAAACTACTCCTACGGGGTGTCGGTTTGGCCTAAAATCTCCTGGAGTCCAAATAGAATGTCTGGGTAGTGTTTTCTGACTATCTCAACCCTCCAGAACTCAATGGAGCCCTCTAAATTACCATACGAGTTAGTAAAAATAATTTCTCTTTTTATCCCAATCAATTAGTCTCGACACGACTCACATGCGCATCGGACTTAAATTACCAAACTGTCGAGTTATTCACTCTCGACAATTTATCAAAGTGTATAATTCCATATTACATATCACACACTAATATTAAATCAATAAGTATTAACCCTTGGCACGTTAGTTAATATTTTTTTAAATCCGGATTAATTAATCAATTAAATTCTCACAATTTAATTCAATAATCCCACAATAATAATTAAATCTCATAATTATTTAAGTCATAAAAATAAGGGGTATTATAAATTATTCTCAAACTTTCTAAAGGTAAAGAAGCTATGTAAGATACTGTTAAGAAGTTTCCTTGCACCATACGCTCTAAGTCCTCTAATTCTAGAAAGGATATGCCACCACCATGCCTATTTAGTCATGAAAGAAGTTATCATTCCTGTTCTTCTCACGATAGGTTATTTCATCCCGACGAAACTTCTTCATTCTAGTCAACTGATTATTATGATGGTGGATGTTTTTACAAAGGAATACCTAGTGCCTTAGAAAGGCTAAGCATGGAGTCTACTTTTGATTGGCTAGGCCCTCGAGTGACAAGGGGACATCATATGGAGAAGAATCTTCGTTGTGAATATCGAGAAGGTTTTACAAGATCTAGGGCTAGTATGAGGGGCTCTGTGCATGCCGATCAGACCTCCCAGGAGGAGAGTTCATCACATAGACACAGTAAAGCCACAAAATCTACCTCGAACAAGTCTAAACTAGAAGAAATTCCTAGAAGGGATCCATGCAATGGTTCGAATATCGCCTAGGAAAAATGGACAAAATAAAGAATCCATTACAAAGGAGTTTCATCAAAGGATCACTTTTCATCTAAGAAATTGTGGAATACCCCACACCTTCCAAGTTTAAGCCACCATTGGTTACCCCTAAATATGATGGTAAAACTGATCCAATCTTGCACATACAGAAATATCAAGTTGTTGTCGACATCTACTCAGTGCTCGACGAGATGAGATGTAGAGCATTCTCTAGTTCCATCACAAAACCAACTCAGATTTGGTACGGTAATCTCCCTAGAGGTAAAATCTCTATTTTTCATCAGCTAGCTGAGTCGTTTATTGATAATTTTTGTTTTAGGGCTAAATCGGTCAAGAGTGTTGCTCATCTCTTGACTCTGCGACAAAATCCAGGAGAAAGAACTAGAGAATATATTACTCGCTTTAACAATGAAAAACTAGTGGTGGTAGATAATGAGGAGAAAAGAAACATTGCAAAACTTATGAGTGGGTTGCTCATTAAATATCTTTAATATGCTTTAGCGAAGAATACACCCAAAACTATGATAGAACTAATGGCTAAAGCTAGAAAAATAATGAATGCCGAGGAAGCTATGGCGCCAAGGAAACTTCTGAGGCCAAGGGAGAAGGTCAGAAAAATAATTCCAATTCTTTCAAAAAGGATTAGAAAGATAATAAGTTGGATTAGATCAAGAAGTATGATGAATATACAGTTAATATAGTAGACAAAAAATATTAATAACAACCATAAGCTTAAATAAAGATAATTCAAATTGACTCCATTTCATTAATTAAATTGTATTACAATGGCAATAAATAAGCAAAAGGGAGTATAAGAAAAATATAAATGTATTATATTGGGAATTTTCCTAGGTCCTTGTCCATCCCAACAGGAGGATCATCCAAGGTATGGGGAGAACTTATTGAGTTGAAGTCTCTCAACATTTTCCTATTACTTCTACTTAGCCTATCAAGAAAATAAGGAGGTCGGACTATTTCATGCTCATCATCGAGACCATAATCCCCAAGATACTTAGTTATCAGGCATTAGGGAATGGCATCTGGAGGAATCCATGATGTGTCCAACGTAAATGGAGGCTTATCACAGTCCAAGAAACTTGGGTCATTCTAATGAGATAAATTACTATTTTGACCATACTTCAGCAAACTTAGCAAGTTGGTCCATCCCCATTTGTAGCCTTCACGACTACTCTGATTAAGATGATCATTCATGTGGACTAAGGCCTCATTTTAGCCCTCCATCCAGGCTTCCCTAGGTTATTTATAAAATGAAATGTTAGCCTCTCCACCTGATTTTGAAGTTTCTTAAGAATTTTATCCTTGGCTTTCAGCTGAGCAGCCTGGTTGGCAATGGCATTATCTTTGGCTTTTAATTGGGCAGTAGTTAGTCAAATAACTACCCTTTTCCAAGAGGTTTGCCCAAGTTTAATTTTCTTCTTTTGGAAGGACTCTAGTTTTGTCACTATTCTTTCATTTTTATTCTCCAAAAAAGAAACTCCTTAATCGGGACCGGTAGAAGTTTATCACTTCAATATTTCCACTTTATCCCTCATGGTATTATTTTCTTTCTTTAACATTACATCAATGGACCCATCATTCTCCAAATCTTTCTTCAGGGAAAGTAAGAACTAATTTTTGATCATCTTGCAGCTAATCAATCACTTCATAATATGCAACATTATTAGCAACATCTCTATCTAACAATAAATGAAGATGGATATATAACTCCTTCACTTGGTTGGATACGTCTGTGCCAAGGAACCTATTTAAGTCTTCTTCAGACATGGGAACATGACTAGCCTCTAAGAAATTTTTACTTCGTCTGAGCATGTCAGATTCAATAGAAATTATAGCCTTCTTCCAAGTATAAAACTGAAAATTTGCAAATCCATGAGTTTGTGGGAATACAAAGGATCAAACAACATAAAAAGTAAAGCAACAAAGTTAAACAAAAACTATAAGTAATTCTGAGGTATGGACAACAATTGAAGATAAAAACTTGCTCTTTCATTAATTGATAACTAAATAGTTACAATAGAAGATTCTCATTGGAGTTGTTTTTGTCAAAACCCCAGTCTTCACTTAATGCTTAGTACTTGACCTCATAATAATTTAATAATAAAGTAAGAGAAAATTTACGATCATTGTGCAGCTACTCAATGACTTCATAATATACGACATTATTAGCAACATATCTATCTAACAAGAAATGGAAATGGATATATGACTCCTTCACTTGGTCGAATACGTCTGGGCCAAGGAACTCATTTAAGTCTTCTTCAGACATTGGAACATAACCAGCCTCTAAGAGATTTTTACTTTGTTCGAGCAAGTCAGATTCAATAAAAATTATAGCCTTCTTCTAAGCATCAAATTGAAAAGTTACAAATATATGAGTTTGTGGACATCCAAAGGATCAAATAACACAAGAAGTAAAGAAAAAAAGTTAAACAAAAACTACAAGTCATTCTGAGGTATGGACAACAATTGAAGACAAAAACTATAAGCCAGTAGCTAGTTGGTTAGCATTGGTGCTGGGCACCATTGAAGACTCAATAGTTACAACAGAAGATTCTCCAAACCCTTTTTCATCATCAAACTCGTCATTTAAATTAGGAGGATTTCCAAGGTCATGTCTTGTAAAGAGTTCAGAGTTTTTTTTCCATGCCGACCACCTTCAAAACCTCAGTTTAGCCTTCCTTGAACGACCACTTTTTGGCATACTCAGCCTGAGCAGAATCGACACCGATAGCCTACTCCCATCCTTTATCAAAAGTATCTTTACCTTGATTCTTCAAAGAAGCCACTTTACCCTCAACAGTTTGTGCCCTAGTTGTGGCATTTAAGAGTTTCTCCTTGATAGCTTTATCCCTGCCTTCAGCATTAGTCAGTTTTTCTCTACAGCTTCAACTCTTTCCTCAATAGATTTTATCTGGCCTTCGGCAGTATTAGAGCTATCATTCATATTCTTTAACTCTTCTTACGAAGACTTTTTCTTTGTCTCCAAATCTCGTTAGGACTCTGGCAAAGAATTCTTCAGACCTTTAAAGTCCTCTTCAACTTTTCTAGGAGAAAAATGCAGTTGGTCGTCCTTTTCCATCATCTGGTTAAAATCAACTAGGCACTGTAAATAAGAGAAAAATGTCAAATATCAGAAGGAATTCATTATCATAAATAAATAAACAGAAGAAGTTTCCTAGTGTTAAGTTCTGGTAAGCTCTTTTAGTCAGCCTGGACCTAGACATGGCTACTGATACAGCTATATCAGTAGGGAGTGTTCCAGACTTTATCAAACCTCTAGAAAACCCAGGTTAATAGCAATAGAGGCTAACTCAATGTCATGGTCAAACTGAATATTTCACACCAACTCCTATTAGTCGGTGGTCTTCTTTGTATCTAAGTCCTGTTGCTCGGTTGATGTCTTCTGGACCTATTTTTAAGGATTGGGAAAACCTCTCTTTATCCTCTTTAATGGGTGCTCCTCTACCTGAGTATTATCAAAACCAATAGTCCTTTTATCCCTAGTCTTAGACTTCTTTTCAAATGGATTCTTACTAGTATCAACACCCTTCTTGGGTATAGGAGATAAAGGACCCATAAGGTTAGGCATCTTCCTCTTAGTCATCTCCACAAAAGGAGAAAGAGGAATTTTAAAAATGTCCAAAGCCTCAAACGAGGAAGAAGTCCCACTTGGAATAACTTCAGCACCAGCAGACTCAGTGGCTGAAGAAGTTGGCGCATGATCCTCTTCAAGGTTGACATGAATTGGTGGCAGGGAAACTATAGGTAAGGCTACAAAAGATGTGATGGAACTTTTATATTCCAGCAGCAATGATGCATCCCTAGGATGTTCTTCTCCAAACTTCTGGTTCAAGCCCCACAAAAACTTGAGATCGTTGAGGTCAATTTCCCCATCCTTGAGGCACCTTTTCTTACTTTCCATTGCATAAAAAAGAAACAACAAATTTAGTCGACATATCAGATATGCAAATCATAAGAGGAAAAATAATTAGTAGAGTGATAACCTATGCCACATCCTGATTGGGGACATCTGGGACCAATATAAGGCACCCCAGTTCGGAGAGAAGCATATTTCCACTCCTTGACAATAATACCATATTCCCAATAATCCTTAATGGAGTTAGTTAGATTTACTACTAAATCCTTATTGGCTTACCTAGTCTTCAAATAGTAGGTACTCTCTCCAACAGTGACCCACTTATAACCCTCTAAGTGTTCGGGGATACACTAATCGGAACTACGTCAAAATATTAGCAAAATTGAAGAAAAAGGGGATTTGTGGAAATGTGATACCATACTCAACTATAAACAAGAATGGGATCCAATAACCCTTAAAAAGGGAATAAACGTCAATGGGATCCCAAGGTATCTCTAAGTCTACCCAAGATGTGATTTTCCTTTTTTTTTTTTTATCTAAAATCATCTAAGAAATTCTCATCAACGATGTGAACCATGGTGAAAAAGAGGAAAATATGATAAAACAGAGGAGATGGACAATAAGGTTTGCAGGGAATCAAAGACGATTGAAAGCATTGAAGAAGGAAACGATCGCGTATAGAAAAACTCAAAAGTAAAGAGATAGCTAAAGTTCAAAATATTTGAGGTATAAATAAAGACGAAAACTTCGTATCTATTTATAGGTTGCCTCGATAAATGGGAAATAAATGATTAACTGAATGGACTGTATAGCTACCATCGACTGCACATTTTTTGAAGCTTCAAAAGACGACTGTGTTCTTTGGCGATTCAAAAATTTTCAAATTATTTACAAAAATGCCATCATCAAACAGTGCCAGTAGAATTTTTACAAGTATGAGAGGTCGACTAACGACCAAACATTTAAACAGAATGCTGAGAAACATTCTAGGACAAATAATCCACACTTCCATGCAAGAATCAAGCATGGAGCATTGAAGGCTTTTGTTGTACGTAAAAATTATACTCCCAAGTGGATTAATGATTAATGAACACCTATCATCCAACGTGGCCGACCAACCTACTTGATTGGCTTCATAGACACTTAGTCAACTGGAATGTCGACTAACTCTAGAAGACCAACCAATAGGAACATAAATAGTTTCTTGGAAGGGATGCCAACCAACACTGAATTTTGAGAATTTTACTTATTATACATAGATGTAAACGCCTGGCAATATAAAGACACTCCATCTTTAGGATTTTGCACCCCTATAAATACAAACTAATCCCTTTGCTCAAGGAACAACTCAAATCACTCATATGCACACCATATCGATCTATTGTAAACCCTACTGAATAACAACAACAGTGGGCGTAGTCTATTTTATAGCATAACCACTCTAAAATCCTTATCTATTGTGTGTGTGGTTTGAGTTACTTCTCTTATTTTTATTTGTGATTATAAAATTGGAGTTAATTCATTTTTAGACATAAACACACACTTTTTTGGGTTTGGCAGGGTACTATAGTCAATTCATTAAAGGGATCTCAAACATAGTTGAGCCTCTAACGCATTCAATGCGGAAGGGTGTACCATTTATTTGGGACGATGCATGTCCGAAGGCTTTTGAAGAGCAGAAGGTCAGGTTGACTTCGGTCCGATACTCACCTTACCTCGTGGAGGAATAGACTACAAAGCCTTTACTAATGCGTCCTTGAGAGGACTTGGAAGTGCATTGATGCATGAGGAGGATAGATTATGCTTCCTAAAACCTTAAGCCTCATAAGGGTAATTACCCCACCAATGATTTGGAGTTAGTAGCCATACGCATTTGGGGCACTATCTCTTGGGGAAGAAATATTAGATGTTCACCGACCACACAAATTTACAATATTTATTCACACAAAGGGAGTTGAACATGAGGCAACATCGGTGGATTGAGTTTATGAAAGACTATCAGTTTGATATTTATTATCATCGGGACAAGGCAAATGTAGTGGAATAAGACTTGTAACGAAAGCCGACAGTCGAATTATTAGCAGTGTGGAAGGTGATGTAGGTTTCATTTCATTAGAACGATGAGATGCTGTAATCTTTTAAAGCATATCTTACCATCACACCTGAAATCATCATTCGGGTAATGGAGGCACAGTTGGAGATATTATTTTCCAGGAGAAGATCCAAAAATTATTAGCAGAGTGGGTAGAGTATTATTTGATTACTTCAAACGTGGTATTGAGATTTCACAACATGTTAGTAGTTTTAAAAGATGAGGAATTATGACGAAAAGTTATGACTAAGGAATATGGGTCACATTTTTTAGTACATCCCGGTGGGGATAAGATGTACCAGGACATGAGATGCCAGGATTGGTGGGTAGGCATGAAGAAGGACATAACCATCAAGATTTCGATGTGGAAATGGTAGATCATTTCCATGGACTTCATCACGGGGTTACCTACGTCATAGTGGGGATACAAGGCCATTTGGGTGATCGTTGACCGTTTGATAAAGGTGGATCACTTCTTGCCAGTTTGAACAAACTACACTTCAGAGTAGTACTCCAGGATATTCCTAGCAAAGATTGTGAAATTGTATGGTGTACCACTCAATATTGTGTCAAATGGGGACAAGACACTTGTGTCCCAATTTTAGAGGAGTTTCCAGCAGTCATTGGGGGCGAAGTTGAAGTTGAGTATCTCGTACCATCTACAGACGGATGGTCAAATAGAAAGGGTAAATGAAATGTTGGAGGACATGTTATGGATGTCCATTTTGGACTTCAAAGGTAGTTGGGAGTAGTACTTACCATTGATGGAGTTTGCTTACAACACCTACTAGTTTACTATCGGTATGGTACCTTTCGAGGCATTATATGGGAGGCCTTTTCGTTTGACCTCTTATTGGTTAGAAGTGGGAGAGAACAAGCTTCTCAGATCGGAGTTTATCCTTGACACTTCGGTGAAGGTGGAGATAATTAGGGATAGGATTAGGATTGACCAGGATCGATAAAATATGCTGATGCATACAGAAGGCACTTGGATTTTGAGATTGGTAATCAGGTTCTACTAAGGGTGTCTCCCATGAAGAGAGTGATGCGATTTGGGAAGTAAAGGAAGTTGGTTCCCTGATATGTGGGACCGTTCCCTATTATTTAGAAAATTGGGATATTAGTATATCGATCTGCTTTACTGGATCACTTGTAGAGGATCGACGACGTTTTCCATGTTTCAGCATTATGGAGATTCCTTAGAGATGAGGTAGCTTATCAACATATTGATCTTGAGGAGATAGAGATCCAGCTTGATGTGAGTTATGAGGAGATACCTGTAGCCATTCTAGATCGTAGAGAGCGTAGACTTCGTTTCAAGGTTGAGTCACATATCGAATTTCTAGGACGAAATTCCATTATTAGGAGGGGAGAATGTGTTTCCATATAATTTATACTGGTGAAATTAAAATAAATAAATTTCGTGAATAAATTTGATTGAGTATGATTGTGTATGATTATGTGATTAGATTATACCAAATGTGTGTATTAGTAAGATAATTAATTTTCATATTACGTGAATTATTATTATCTCATGATTAGCATAACAAAAATGTGTAATTTTTGGTATACATTGTTTGAGTAAGTTCAGGAGTGATTAAGGAACTCGTTTAGGCGTTTTAAACATCTTAAGTTAGTCCCGAGGATAGGTATACCCTTAGAGGAGATTTTTGACCAATCCGAGTGTTATTATGGGCTTATTTGGGGGCCCAAAATTGGGTATTAAGGGGGGATATGGGTTACGGATTTTAATAGGTTAATAAACCTACCTAATACACATTCCATCCACTTCTGAGTTAACCTAGCATCCCTACACTTTTTGGGAAAGTAACCAAAGTTATAGAAAAAGAGAGGAACAAGCGCTCAAGGGAGGAGGCCAATATCATCTCTAAAAGGCAAGAATTTTCTTGAAAAACTTTTAATAATATGTTTCTTGATTCATATGCATGTTTTTCATACCAATTCCGGGTTATAAACTTGATTGGAGATTTAAATATAGATGGATTTAAATCTAGGACTATTTAGAATTAATTGATGATTAATTATGTTTTGAGAATTAAAAACCTTGGTGACAAACCCATAATTGATATCATTTAATTGTAGAATTACTATTAGAATCCATGTGAAAGGATTAATTTTTATGGCTGAATTCAAATCATGTATTGATCTTACTATTCTGGGAATTTTTAGATGAGAATTATGAACTTGTTGGGTTGAGACAACTTGTGATGTTTAAGGTCTAATTACTTGAATTAATGTGTGTGTGTGTGGAGGGGGGGGGGGGGGGAGGGGGTATCGTCGTGCGTAGATTGGGTATAGAATGATGTTAACACGTTTTCTTGAGTAGAATAGAATTATAGTTCTTGAAATTGGAGTGTATAAAGCCTTAAAAACAAGTATGGAGTTTTGGGAGAGAAACCCATATAGAAAAATTAGTAGATCATGGCTACTGCCCAAAAGCGAATCAATTCGGCCTCCAGGGAGAATCAATTCGGCCTGGAGAGAATCGATTCGGCTCCAAGGGCAAATCGATTTGGCTCGTGGGCTTGGTTCAAGGTTAGACCATGTAAACATTTGGGTAATTTTTATGAGTCCAAGCGAGTATATGGGAGGTTGTCTAAGTGAAAGGATATTTAATTGAAAATAAACTTGCATCGTTACCTAATAAATGGTGAATTTAATAATTAACTAGAGTGTGAATATTCAAGACAAGGATTGCTATTTTGAGATTGATGAAATATAATTGTGGTAGTAACGAGGATAATTACTTATACATATTGTGTTCTATATGTATATGTTTATAATTTGTGTGAACATACCCATGTTCGTGGAAGGCCTATCGGTTGGGGTTGAGTACGTCATCGGATCGGTAGCACTCGCTGGCACAGGTGGGCTAGGTGTAGTGCAGGTTGTTATTTTAGCTCATGCGTTCAGGGCGATCACTTCTTGATGAGATAGTGTACTGCGCAGTGATCTCCTCACTTATAAGTGTTTTGTTTACGTCTGTTTGGTGAGATACTCCTCCAGACTTACCAATAGAGCACGAGCTGGGCACTGAAGTTAGATGCCTTCATGTGCCATATATATATATATATATATATATATATATATATATATATATATATATATATATATATATATATATATTGATTAAGAACAAATCAATGTTGTCTAATAATAAAAACAACTATTAATGAACACAATACTACATAAAATACATAATGTGATGCAATGGTATTTTTTATATAGTATTATGGGGTTAGTATTTGGGACCGAGATTATATCTGCAGATATTGACCTCTCATTTTATATCCGGGATAGTTTCCCTTGATATTGTTACGTTACCATAGAGACTGGATTATATGTTTGGGCTTGGATTGGAAATGCAAGTAGTATTGCACTTAGATGAGGGGTGAGATACTTACTACATGTGAGTGCCGATGGGCGGTATGTAATCTGAATCGTCTACATTATTATCTATTGGTTTTGTCAGTTAATTCTTGCAAATTTAGGGTGTTGACTCAAAATTATAAAATGTTTTCCCCCGACTATCCTAGACAGTAACAACAGGGCTGACAGAGGGTCAGACCTGCAGTTGCATTTGCTTAGTAGCGGATTAACCACTTTGATTCTACCATAGATTTTTACTCTTCATTTCATTTAGTTTTTATATTCTAGATATTGTATGGTCATAAGCATGAGACTTATTTATTCTAGTCATTTATTTTCAGTAATGATGGTCAAATGTTTTTTTCGATAGAGAGAGTATTGTATTTGGCCCATCTTCGGCGTATTGTAGTTGGCCAACCTTTACATGGAAAATGGGGGTTATTACAAGTTAATAGTCGGTTCTCTCCGAATCTCTAGTAGGCTCCAATAAATATCTCACATGTGGTTTCTTTGAGGTCTGCTGAAGATAAAAAACAGACCCAATTGGCCTAATGAGTTGGGGAGGTTATTTGGGTTTAAAGTTTAAAGAGACTTTACTCGATTGAGACACGTTGGTCAACAGTCGGGTCCCTCCGGATTTTTAGCAGGCTTCGATAAAGATCTCACACCTGATTTCTTTGAGGACAGATGAAGATAAATATAAACCGATTGGCTAAATGGGTTGTGGAGGTCATTTAGGGGTAAAGTTGAATTTTTTTTTTGTAGATGTTTTTGTTACCATTTTGTAGTTAGGATTTTGTTGAAGAGAGTTTTTATGGGTTATAGTGTAGTTTCAGTTTTAAGGAATGAATGGTGTTTAATTATTGAAGACAAAGTTGAAAGGGAGTTGAAAGTGTAAAATTTGTAGTTGCTCCATAAAAGTTCATTTTTTAAGACAAAGTTTAAGGAGTGAATGATAGATGTTAATTATTATTTTGTAATGTTATTTTTGAAAGATTTGCAATTGCTACACAAAAGGCGTGTAGATGTTGTTATTGCATAAACTCATAAAAACATTATATGTGATATTCGAGACAAAGTAGGATAATTGGGTTACAAATATTATCTATAAGTGCACGTGCATCACACAGGGTGCATGCTAGTAATCAAAATTATAAACTAGTATATTTATAATTCACTAATGATGATAGTGAATTAAATTCATAACTAAGGACTCAAACTTAAAAATATGACTACTTCAAAGCCCCCTTTACAATTCTCTCTCCTTTCTATCCTACCCCACCTGAACCTCCCAACTCCGACCTTACTTCACCGTTTCACTCCAAACCCTCATTACTCTTCACACTCCCAACCACAAACCACATCCATAATAAAGCCCGCAAATTATACCTACATATAAAGAAAAACTTATTACTAACCCTACTCACTCTTCAACTTTAAATAAGGACAAGCCTACTATTTTTCAAGATAATAAACAAAATAGTCTGCCACACATGCTTTCTTTCCTTCATGGGGATTGATCAACACCTAGGTGACTTTGTGTCTGAGGATGTGTAAGGATAAATTTCCAATCGAGTCAATTTGTAGTATTGGATTAATTTTGAACAAAATTATTTGAGGCATAGGATAGAGTGTCAAGTGTATCCATCCAAGCCTATGACGTGTTTGTTGAAGACATAGCGGCCAGTTTTTGAAAGCTTCATCATTGTCGGGTTTCTTGTGCCTCGTTTCACGTCATCAACATGAGAATTCCATAGTCTCCAAAAAGTATGAATGCACTTTTATATACGTAGGAGACTTAGAATAGTTCTATGGGGGTTATTTTAGTCTAAAATGACTTTTTATTTTCAGAAAATATTTTCGAACTTCGTACAAAAGTTTATAGGCTTAAAAATGAAAAATTGGATTTTCTACATTTTCATTTGAAGTGTCGTTAAAACGAGATTGTTGTTCGAACGAGAATTCAAATGAGTTTACCAACGAAGTTTCCATTTAATCCCTAACTTTTCGTTAGAAGTTTCGTTCTAACGACCTCGTCCAAACGAGTTTTTCAAACAACTTTTTGGCCTATTTTCCCTTTGGAATTTTGTTCGAACGACCTGGACGGAAAAATAATTTTTTCGTGGCAGTTTCGTTTTTAACTTCCCATGTTCCCCACTTGTCCCACTAACTTTTACCAGCCATAATATGTGCGGGAAACATAATTTTCTATGTAACTTTTGATATACTATCATCTACATTTTTTAGAGCAAAAAGGTTAGCATCAAAAGTTCATGTTTTGAGTTTTTGAATTCATGGATTAAAATTCTTCCAAAACTCATATACACCCATAGTTTGTTTACTTCCAAGTTCCCTTATATATATTTGTTGTTTTGAGAGTTTATAGGGAACCTTGTTTTCTCTACACCATCAAGAAGAGAGTTTGAGTTGTTCTCTATCCCCAAAAAATTTTTGTTTGCGTGCTGCGGTGTCCCCACTTGAAGAAAGGCTTTGTGTGAGGGTGATGGTGACCAAGAGCCCCATCGGTGGATTCTGAGATCGTGTAGGAGTCCATAGTTATCTACTAGGCGGAGGCGTTTACAAGAAGGAGTGTCAAGGCTTGGACATACTCAAGTTGTTGGTGTAAGTCTACTGTCTTGTAATTGTAATTCCTTACTTAGTGGATTTGTTAGGCCAGGGTCGCCCGAGGTTTTTCCCATTTGGGTTTTCCTCGTACATCGGCGTGTAGTGTGATGTGATTTATCTTTATCTTGCAAATCACCTTAGAATTCATGCTTAGGTTTAAGTAAGATAAAATTGGGTTTAATCACATTTTAGTTTAATTTGGTGCTAAGTAAATTTGGGTGATGTTCAATTAAATTAATTCAAGTCATTAATTTTAATTTGATAAAATTTGGTTTGGCCTGAATAGAAAATTGAATATTTATTGTTAGGCAAATTTTTAGGAATTGGGTTGAGTTAATTGGGTTTTAGTGGAAATTATTGTGAGTGTAATTTTCTTTCACTTTTAGTTGAGTTTAATCTTAATTTGAAAGAAATTAAAATTTTGTTTGTTGTGTTGTTTAGAATTCGAACCATGCTTTTCTTCATTTAAGGAAATTAATATTTTAAAAGAATAATTTTAATTATTGGGGGCTTCCTTCATTTTCAGGATGAAACCTTGGGCTTTGAAAATCTTCCAAAAAATATTCCAACATTGCCTATATTGAGTCATGAACTCCAACTCTTAAGGAAAAAGTGGAAAACTATGCTTATCATATAATTTTAGGCAAGTTTATTTCCTTTCAAAATCTTTCTCTTCATCTAAGAAGGCTGTGAAAATTAAAGGCTAGCATTTTTATTACAGACTTGGGTAATAACTCTTTCCTTGTTAAACTTACTTCTCAAGAATATTACATGTCAATCATTATGGAGGTCCATGATTTTGAGAAGATCATTACCTATACGTAAAAAGTTGGGAAAAAAATTTCTCCCATTTGTTGCTATTATAAAACATATGAGATAATGGTTTTAAATACATAAATTGCCAGTGGAATACAAAGACCTGAATATTCTCCATCATATAGCATTATCCCTAGGTAAGCCCCATAATATTGATATTCATATTGAATCGGTGGGACCAGTTATGTATGTTAGGATCTATGTGGAATTTAATATCGAAAAACCATTACCACAGAAAATCAAAATTGGAAGCATTCTTCGTAACCTAGTTTATGAATTAAAAATGAAAGATTTATTTTTCTTGTGTCATTTTTGGCCACAATCTCAATCATTGTGTGCAAAATAAATAACCTACTACTGAACCTAGCACATCCCTTCCCAATAATGAATATAAATGGTTTATTGTAACCCGCCGTCCCCAAAACCGAAGGAACCAATCATCAACTTTTGTCTCCAATCCAAAAGCATCTTGGCCACAAATCCAAAGTTGTCCACAAACGCAACGATGGACCCATAAATAAGTTCAAGACAAATTTGGAAACCAAAGCAAGATGTGATATAGAAAACTTCGCAGAACCTTAATCATGATACTACTGCACTAAGTGATATAATGGACCAACAAAATCGTATCTTTAACTTACACAACTCAGAGATAAATACATGCACGTTAGTTCTTACAATCCAGCACCCGATTTCAAGACAACCCACAGCCTCAAAGCCTAGTCAATTAACCACCATGTGTAGTCTAAATTCCACAACGACGAACAGTTGGTTGATTATCAATCTAAGATAAAATACCATGGGGAACTTTGCTGAACTTCAGAATATATCATAAACAAATATAGGTGAAAATGGCACTATAAGTCACTTACTACAATGCTCACCTTCTGCTCCTTCCAACCATGGCTTACCAGAGAGAAACTTCTCTTGACCACTCTCTAAGCCATCAAACCAGCTCACCAAAATCTTCAACCATCAAAACCAACCCACATCAAACATTCAACAACTTAAACTTACAACCTTAACTACAGAACCACCTATACCACCTGGGTTTGAGTTCTTCTCAACCACAAGAAACCCCATCTCCTCCTCTTATTCTCTAACCCTCAAGAGATGAACAAAATGTCAGGTGACATCTTCCACGCACAAATCAGAGAGAATATCAAGATAGGGACAAGACCATTGTCCCTATCATTGTATCTGAATCGTGGGCTTAGAAATGACCGTTGGCTATCATTGTATCTGAATAATAAAATTTATCATCATTTAAATACGGGATCAGACCATTGTCCATTACTATTAAAAAATCCTACCTATTATACCTATTGTTGGAAAATTGGAATTTAAATGGGTATTTAAAAGCTGTCCAGATTTTTCTGGACAGATTTTTGAGCAACTTTGAGCTCAAATTTAGGTAGGACCCACACTACGAAAATTGTGGGACCATATACGAACGCGTTCACCTCCGCAAGGAGATTAATGTAGTATATTCATATGTCCAATTTCAATAAGTTATGAATGATAATTATGTCCCCAAAGTGACTCACAAAGCAATGAAAGTTAATGAATTGGGTGTGTTTTAACTCTTGTCCCACATTGGAAGAGTAGTGAAATTTTGATGAGTTAATAACACCCCAAGTATGGACTAAGGCTTGGATGCCTTGGGGGTATCCCAACTCTTTGAAGGGGAGATGACCTAAGCTATGCACGGGTTGACTTTCGGTCAAAAGTCCACACGCGCGCCCGCCTGTCCGGCCGGCTCGGTTCGGGCTTAGGCTTAGGTAAATTCTTAAATTTTTGGGCCGAATCTAATTAACTTTCTGGGCTTTAATTAATTAATTAATCTTTAATTAACTGATATTCAGTTAATTCCAAGAGTCAGCAGTTAACCAAATTAACTGCTTTGACAGTTAATTTCGGTTTTGACTGTTCCCAACAGTCAAGACTTTTGCTATAAATAAAATGTTTCCCCCTCAGTTTTTACTACTGAAAAAATTAAGCCCTCCAAAATTCCGAAATTGCTACTGCATTATTTCCTCTGCCCAGAAAATTCTTTTCTTCATTTTCTGCATTGCATGTTATTGGTTGTGTTGAGTATAAACACAGAATTTGAGTTCGTTGAAATTAATTATTGTTGTGCTACATAATTAATTGAGGAAATCCGTTCTATCTTGGGAGACAATATTCATCAACCTCGGAGCACATTGGAGGGAATAAATTGTCTTAAGGAAACTGTTCATAACAGGGCTCGGATTTATCTTTAATTCTTTTATTATTTCTGCAAATTCAAGTAAGTGTTTCATTTATGTAATTCTGTTTTAATTCTGTAATTATATTAAATTCATAATTCTGTACAATTGTTATTTATAAATAGTAGACATAACAATCTTAAGACAAATTAATTTAGTTCTACTGTTTTTTGTGTACATAATTTTTTTTTTTTACAGAAATTTATTTGTTGGAAATAAATCTGTTTTGACAGAAAAATGAATTAATTTACTGCTTTTTTGTAGAAATTAGTAAAACAGTTTTGTTCTAGAAATTTATTTCTATATTGTTTTTATATTCTGTTTTAGAAAATAAAATTTTATTTATGTACTCTTGATTAAAATCTGTTTATCTATATTTTTTTTCTTAAATTATAATTCTGTTTTGTACAGAATTCTTTTTATTATTAAAAAATTAGTGTGACACAGATTTTATATTTAATTCTGTTTTGTACGGAATTCTGTTTATATTATACTTTAATTCTGAATTTTTATTTGAATTCTTTTGGAATTCATTTATTGTGAATCATATTTGGAGGAAATTGTTGCACAGAATTTTGTATTCTGTTTTGATTAATTCATTATATATGAATTTTATCATTGATAAAAATTCTGTTTTTGTAACAGAAATGGAATCGCAAAGTACGAACACTACTCCTACGAAACTGATTGTCACCAACACAAGTGTGACTGCACCCGTATCTATGCCACACGGGGAGAAACCTGAAAAGTTCATTGGGGCTCACTTCAAACGTTGGCAAGGACAAATGTACTTCTATCTCACTACCTGCCAACTGGGCAGGTTTGTATATGAAGATTGCCCCTCTATTCAAGAGGGAGATGACGCTGAAAAGGTTGCTGCTGTCGATGCTTGGAAGCACTCGGACTACCTTTGCCGAAATTATATTTTGGCATACTTGGACAAGACTTTGTACCATGTCTATTGCACTAATCAAAACTTCCAAGGAATTATGGAATTCTTTGGAAAAGAAGTATAAAACTGAAGATGCTGGGATGAAGAAATTTATCGTTGGGCGTTTTCTGGACTTCAAAATGGTTGATTCTAAATCTGTAATCTCGCAAGTGCAAGAACTCCAAGTGATTCTCCACGACATTCATGCTGAAGGAATGTCAATTAGTGAAACTTTCCAAGTTGCTGCAATTGTTGAAAAGTTGCCACCTTCTTGGACTTTGTTCAAAAACTATCTCAAGCACAAGCGTAAGGAGATGAATGTGGAGGAGTTGGTGGTCCGGCTAAGAATCGAAGAAGACAACCGTGAGTCTCAAAAGAAAAGTGGGAAGAATCCGATGGAAACAAAGGTCCATGTCGTTGAAGGTCCTAAGAAGAACAAACGAAAGTATGATGGGGAAGGCACTTCCAAACATAACAAGAAAAAGTTCAAAGGCAAATGCTACAACTGTGGTAAACCTGGACACCGCTCAAGCGAGTGTCGTAAGCCGAAGAAGCAAAATAAAAACAATCCTCAATCTAATGTAACTGAGGGTGTGAATATCGTCAATGATTTGGCGGATATGAATCTTTCTGCCGTTGTCTCTGAATGTAACTTGGTTGGAAATACCAAGGAATGGTGGGTGGACACTGGAGCCACACGACACATTTGTGCAAACAAATGGATGTTCTCCACCTATAAGCCTTTGGAAAATGAGGAGAACCTTTTTATGGGAAATTCTTCCACTTCTAAGGTGGTGGGACAAGGAAAGATTGCTTTGAAAATGACTTCTGGAAAGGAACTTACTCTTAACAATGTTCTTCACGTGCCTGACATCCGAAAGAATCTGATTTCTGGATCTCTCCTTACTAAGAATGGTTTCAAGCTTGTGTTTGTGTCGGATCGCTTTGTGTTGTCTAAAAATGACATGTATGTAGGAAAGGGCTACCTAAATGAGGGGCTCTTTAAACTGAATGTTCTTACTGTAACCCCTAAAACATCTGTTTCTATGAATGAAGTTGCTAGTTCTTCTTATTTGATTGAGTCATCTAATATTTGGCATGCTAGATTGGGACATGTTAATTTTGATACATTGCGTAGATTAATTAACTTGGAATTTTTGCCAAAATTCAATATTGATAAAAATCATAAATGTGAAATTTGTGTGGAATCTAAATTAGCTAGATTACCTTTCCATTCTATTGAAAGGATAACTGAACCTTTAAATTTAATTCACACCGATATTTGTGATTTAAAATTTGTTCAAACTAGAGGTGGGAAAAAGTATTTTATTACTTTTATTGACGATTGCACAAAATATTGCTATGTATATTTGTTACATAGTAAAGATGAGGCTATTAATGCATTTAAACAATATAAGAATGAAGTTGAGAATCAATTAAGCAAAACGATAAAGGCTATTAGAAGTGATAGAGGAGGTGAATATGAATATCCATTTGAGGAATTTTGTTCTGAAAATGGGATTATTCATCAAACAACCGCTCCTTATTCTCCTAAATCGAAACGCAAAAACCGTACTTTGAAAGAAATGATGAACTCAATGTTATTAAGTTCAGGAGCTCCACAAAATTTGTGGGGGGAAGCCTTACTTTCTGCTAATTACATTCTCAATAAAGTACCTCACAAAAAGACTCACAAGACACCTTATGAATTATGGAAAGTTCGAAAACCTTCCTATAAATATTTACGAGTGTGGGGGTGCTTAGCCAAAGTGATGGTTCCTAAAACCTAAAAAGGTAAGAATAGGGCCAAAAACCGTGGATTGTGTATTCATCGGTTATGCTACTAATAGAAGTGCATATCGATTTCTAGTTTGTAAATCTGAGATTTCGGACATTCATGTAAATACGGTTATTGAATCGAGGGATGCTTCATTTTTTGAAAATGAATTCCCGTATAACATGACCCGAGAATCTGGTCCTTCTAAAAGGACAAATCAAGCTACTACAAGTGGTACTCATCAACCTATTGAATCAATAGAGGATGAACCAAGACGTAGTAAAAGAGCAAAAACCTCGACTTCTTTCGGTCCGAATTTTCTAACATATTTGTTAGAAAATGAACCTCAATCGTATAAAGAAGCTATATCCTTACCCGATGCTTCCAATTGGAAAGAAGAAATTAATAGTGAAATTGAATCCATATTACAAAATCATACATGGGAACTAGTGGATCTTCCACCAGGTTCAAAACCGTTAGGTTATAAATGGATCTTCAAAAAGAAATTGAAGGCCGATGGATCAATTGACAAATATAAAGCTAGACTTGTAGCTAAAGGCTATAGGCAAAAGGAAGGGTTGGATTACTTCGACACATATTCACCAGTAACAAGAATAACGTCCATTCGGATGTTAATAGCAATAGCTGTTATTAATGGACTTGAAATACATCAAATGGATGTAAAAACTGCATTGTTAAACGGTGAACTAGACGAGGAAATTTATATGGAGCAACCTGAAGGGTTCAAAGCTTTCGGACAAGAAGGAAAAGTATGTAAGCTTGTTAAATCACTATATGGATTAAAACAAGCACCTAAACAATGGCATGAAAAATTTGATAATGCAATGTTATCAAATGGTTTCAAAATCAATGAATGCGATAAATGTGTTTACTTTAAATACATTCAAAATGGATATGTCATTGTATGCCTCTATGTTGATGATATGCTTATCATGGGTAGTAACTTGGAAATTGTCAAAACTACAAAACAAATGTTGAGTAGTAGATTTGACATGAAAGATATGGGAATCGCCGATGTTATATTAGGAATTAAAATTTCTAGAACATCGGATGGACTTATATTATCTCAATCTCATTACATTGAGAAAGTACTTGAAAAATTCAAGAAGTATGATATTAGTCCTACCAAGACACCTGTAGATGTAAATTTACATCTAGCAAGAAATAATGGTGAAAGCATATCTCAACTAGAATATTCTCGTATTATCGGCAGTTTAATGTATGTCATGAACTGTACGCGATCGGACATAGCATACTCAATAAGTAAGCTAAGTCGATTTACGAGTAATCCAGGAAGAGATCACTGGAAAGCAATATTGAGAGTTTTGGGTTATTTAAAATATACTCAAAATTATGGATTGCATTACTCAAAATATTCAGCTGTTCTTGAAGGACATTGCGATGCAAATTGGATATCTGATACAAAAGACTCTAAGTCTACGAGTGGGTATGTGTTTACCCTCGGATGTGCAGCCGTATCTTGGAAATCCTCAAAACAAACGTGCATTGCTAGATCGACAATGGAATCTGAATTCATTGCACTAGACAAAGCTGGAGAAG
This sequence comes from Sambucus nigra, assembly GCA_949130495.1. Lineage (NCBI taxonomy): Eukaryota > Viridiplantae > Streptophyta > Magnoliopsida > Dipsacales > Adoxaceae > Sambucus > Sambucus nigra. The sequence continues at coordinate 44,396,814 of OX422221.1, forward strand.
AAGCCGAATGGCTTCAAAATTTCTTAGAGGATGTTCCAAATTGGTCTAAACCTGTGCCCGCAATATGTATACATTGCGATAGCCAATCAGCGATTGGAAGGGCACAAAATCACATGTATAACGGAAAGTCACGACATATTCGTCGTAGACACAATACCGTTAGACAACTTCTCTCAAACGGAATTATCACAATTGACTATGTAAAGTCAAAAGATAATATATCGGATCCACTAACGAAAGGTTTAAACCGAGAGCAAGTTGAAAGATCATCGAGAGGAATGGGTCTAAAGCCTATAAATAAATAAGAATCAATATAGTGGCAACCCAACCTAGCTGACTGGAGATCCCAAGATCTAGGTTCAATGGGCAAACCGAACTACATTGTATTCAGTAAGCACTGGAGGATATTTAATCCTATCCATTCCAAAGATGAGACAGTGCATATCTGCCGCGAAATTAGGATAAGTTATGCTTTTAATGACATCTATATCTTAGTACGTCTAAGTGGGGTATTGCAGAATACTCTTTATGAAAGTCACCTACGTAAGTAAGAAGGGGGCCACTTCTATGAGAATAATGAAAGGCATATTCTCTAAAATACTTGCGGAACCAAGTGGTGTTCACGGCCAAAATGAACACAAATGTGAGAACCAACTGTGTTGAAGAATTGTTGTGTGAATTCTGTTGTCTAGGTTTACAAAAACGGTTGACGGTTCAAGGACGTGAAGTCTACTGATTAACCAAGTAAATCCGATAGTGTATCACTAAGGAAAGTTCAAGGCCACTAGGCTACTTCTCCCGATGCAATAATTCTTCAGTTTTACTCAAAATGTGTCTGCATCTGCGTCAGTATCTGTTTTGTTTTATTTATAGCGATATATCATTCATGTGGGGGATTGTTGGAAAATTGGAATTTAAATGGGTATTTAAAAGCTGTCCAGATTTTTCTGGACAGATTTTTGAGCAACTTTGAGCTCAAATTTAGGTGAAACCCACACTACGAAAATTGTGGGACCATATACGAACGCGTTCACCTCCGCAAGGAGATTAACGTAGTATATTCATATGTCCAATTTCAATAAGTTATGAATGATAATTATGTCCTCAAAGTGACTCACAAAGCAATGAAAGTTAATGAATTGGGTGTGTTTTAACTCTTGTCCCACATTGGAAGAGTAGTGGAATTTTGATGAGTTAATAACACCCCAAGTATGGACTAAGGCTTGGATGCCTTGGGGGTATCCCAACTCTTTGAAGGGGAGATGACCTAAGCTATGCTCGGGTTGACTTTCGGTCAAAAGTCCACACGCGCGCGCGCGCGCGTCCGTCCGTCCGGCCGGCTCGGTTCGGTTCGGGCTTGGGCTTGGGCTTATAAAAATTCTTAAATTTTTGTGCCGAATCTAATTAACTTTCTGGGCTTTAATTAATTAATTAATCTTTAATTAACTGATATTCAGTTAATTCCAAGAGTCAGCAGTTAACCAAATTAACTGCTTTGACAGTTAATTTCGGTTTTGACTGTTCCCAACAGTCAAGACTTTTGCTATAAATAAAATGTTTCCCCCTCAGTTTTTACTACTGAAAAAATTAACCCTCCAAAATTCCGAAATTGCTACTACATTATTTCCTCTGCCCAGAAAATTCTTTTCTTCATTTTCTGCATTGCATGTTCTTAGTTGTGTTGAGTATAAACACAGAATTTGAGTTCGTTGAAATTAATTATTGTTGTGCTACATAATTAATCCGTTCTATCTTGGGAGACAATATTCATCAACCTCGGAGCACATTGGAGGGAATAAATTGTCTTAAGGAAACTGTTCATAACAGGGCTCAGATTTATCTTTAATTCTTTTGTTATTTCTGCAAATTCAAGTAAGTGTTTCATTTATGTAATTCTGTTTTAATTCTGTAATTATATTAAATTCATAATTCTGTACAATTGTTATTTATAAATAGTAGACATAACACCTATGCCATCCTCAAGATTTATTTATTTCAACGAATGGGAAAATTATTCATCTTTCTCAAACCTTTTAAAAATTCATTGTAATACTTTGGTTTATGGATTTCATGCATTATACTTCTCACAACGGGTTCGATATTTTAGTAAGGTTGCTCTGATTTGGAAAAACTAATTTTGGTAATATGTCTACTTCACTTTCTTCATTAAAATGAGAAATGTAGAATATACGTATGCTCATCAATACTAATACACTTCCACATCTTCTAAACAAGGAGAATCGGTAACAATCTCAACTTACGAACCACATCAATTTAGAGTACCAGTATTGGCAGAATAAAAATAAAAATAAATGGATCCTTGATAGCGATAATAACACTAAATACTTTCATACTTGTGTCACCCAACAACAACGTAATAATTCGAATCTAGCCATTTTCAATCCTGAAACTATATGGAACACTAATATCCACGACATGCATCTTCAAATTCAACAATTATATGAGTCTATTTTTACCACAAATAATCCACCTTATCCATAATATGAATATTCATTTGTCAAAATTAAACACATGGATTATTCTAAGTTAACTCACATGGGAAAAAACAAAAGTTCGGGATTTGACGGGTTGACTTGTGAATTTTTTAAAAACTATTAGGACATTGTGGGACCCTCGATAATCAATCTAATTAATGTTTTTGTAATACTAGCCATATTTTAAGGGAATTAAGTAAAACCATACTCATTCCTATACCCAAAATACCCCACCCAACTGGAGCTAAACATCTTTGACCTATAAGTTTATGTAATGTTATCTATAAACTCATCTTTATTATTCTTGTTTCTAGAATGCGTCCAATTCTTCAATATATTGCGCCCCCCTATAAAAATAATTTTATTAAAAATCGCCATATTCAAGATAACATTCTTATTACGCATGAAATTCAATTTACTATGTGCAAATCTAAAAATAAGAAAGTCAGTTATGACATTAAAATTGATTTAACCAAAGCATATGATAAAATGGAATGGCCTTTTATTCAATGGATACTTCAACAACATGTCTTTTCGGACATTTGGATTCAATATATTATGGAATGTATATCTTCCACGTCATTCACCACTCTCATTAATGTTCATATGGGGGCCACTTTCTCTCCCCACTCCATGGACTACGCCAAGGAGACCCGCTCTCACCTTATTTATTCATTTTGGCTCTAGAAGTTCTTTTATGAAAAGTGGAGAATGACTGGATTTTAAACAAAATGACGGTGCTTAGACCATCTCCCAAGGAACCCTCTATCCCTAGACTAGCCTTTGATGATGACTGTATTTTCATTCTTTAACCCACTACCTTAACTATCACTCAATTTAATACTATCTTAACAACTTTTTCACTTTATTCGGGACAAACTAATAATAAAGACAAATTCACTATCATTTTTGGACATTCTACGCCACATACTATACAGAAGTATAACCTAAGAAAACTCGGTCTACATAGATATTATGGGCAGAATAAATACCTAGGCATCCATTTTATTATGGGTAGAGTGTAACACTCCGTAATTTTGAGGATTTAATATATAATTATTTTGGGAGTTATAATTTTTAAATTTGAGAAACTTAAATTCATGAGTTGGAGAATTTAATGGAGTGAGCCGAATTATTTATAATTGGCGACTTTTAATTTTAATGGTTCGAAATCTCATGTGTCTCATTTTGAGGTCGTAATTTGGAAATGACAAAAAGTATTTCGGATGACAGTTCTGAGTGCGCGGTTGCGTCTCGATGGGTCGAGATAGCCAGAAAAGAGTACCCGAGGTACTAATTGGGTCTCGGGGTATTTTTGGACATAGCTGGACCCACACGGGGTGAGTTGGGCCATATTAATTAGTCCCAGATGGCCAAAAATGGGGTTGAGGGTTTTTAACCTAATTGAGAGATTAGGGAACGACAGTCAACACAACTCTAAACCTAGGGTTTGAGAGGAAATTTGGGGGAAAGCAAATCAAGAGACAATTTGGGGATTTTGGAGCCAAATGAAGGGACTTCACCAACGGATCAGACACTACGAAAAATTCCAGGCAAGTGGTTAACTATTGTGATTTCTAAATTGATGATAATCAATTCATATCATAGTGATGTGTAAATCAAAATTCGTTTTTGGATATAAATGGGTGAAAATGGGGTTTTGTTAATGGAATACTTGGCTGAGATTCAAACTAAGAAATAGATGTATTATTTATCCCTAAGTAAAGATAAAATGAAATTTGAATATATTTGATGTTTAACATGGAATCTTTATGAGTTCTTGGATGAAGAACAAGAATCTTGAATGACTTAGGCTTTAATTGATGAACACAAGATGTCAATCTGCCAGAATTTTTTACACAACTTTAAACGTATTCCATTTGAGGTGTACTTCGAATTAGAGTGTTAACCATACATTCCTGGAAAGTTATTTCTCTTAGCTATCCAATGAAGTTGGAATCAGGTCAATCGGAGTTCTGTAGAGGGAGTAATAGACATTTTACGACAGGGTATTTGATCTCTCAACATAGTAATCTCCCAGAATTTTGACGTGACTTTAAACGTGTGAGATTTGAATTTTACTTCTAATGAGAGTTTGAACCATACATTAATGGAAAGGCATTTATCTTATCTATCCAATGAACTTGGAATCAGGTCAATCGGAGTTCTGTAGAGGGAGAAATCGAAATTTTACTAGAGGGTGTTTAATCTGCCAGAAAATTTGAGATTTTTCTTTTTAAGCCTCAAATGTCTAAAATTTTATCGGTGAAGTGTTTGGGATCTTGATGAAATATATTGATGGAATAATGACATGGCAGTAGGTCTATGATTGAGTGTTAAACTTTAATTTTCTAAGAGAGTTAAAGTGGAGATTCATAGGCTTGATTGTGACGTACTTTAATTCGAGATGATAAGAATATAATTACGAAAAAGCGTGAGCGAGCTTAAATTCATTAGGTCAGTTGGTTAACAAGGGTAACTACTGAATTGATATAACAAGGGGTAACTAGCACCCTTGGAGTTTTGTGAATACTTGAATTAATACGAAAGTGAAATAAATTCGTAAAGCAAACAAGTACGGTGAATATTAGAGAGAAATATATTACGTACAAGTACAAATAATTGGGTTGTGTAAATACCTACTGTTCTATAGGATTACTTGGGTTGTGAATGCTTATTGTGTGTTTCGTTGTGATAGGAACATATACTCGGAAAATATTAAGTTATGGGCCAAGTGAGCGAGTCCGGGGATAATGGTTGAGTGACACCAAGTTATTAAATTAATGGATGCGTTAATTAATGAAGGTAGAGTCGGAAGGTAGACTCAGAGAAGTATTAAATTAATTGATGTTGTGATTAATTAATTTAGAGTTGTATTGTAGACTCGGGAAGGGTATTAATTAATTATTATGTAAATTAATTAAATGAAAGTCGTACCACAGACTCGGATCGGTATTAAATTAATAGGTGTGTTAATTAATTCAATTAGAGTCGGACGATAGACTCGGAAGGTATTAAATTGATAGGTGTCTCAATTAATTTAATTAGAGTCGGACCATAGACTCGGGGAAAATAGTATATTAATTGAGGTGTGAATTAATTATATTAGAGTCCGACCACATACTCAGATTTGTGTTAATTAATAAATGTATAAAATAATTAAATGAGGGTCGGACTACAGACTCAGATATGTGTTAATTAATTAATGTGTAAATTAATTAAATGAGGGTCGGAACACAGACTCGAAGTTGTGTTAATTAATTAATGTGTAAATTAATTAAATAAGAGTCGAATCATAGACTCGGGAAAATTTCATACAAATTATTGTGTGGAGTATTATTATTTAGAGTCGGACCACAGACTCGGGAAGATGATAAATTATTAAGTGAGAAAATTAATTAAGAGAATCGGGACATAGACTCAAAAAATTTTAGGCTAGTGTTACGGATCTTTGAGTACACGGTAAAGACGGAGTTTATATTATATATATACGGTGTAGTAATAGTATATATATATATATATATATAGATGTGTGTATATATTGTGTGTGCTATTAAATATCAGTTATTAGATATTTAATTCATTTATATACTCTAGTGATATCAAGGGAGGTTGCGCGATGTGGGTGAATCCCCTAGCTTGAGGAGTAGGGTGAGTATATCCCCAGGTCATAGCGTTCGGTATATGGGTGAGGAGATTATCTCTCTTTCAGGGAAGGAATATGACTGCCTCCACTTCGTTTATGTTTCGGGACAGGTTGGTGAGCGATTCCAACTTGGGTAACTAGGTTATGTGAGCACACCTAGTGAGATAGCACTTTAGAGGGAATCATCCGACGAGGGTATACTCAGAGGGATGGATATACGTATGTTATATGCGTGGATGTTTTAATAAAGGTACGTATATGATGTTATTCAATATTATATGCGGATAATAATACAGTGTGTGATGTATTTACTTTATATAACTTGTGACACGGTTATATGCTATTATTTAAGAGGAATTAATTAAGTTAATTGTGAGAGAACTTATAATTTAAGAATCATTATACTCGGGTTAGAGTAGTATGGCAAGAGAAGGTTATACCAGGACTAGTTGGACGGGATAGTACAACTAGGTGGAATTAAGGTAACCGTTAGGTGTGAAAAATAGTGAAGGGGTGAGAATGTCCACAAGGGAGTGCGACACTAACTTAAATATGAAGCGCAATCATGCATTTTAAATTACTGCAGTTAATTCACTTGCTAAATATTTTCAAAATGTTTTGGGTTCTAAACCTTGCTATAAAACTATTTTCAAAATATTTTAGGTGTCTAGCCACAGGGACGCCATGATTAATATTCTATTACAGTGACACGGAGCTGTGACATGTGTGGATGCTAGCAGGAGTTCGGATTAGACACAACATTCATTTATTCCTAGAGTAGGAATCATTTATCAGTTCCAGTTTTATTTAGGGCTTGTTGCCCAGACTTCTCAGTACAGTTTTTAGATGTACTTATTCAGGTGTTGGATGTTTGTATTGGATTTCATTTTGGTAGCCGATGGTTTATTCGGCAAATTATTTATTTAATTATTCAGTTGAGTTTTATTCAGTTGTGTGAATGGTTCATATTTATTTCTGCATGTACTATTTTATTTAATTAAAAAGTTAAAATTGGCACTAGCTTTTGGAATACTAGGTGGTTAGTAAGTTTTAAAAAGTTTTCAACAGTGATGCTAAGGATGAACCAATTGGGATTTCTGTTTTAATTTGATATAGGACTGATCACCCGGTATTTTATTAGGCAGGGTGTCTCATAGAGTTACCCGACAAATGTTTTCAAGCTAAGCAAAAACCTGGAACACTGTCTACAGACCATGTATAATAACTTCTTATCATATCTTGGTCGCACAACTTTAATTAATGTTATCTATATGTCTCTTCCGTCTTACTTTGTGTCCTCATATCCTCTCCCTAACCATATTTTAACCACCTTAACTAAGAAAATTAAATTCTTTTTTTTGGAATGCTTCGAAACTTTCTTATAAAATGCCTAGCAACCCATGGCATACTATCACCCTTATTAAGAAATGTGGTGTCTTAGGAATTAAAAATTTATTCTCCTTAAATCACGCTTATATGTTCAAACTTCTTTGGAAATTATTCAACCAATATAATAACATTTGGAAAAAAATAATGAAAATATGTACTATCTCAACATTAATATGCTTGAAGCCCACAGTAATTCCAAGTCCTCGTGGTTCTGGAAAAAAATTCTAATCTTCTTTAGATTTTCAAAAATGGTATTAAATGGAGAATTGGTATTGGTTCTATTTCCTTTGGCAATCATATATGGGTATTCCAAGATTCTTTCAATAATTTATACCCTCACATTCCTCTTAATATTTTAAGCGGCCCACTCAATATTTTTTTCCTATATGGAACTTGGAACATTCCTTATTTAGCTCACTGGTTACCAATGGATACAATCCATCATATTTGTATTATTTAATTATCCTCAACTATGCCAACTGATATTCCATATTGGTGGCAAAGTAATAATGGATCTTTTACCATTAAATCTGCTTATTAATGGCTTAACCACGCCTAGTATTCCCAACAACTCCCAACGTTACCATGAAAGTACTTATAGAAAAGCTTCATACCCCCTAAGATACAATTTTTACTATGGTTCCTAATGCATAATGATTTAGCCACAATGGACTTTCTGTATTATTATTATAACACCTCGTATTTTTGGGAATATTTTAAATTACACGTGTGCTCGTAATTTAAGTGATTTAAGAAAATAAAATGAATTGAATAAATGTTAATTAGCAATTATGAGGATTAATACTTATGTGATATTAAATTTACTTGTGTGATAAGTAAATTAAAACATATTATTTCATATTACATCATAAGTAAGTAAAATCGACGGGCTTGACGATATCTCATTCGGAACGCACGTGGTGGGTCGTGTTGGGAATGAGATGGAAAATTTATGTCAGGTGACTCGGATGATGATTTTGAGTGTGTCGATGATATGGAATGGGTCGAAAAAGTCAGAATTAGGTACCCGCGGTGGTAATCAGGTTCCGAGGGCTTTTTAGAGTAAATAGGACCCATATAGGGGCATTCGGGTCATTATGCACTAAACCTTAAGCATAATTTCGAGATTTGTAAAATATTTTGGAATGGTGGATGGAGTGAGCAACCATTCCATCATTCTAAAATACCTAGACATGAGAGAGAAGAGAAAAGATAAGGTAGAACTCAAGAGGAAGCCAAGAAAATCAATTCGGGAGAGAATTGGACCAATTTTCGGGCAACAAGCACTATGTAAAGAGGATCCTAAGAGGAAGATCAGAATTCTCTATGACTAAAGGCAAGTGCTTAAACTCGTTTTAATATTTTATGATATGTCAATAATTCATATTATGGTGGGCGTAAAAATATGAATTTTTGGGTGGGAATCACATGATTAAAATGCGATTTGGGGAATGATATTATAAAAGTTGATTTATATGTAATATCATATGAAATCTTAGATTGTTTATATATAAAAAAATGTAATATTGAATAAAATTTAAGATTGATACATAGAGAAGAGTTCATTTTTAATGTTTCTTGGGAGAATTTAAAGAGTATTGAAATTAAATTAAAAAAGTGATTGATTTCTTGTTGTTTTTGTCGAATACCATGGATCGATAAGTTATTAGATGAATGAGGACGTAAAAGTGTGTATCTTTACGTTTAGAATTGATGAGATGATATTAGGATGAGTTGGTATGAATATTGGTGTCCATTTAGTGTGTGAAAGATTGAGGAATTTTATCAAACTTGTAACATGCCCAGGCTAGAACCAGGGGACTAACCGGTTAGATCGAGGGTGAACCTTTCAGACCACCTATTCAACCCGTTGTTTATTTTTGTTATTTCGAAAATTGGTTAGGTTCCGAGTTAATTTAGGAGGTCCATAAGTGAGATTTAGTACTTCTAAAAAATAAGTGGGATATTATATTACCTTAGGTTAGTAGGGAATATAATCGGGGGTATGGAAATATGGGTGTTTAGGATGAACGACACTCATGAATTCGATTTGGGATTCTGGATAGAATTAGGATACGGGCTGGAGTAGAATAGCTTAATGTCCATAATAATAATAATAATTGTGAATTAATTATAAGTAAGTGACTACTTATGTATTCGGGAGTCCGGGTTAGACTGGGGAATTATGGGCTAGTGCTACGAGTGACATATGCACGTTTAGTCGATTATATATGTATATATATATATATATATACGGGTAAAGAGACAGTGTATATATGTATGGATATATCTATGTGATTAATATTGTGAAACGTACCTATTATATGGATGCTATCATTGGAGGTTGTGCGAAGTGGGCGGTTCACCCTAGCGTTGACCAGCAGGTATTTGATCGATTCCCTAGATCATCGGTTTTTCGCATGACCATTGTATGTGAGTTTAGAATCTAGTGGGATAATGCGGCATCATTATGATCCATGGATGTAAGACTATAGACGCATCTAGTTATGTGTTTACGATGAGTTCGGTGGCGAAATTATGACTCGTTGGCCCAGGACTGGTACGTGATGTACTTGGAGCCTGATAACTTGCTAGAGAATGCATCCATGAGGTTAAGCTCTGGGGATGAAATTTTACGTATATAGCGAGTGATATATATGTTTATGTATGAGATGTGATATAGATATACGTATAAATGTGTGTTAAATATATACAGGTAAATTAATGAAATTGTGCGACAGTAAATTATATCCATCCGGAAGGACAGCTCGGGGATGCTATGTTTATATATTTATATAAGGGTGATATATGTATATGTATATGTGTGAATTAAATGAATGAGTGAACATTGAAATTATAACTAGTGCAAAGTTATGTGAAATGGTTAACGAAACTATTATAATTGAGAATTATAATGATATATCTTATGTGATAGCTAAATGTGAAATGAAGCAAAGTAATAATATGTGTAACACGGTTGGGTGAGAAGATTAGTGTGTGGAACTAAGTTACGTGATGGTACTAGTTAAGTAGAGTTGCATAGGGGAGAGGATTATCTCACGGAAGGGCAGCACCCATTTAAATATGGACGATTACATTGCATATTTAATATTTTATTTTAAACACTTGTAAAATAGTTTCGAACAGGTTTTGGGTTCTGAACCATATCAAATCTTTTCAAAACCTTTTAGGTGCTCATCCATAGGGACACCAGGCTTAGTTATCCTTCCAGTCAGATGATGGTGCAATAGCTGTGGACGCCTATAGGGATATAGTAGATGCGCCTTGTTAGACAGTATTAAATTATTCAGACTTTTTGCGTTTTACTTCCAGTTGGACTATTTTAATGGATATTTACCGAGAGTTATCGATCAACTTACTTATTTCATCTCGTTAAGTATTCATTTTATTGTTGTGGTGAATGTCTATACCAGTTAGATTGTATTATTTGTTATATTTATTGAAATTTTTATTAAATCAAGTTAAGTTATTAATAAGTTTTTAAAATTTTGACATCGGGCGCCTAATAGGATATTAGTAATTAAATTAATTTCGACAGTGATTCTAAGAATGAAACTGGTGAGATTCTTGTTTTATTGTAGTAATGGAATGATCACCCATTATTTGAATAGGCGGGGTGTCACAAATGATATCAAAGCATCAATATTAAGTGTCCTTAGGATTTATGCGGACTTACGACTTTTTCATCATTATTTTTCTTTGATGTAGAGGCTTATTCTTAGGAGTGTTGAGTCATATTACGCTTTTATGTTATCCTACTATTGTGTATACTTGAAGAGAATATTATACGATTTTGGTTTTGTTTTAGATGCGAAACAGGAGAGGACGACTCGCTCGAGCTGTAGGGAGGTCCAGAGGAGGAGAGGCTCAGTTGGAGACGCCGAATATTCAGGGGATGGTGATTGCAATAGAGGTTGCCACTATTATTTCTCAAGAATTCAATGTCGCGATGACTGCCATGGCGTAATAGTTTCCCAAAGCACCGCCACAGTAGCCGGTGGCGCTAATTTAGGCTCACGCATTGAAATTAGTATGGGAGAGAGTCGGAGGGGCTTTTCAGAAGGGACATCCACTGTAGTTTTAGGGAAATGTGGACGTTATATTAGCTAGCCAATGGAAGATGGACATCCAGAGACTTTCACGCATGTTTGAGTGCAGTGATACTCAGAAACAAATCTTGGAAACTTTTAATCTCGGAGGAGCGACATTGCAGTGGTGGGATTCAGTCACCACGTCTGAGGAGAGAGACTCATTGACTATCGGGGAATTTTGGGTGCAGTTCGACCGGAAGTTCTTTCCATCTACTATTTAGAGAGAGATGCGGAGGAGGTTCTTAGACTTACCACATGAAGGTTGGATAAAAATAGATTATAAAGAGGAGTTTACTCATTTAGTGAACTTCGTGCCCGACGAGGTGGATACAAAGGATAAGAGGGTCCTTAAGTTTGTTGAAGGACTCACTTAGAGGCTTCACCAACACTTATTCGAAAATCTGGCTTTGATAACTTATGCTGTGTGACACCCCGCCTAATTCAATACCGGGCCATCACTCCTTTATTAAATTAAAATCAAGGTGAACAGTTGGATCATTCTTAGCATCAATGTCGTGAAAATAATTTTTCCCATTAAAACACCCTAAATAATTAAGCTAAGTGTCAAAACCATTTTAGAGATTACTTTCCAAATTTTAATTTTATAACCCAACGTTTAAACTTTATATAATTCACAATTAAAGAATCACCCAACAATTAACCTGTAATATGTAATCCCAAGAATATAAACATTCAACTAATTAATCCCAACATTAAAACTAAAAGGAACATATCCTGATAGTAATAAAATCCAAAGTGTGAATAGCGAAAATAAAAATGTCACAATATCCCATAAACAACTGAAAAATGGAAACGGGCTACACATGCCCAACTGAATAAATATGCTAGGAGTGGAATCAAATAAATGAAGTCGTCTAAGAAAGAGGCCTGCAACTCCTACCTAAGCTGCAGCGCGTTCCTTCCAAAGGATCCTATGCAAGACGCCCCTGTGGCTAGGCACCTGTAATATATACATATATATACAAGAGAGAAAAGAAAATGGAAACGGGTCAGAGCCCGATTGTAAAAATGATTTAAAATTTGTTTAGCAAGTATTTAAAATGTTTACTGGCCAATGCAACAACATATTAGTGCGACACTCCCTTGAGAAACTCTCACCTCTCTACTAATGTGCACGCCTATCGCACAAACCTTACCAACGGTATAACTTATCTTATCTTTGGTCGCTCGTAAGATTTAATACTGATAAATTCAATTTTTTAAGAGGTTAATTTATTTTAACAACAAAGTTCTCCTTTAAACCTTATTTACTCATAAAGTTTCTAAGTATCATAATATACTTTTCAAACACATGTTCTCCAATTGAAAATAATAATTCATTTTCTTACTTACCATAAACACAGTAGGTAGTTCCCAATTTTCCATAATTAAATATATATATTAAATACTCATATAATATATATACTTTAACGGCACCCCACATAATAATTATGGTGCGAGCATACTCTGCTATCCAATCCCCGTCTCACTCGTACTAAGGGAAATGCAAGTTCGGAATCACTCTCGAACTGTATTAACACATACACAAATAATATTGAGGCGAAGCATAGATTTCAAGTCTCTAAGAGGTCAGTACATACCCTCACGTCTCTTAGGATTGTTTGACCATCGTTCAGATAGCCTGTACCAAGGATATTTATCTTCTAGGGTACGAGTCAATATCCCCCCATAAAGGTCCCATCGAGATTAGACTGTCCCAGCGCGGTAACCTCAGGGATAGCAAGTAGCGCGGGCATTATTTTTACACGTATATAGTATATGCATAAACATAGTCATATAAATATACTACTTTTACCATATCAAATTTAGGTTCATCTCATAACCCATAATTATAACATTTATCCTTATTTCTCATTATTTAGTTATCACTTATAATGGTCCGTCTCTTACTTAAATTTGAGGGATTATTCCAACTCACTACGTAACACTCATGGATTCTATCCCCCCAAGTGCATAATTTCAGTAGGTACTCATCTAATTTCCAACGTAACTATCTTACGCGTGTTTCCCTTTAATACATAATTCCATCGTCCCTTATATGTAAACATCCCAAAAATGTAACTCCCGTCCTACATTAAAGGTCTCATACTTATTAATAAGTCCTACTGGTCTTCTTTATCTCCCAAAATAATTTAATAAGGATGTCCAAGGATTATTACTCATTTAAATTGACCTCAACTATTTAAAGGGGGAAATATGAGTCTGCCAGAAGGGGTCGATCGATCGATGACAGGAGCTAGATCGATCGATTCGTCTATCGATCGACACTCCTGGTTCGATCGATCGATCAAACAGGGATGGCGAATTCTGCAACTTAACAGTTACGGGTTCTATCATCCAACATCACCGAAATTCAGATTTTTAACACCCAAACTCCCAGAGATTTGTACTACAAACATTTTAAACTCAACTTAAACATCTCCTACGTAAAGCATGTGAATTTTCATCAATATTCATGGATTAATGGGCAAAAACTTATATCAATCTCAAGAACCCTAGAAATTTCTTTAACTTTGTTCTTATCAGTATTTTTACAAAATTTCTACTTCTAAATTTTCATAAATCCGTGGTTAATCCTCTACACATGAAGGGGGTTTCCAGATTATCATTCATATCATTACTACATGCGATTTTCCTATCTCCAACATGGGTTTTCTTCTATGAAACTCATCTTAATCACCCTAGGCTAACATGAATGATGCATTAACGAAAATAAACAAGATAAATACTTGCATGGGAATTTCAGAGTTCTGATTTGTGGAAAAATTTGGTGTGGTTGCATTCCCCGTCGCGCGATCTACGCGTTGGTGGTGGTGGCGGTGCAACCGGATGAATTTTCGGCCTAGAACACCTTGGCAAGGTCTCTCCTTCCCTCTCCTATGGCCGTCGTTTGTCTTTAGTTGTGTTAACCCTAGAACACAACCTTAGACATCTGATATAACCCTTGAAAATTCGTGGGTTTAATTGCCCAAAATTACAAAATGTCCAAAATGCCCTCTTGGGGCGCCAAACAAGCCTAAAAACGCCCCGAGACCCAAACTAAACCCCCGGGTACACTTTTTTTACTATCTCGACCCTTCCGGACACTTTGGCGCACTCAAAATGACCATATGAGCGAATTTTAATTTATTCACTTTTATTAATCAATATTTAGTCCCGACGCGACACGAGCGTGTCCCGACTCAAATTTCCAAAATTGTCATTTTATTCACCATTGACATTTAATAGAACCAATATTATATATTACTCTACTCATTAGTAATCTTCAACAAGTTTCCCATAATTACTAACTCACATCACGTTAATAATTATAAAGTAATTAATTTTCGGATTTATATTAAATTAATAACTCACATTAAATTTAATAAATCCCCAAATTTATAAAGCATAAAAATACGGGGTATTACATACTTCCCCCCTAATCACGGAATTTCGTCCAGAAATTCAGAAAATAAGGCCTAACAGGTAACACAATTCTGGATATCCTTTTCAGTATGCAAATTATCTACATAGTAAGGCGTTTAAGCACTATAGCCCCTGCCTCACAGCAAGCTTGATTGACATTCTCATTGGAGACACTTCACATGGTGCTCCCAACTGACAATATTCGCATAGGTCACGCCTATACATTATAAATTCCATTATCTCACTATTATTGGGAGGTCGCACCTCACTACATGTCAACCACTCGGATTATTAGTATCCAAAACTCCCATTCTGAGAAAAACCATACGAACATTTGACTACTCTTGTTCGCCTAAAAAAGTCATGGAATTCCACCATAGTTATCGAATTATTCTCGACCGATCCAAAATTTTGATTATCCACTCACCTCTAAACATACGGAAGGAGAATGGTCGAGGTTCTCCCACACCAATACTTTAATAAGCACCTCCTACGCGACAAACAAGTGTGAGTGCTTCTACAGAGCACTCCTGAAATCATCGTACTAAGATTCCAAAACTTCCTTCACGTGGCTCCACTAATTTTTAATCACTGTGCGCCTATTCCCTGGCTAAGTGTGATACATCCTACTCGAAACGAAACCTTCTCTTCGCTGATCCCTGAAATCCCATATCAATGGTGGGATTCACAAATCTCATCCCGATTCTAAAATTAATACTGTGTCGGACCACTACACCAAATCCTGCGAATGGTCACGCCCAGTGGGTCACGG
Organism: Sambucus nigra; assembly: GCA_949130495.1. Classification (NCBI taxonomy): domain Eukaryota; kingdom Viridiplantae; phylum Streptophyta; class Magnoliopsida; order Dipsacales; family Adoxaceae; genus Sambucus; species Sambucus nigra. Next base: position 44,412,654 of record OX422221.1, read on the forward strand.
ACCAAGTCCGCGACCAGATGGTCGCGGACTCAGGCCGTGACCAACTCAATATTTGGCGTGACCATATTCACTAACACACTGAGTCACGGATGTTTTGCAAGTGGTCACGGACCAAATCCCTGACCACTGTGGGTCACGGCCCAAGTCCGTGACCAGGTCATGACCATTTTGGCGCCTAATCTGAGACAAAATTCCCTCCAAGCTTGGTCTCGGATGGGTCACGGACTTGGTCCGTGACCATAGGCATGACTAAGTAGAAAACACACACACTAAGGGTCACGGCTGAGGGCCGTGACCATTTATTGGTAGGGGTCACGGCTATGGACCGTGACCATACGCAAATTAATGGGCTAGTATGATTTCATTAAATGGTTTTGTTGGTGGGTCACGGCTGAGAACCGTGACCAGGTTCAATATGAAAAAAAAGGCGAGCTGTCTATTTTCTCCCAGGGCTACTTTGTTTCATTCATTTCCCCCAACGAAACACTCCCCATACCTGCCTTCATCTCTGCCTCTCTCTCTCGCTTGCCTCCTCCCTCCGTCTCCTTGGCGGAATCCCCTCTCTCGCTCGCCTCCTCCCTCCGTCTCCCTGGTTTCGGATTTGGAGCATCAGCTAAACCCCGGGTAAGGTAATTTAAATACAACCATTCGTGTGCTACCGAAGTCAAAAAAACTTTATTTTATTTCTTATGTCTCCTACCCCCATGCGTTGTTATATCTGCCTTACATTTGTGCCATATTTTCTTTAATAGCAAAAACTTATTTACATATGACCAAGAAGTAACCAAACCGGTTGATAAGGTAAAAGATGTTGCATCACTGTGTAGTTCATTTTCCTGCCATTAATATTTTTATTGTTCTCATTTTTAAGTTGTGTTAGTATTAGTTTAATTTGAGGATTAATTTTTGTAGGGGATTAACAACTCTACATATAGTTTTTAACTCTCTATTTGAAGTAACGATTCTAATTTGGGACTTTCATGGCTTGAAACTGCTGCTCAGAATATAACTCTGCTTTCTTAAATGTAATTACATAGAAATCCTATTATAATTGACTATAGTGTTTTGTATGTGTTCTTCTTAATCGTTTTCTTCTGATTCATATTTTCTCTTGTCATAAAACATTATTTCTGTTCTGCAGATATATTAATACTTATAGTTATACAACCTAAGTAACCATTGTTAAATATTTTGGATTTGGAGCGTCAGCTAAACCTCGGGTAAGGTGGGGTTTCCATCGAGGTCCAAGTTTTATCTCCGGGGCAGGGGATTTGGTGATTGGTCGGAGGTTTTTTTTTACATCGAAGTCCAAGGTTAGTTCAGGGTTGTTTGCTGATGTTTTTTATTTCAAACATTTTTTTTTATTATAGTCTGATTTTCCATTAACACAACCATCTCATGATGTGTATAGAAAAAAGGGAAAACATTGATTTCAACATTATCAAATTTACATAACCCATTTCTTAGTCACATTGGGAAATCTCATTTGCACAACCTTTTAATTAGGCAATATACATAAGGAATGTAGGATATGGAAGTAAATTAAGTTAAGATAGACTATTATGGACTCACTGCATAAATATAATGTAATGTTCATGTTGTCGGGTACACTACATTTTTTTATAAAATCATGTTTACATGTTTGTCGGCATTCAAATTGATTACCTTTTGTTAATGATTTTTCTATCTTTTTATCAAATTTCCAAAGTAGTGTACTGTAAGTCCTTATATTCCTTATATGACAAGGTAGGTACGCATTTTGATCCATTAAGTATAATCTAATTTTAGTTGTGTTGACAAGATATAAGAGATTAAAAAATATTAAATATTAAAAATGAGGGTCGTTAGGGTTTCGGCAAAAACTCCTCCTTCTCACGTAGCAGGTGCTCGAAGCATAAGTTGTTGATTTATGGGAAAATAATATATAATCCATTTATTGGTATGTTGTTTACTATTGTTAGGCTTATTGAAAATTATCCTATTGTATAGGGAATATTTCATTGAGGAAGATTGTTGGTGTGGAAAGTTATGCTTTCTTTCAAAGGTATTATATTCCTATGTTCTTTCACAAGCATTTGTTTATTTTATTATTCCTCAGTTGTTTTTTTACTAGTGTTGTCTCTATTACATAGTGATTAAGATAAAAAAAAAAACTAAGATCTTGGACTTTATCCTTGCAAAGGTATGTTCCAATTCTGTTTAATAAATTTTATTCGGACTTCATTATTCCTCTTTTGTATCACTTTTAATAGAGAACTTCTCTGTCTCACTTTATTAATCATTTAGGTTTTACTGTTTGTTTTATATAACCCTTTACATCAGTGTGTTGTGAGAACAAGCCATGATATGCGTGGGTCTCTTACATGGCATTTTATTTGGCATAACATAAGTCTTATTTCACGGTCTTTATTTTGTTGTGTTAATCAATTTTTTCTTTATTATCTGTGTGAATCAATTTTTTCTTTATTGTCTATGTGCTATGCGGTTGTTTGCGGGGTAAATTAGATTCCTTCACACTATATTGATTCGAATTCTTTATTTTCAGATTTGTGCAGCTATTTCGTAGAAGATGTTGAATTGGTGTATCACGAGTTTTATAGTGAGTAACAATGCGCATTGGTGTCAATTTATGGTGTATTATATACCCCTATATGATTGTACATTTAGTTAATTTGGTTTGAGTTGTTTGATTATATATTTAGTTAAGTAAGTGTACCTACACTCGGGGGCATTGAGCAACGACTAATTTCTTGGTGTTTTCCAAGTGCAGGGGCTGTTAAAGTCAATACTAATGGCAGTAATACGGGTGTCGGCCCATTTGAGTCCCGTTCTTCATAACACATTGTTTACGTATTGCAGATCTAACCAATTGGATACCATTTCTTCATTACATACCAGTTCTTCATTACACACAAGGTACTCTGTACTTTAACTAAATTAGTTATATAATTGATATGCATTATCTATTAAATCTATTAGATGATAGAAGGAGTACGGGATAATTATTGGTTTTGTTTGGTTTGGTTGTTGGATAATTATTGGTTGTTGACTTGTTGTTGGATAATATGTTAGAAGGAGTATGGGATAATTAGAAGGAGTACGGGATACGACGATAACTTGCTAATGTCTAGACTTAAACTTAAAAATATGGCACCAACACCTCTCACGGGACCAATGTAACACGTAGGAACTGACCCCGCGATCACGGGACTCCCGGTTTGATAATACGACGATAATTTAAAAATATTAGGACTCAAGATTAAAAACAAGGCGTTAGATAGCAAAAATACGAAACAACCCTTGTACGGACCCGTGAGAGGCACCAACACCGCTCACGGGACCGATGTAACACGTAGGAACAGACTGCGCGATCTCGAGACTCCCGGTTTGAGAATACAACAATAATTTTAAAATATGAGGAGTTAAGCATAAAAACAAGGCGTTAGATGGAGAAAATCCGAAACAACCCCCGAATGGCCCCGTGAGAGGCACCAACACCTCGCACGTGAGTAATGTAACTCGTAGGAACTGATCGCGCGATAAAGGGACTGCCGGTTTGAGAATACGAGGATGATTTGAAAATATAAGGAATTAGGCTTAAAAACATGGCGTTAGATGGCCTAAACCCGAAATAGCCCCCGAACAGCCCCGTGGGTGGCACCAACACCTCACACGAGACCAATGAAACTCGTAGGAACAGACCGCGCGATCACGGGACCCCCGGTTTGAGAATATGACAATAATTTACATATATAAGGAATTAGGCTTAAAAATGGCATTAGATAGCAAAACCCTAAAATAGCTCCCGAATGTCCCCATGAGAGGAACTAACACCTTGCACGGGACCAATGTAACTCGTAGGAACTGACCACGCGATCATGGGACTCCCGGTTTGAGAGTATGAGGATAAATTTGAAAATATTAAGAATTCGGCTTAAAAAATGACATTAGAGGGAACGGTCCAGTGAGTGGCACCAACACCTCACACGGGACCAATGTAACTCGTAGGAACTGATCGCTCAGCCACGGGACTCCCGGTTTGAGAATACGACGATAATTTGCATACTTCTAGACTTAGGCTTAAAAACATGGCGTTAGAGGGTGAAAACCCGAAATAGCCCCCGAACGATCCCGTGGGTGGCACCAACACCTCCCACGGGACCAATGTAACTCGTAGGAACTGATCGCGCAGCCGCGGGACTCCCGGTATGAGAATACGACGATAATTTGCATATTTCTAGACTTGGGCTTAAAAACATGGCGTTAGAGGGTGAAAACTCGAAAAAAAACCCAAACAGCCTCATGGGCGGCACCAACACCTCCCACGGGACCAATGTAACTAGTAGGAACTGACCGCGCAGCCGCAGGACTCCTGGTATGAGAGTACGACGGTAATTTGCATTTTTCTAGACTTAGGCTTAAAAACATGGCGTTAGAGGGTGAAAACTCGAAACAACCCCCAAACGGCCCCGTGGGTTGCACAAACACCTCCCACGGGACCAATGTAACTCGTAGGAACTAACCGCGCAGCCGCGGGACTCCCGGTATGAGAGTACGATGGTAATTTGCATATTTCTAGACTTAGGCTTAAAAACATGGAGTTAGAGGGTGAAAACTCGAAACAGCCCCCGAACGGCCCCGTGGGTGGCACCAACACCACCCACGGGACCAACGTAACTCGTAGAAACTGACCCCGCAACCGCGGGTCTCCCGGTTTGAGAGTACGACGGTATTTTGCTTATTTCTACACTTAGGCTTAAAAACATGGCGTTTGAAGGTGAAAACTCGAAACAGCCCCCGAGCGGCCCCGTGGGTGGCACCAACACCTCCCACGGGACCAACGTAACTCGTAGGAACTGACCCCATAGCTGCGGGTCTCCCGATTTGAGTGTACGACGGTAATTTGTTTATTTCTACACTTAGGCTTAAAAACGTGGCGTTAGAGGGTGAAATCTCGAAACAGCCCCCGAACGGCCCCGTGGGTGGCACCAACACCTCCCACGGGACCAACGTAACTCGTAGGAACTGACCCCGCAGCCGCGGGTCTCCCGGTTTGAGAGTACGATGGTAATTTGCTTATTTATACACTTAGGCTTAAAAACATGGCGTTAGAGGGTGAAAACTCGAAACAGCCCCCGAACGGCCCCGTGGGTGGCACCAACACCTCCCACGGGATAAACGTAACTCGTAGGAACTGACCCCGCAGCCGCGGGTCTCCCGGTTTAAGAGTACGACAGTAATTTTCTTATTTCTACACTTAATCAAAACATGGCGTTAGAGGGTGAAAACTCGAAACAGCCCCCGAACGGTCCCGTGGGTGGCACCAACACCTCCCACGGGACCGACGTAATTCGTAGGAACTGACCCCGCAGCCGCGGGTCTCCCGGTTTGAGAGTACGACGGTAATTTGCTTATTTCTACACATAGGCTTAAAAACATGATGTTAGAGGGTGAAAACTCGAAACAGCCCCCGAACGGTCCCGTGGGTGGCAACAACACATCCCACGGGACCAACGTAAATCGTAGGAACTGACCCCGCAGTCGCGGGTCCCTGGTTTAAGAGTACGATGGTAATTTGCTTATTTCTACACTTAATCAAAACATGACGTTAGAGGGTGAAAACTCGAAACAGCCCCCGAACGGCCCCGTGGGTAGCACCAACACCTCCCACGGGACCAACGTAACTCGTAGGAACTGACCCCGCAGCCGTAGGTCTCCCGGTTTGAGAGTACGATGGTAATTTGCTAATTTCTACACTTAATCAAAACATGGCGTTAGAGGGAGAAAACTCGAAACAGCCCCCGAACGGCCCGTGGGTGGCACCAACACCTCCCACGGGACCAACGTAACTCGTAGGAACTGACCCCGCAGCCGCGGGTCTCCCGGTTTGAGAGTACGACGGTAATTTGCTTATTTCTACACTTAGGCTTAAAAAATTAACGTTAGAGGGTGAAAACTCGAAACAACCCCCGAACGGCCCCGTGGGTGGTACCAACACCTCCCACGGGACCAACGTAACTCGTAGGAACTGACCCCGTAGCCGCGGTTCTCCCGTTTTGAGTGTACGACGGTAATTTGCTTATTTCTACACTTAGGCTTAAAAACATGGCGTTAGAGGGTGAAAACTCGAAACAGCCCCCGAACGGCCCCGTGTGTGACACCAACAGCTCCCACGGGACCAACGTAACTCGTAGAAACTGACCCGCAGCCGCGGGTCTCCCGGTTTGAGAGTACGATGGTAATCTGCTTATTTCTACATTTAGGCTTAAAAACATGACGTTAGAGGGTGAAAACTCGAAACAGCCCCCGAATGGCCCCGTGGGTGGCACCAACACCTCCCACGGGACCAACGTAACTCGTAGGAACTGACCCCGCAGCCGCGGGTCTCCCGGTTTAAGAGTACGACGATAATTTGATTATTTCTACACTTAATCAAAACATGACGTTAGAGGGTGAAAACTCGAAACAGCCCCCGAACGGCGCCAGTGGCTGGCACCAACACCTCCCACGGGACCAACGTAACTCGTAGGAACTGACCCCGCAGCCGTTGGTCTCCCGGTTTAAGAGTACGACGGTAATTTGCTTATTTCTACACTTAATCAAAACATGACGTTAGAGGGTGAAAACTCGAAACATCCCCCGAACGGCGCCCGTGGGTGGCACCAACACCTCCCTCGGGATGAACGTAACTCGTAGGAACTGACCCCGCAGCCGCGGGTCTACCGATTTGAGAGTACAACAGTAATTTGTTTATTTCTACACTTAGGCTTAAAAACATGGCGTTAGTGGGTGAAAACTCAAAACAGCCCCCGAACGGCCCTGTGGGTGGCACCAACACCTCCCACGGGACCGACGTAATTCGTAGGAACTAACCCCGCAGCCGCGGGTCTCCCGGTTTGAGAGTACGATCGTAATTTGCTTATTTCTACACGTAGTCTTAAAAACATGACGTTAGAGGGTGAAAACTCGAAACAGCCCCCGAACGGCCCCGTGGGTGGCACCAACACCTCCCACGGGACCAACGTAACTCGTAGGAACTGACCTCGCAGCTGCGGGTCTCCTGGTTTGAGAGTACGACGGTAATTTGCTTATTTCTACACATAGGCTTAAAAAAATGGCGTTAGAGGGTGAAAACTCGAAACAGCCCCCGAACGGTCCCTTGTGTGACACCAACAGCTCCCACGGGAGCAACGTAAGTCGTAGGAACTGACCCCGCAGCCGCGAGTCTCCCGATTTGAGAGTATGACGGTAATTTGCTTATTTCTACACTTAGGCATAAAAACATGATGTTAGAGGGTGAAAACTCAAAACAGCCCCCGAACGGCCCCGTGGGTGGCACCAACACATCCCACGGGACCAACGTAAATCGTAGGAACTGACCCCGCAACCGCGGGTCTCCCGGTTTAAGAGTACGACGGTAATTTGCTTATTTCTACACTTAATCAAAACATGACGTTACGGGTAAAAACTCGAAACAGACCCTGAACGGCCCGGTGGGTGGAACCAACACCTCCCACGGGACCAACGTAACTCGTAGGAACTGACCCCGCAGCCGTGGGTCTCCCGGTTTGAGAGTACGATGGTAATTTGCTTATTTCTACACTTAGGCTTAAAAACATGCGTTAGAGGGTGAAAACTCGAAACAGCCCCCGAACGGCCCCGTGGGTGGCACCAACACCTCCCACGGGACCAACGTAACTCGTAGGAACTGATCGCGCAGCCGCGGGACTCCCGGTATGAGAATACGACGATAATTTGCATATTTCTAGACTTAGGCTTAAAAACATGGCGTTAGAGGGTGAAAACTCGAAAAAAAACCCAAACAGCCTCATGGGCGGCACCAACACCTCCCACGGGACCAATGTAACTAGTAGGAACTGACCGCGCAGCCGCAGGACTCCTGGTATGAGAGTACGATGGTAATTTGCATTTTTCTAGACTTAGGCTTAAAAACATGGCGTTAGAGGGTGAAAACTCGAAACAGCCCCTAAACGGCCCCGTGGGTGGGACCAACACCTCCCACGGGACAAACGTAACTCGTAGGAAGGGACCCCGTAGCCGCGGGTCCCCCGGCTTAAGAGTACGACGGTAATTTTCTTATATCTACCCGTAATCAAAACATGGCGTTAGAGGGTGAAAACTCTAAATAGCCCCCGAACGGTCCCGTGGGTGGCACCAACACCTCCCACGGGACCAACGTAACTCGTAGGAACTGACCCCGTAGCCGCGGGTCTCCCGGTGTGAGAGTACGACGGTAATTTGCTTATTTCTACACTTAAGCTTAAAAACATGGCGTTAGAGGGTGAAAACTCGAAACTGCCCCCGAACGGCCCCGTGGGTGGCACCAACACCTCCCACGGGACCAACGTAACTCGTAGGAACTGACCCCGCAGCCGCGGGTCTCCCGGTTTGAGAGTACGACGATAATTTGCTTATTTTTACACTTAATCAAAATATGGCGTTAGAGGGTTAAAACTTGAAACAGCCCCCGAACGGCCCCGTGGGTGGCACCAACACCTCCTACGGGACCAACGTGACTCGTAGGAACTGACCACGCAGCCGTGGATCTCCCGGTTTGAGAGTACGACGATAATTTGCTTATTTCTACACTTAATCAAAACATGGCGTTAGAGGAGAGAAAACTCGAAACAGCCCCCGAACGGCCCCGTGGGTGGTACCAACACCTCCCACAGGACCAACGTAACTCGTAGTAACTGACCACACAGTCGCGGGTCTCCCGGTTTGAGAGTACGACGGTAATTTGCTTATTTCTACACTTAGGCTTAAAAACATGGCGTTAGAGGGTGAAAACTCGAAACAACCCCCGAACGGCCCCGTGGGTGGCACCAACAGCTCCCACGGGACAAACGTAACTCGTAGGAACTGACCCCGCAGCCGCGGGTCTCCCGATTTGAGAGTACGACGGTAATTTTCTTATTTCTACACTTAGGCTTAAAAACATGATGTTAGAGGGTGAAAACTCGAAACAGCCCCCGAACGGCCCCGTGGGTGGCACCAACACATCCCACGGGACCAATGTTAATCGTATGAACTGACCCCGCAGCCACGGGTCTCCCGGTTTAAGAGTACGAAGGTAATTTTCTTATTTCTACACTTAATCAAAACATGACGTTAGAGGGTGAAAACTCGAAACAGCCCCTGAACGGTCCCGTGGGTGGCACCAACACCTCCCACGGGACCAACGCAACTCGTAGGGACTGACCCCGCAGCCGCGGGTCTTCCGGTTTGAGAGTACGACGATAATTTGCTTATTTTTACACTTAGGCTTAAAAACATGGCGTTTGAGGGTGAAAACTCGAAACAGCCCCCAAACGGCCCCGTGGGTGGCACCAACACCTCCCACGGGACCAACGTAACTCGTAGGAACTGACCCCCCAGCCGCGGGTCTCCCGATTTGAGAGTACGACGGTAATTTGCTTATTTCTACACTTAGACTTAAAAACATGGCATTAGAGGGTGAAAACTCGAAACAGCCCCCGAACGGCCCCGTGGGTGGCACCAACACCTCCCACGGGACCAACGTAACTCGTAGGAACTGATCCCGTAGCCGCGGGTCTCTCGGTTTGAGAGTACGATGGTAATTTGCTTATTTCTACACTTAGGCTTAAAAACATGGCGTTAGAGGGTGAAAACTCGAAACAGCCCCCGAACGGCCCCGTGGGTGCCAGCAACACCTCCCACGGGACCAACGTAACTCGTAGGAACTGACCCCGCAGCCGCGGGTCTCCCGGTTTGAGAGTACGACTGTAATTTGCTAATTTCTATACTTAGGCTTAAAAACATGGCGTTAGAGGGTGAAAACTCGAAACAACCCCCGAACGGCCCCGTGGGTGGCACCAACACCTCCCACGGGACCAACGTAACTCGTAGGAACTGACCCCGCAGCCGCGGGTGTCCCGATTTGAGAGTACGACGGTAATTTGCTTATTTCTACACTAGGCTTAAAAACATGATGTTAGAGGGTGAAAACTCGAAACAGCCCCCGAACGGCCCCGTGGGCGGCACCAACACATCCCCTTGGACCAATGTAACTCGTAGGAACTGACCCCGCAGCCGCGGGTCTCCCGGTTTAAGAGTACGACGGTAATTTTCTTATTTCTACACTTAATCAAAACATGACGTTAGAGGATGAAAACTCGAAACAGCCCCTGAACGGCCCCGTGGGTGGCACCAACACCTCCCACGGGACCAACGTAACTCGTAGGAACTGACCCCGCAACCGCGGGTCTCCCGGTTTGGGAGTATGACGGTAATTTGCTTATTTCTACACTTAGGCTTAAAAACATGGCGTTAGAGGGTGAAAACTCTAAACAGCCCCCGAACGGCCCCGTGGGTGGCACCAACACCTCCCACGGGACCAACGTAACTCGTAGGAACTGACCCCGCGGCCGTGGGTCTCCCGATTTGAGAGTACGACGGTAATTTGTTTATTTCTACACTTAGGCTTAAAAACATGGCGTTAGAGGGTGAAAACTCAAAACAGCCCCCGAACGGCCCCGTGGGTGGCACCAACACCTCCCCCGGGACCAACGTAACTCGTAGGAACTGACCCCGCAGCCACGGGTCTCCCGGTTTGCTTATTTCTACACTTATTTTCATATTTCTACTTAGTTAGATATAATTTTAACTCGTATATGCAATTTTTCAGCTTGATTAAATTTTTTGTAAAATTGCTTGGTTACTGATATTTTTGTTTTTTGTATCCTTTCATTTGTAGGATTTTTGCACGTGGATCAAATGAAGGAGGCAATGGTTTACAACATGATGATTATTTATATGTTGTGGACATTCAGGATAATGTTTTTTATGTGTTATAGCCGTGCAAGCTTTTATTGTTTAGTTTTATGGCTGTGCGGGCTTTTATAATTTGATTGTTGAATTTTATAGCCGTGCGGGCTTTATAATAAGCAGGTTTTTCATTTACAGGTTTTGGAATGTCAAGAAAATAGAGGAAACTCTGCCCAATTTTTTTTGGTCTGTGAATTATTAAGACGTGTAATATTTTTAAATTTGTATATATATTTGTTGATTAACAACATTCTCAATTCACAATTTGTGATTTTTTTTTTATTGTTTTGCCTATAATAAATATTTGTAACACCTCGTAGCAACCGACGATGCACTCACAGGACCCCCAATTTTAGGATTGGACAAAAAAAATACATTTTTTTAAATTACAGATAAATATGGTCATGGACTTTGTCCATGACCATTTTTATTTTTTTTGTCGCGCTTAAAAATGGTCGCGGACAAAGTCCGCGACCATTTTTTTAATTTTTTGTCACGGTAATGGGTCGCGGACTAGGGCCGCGACCAATTTTTTTATTTTTTTTTTACACGCACATGGGTCGCGGTCAAAGTCCGCGACCAATTTGTCATGGTTGTGGGTCATGGACAAGGGCCGCGACCAATTTTTTAAATTTTTTTTGTCACGCACATGGGTCGCGGACTCTGGCCGCGATCAATTTGTCACAGTTGTGGGTCATGGACAAGGACCGCGACCAATTTTTTTAATTTTTTTTTGTCACGCACATGGGTCGCGGACTTTGGCCGCGACCAATTTGTCACGGTTATGGGTCACGGATTAGGGCCGCGACCCGTCACGGCATGGGTCACGGCCAAAGTCCGCGACCATCTGCCGTTACCCCTCTTGGCCGTGACCCACGAAAATGGTCACGCTAGAAATGGTCACGGCCAAAGTCCGCGACCCACAGTTTTGGTCAGGGATTTTGGCCGTGACCAATCGCCAGTTTTGGTGTAGTGGACTATGTACTGGTGCGATCCTTCATTTCCAAAGGAAGTCTGGGGCACACTAGTTAACATTGTAAATCTCCCCAAAGGAATATCAATCACTTCCTTCTAGGGCGACTTAAATCGCATGTCCGAATTAACCCTTGATTGTGTTTTGAGGATGGTAATTCATCCAAGAACTTTACCGACCTCTTCCAATTTCAGGAATTATCGATAAACACCAAATTCTCTGGTTAATTCTCCTCTTCCAACCAAACCTTACCTATGGGCGGTGCATGTAGAGACTACTCACTACGTCCCGCTAATTCTAAATTTTCCTTTGAAATGTCTCACATTAAGTGACACGGAATACTCCCCTTCCTTCCTCGGTGTATGCCGAAAGTTCCGACCCTTGCTCTTTCCTCCGCTGTGCGCACTTCTGGATCTTTTTTACCATGCTAACATCATCACTCTTTGTACGCTCAAGTCGCTCTCACACTTGACTACTAACAACTCCGCTCCGAGTGTTCTTCATAATAATTTAATTCTGCTCCATTCAAGGAATACCCCTTCTTAAATGGCTTCCCACAGCCTTCCAATTAAATTAGGGTGTGCTATTCTAATTTCACACTAATGTATGGATTATCGCCCCTCATGTGACGTTTAATCCACTCTATCACTTCCACATCGTTATACTAGTCCCACAAACATATATCTCACACGTCTATTACCACGTCCCTTCAACACGGACTATTTTAACGGCAGTTAACCCAGATGCCCACATTTTTGTAACACTCCGACCGCCCTGGGAGAGCGAACGACGTGCTACTCATCTGTAGAACTAACTAAATCCAACGAAGTAGAATGAATAGGGCATTCAAATTCCATGACCATAAAAGAGGAATAACAAATCTCAACCTTCTTCAGATAAGTACAACAATTTTCCCAAATAGGTACAACAACCAAAATAAATCACTAACGCTATATTCATCAAAATAATTACAGGTCATCTCTTTTGTATAATAAAGTTCTTTCCGGATAATCCATGCTAAAAATCATTCCAACTCTTTATTCACCTTGTGTTCTGAACGCGGTTACGACATTTAGGTACTCATAATCACCCTAGAAATGAAAAATTTTAATCCTCCTTATCATCGTTCCACCCCTCAACTCGTGGGGATAACTTTCAATGCTTTCTTACCACAAAATTCAATTTCCAACATACAGACATAATTACTTGATCCCATTTCGATTGGGTACCGAACTCATGGAATAGTGACCAAATGTCTCCCTATTTCCAACCTTACGCTAAGTTTCATGCGTGGGATGTCTCGCAAAGCGAAATCCAAACAAGGAACCCCCCAATACACTATTACTTAGCATTGTCGGCTATTGAAATCCGTTAGGACCTCCGTCCATAGCATGTACCCTTTTATTTCGTCTCTTGACGAAAAAATTTCAATCCCTCCCGTAATTTCACTTAATAAAGAACGTTTCACAAATTTTACTATCGTTAAGTACTGGTTGGTGGTAATTGAATTCCACAAACCTCGAATACATACAATCGGAATTCTCAAAATCCCTTTCTCTAATAACAGGGGTATAACTCTTAATTTTCACATCTCTAGAGGATAGATATTACAATGCACTCTTTTTATCACCAAGTCCTGAGTGCTCATCATAATACTAAATCAAATATTTTCGCTCAACGGTAAACCTGATACATATACTAACAGAGTTTATACATACGTTGGCATCGAATATCTCGAACCCACTATCCCCTCCGAAGTCTCTAGGATAGATAATATAAGTGCGAGTACGACCTTCTTCAGGTGAAACCTTACCAGAACAAAAACATGTTGCACTAATACAACCACTACGATAGTCTTACAGTAATTTCCCACTAACGTCCTAACCATTTCTATAAAGTTTTAACAAAGATAATATCATACTCATGTATCACATCACTACAACGAGTAACCTCAATAAGGTACATAACACTGTTAATCTACTCATCCATCCTCCACGGATAGCACTAAAGAAAAATCCCGCTACACTTAGGGAAAAATATTCGCATAATAATAACATTATAATTATATGCATTAAACTCGTCTCACATGCTAATCTAGTAATGAACAAAATATGGTGACTCGCTCGTGTCACATAAACACACCTCATCATCTGAGGATATAACTTATACTTCTACCTTGCCAATCATCTTGACTGCGCAAATGGTTTCCGGACGTAACACGTCTACTCAAACCAAACAAAATTACTTTAATCGTTGTCTTTTACTAAGCACCGTATTCTTGTCCCGTTTCTCACTTCAGAACATATTAACGTGAGCGATCTCACTCCGCATAAAAAAAAATGCCTCAACACATAATTCATTTATCACCTGTCCTACTAACTAGGTTAGGACTGTCCTTCTCTTAGACTTTAGTAGACTCTATTCCTGTTGGCTGCCTCGGTTATACCCTTAGCCTTTTAGCCCCTAAAGATCAAGTCACTGTCTATAATAGTACTTACTACATTTACCATCACTTGGTAAGAATTCAACTATCCGAATCATTTAAATGGGTCCCCTGATGGGTATCCACATCCCTTTATGGTGCTACACCACCACCGTTGTATTCAGTCTTATTCCCGACTAAATTCTTCGATTCTCTTAGCTTCCCCCACAAAGAAGCGTTATCATCTATATTGACAAAATACGACATTGTCAACCTCTGAATCGGCCGTCCATCAGAATTTCCTCCTTGAGTGCTATCAACTATTATTACGAGTTGGTCTCCCACTTGGAGTCGTTTCCTCCACTTGTATCTACATCTTCCGATACAAAATTTTCCAACGGTTAAGATTCATATTCACAAATGGAACCCTGTCATGCCCTCCCGCGATGAGTTCAGAACCACGTTCTCTTCTAATCCTGAACAGTTGAGGAAGGAACATACGGTCAACACTGTACCTAAAGTTCTCCTATAGACATAACATTCCACTTCTAAAATTGGTGGTTGACTCCCATCATTATAACTTCGTCCTGAAAGCCAAGAAAAATTTTCTCTAATTTTTTTTTACTTTCAGTTAGCCACACTCCGTCCTATATATAAAACTTTGGATACTTTACCTCCTTTAGTAAACACACATAATTTCCGCGTTTCTAGAATTTCCCACTGACAGTTCTCTACACGTTTTGTAATACATTGGGAAAGTTTACCCATCGCACCTCATTTGACTATAGCAGCATTTTGGAAATCATGGTTGCGCCTTAGTCACCTTTCTAGTCATGTCTTCTCGTGCCCTAATGGAGGCGACCTCGACTACGGTCATCCTCCTCGAATATATTTTACCACCTCAACTGAGCCCCGCCTCCTGAGGTCCGCTTAACGGTCCTCTTTTGACATCCGTCATCTCTCGGCACACGCACACATCCGAACGCAATAGAATTCACTAAGACACATACGTTATAGTAGGAGAACGAAATCTCGTCAAAGAAATCGACAATCCTAAACATAGGGATCTATATCAAACAAGCAACGCTGAAAGCATAATAAGCCGTACAGATCCTAAAGGACACTAGAACCTGATGCTCTGATACCCCCGCCTAATTAAATATCGGGCGATCACTCATTTATTAAATTAGAATCAAGGTGAACAGTTAGATCATTCTTAGCATTACTGTCGTGAAAATAATTTTTCCAACTAAAACACCCTAAATAATTAAGCTAAGTGTCAAAACCATTTTAGACATTACTTTCCAAATTTTAATTTTATAACCCAACGTTTAAACTTTATATAATTCACAATTAAAGAATAACCCAACAATTAACCTGTAAAATGTAATCCCAACATTAAAACTAAAAGGAAAACATCCTAACAGTAATAAAATCCAAAGTGTGAATAGCGGAAATAAACAAGTCACAATATCCCATAGACAACTGAAAATGGAAACGGGCGACACATGCCAGACTGAATAAATATGCTAGGAGTGGAATCAAATAAATGAAGTCGTTTAAGCAAGAGGGCTGCAACTCCCACCTAAGCTGCAGCGCGTTCCTTTCAAAAGATTCTATGCAAGACGCCCCTGTGGCTGGGCACCTGTAATATATACATATATATACAAGAGAGAAAAGAAAATGGAAACGGGTCAGAGCCCGATTGTAAAAATGATTTAAAATTTGTTTAGCAAGTATTTAAAATGCATACTGGCCAATGCAACAACATATTAGTGCGACACTCCCTTGAGAAATTCTCACCTCTATGCTAATGTGCACGCCTATCGCACTAACCTTCCCAACGGTATAACTTATCTTATCTTAGGTCGCTCGTAAGATTTAATACTGATAAATTCAATTGTTTAAGAGGTTAATTTCTTTTAACAACAAACTTCTCCTTTAAACGTTATTTACTCATAAAGTTTCTAAGTATCATAATATACTTTTCAAACACATGTTCCCCAATTGAAAATAATAATTCATTTTCTTACTTACCATAAACACAGTAGGTAGTTCCCAATTTTCCATAATTAAATATATATATTAAATACTCATATAATATATATACTTTAACGGCACCCCACATAATAATTATGGTGCGGGCATGCTCTGCTATCCAATCCCCGTCTCACTCGTACTAAGGGAAATATAAGTTCGGAATCACTCTCGAATTGTATTAATACATACACAAAGAATATTGAGGCGAAGCATAGATTCCAAGTCTCTAAGAGGTCAGTACATACCCTCACGTCTCTTAGGACTGTTTGGCCATCGTTCAGATAGCCTGTACCAAGGATATCTATCTTCTAAGGTACGAGTCAATATCCCCCATAAAGGTCCCATCGAGATAAGACTGTCCCAGCGCGGTAACCTCAGGGATAGCAAGTAGCGCGGGCATGTTTTTCACACGTATATAGTATATGCATAAACATAGTCATATAAATATACTACTTTTACCATATCAAATTTAGGTTCATCTCATAACCCATAATTATAACATTTATCCTTATTTCTCATTATTTAGTTATCACTTATAATGGTCCGTCTCTTACTTAAATTTGAGGGATTATTCCAACTCACTACGTAACACTCATGGACTCTATCCTCCCAAGTGTAGAATTTCAGTAGGTACTCATCTAATTTCCAACGTAACTATCTTACGCATGTTTCCCTTTAATACATAATTCCATCGTCCCTTATATGTAAACATCCCAAAAATGTAACTCTCGTCCTACATTAAAGGTCTCATACTTATTAATAAGTCCTATTGGTCTTCTTTATCTCCCAAAATAATTTAATAAGGATGTCCAAGGACTATTACTCATTTAAATTAAACTCAACTATTTAAAAGGGGAAATATGAGTCTGCCAGAAGGGGTCGATCGATCGACATAATTGTTAATCTGCAGAATTCGCCATACCTGTTTGATCGATCGATGGATGGCAGGAGCTCGATCGACACTCCTGGTTCGATCGATCGATCAAACAGGTATGGCGAATTCTGCAGATTAACAATTATGGGTTCTATCATCCAACATCACCAAAATTTATATTTTTAACACCCAAACTGCCAGAGATTCGTACTACAAACATTGTAAACTCAACTTAAACATGCATGCGAATTTTCATCAATATTCATGGATTGATGGGCCAAAACTTATATCAATTTCAAGAACCCTAGAAATTTCTTTAACTTTGTTCTAATCAGTATTTTTCCATAATTTCTACTTCTAAATTATCATAAATCCATGGTTAATCCTCTACACATGAAGAGGGTTTCTAGATTATCATTTATATCATTACTACATGCGATTTTCCTATCCCCGACATAGGTTTTCTTCTATGAAACTCATCCTAATCACCCTAGGCTAACATGAATGATGCATTAACGAAAATAAGAAAGATAAATACTTGCCTGGGAATTTTAGAGTTCTGATTTATGGAAAAATTTGGTGTGGTTGCGTTCCCCGTCGCGCGATCTACGCGTTGGTGGTGGTGGCGGTGCAACCGGATGAATTTTCGACCTAGAACACCTTGGCAAGCTCTCTCCTTCCCTCTCCTATGGCCATCATTTGTCTTTGGTTGTGTTAACCCTAGAAGACAACCTTAGACATCTGATATAACCTTTGAAAATTCGTGGGTTTAATTTTCCAAAATTACAAAATGTCCAAAATGCCCTCCCGGGGCGCTAAATAAGCCTAAAAACGCCCCGAGACCCAAACTAAACCCCAGGGTACACTTTTTTGACTATCTCGACCCTTCCGGACACTTTGGTGCACTCAAAAAGACCATACGAGCAACTTTTAATTTGTTCACTTTTATTAATCAATATTTAGTCCCGATGCGACACGGGCGCGTCCCGACTCAAATTTCCAAAATTGTCATTTTATTCACTATTGACATTTAATAGAACCAATATTATATATTACTCTACTCATTAGTAATATTCAACAAGTTTCCCATAATTACTAACTCACATCACGTTAATAATTATAAAGTAATTAATTTCTGAATTTATATTTTAATTAATAACTCACATTAAATTTAATAAATCCCGAAATTTATAAAGCATAAAAATACGGGGTATTACATGATGATGTCGTCAATATCGCACTTTTATATTTTCAAGATCACTGGTTCCATATGAAGGGAGTCAATATAATTAGAGAGTCTAGCTAGTTGGGCAAGACTAAATGTATCGGTGATACTGACCCAATAGGGGGACCCGTCTAAGAAATTCAGATCAAGGGGATTCCGATCGGGTGGAGGTGGATTCAGTCAAGGCCATTAGGGCCAGCAACGTGTTCCACAAGGACAACAGGGTAAAGGGAACAATGTGGGTTGCCATTATCATCGAGGCCAATAGGGCCAGAGATTAGGGAAGCCACGACATAGTCAATAGGGCTAGAGAGGGGATCCCCCGGGCATGTATTTTATATGTGGGGAGCATGGCAACATGTGTCGAACCTATCTATAGCGAGCTAGGGGATAGGAGCAAGGTGCCCAATAGGGGAAACAGTTACAGCAGTTTTTGGGTCTATTCAGACGTGAGTATTACATCCACGAACCGGTTGAATAGCCAGTGCCTTTGGTAATTGAAGGTATAATTTTAATTGTTATCCTTAAGCATATGGTATAGGTTATGTGTGACACAAGTGAGTGAATATATTTTGTTAGCACTATATGCATGCGTGAGATGAGTTTAGTTCTATATTTTTAGTATTACTATTACGTGTGTATATATTTACCGTTGGGTAGCGGCACTCTCTTTAGTCCCATCGGTAAGGGAGCGGGTATGGACACTGGGAGGATATGTTTTAGTGGATCTAATCGTTTTACGAGTTGAGGACTAGACTTATACATATAGGGATAGAATTTTGAGTGTCCCGGTTATATGCTTTGGGCCTATGGATTTCGATGACCGATAATGATAGGTAGTTGTTTATTAGGGAAGTTCCTTGTTTGGATTTTTCTTATGAAACATCCCATGTATGAACCCCAATGAGCATCAGGAGTCGAGAGACGTGTTAGGTGATAGGGCATCAGTTTAGTACTTTAGTTATTACACGTATATATAGATAAAACTTTGAACTGAGAGAAATTATGACAATTTAAGGCCAGTGGAGCCAGGTAGTGCTATGTAGAAAGCACTGGGGAACGTTAACACAACTAGTTAATAGGTGGATCAATATCGAGGATAATTAACTCACGATCAGTAGGTTAATTGAGCGTACCCTTATTGTATATCCATGTCGAGCATGCAGGACCGAGTTTGATATATGTATATTATGTCTGTGATATTCATGGAGATAAGCATGGGGTATATGGTGTATGGGTACCCTAGTTAGTTTTATTTCCAGTATCATTCGAGATGAGGAGACATACAAGGATATGTGTTGAATCGTATGCCTAGGGAAATTAGAAACAAAGTTGAAATAGCAGGGTGGATTGAAATCCATTAGAGTAAGAAGGCAGTTCGAATATATACAATAAGGAGAGATAGCACAACCGAGATGGGTTGAAAGACTATGAAGAGATATGAAAGGGGTATCTATTTACAATAGAGGATCCAATAGTTTTATAAAATAGAGCGGAGTCGTATTCAGTCGAGGGTGGCTTGCACATGAATAGGATATTGATTTTACCAAACGAGAAGGACCCTGGAAGTGCGTAGCTTTGGAGCAGACACATAGGCCATGTTTTTAGGTATACCCACGGAAGGGGAGTAAGGTGTACCACACGTCGTGGGATACAGTTCGTGTGGGTAGGTTTGGAGTGAGACATAGAAAAGTTTGTCTCCAGGTGCACCACTTATTAGATGGAAAAAAATTGGTCCTAAACAATCAAGTAAAGTTTTACTATAATTGGTGATTCCAGTGATGGAATGGATGGTAGATGGATGGAGTTCATTTTTGGGCTACCAACGCAGCGAAAAGGTTAGGAATTCCTTTGGGTCTTTGGTATAGGTTGATCAAATAGGGCAGTTATTACTAATTTTGATGAAGTACACAATCAGGTGTGTGCCCAACAGTTTTTTAAAAAGCGAGAATTAACCGACATAAGGTGCCCCCCAACATTATTGTGTATTAAGAGGAGATCCATATTCCCCACCTCTAGTTGGGTTATCATGAGGTAGCGAGGATAGAGTTTCTTTTGAGAAAAGCGTATCACTCGTAGACCGATGGGTGGATGGAATGGATTACTAATTTATTGGATTATATACTAGATATGCGTATCCTAGATTTTTAGGGTAATTGGGAGGAGTAATTACCATTAGTAGAGTTATGTGAAATAACTTATACTAGGTTATTATTTGATGAGGAGCCTTTTGAAGCTTTGTACAGGAGTCCTTGTTGTCCACCCTCATGTTGGTTAGAGGTAGCAAATAACAAGATTCTAGGTCCAGACGTGATTGAGGATCTTCCATCAAGGACTGATTAATAGGGAGTTATTTTTGGGAAGTTTTGGAGCGGCATAGGAGTTATGACGCCGCAAGATGAAGATTTTTAATGTTTAATGTGAGTGGTCAGGTGTTATAGCGAATGTCTCCTATGAAGGGAGAGATGTGGTTTAGAAAGTAGGGAAGTTAACACCTGGAGATGTGGGACCTTTCCTCAATATTGAGATGATAGAGATAGTAGTGAATAGGCTCGTCTAATTAGAGCATTGTTAACAAGTTCACGATGTGTTTTGTGTGTCGTCATCAGGGTGAGACCTTATAAAACAACGTTGTAAAGTGGCATTCAATGATTGGAAAAGACTCGGCACTAGTTTTGGGCCGCAGTGAATTTTCATTCACTCAAGATGGTAATGTTAATATGTGTATAGTAGGGGCACTACAATGTTTCCATGAGTCGATTTGGGAACCAAAGGATTTCGTGCTGGATAAGCATCCGAAACTTTTGGGTACCAGGTATAGTCGAATTTTGGGGACGAAATTCCATTGTAAGGTGGGAGTATGTAACACTTTGTATTTTTTAGAATATTTTAAATTACATGTGTGCTCGTAATTTAAGTGATTTTAGAAAATAAAATGAATTGAATAAATGTTAATTAGAGATAATGAGATGGAAAATTTATGTTAGGTGACTCAGATGGTGATTTTGAGTGCGTTAATGATCCATAATGGGCCGAAATAATCAGAATTAGGTACCCGGGGGTGGTAATCAAGTTTTGGGGGCTTTTAGGGTAAATATGACTCTTATAAGGGCATCCGAGTCATTTTTCACTTAACCCTAAGCATAACTTCAGGATTTGTGATACAATTAGGGATGGTGGAAGGAGTGGCCAACCATTCTAGCATTCTAAAATACCTAGACTTGAAAGAGAAGAGAAAAGAGAAGGTATAACTCAAGAGAAAGCCAAGAAGTCAATTCGAAAAAGAATTGGACCGATTTCCAGGTAACATGTACAGAGGATCCTAAGAGAAAGATCATAATTCTATACGATTAAAGGCAAGTTTTTAAACTTTCTTTGATATTTTATGCTCTGTCAATAATTCATATTATGGTTAGTGTAAAAATATGAATTTTTGGGTGGGAATCACGTGATAAAAATGGGATTTTGGGAATGATATTATAGAAGTTATTTTAATTGTAATATAAAATGATATCTAAGATTGATTCATATATAAAAGATGTGATCTTGAATAAAATCTGAGGTTGATCTACAGACAAGAGGTAATCTTGAATGGTTTTTGGTAGAATTTAAAGAATCCTGAAATTTAATTAAGAAAGTGATTGATTTCTTGTTGTTTGTGTCCAATCCCATGGATCAATATCTTATCAGATGAATTGGTACATAATATTGTGTATCTTTACATATAGAATTGGAGGGATGATGTTAAGATGGTTTGGGATAAATATTGGTGTCCATTTATTATGTGGAAGATTGTGGAATTTTGTCAAACTCGTAATAGTTCAGATTGTGGTTCTGGGCTGGGCGAGTCTGTTACGAGTTTGACAAAATTTCACAATCTTCCACACAATAAATGGGCACCAATATTCGTCATAACCCATATTAACATCATCCCACCAAATTTAAATGTAAAGATACACATTTTTACGTCCCAATTCATCCGATAACATATTAATCCATGGGATTTGACATAAACAACAAAATCAATCACTTTCTTAATTAAATTTCAAGATTCTTTAAAGGGGGAAAACCCGTTCGAACCACATGTTCAGCCCCGTTGCTTATTTCGGTTATTTCGTGAATCGATTGGGGTTCGACTTTATTTAGGAGGTTCTTAGATGAGATTTAGGACTTCTGGAAAATATGTGGGATATTATATTACCTTGGGTTAGTTGGTAATATAATCTTGAGTATGAAAATATGGGTGTTTAGGATGAACGACACTCATGAAATCGTTTTTGGATTCCGGATAGAATTGGGATACGGGTTGGAGTAGAATAACTTAGTCTCCATAATAATAGCAACAACAACAACAACAACAACAACAACAACAACAACAACAACAACAACAACAACAACAATAATAATAATAATAATAATAATAATAATAATAATAATAATAATAATAATAATAATAATGAATTAATTATAAGTTAGTGACTACTTATGTATTCGGGAGTCAGGGTTAGACTCGGGTATTATGGGCTAGTGCTACGAGTAACATATGCATGTTTAGTTAGTTATACATAGAGAGAATATATATATATATATATATATATATATATATCTGTGTGACTGATATATGTGAAACATACCTACTCTATGGATACTAGAGTTGGAGGTTGCGCGTAGTGGACGGTCCACCCCGGCGTTAACTAGCAGGTGTTGGATCGGTTCCCCAGGACATAGGTATGTCGCATGACCACTATATGTGAGTTTAGAGTCTAGTGGGGTAATATGGTATGGTTATGACCCACAGATGTAAGACTATGACCACCTCCGGGTATGTGGTTACGATCTGGGTTCGGTATAGAGATTCCGACCTATTGGTCCAGGAGTGGTACGTGATGTACTTGGAACCTGATAGCATGCTAGATAATGCATCTGAATGGTTAAGCTCTGGGGATGCGGTTATACGTATATAACGAGTGATATATATGTTTATATATGAGATCTAATATAAATATACGTAATGTGTGTGTTAAATATATACGGGTGAATTAAAGAAATGTGCGAATAGTAAATTATATGCATCCGGAAGGACAACTCGGGTATGATATATATATATATATATATATATATAAGGGTGATATATGTAAATGTGCAAATTAAATAAACTTGTGAACATTGAAATCATAACTAGTGCAAAGTTATGTGAAATAGTTAACGAAAAGATTATAATTGAGAAGTATAATGATATAGCTTATGTGATACCTAAAGGAGAAATGAAGCAAAGTAATAATACGTGTAGAACAGTTAGGCTAGAAGATTAGTGTGTGGAACTAATTTACATGATGGTACTAGTTAGAAATAGTAGCATTCATAGGGTATTTAAAATCATGCGTTAGGTGCGCACTACAGATGAGGGGAGAGGATTATCTCTTGGTAGTGCGACACTAGTTTAAATATGAATGATTACATTGCATATTTATTATTGTATTTTAAACACTTGCAAAATATTTTCAAATGGTTTTTGGGCTCTGGCCTATATTAAATCTTCTCAAAACCTTTTAGGAGCTCAGCTACAAGGACACCAGGCTTAGCTATCCTTCCGGTTAGACGATGCTGTAGCAGCTGTGGATACATGTAGGGATTGATTAGACGCTTCTATCTTCAGGTTTTACTTCGGGCATGTCGCCCAGTTAGACAGTATTGTATTATTCAGACTTTTTTCCTTTCAGTTTTAGTTGGACTATTGTAATGGATATTTACCGAGAGTTATTGGTTAACATATTTATTTCATCTCGTTCAATATTCATTTTATTTTTGTGTTTAATATGTATACTAATTAGATTTTATGGTTTGTTGCATTGATTGAAATTTTTATTAAAGCATTAAGTTATTAATAAGTTTTTAAAATTTTGACACCATGTCTAATAGGGTATTATTAATTAAATTGATTTTTTACAGTGATGCTAAGAATGAATCAGATGGGATTTCTATTTTATTTGAGTAGAGGACTGATCAACCGTTATTAGAATAGGTGGGGTGTCACAATTATCATAAATTAACGACACCTTTGTGTTCCTTATGTGAAGTGGAAGATAGAAATACCCATATTTACTACGACCGCCATGCTTTCTTCCAAATTTGTCTCATTATTAATAATCTAAACGTTAGACCTATCTATCTGCTTAGACAACTTTAAAACATTAAATTCCTCGATAAGTATTTCCAATGAAAAGATTAAATCGCTATATGCTCTTTGACTTTTTTAGCTCACACGCAGTGAGATAATTTTTCAGCACAAACCCATCACTCTGTATTCCTTCAACACTATATTACACAAACATATTCAACGATTTCGTCATGCTCATCAGCAAACCCACAACCGTCTCACCATTCCGTATATGGCTTTTCCAGTTTCATGGACAAAACCAGTTCATCTTTTCTTCAAATGTAATACGGATGGCGCAAAATCTCATATTACGGGTCAAGCTGCAATTGGTGGTATCATTCGGAATTCTCGTGGAGACTTTATCTGTGCTTTTACTAAAAATATTAGCTTCGCATCATCAGTTTGGAAAAAAAATTGGGCCATTAAAGTAGGTATGGATCTTGCTTATCAACAAGGCATCACATGTATTGAGTTTGAAACAGATAGCCCAGAACCCCAGAATTTGATCTAGGCAATACGTGAAGGTTTTCAGTGATTTCAGTGTGTCACCATCTACTTTTGCTTCAGGGAAGCTAATGCTTGCGCCAATGTTCTTGCTGTAAGTTTAGTTACTAGAATGTTTTTTTTACTAAGTTTCATGTCCAAATATCGATTTTCTTAAGTTCGTTTTTATGTTGTGATATATGTAATATATTTACGTTACGGTTTGCAGCTTGTAACATTACTTATAAAATACCCATATATAAATAAAGCTTCATGTTTGTTAAAAAAAGGATTCAAACATGAAAAATCTTAGTTTCACGTAAAATGGCCGAAATTCTATATAGGATGTATTAATTCGATGTATTAATTCAAATACATGTCACCATATATAAATTATGAAATGATTAATTAATTCTTGTCAACATAAATAGAGTTTTGTTGGAATGCACACCAACTAGAGGGGTTAGAAAGTGTTCCATAATAATTTATAAAAGAAACACAAATGTGGGCAATAAATTTAGATAGAGGGATATTTTGAATACTCAATTTCTTCAAGTACTATATTAAGAGTGAACATTTTATTGAACATTAAGGAAAATCACCAAAAACCATTTATTTTAACTCCTATGTTAAAATTGGTCCGCGCCAGCGGCACCCGAGACCATTCCGGTGAGCACCCCCCCCCCCCCCCCACCGCCACCTACCCACCCCCCACCCCCATAAGGCTTGCCATACCTGATGCCATGGTGGTGGGGTGGGGGACGGATGGGGGGTAGGTTGGGTTGGGGTGGGTGGGGTGGGCTGGCCGGAATGGTCTCGGGTGCCGCTGGCGCGGACCAATTTCACCATAGGAATTAAAATAAATGAGTTTTGTATGTTTTTCCTTAATGTTCATTAAAATGTTCACTCTTAATGTTCACTTTTGAACATTATATATATATATATATATATATATATATATATATATATATATATATATATATATATATAATAATGCTCCTGTGCGGACTAGTCCGCATTTTAAGAATGCGGACCGAACATGTGTCACCTAACGGTGCGCCTAGAAATTATCGCCTAAATTATAGGCGCACTCTCTCTCTTTTCTGGGCTCACTGCCAGGTGACACATGTCCGGTCCGCATTCTTAAAATGCGGACTAGTCAGTACAAGAGCAGGACTGTATATATATATATATATATATATATATATATATATATATATATATATATATATATATATATATATATATATATATATATATATATATATATATCAAGGTTCTAAAAAATGCGGGGCGTGATCAAGGCGTGGAGGTCAAGCCTTAAGCCTTAGAAGCCTAAGCGGGTCTTGGCGTAAAAAGGCGTCAAAAGGCGTTTAGGCCTTCTTAATATATTTTAATATTTTTTAACCATAACAAGGGTATTAAAAAACTAAAACTATACATATCATAAAAATATGTCTGAATATTTTCAAATTAAAATACTATTTAATTATTTTGAATGAAATATTGGTCTGATTTGAAAAAAAACTCTTTAAAAAGTGATATCATTTCACTAAAGTATTGTTGTTTTTGAAAAAAATGCGCCTTAAGGTTTTTAGCAAGAATAAGGCGTGAAAATCTTAAGGCGGGGTGTTTCTCCCAAGTCTCAAGCCTAGGCGTGCCTAGGGAGTTTTTTTAGAACAGTGATATATATATACAGTCCTGTTCTTGTACGGACTAGTCCCCATTTTAAGAATACGGACCAGACATGTGTCACCTGACGGTGAACCCAGAAAAGAGAGAGAGTGTGCCTATAATTTAGGCGATAATTTCTAGGTGCACCGTTAGGTGACACATGTCCGGTTCGCATTCTTAAAATGCGGACTAATCGGCACAAGAACATATATATATATATATATATATATATATATATATATATATGTTCATTAGCTAATTCTCTTTCTCCAAATTCTCTTTCACCAAAATACTATTAAAACAAATATTTGCACTTATAACTCATACTTTCAAGTAAATAGATTTTTTTTAAAAACTGAATTGTATAACATCTTGTTTTTTTAGACAGTGCCACATCATTGATGTCATTGGCATATATTTTTGTTGTCTATCCTTTTAGAAAGAAAAAGAAAAAGCAACAGGAGAATAGTTTTAGTTTGCCTCACCATAACAATATGACAAACACAAACAATAGCTTTTGTCATTATCATTTATACTTTACGTCGCCGTTTTCGTCATCATCTCCGTCACCAACCACCTTTCCCTAGCTAACAAAAAGAAAAGAGAGGAAGAAATAAAATTTGTGATACCCGCCTAAACTATTATTTTTTAGCATTTTTTTTTTGGGTGTACCATGTTTGCACACTAATCTTTTTTTTTTTTTAAATTGAGTTGAATTTTTTTTAGGACATTTAAACATTTCAAGGGCCTATATAAAAAATAATAAACTCAAAATAACATCTTTTTTATATTTTTAAAAAATCAGTCAAATGTTCACACATTTTTAAAGAACTCTAAAAGCTGTGAAAGTTTGACTGATTTTTTAAAAATAGCAAATAAAGTTATTTTCAATTGAATTTTTTTATATGGATCCGTTGAAATGTTTAAATACCATATAAAAAAATTCAACTCAAAATATATATTTTAATATTATAAAAAAATAGGTAAAAAATAATTGTCCAAATTTGGTATGCAAACTTGATGTGCATGAGAGTCTCCCTCTATTCCTCCCAACACACACACACACACACACACACACATATATATATATATATATGGGAGATGATCACAACTTAACTTAAAAAATGGATTTTTTAATGGCGTTAACAAAAAATACCTAACAACTCATTAATTTTAATTCATTTGTTGTAATTGGTCCGTGCCAACGGCAACGGACATACGTGTGACCCGAGACTCCCTTACCCCCTACCCCCACCGCCACCATAGTAGACCACTAGTTAAAAAAAAATTCCGCTGATGCGGACCAATTACAACAAAAGAATTAAAATTAATGGGTTGTTAAGTGTTTTTTGTTAAGGGCCATTAAAAAGTTCGATTTTTAAGTCCACTTGTAATCATCTTCAATATATATATATATATATATATATATATATATATATATATATAGAGAGAGAGAGAGAGAGAGAGAGAGAGAGAGAGAGAGAGAGAGAGAGAGAAATGATCAAATGAGGTCCCAGTTTGAAGACTGTATGAGGGCCATCTTTTTAAAATAGAAAAAAAAAATTGTGGACTGATTTTTTTTTTTATGATTTTTAAACATTTCAATAGGAACATAAAAAAATAATCAGCTCAAAATGATTTTTTTTGCTATTTAAAAAAAATCGATCAAATTGTGTCAGTTTTTAAATTATTTTTAAGTTGCTATTTTACGTTGATATTTTTTTATACATTTCTTGAAATGTTTAAAAATCATGAAAAAAAATTCAATTAAAATTTATTTTTTCTACTATTTTAAAAAAGTGATCCATTTTGTAGATCTAGTAACTGGGTTTGACATATATATATATATATATATATATATATATATATATATATATATATATATATGCTATATTTGAAATAAACTCCTGAACTTCTAATTGTTTGCGAGAAACCCTGCGAAGCATTTTTATTGTAAGGAACTCCTTGATTACACATTTTGTTTCAAAGATGACCTAGCCGTCACCAACTAACTCTCCTTAGCTACTTGGACAAAAAATAATAATAATAATAATAAAATATACCAACATCCCCTCAAATCTACACCAATAACCACCATACATATATATGCTAAATTGCAAATAACCCCCTGAACTTCAATTCTTTGCAAGAAACCCCATAATTCTTTCATTAAGATGTACCTTGAACTAAACATTTTATAACAACGGCCCCCTAAGTGTCACTGAAAAAACACCACTAAAAGGTCTAAAAAATGAGTATCCATGTCGTAAGTGTTGTAGGATAAAAACTTGGCAACAACATCATAATTAAGGGGCTATTTGCAAAAGTACAAAATTCAGGGAATTTTTTTCAATTCACCCACATATACATACATACATCCATATATATAAATATATATATGTTTATATCCTACCAACCCTAAAACACCCAACATGGTGGTTATGATGATGGTGGTGCTCTCTATCAATCATACCCTGAACATTCCTAAACTCTGCCACGTGGCAAGGGATGGTGATGGTACCCTTGTGCTCAAACCCATACTCTTCCTCGGCCACCTTCAAAAGCTGCATGAACAGCGGGTGACGTAAGTATATCACAGGCACCACAAACCTTTGTTGTTCCTCACCTTGGCCTACCCTTATAGCCAAACACCCCTTAGGCACATCAATAACTTGATTATTTTTATTTTTCCCATGGTGGTGGTGAAATTGAAGGGGAATATGAGGCAAGTGTTTTTTCTCTCCACTACCCATTTTTTGAAAAAAAAAAATTGTTTATATTTTGGGAGTTAGAGGTGAATAAGGTGAATAAATGGCCAAGGGTTTTGAGTTAGGGCGTGTTTGGAGAGATAAAAGGATTTTGGAGTGTTTGTCATGGTTTTTGAACAAGATACATAGAAAGAAGAAGAGAGAATATGGGCTTACTAACAAGTTTTTGAGTGTTGAAGAGAGGTGTGTGTATATATAGACATGGGCCGCCTATATACGTATATACATATATTACATATATAATATATATGTATGTTTGTAAATTACACTTATAACCCCAAACTTTTCACTTCATAAAGTTTTAACCCTTAAGCTTGTTCTTAAAATTTGAGTCCCTAAGTTATGTTAGTTTTGCACTAGTGGTCCTTCAATCAAAGTTTTCGTTAACGTAATTAGTCTACGTAACTAGTATATCAGCGCATATTACTTTTTATAGTTGAGTTTAGTCCATTTATTTTTTATTTTTTGAGGTTTAGCCTTCAAAATAACTTATGTAACAAAAATATTTTGTTTCACTTTCTCATTGAAATAATGTAGTATTTAGATATAACCAGTCGTTTTTTAAAATATTAGACTTAAATTCTCGCACTTGCATCATTTCGCTTGTGCCTTATGCATATGAGGAATAAGCCTAATTATTGATATTCTAAGGGTATGTCCAAATCTAATATTATCTCCAAGGTGTAAATAAAAGAAAATCAAAAAATTTGATCATATATTTTATGACACTTTTTGTGTTACTAAAAGTCAATTTGGGAAGTTAAATGTTAATAAATTAAAATATTAAGGTTTAAAATCAATATCAAAGAAGTAATGGGGGAGAAAAAAATTTACCCATGTGTGTGTGTGGGTGTGGGTATATGGACGCTAGGGGTTTTATGGTCTATAAATTGAAGAGCCTTGATTACATCGAAACATGAGGGGTAAGATGGTAAATTTATGTGATGGTGAGGGTAGGACACGTGGATAGTGGAGTCTAGAAAGGGAGGACACTTGGTAGAAGGTGGGGGTCCAAGAATATCACAATGAGGTGTGACTTTGGTTTTGATGACCCAATGAGAGCTCAAGCACATGTCCTAATATATAGTATTATCACTTATTCGACTCTTTAATATATCATAGACTCTCCTTAAATTTAAAAAAGTGAAAAAAGATAATTTTAGATTTTGCAAATGAAGCAGTATCTCGATTATAAATTAATAGTGGTCATTTGGAAAAGTAATATTAAGTATATTATTTTTATCCTATTCTTTGTTACTTGATTTATGTGTCAAATACGTTTTGATTTACATTTGTAATGGCATGTATTAATTATAAACACTAACCAATGTGTATTTTACATAACAGTTGAGTAATGAAAAAAAAATATATAAAAGAGTATGCGTAGTATTACTCCATTTAAAAATAATGATTTTTAAAGATTTATTTAATTAATGGCCAAAATCAAAATTTCTTTACTATCATAAAATTTGATTCCTTGATTACGTTTAAAAAAAGAAAGTGACTATTAATTTGAAACGGGTCAAAAAGAAAAACAATACTATTAATTTAAAATGAATGGAGTAATGCATTGTAGAGATAATTTCTTATATGTTTCATAATTTAGGTTATCCCAACATTTACTATATAATGCTTAAAGTGAGAGAGGTTTAAAAGTGAACCAAAATAATGAATATTTTAATACATCTAATAAGATTTAAAAAAAATAACTCAATCAATTTTAATTCCTTGTTGTAATTGCTTCGCGCCAACGGCACCGAAAACACATATTTTTTAATATACACACACATGACCCCTACCTCACCTGTCCTAATCCGACCAACAAGACCCATAACCCGAAACCCCCATCTAGGTTTCATGTTTTATTACTTAAATTGGTAAAATAAAATACAATGTAGCCTTGGGGTTGGAGCAGTCAAGCCGGAGGTAAGAAGGTATGATGGGTTGTCGGCAACGGGTTAAGTTCTGGCTGAGATTGGTTCCGAGTATGTCGAGGTCGCGGGTTTGGGTTTAAAGCTCGAGTTTACATGGTATGATGGGTCGCTGGCGACGGGTAGAGGGTAGTTAGGGCTAGAAAGGGCGGAGGTGGGTGGTCGAAATGGGTTCAAATTTGGGTCACAGGTTCGAAGAAGGAGCTAGTCGAATTTACCAGGGGCTAAGGCACTGGATATGCCAGTCATTGGGCGGAGTTAGGCCTGTGTATGAGCAAGGATTAGGTTTGGGTAGAAGTCTGATGCCAGTCATTCAAGGGCGGATCCAGGGGTGGGTCCACCAGGGTTGTAGCCCACCCCTCCCAAATTGAAAAACAAAATCTGTTAGGGTTAAAAGTTGCTACTTGAATTTAAAATGTTATTGAAAAATGATCCTAAAATTTGTAAGGGTTAAAAATTGTTGAAAAATAAAAAATAATATAGATAAATAGATACATAAACTTTATAAATTTCTTCTCTTGGGAAATCTCCCTCAATCTCGGACATTGGCCACAACTTCAGTGCCATTGACAAAAATTTTCAGGTCCGTTACTAATTTTAGTGCACCCCTTCGAGAAATCCTAGCTCCGCCCTTGCAGTCATTGAACCTCTTTCTGTTTAAAGTATAGGCATACTCATGTATACTCGGATATGTAACTCCAGTTCTTGAACGAGTGAAGGTATATCTATATACGACATTAAGTAAGAAAGATGTAAAAGGAAAAAAAATCATTTTCATTTCTTTGCATGAAAGAAAAGTTTCGTGCAAACAACATTTTGCATAAATTTTAGATTGTTTGTAAATATTTATAATAAATAATAACTTCCTTGTATATACTTTATATGAAGTAATAACATAAGTGAAATATTTCCCATTTCTCGTTCATTTTTTTCACATATTTAAAATGGGAAGATTTCTATTAAATTATTTATACATTTATATTACATAAATAAAAAATATACCATGATCTCATTTGAAATAATTATATAAATATATAACCCTTCAGTTCAACAAATACAAAAAATAATGTAATTTTTTTTCTTTCCTTTACTTCACTTCTCACGAAAATCGACGTATCTTTATTGATAATCCTTGGCAACCCTATAGAATCCACACTCTTAAAATCTACATTTGTAACATCTCAAACAAGTTAGTGCAAAATTTATTCTATTAACCCATATAATCCCAAGAAGAAAGGTTGGTACTACTATATTTCAGATTATTTTCTTAATATTTTTGCAACGTAAGTTTTCTCGCAATAAAAACAGTATTAATGAAAGATGATTGTCTCTTGTAATTTTGTATTGTCACATTATACTCTGAAATTTTTTATTTTTTAAAATAGCATTAGGTCCACAATTCTACATTAAAGGACACTAAATTTAATATGCGTCTCTCACTATTAATAACATCCATATCATGTTTTTAATGAACAAAAATCAACCAACTGTTTGGTCCATGTATCCCGTACGGATCAAATGTGTACCTTCCAAAATAGGTCACAAATAAACAAATTATAAAAAATTCAATTAATTAATTAAATGAGAAACACAAGGACAAATATGTCCATTTCAGCCCCTCTTAAATTCCAGCCAAATGGACCCAGTTGCAGTTGAGCAGGATATTATGTTAGATTTCATTACTTGTACCATTAGGGTCATGGGCCCAATATAGATGATATTTAACAATTCAATTGTTGGTTTGGGGTTAATAATATAAAGTCATAAAATGTGTGGGTCCAATAATAATCAATGCAATCAGTAGTTAGTCACCACCTTTTTATTCCTAGATTTGGATTCAAAATCCTCTAGAGCCTTTTATTAATTTTCAAGTAAAGTTATGAATTATAAATTAATTATTATAAAATTAGTGGTCATAATGAAAAATTAAGGGCCCAACTTAGATAAATAAAAAAATATTTAATAATTTTTAGGGACATTGGTCAATAAACCTCTTAAAATTCTATTGATATATGATCACTAATCTTATTGTTATCTTAAATTTATAATTTTTTAATTAATTAATGACAAGTCCAATACATTTATACTTATTCATTTAGATACAATTATACTTATTAATGTAGATATAATTACAACTGTAACTCTTTCTACATAAACAAGTGTAATTATATCTATATTTATCAGAGTAACTGTCTCTACATCAATAATCATAACACACGTGGACTTATTGGAAAAATATTTTTAGCTTATCCTTATCGTTAATTTCTATAGAGTCTAAGAATTTATCGCAATGTTTTCTTAATTTTTATGTTAGTATTAATAAGAATCTTTATTAGTCCATTTTTACTGTGATTGCAATTCACGATAAATGCGTTGAATTTAAACTACGCCTCTAAAAGTGGATGGATATTTAAAAGATGTTCATCAAGGATTTTAAAGAACTAAAGTTGGTAAAATGTATTATTTATAACAAAAATGATTAGGAAAGGAGAATCCATGATGATGGGTTAAAAATATCCATCAAACTAAAATAAATGATTAATTATTCACGTTGACATTAAAATTCATAAAAGTTTTGATGTGACCATTTAAAGGAACAAACATTTAAGCATTTGCTTAAAACAAAATAATATAAGTATATAAGTATTGATGTGACAATTTGGAAGGAGCAAATAGTTAAGCATTTTATTAGAACAAAATAAAAATAAATATTGAAGGAAGAAAATAACATGACTTGTTTATATACGAATAATCGTGTGTTGATTGCATAAATGTATTTTTTTTTTAAGGATTATGATTATTATATAGTGTAGATGAAGAGCTTCAAACCTATCCGGAGAGGATGTATTGGTATTTCTAATTGTATTTGTTAATATTTGTAAAACATTTTATATCGTTAATTTTCCTAACCCTTTAGAGTTTAAATTACATTTATGTATACGTTTGTTTAATTGTATTTTAGTGGATGTCTTATTCTTTGCTGGCATAAGTTTATTTAATTTACATGTTTTTTTTATAATTATTGAATGTAATAACCCCCATTTTCTCACATAAAGGTTGGTCACACACGATATGTAGAAGATGGGTTTATCAACAATATATACCATTCTCAGCATTGAAGAAATAAGAAGTTGATTATATTCTTTACCAAAATTCATAGTTACTAAAAATATCTAAACAAAACCGATTTACTATATAAATACAAAACTGGATCATTATACAATGTCCATAATGCAAAGATAAGAACAAATCGATACAAATAAACTCTTGGGCTTATGCCCATACAAGTCTCAATATGAAATAAAATGGCCAAATGAATAAGTGTAACTTATACTAGAATTAATGGAACGGAATCCGCTACGTCCAACTCAACTGCAAGTCTGATCCATAGTCAGCTCTGATGTCCCTGTTTATAAGGAAACCTAGGGAGAAAAATATTTATAATTTTAGGTCAGAGCCCTAAAGTTGCAGGGATTCTACGCCAATAAATATGAAAAATGTAACTAACTCACACTTCATGTCTATCCATCAACGCTCTCACGTATCGAGTATCTCACCTCTCATCTAGAAAAAGTCTTACTCATAACCTCAAACAAATACCAATTATGAATGCCATTGTCTAATTTGACATGTAATGATAAAGCTATCTAGCTATGCGTTAACTAAAAGTGAGTGCTTACACCTAATACCCTAGTCCACGGATTTACTTCAGAATGCTACCCACTAAATTGCATATAAATTCCGTCCATATTTTTATATCGTATAATGTTCCTTAACCTTTGTTTATCTCGTCAGACTATATGATCTTTAATTCATACCAAATATATTGTACACCGTTAGATTATAAGTTTAATTCTCTTTAACTACCGTCTACATTCTTAGACTGCCTAAATATTATTCTCATTAATAATTTTCTACTAAATTAGAGCATTCAAACTTATTTTAGTTACCAATTATCCACATCGATATGTTAATCCGACTTTGTTATCATTAAGTATTGTATACATCTATTGAATATGAGAATGCACACCACTATTAATTCGACATATGTATTTATTGACTTTGTTATCATTATGTATTGTTATCATTAAGTATTGTCTACATAAGGCACACCACAATGTGTATATAGATGAATACATATGTCCACATATATATGTATGCCACACGAAGAAATCTATCTTCGGCGTCCTATTTGTGCTCTATTGATAATACTTGGAGGAGTCCCTCATCCTAACGCATGTAATAACAACACATAAGCAAGTGGGACAATACCTACGCAGTGCCCTAGCTCACGGCCCATATCTAGTGATGACACATGATCCCAGTATCTACACCTATCTCTCGTAAGTGGCCCTGCAGTATAGTACCTACAATATGACCTAACACTGCACCTAGTCCACCTGTACTGACATGTGCCCCAGTCTCGAACGTGCGCACCCTAACCGATAGGAGGGTCCGCGAACCTAGGTATGTCCACACAAAATAATATAATACATACTATCATCCAATATGTACAAGCAGTTACTCTATAAGTACTTTTACCCAAAGAATCTCCATCCATATAAATATAGCCTTCTCGGCTTAACTATCACATTTTAGTCAGCTATTACATAACCCATATTTAGTCATTATCCTACGACTATTCCCCAATTAGATATTTAGTCCCATCTAGCGCCTCCCAGACTTAATAATAAAATTTACTTCATCATACATTTCTCCATAAATATATATGTATAGTAATCCCCAAACTAACCTTCCCATAACAATTAATGATATCAGCAAGTTGCCCTCTTGGCTTAGAATTTAATCCTTCTAGATTATTAATAATTATTCACTTATTATTCCTTTACAATAAGATTTATATGTACATGTATAAGGAGCAAACTAATATGTATAGGTAGTTACACCGTAACTACTATCACAATCGATACCAACCATCATGACTTAGTCCACTAGGCTTATGATACATTTCTTCTTAATGTTTTTATGAGATAACAAATTTAGGGAGCTGACCGTCAATCATACTCTCAAGTATTAAATTTATCTCTAATAATGACCTCTTTTATTTAAGCTTAAATCTTCTTAATCATATTATTATCGTATCCTTTTGGGTCTTATCATCGTTGCCCCTAACGAAAGGTATTTACTCACTTAGGTTTGCCCTCAGTCTTATAACGCCCCATATTCTTTACTTTAATTTGGAAACTTATAACGAATTATTTTATTTAAGTACTTATAATCTAATATACTACGTATGGAAGGCTATTGATGTACCCATCCCGGTTAGACTGAGTATTTAAGTTCATAAAAATATCATTAATATCTTGGAATAAGTCTCTATCCCTTACTGGAACGAAAGTAGTCTTCCACACCCTTTTGTAGAAAAATTATAACTAACTAAAAAAAAATAAAAAAATATGAGATCAGTGCCCACGCGATCGTAATGAGAAGATCTCAAATTTCATGACCCGAATTGATTATCCACTATGCCAGTCGATTCGATTTTGGGCCAAAATCAAGACGGCCTAAAAGATGATGCCTCCAAAACTTCTATTAATGCCTAAACGAAGCTCCAAAACAGCACATAATCGATACCCTAACCCAAGAGAAGTATACGAACACATTTCAAATCTTTTTTACGTCATCGTAAGATTACAAGAATGTCAAATCCAATATTAAAACTTAAAGCGTTAAACCTTGCAGCAAAATTAATTAAATTTCAAGTTCATCAAATCTTAACATTTATACATACTAAAATTCCCACAAATTTTCTACATAGAAATGCCTCAACTTTTCATCATAAATCTTCAACAATCAAACCTAGATTTTAAAATTTTATTTTAAAAGAAATTTATCAATGATTGATCTAAATCAAACAACCGATTTCCATAATCAATCACGGGGATTCATGAATCTCGCACCCATATGAATATCACTAAAAAATCGAGATTATTCAAGAACCCTAACATGGTTGCAAAAAATCAGATTTTACCTCAAATTTAAGCATGTATTTAATATAAAAATTAAGTTAGAACAAAATGAATAAGTTTGGCAAGAGAATCCTTGCCTGAAAGTGTAGAGAAAACTCCTCATTTCTTCATCTTGGGTGGGTTCTTCCTTTTCTTCCAAAGTATGTAGCCTCCAAATGTGGTGTGGGGTGGTTATGGAACCCTAAGACTGATCTAATTTCTCTTAAATATCTATTTAATTATGTTAAATTCGGAGTTCCCCAATGGTCCAGAACTAAGGCCCCTAAAAATGTTTCTATTCATACCCGATTTGACTCGAAACTCTACTTGAGGTCCTACCTAATCCATAGGTCCATTTTTAAACACTTAAATGCAAATTTAAGTCATCTAATCACATTTAAAATTCTATAAACACTTTATCCATTTATTTGTATGCTCCATCATTATCAAGTACATATATCCGTAATACGACTTAATTAAATCAACGAGTCATCAATACTTCATTATTCGAAATATACCGACATACCATAAAATCATAACACTTGTATCACATTTACGAAATATTATTTTTAAAATATATACTCTAGTGAAATTGAACATACTCGTTTAATTATTATGCCAAATTAAAGTTCAATACAATTATTTCATCTGGATAATAATTCCCCCAATTTTAATTAAATCAATAAAACTTCAATTTAATACTAAAAAATGTGGGGTATTACATTCTCCCCTCCTACTAATGGAATTCTGTCCTTGGGATTCACCGAAATGTAATGCCATAATGTAAACCATACAAATGTCATGAGTTCATACTAATATAGTTTTCACTCGTATCCCACGAGACTAAAAGAGAATGCTCACATACGCCTATAATAGTGTACCATCACCAGGAACACCACACATCACATATCACAAGCACATATACACAACTATCAAACATGAATGGCACACCCACATCCATAAACCAACTATTCATACCATGTATAAGTATAAGGTATAAGTATATTTGAATACTCAACTAACCATACTCATACTCTTCGCTACTCGATGCGTACCTTCATTACATGCGTTCCACTTTTAAAACATAATATCTCGAAGACAAAGGTCCCTTAATTCCTGACACTTTCAAAATTTCGTGCATCGAACGTTTTATAAGAGATATCCAAATAAGGAACCCTCCCAATACACTACTACATAGATTCATCGATCACTGAGGTCCATTTGGCCTAAAACCAAACATAAACCAATAAGCTAACCATATAATTACAAAATTTTCCAATTTACAAACAAACCACTTATCCTTCATAAGTGTCATACCAAACTCCTTTAGAGTCAACCCACCCTACCATGCCCAACACTTCAATAAACACGACCTAAGTAGGACATTCTCTATCCATATTTAATCTATAGAGCACTTTGTCATTTCTAAGTCTCTAAAGGCATGCTCATTCTAATCAGGTCTACTATCACCATTTTAATGACAATGTCACTATATAAACATTAAACGTGATCATGTATAATCTCAATAACCGAAGCTATCACTAGCCTAACTTGTACTTTGTTGCCTATACTTTTAAAGGAAATACTTTTTGAAATCATACTATTACGTTATCTCGCAAATGCTTTCCCCACATAAAAGTCCCTTGCTCCAACCTGAGCGTAACCTAATTTACCCCATAAATTTTGATTTTATTCACACGCAATACCTCCTTAAGTTATCAAAATTTCTAAATTACGCCCATATATTGCTTCCTTAAGCATACCCAAATTTCGAAATGTCCTTGCACTACCTAAGTTCCTATTGAAATTCATCGTATCAAAACTAGACTCAACCATATTTGTTACTCCCAACAACCCTCATGACTACGATGAATACCAATTTCTAACCAATCTTGCCTTTTAAATATAACCATAACTCATAAAAGTCCTTATAAAATCGATGTATCCTTCCAAGTAACTACTAATTCATTTTCAGGAAATATATCACACTTCGACGTAGCTAACAAATAGGCCCAAAATAAACATAAGTCTTCCAATGTACATTTCTATACATCTACACACCAAAGTAACAATTCCCTTTCTCACCCACGGTGAACCAATGTAAAGCACTATCCCAAATACGATGTCCATCTCCTCTAATGCACTTACAAATCCCAAGTGAACACTAAGTTCCAATATCAAACAAAACATATCCTATATACTCCAAAGTAGGGAAAAACACATCCTTTACCACCAATACCACCACTACTCTCTTTCTCCATAAGTAAATTCATATGTAGCCCGATGCACATCTTACTGTGAGTCCTAGCCTTACCGTCCCTATATGTTCCTATCATCAAAACTCTTATATCCTTTACATAGACACTTCATTTGGATCCCCTTAAACTATCGGGTCCTTTAATAATTGCTACCACCTATATTGCCATGCTGGTATGTCATTAAAAAAGTTAAATCTCTTTGCCGCCTTATTCTTCATTTTTGAGTTTAAAATGGTAGTAGAGGTCCATCACCACGATATATGGGACTTATTAACACTTTATACCATTCTCAGCACTGAAGAAAATAGAACTTTCTTATATTCTTTACCAAAATTCACATTTAATAAAATTATCTGAACAAAACTGATTTAATACATTAATACAAAACATAATCATCATACAAAGCTAAGAACAAATCTATATAACTAAACTCTTGGTCTTATTCCTATACAAGTCTCGATATGAAATAAAATGACCAAATGAATAATTACAACTTATATTAGAATCAATGGAACATAATCCA
Source organism: Sambucus nigra (assembly GCA_949130495.1). Classification (NCBI taxonomy): domain Eukaryota; kingdom Viridiplantae; phylum Streptophyta; class Magnoliopsida; order Dipsacales; family Adoxaceae; genus Sambucus; species Sambucus nigra. The sequence goes on from OX422221.1 coordinate 44,452,760, forward strand.
CTTCGTCCAATGCAACTGCAAGTCTAATACATCGTTAGTCTTACTGTCCCTGTTTATGAGGAAACCTAGGGGGGGAAATTCATAATTTTGGATAAGATCCCTAAAGTTGCAAGGATTATTCACCAATAAATATGCAAAATGTAACTAACTCATACTTCACGTCTCTCCATCGACGTTCTCACGTATCAAGTATCTCACCTCTCATCTAGAAGTAGTCCTACTGGTAACCTCAAACAAATACCAATTATGAATTCCATTACCTAATCTGACATGTAACGATAAAGCCATCTAGCTATGCGTCAACTAAAAGTGAGTGTTTACACCTAACATCCCAGTCCCCGGATTAACTTCAGAATGTTGCCCACTAAATTCCATATAAATTCAGTGCATATTTTTACGTCATATAATGTTCCTTAACCTTAGTTTGTCTCGTCAAACTATTTGATTTTTAATTCAAATAAATTTTCGTCTACACCGTTAGACTATAAGTTTCATTATTTTTAATTACTGTCTACATTCTTAAACTGCCTAATTATTATTCTCATTAATTATTGTCTACCGCATTAGACCATAAAACTTATTTTCGTTAGTAATTATACACATCGCTATGTTAATCAGACTTTGTTATCATTAAGTGCTGTCTATTTCTACAGACTATGAGAATGCATTCTCATATAAGTCACACCACAATGTGAATATAGATAAATACATATGTTCGCATTTATATATATATATATATATATATATATATATATATATATATATATATATATATATATGTATATGTATATATATATGTATATGTATATATATGTACTACACACGAGGAAATCTATCTTCGGCATCCTATTCGTGCTCTATCGGTAATACTCGGAGGAGTCCTTCATCCCAACGCAGGTAACAACAACACACAAGCAAGTGGGGAGGTACTTACGCAGTAAACCAGTTCATGACCCATATACACTGATGATAAAAGGATTGCAGCATCTACACCTATCTCTCATAAGTGGCCCTGCTATGTAGTACCTACAATATTACCTAACACTACGACTAGCCCACCCGTGCTTCGGTCTCGAACGTGCACAACCTAGCCGATAGGACAGTTCGTAAACCCAGGTATGTCCACACAAAATAATATAAGGTTTATATGTACATGTATAAGGTGTCAACTAATATGTTAAGGCAGTTACACCGTAACTATTATCACAACCGATACTAATCATCATGACTTAGCCCACTAGTCTTGGGATACATTTCTCTTTAGTGTTTTTATATGATAAAAAATTTAGGGAGCTAACCATCAATCATACTCTCAAGTATTAAACTTATCTCTAATAATTACCTCTTTTATTTAAGCTTAAATCATCTCATTGAGGTAAGGCAAATTTGTAGTTGATCCTTGGATACGAGTTTTGGGTGTTTAGTTTTTAAAATATTTTGAGATATTTTTCGTAAAATGTGTTTTATCGAAAAAATATTATTTTTCTTTCAATTGTACGAATGAGTTGTATGTGGTCATTCAAAAGAGTTTCTAAAAATCGTTCCAACGAGTGTTAAAATGAGAAATATTTTTTCATTCAAACGAAAAGTTTCAGTTAACAAAAAAATTTCGTTCAAAACTCGTTCGAAGTCTGTTCAAATGAGTTATATGGGTTCATTCAAGTGAGATTCACTTTTGTTCAAATGAGAATGTAGACGATGTTCGAATGACTCTATTTGTTTCGTTTCTAACGAGTTTTCTCAAAAAATATACCACCTCAAAATTTGTAATTTCTATAAATACTTACGGATGGCGTCGATTTTCATTAAGGTTTTTTACAAAATTTAATTTTAGAGTCAAATCTAAAGCCTCATAAACCCTAGTTTACACCAATCGTTTTGAGATTCAAGTTTCACATGCATATGTTGGTTGTGATCTCTATGGAAAACACCAAGTTATTTGCTTTTCATATTGAGAGTGTTTCGAAGCGATGGACATTGTGTTTGTGTTGTGAAATGGCCGGAATGGTCACGAGACAAGTATGATCGGTGGGATATCAAGATGTGGGAAGTGCCCGCGTTATGTGGATATTAGAAAGCGTCCAATAGTGGCCGCGAAGAACGTAACAAGGGATGACTAAGCTCATCAAGTATTGAAGGCATTAAGTCATTCCGGAAGTCTATGTTGTCCTTATATGTAGACTTATATCGTAGTAAACTTGTGTGGTTGGGTCGTCTTTTCTAATTGTCTTTTTTCCTCGTAAATCACCGTGTTGTGGGTTGTTTTATTCTTGATTATATCACCTAGATGCAAGTTTATGCAAAGACTAAAATTGATAAATTATTTGGACAACACTGTGGTTTAATTGGTCCAAAGATAAAATTGAAAAATTAAAAATTAATATGTGTTTGACTATCCATATAAACTTTATAGCTTTTTTCAAATTGGAATCATAGTAGGTTACACTAGTTTATTGTGTTTGATCCCTATTTTTGGGCACGTTTAGGGTTTAGATGAATTTCAGCTGAGGAGGGAGTTTTATTACCCTAACTCCATTGTTTGATGGGACAACTATCCCTATTGGAAGAGGCGGTTGCGATATTTCTTAAAATTGATTGATGAGAACGTTTGGAACTCAGTTGAGTAAGGGTGGGATCCTTCCACTGAAGTTAGCGTCCAAAAACATTCAACTCTTGGAAACCATTTGAAAATAATTTCTCGACTTTTAATTCCAAGTTCATAAACACTATATTATGTGTTGTCATTATAGAAGAATTTAGGCGTATCATGACTTGTGAGAGTATAAAAGATATTTTTTATATTTTGAGATCCACACTGTTAGGGTTTCTAAATTGTAATATTTGACGACTAAATTTGAGATGATTAAGGTGTTAGAGAATGAGTTTTTTTATGAGTTCCATGCCAAGCTGTTGGATATTGATAATTCCTCATTTAACTTAGAAGAACTTAATCCCCGAGCCTAGAGGTGGTGCGTAAAATCACTACACTAATAATTCAAATCTGACACGCATACACACACAGAGTCTGGAACTATTTTTAATCGTGTCAAAATTTGGAATGTTTTTTTATCCAATTCGGCATGGTTGGAAATGGTGCCAAAATTAGGCACGATTTTAACCGTGTGAAATCGTGGCATGGTTCATTAAACCAACCTAATTTCAAGTTCACAATCGTTAACATACCCAATAACATTAAATTAACTTTTTATCTCTATCTCTATCTCACGGATACCATCCAAGACATCCCACGACCCTCCTACCACCATCCTCAGACGTTCTCCTACAACCTAGCACCCACGACCCTCCTGCTGGAAAGAACAAAGATGTACTATAGGTCCTCTTTCTCCCCAACTCTTTTTCTCAAATATGGTTGTTTAATATATGTTTGTATATGCCGATCTGCCTTAGTTTCAACCCAATTTTTTATAACGTTGTATTATATATAACTTAAGGCCACTAGTGTTGTGATTTTGCATATCCTTGAACTATTTAACTGAAGCCCCTTAGTGTTTATACTACTTGTAATGTGAACTTGAGCGAAGATATTACCAGAAATCCAGCTAGATTGCACATTTACTATATACTTATTGATATGCCTAATATTACCTCGCCTAGGATCATAGGGCTTAGCTAAGCCGACCCTCCCCAGTTAGCCCGAGAAATGGGAAGTAGCCACTCTGTCGAAAGGACCTGACCTGCCCTTGGATGACTCGGCCTTGGCCTTCAACATGACAAGTGTCATTACATTAGTGGACTCTGGCTTGATAACTTGACCATGGCCTCATCTTGAGTCTACTCGGACTCATAACTCTCATATTGCACCTCGACCTCAGCTCGAAATACAAGATTTGCCTGTACAACCCCAGTGGTCTCACTACAAGTGTATCCTTGGTCTCGTCCCCTTACCCAAGAGATGTCGGCTGATCCAAATGACACCATCATCTATAAAATCCTATCAGGGGGTTGACTCGACGTCTCAACCTCGGCCTAGGCGATAGGACCAATAGTGACAGTTGGCAGAGCGCGAGGATTGGGAGATGCGTGGAAAAAGTGTGCGTGGGTTGCAGATCCCACACGTACGAAATCATTATAGCAACAACTACCCACACGTGAGGGAATATTTCATCATCATGATATGCATGTGGCAGGATAAATGGCATAACCTCATTAGCTAGGAACATTTCATGCCTGTTTGGGGGTACAATAAACCCCCAAGCCCTATATATACACACTTAATCTTCTCCAGGGGGAGGAATCACTTAATTTAAAATCTAGCTAAAACTCTGCTCATTTATATACATGAGAGAGAGAGAGAGAGAGAGAGAGAGTGTGAGTGAGATAGAGAAAGCTTATGTTGTAACCTGGCTATTAGAGCCATATTTACTAGTGGATTTCACTCACACACATACAGTGGATGTAGGCTCCCACCAAACCACTTAAATCATTGTGTTCATCCTCTTCACCTCATCTCCTTCTTTGTTGAGTTACTGTGTAATTATTGCCATTGTTGTATACCTGTTTGAGCTTCATACATTTGTGACCTAGTGATATCATTTCTGGTATCATCACTTATGGTGAGATTATTAGATGTGTACAACATGTCTAGTTACCTAAAAATTGAAGTTTATCATAATTTGTGCATCTAGCTCTCTCTGCTTTTTATTGCATTATTGACTCGAAGAGATTTGAGGTGCCCATATTGTACATATTATTTTAGATAGTCCACCATTTTATTCTAGTTAATCAATTAATTATATAAAAAACGCGCATATTTTCCTTTGTATTTATGTCTTTTAAGTCTTTATTTGGGAATTAATATGATAGTTATACAAACCAGGTTGCTGATATCGAAAATCATGTAAGAAAACTTCTTGTGTATTTTATTTTCTTATATTTGCTTTCTTTTTTGATATTTACGTGTAACATCAAAAGTTATAATTGCTCATTTTATTTTTATATGGCTAATTCCATTACACACCACTTCACTTTCATGATCGTTCTCGAGTATTCGAATAGAAGAATTATCGATGACATTTGCAAGATTCAAGATCATTCGTTATAAATTTACTAGAGAAGTGTCATGAGGTGGTTTGGTAAAGCTTATAATATTGAGGGATCAATTTTTTAATTGAGTTTATTTTTCGAAGTTTTAAAAATTTTATAATATGATTTTTAAAAGAATTTTGAAAAACTCATTGGCTCATTAGAATGAACTGATGTGTCGTTCAAAGGAGATTTAACTGGTCATTAGAATAAGGTTCCCACGTTCGAACGAGATATAAAGCATCATCTTTTTTGTCATCTCTAGAATGTCGATCGAAGTTTCATTGAAAATCGTTCAAATGAAATCAGGTACGTCATTTGAATAAGGTGGTAGTTCGTTCGAACAAGTATGTATATTTTTGTTTTTTTAAGAAAATATTTTCTAATCTTTAATCCCTATCAGCTCATCTCGTCCCTGTATCCCATCCTCAAAGAGAAATTGTCTGACTTCCTAGAAGCTATGAAAAATGTATTTTCTTATAGTCACAAAGACATGTCTGGGATTCATCCAGCCATCATAAGTCACGAACTCCGCATAATCAAATAAAATAATCTGGTGAAGCAAAATAAGAGGTATTCTCGGAGGAGAAAAACATGGCAATCCAAGAAGAAGTGTTAAAGTTGAAGAAAGTCGACTTCATTGAAGACGTAATGTATCCAAACTGGCTAGTAAACATGGTGATAGAACCGAAGAAGAATGACAAATGGAGGATGTGTGTTACTTTATAGATATAAATAAACATATCCCAAGGATTATTATCTTTTCTCTCTAATAGATTAATTGGTGGATGCAACGACTGGGAATAAGCTACTGAGCTTCATAAATGCATATAACCAAATTAAGTTGAACCCAAAAGATAAAGAGAATACATCCTTCATCACCAGCCGAGGTACATTTTGTTATAATGTTATACCCCTCGGAATAAAAAATATAGGTGCCACTTAACAAGGTATTTGAAAACAAGATGGGAAAGAATATGGAGGTTAATATGGAGACAAGTTGACCAAGAGTGTAAAAGCATATGACCACATCAAAGACCCCCGCTAAACCTTCAACGACCTGGAGAAATATCAAATAAAGCTAAATCTCGCCTATTTCATATTCAGAGTGAGGGCTGGAAAATTTTTGGGCTTTGTGGTTAATCAAAAGGGCATAAAATCCCACCCTGACAAGAACAAGGTGTTGATCAATATGAAGCCTCCCAAAAATAAAAAGTAAATACAATACCTAACAGGACGACTGGAAGTTTGTAACATGTTTGTATCTAGAGCCACATATAAGTGCCTCATATTCTTCAAAGTGATTAAAAACTTTTTCGAGTGGATGAAAGAACGCCAAGATGCTTTTTTAAAACTAAAAAGATACCTAGGAATGACCTCATTGCCGTCAAGGCCGATCCTAGGGAAACACCTATACTTGTATTTGGAAATATCGGAGTCAATGGTAAGCTTATCTCAAATCAGAAGCAAATAAGTGATCCAAAATTCGGTATACTACATGAACAAAAAATTTATTAGTGAAGAGATAAGATATTCTATAATGGAGAAATTGGCTCTAGCTTTGATAGTGGCATCCAAGAAGAGGAAACAATACTTCCAAACCCACTCTATAGTGGTATATACCTATCTCCCACTTCGAAAAACCATCCATAAACTTGAAAAATATGGTAGGTTGATGGCATGGGCATTAGACTTAGGAGAATATGAAATTACGTATGAGCCAAGAACTGCAATCAAAGGTCAAAACATAGAAAATTTCATTGCAGTATTCATATACAAGGAGAAAAGACTAGTTAAAACAACAATTATTATTCTAGTTGAGCAGATCCAATGAACGTCTGAGTAATCTATTGTAGTGTCAGTCGAGAAAATACAGAACCCAACAGAGTCCAAATAAAAAAACAAGCCTAGCTGCAACGGGAAGTTTAATTCAAAACAGTTTAAAGAAGATTCTCTAGTATAAGGAGACTTTTAACATGAGCTGCCAGTATGGAAGATATTTGTGGATGGATCATCATGTGCAAGCAATAATGGAGTTGATTTGATAGTAAACACACCTGATGGAGCTGACATAGAATATGTTACACTTTTCAAATTCGAAACATCCAATAATGAAGTAGAATAAAAGGCTTTATTACTGTATTGGAGTTGGTTGTATCACTTGGACTCGAGCTGATAATGGCTCACGGTGATTCACAGCTAATGGTAAACCAGGTACTGGGAGAGTATGATGTAAGAGAGGGAAATATCTTAAAATATCTTGCGAGGGTGAAATTACTACTTCCAAAGCTAAAATCACTCCAAATTATCAAAATCCCCAAAACTGAAAACAACAAAGCAGATGCGTTATCTTATTCGGCATCAGTCACCAGGGCCGATCTAAGGAGAACCGTGCCTATAGAAATCTTATTGCAAAGGAGCATTGATGTTGAAGCATTAAATTTTCTATATTTAACCATGAGCCCATCCTGGATTGACCCAATGATTAAATACTTGGAAGAAGGCATTCTTCTAAATGATTAAAATGAAACGCGAAGGCTTTATTAAAGGGCTGTTAAATTCATCGTGGATAAGAGAATGTTATACAAAATAGGTTTTATAGTCTCAATGATGAGACATGTAAACCTATGGAGGCAGGAGGCCTGGTAAAAAAAATACATGAAGGATCATGAGGTGCCTACGCAACAGGTCGAACACTGGTAAAGAGAATAGCCATGTAAGGATATTATTAGCCAATAATAAGGAAAGACTGTAGAGAATACACATAGAAGTGAGACAAATACTAGAGATTCAGACTGATACACAAAAGACCAGCAACCGAGCTAGTTTCAATCACATCATCTTGGACTTTTTCCAATCAGGTGTATGGGTCTGTTCGGCCCATTGTCAAGGACAAAAGGAAGGTTTAGGTATCTAGTGGTAGCGGTATATTACTTTATAAAAGGGGTGGATGTTTAACTATCATTGAGATTATTTTTGTCAATTTATAAAATACCGCAAGTGCACAAGCTATTATAGAATAGCGAGTGTAAGTACGGGTTGAATCCACAGAGATTTGTTAATTTTTTCCTTCAAAATAATTGTGACTGTCCAACTAGGCTAAATGGGATAGAGAATGATTATGAACTACACTAAATAAAAGCAACTACGATAAATGAGGGTAACATAAGATATTTGTAAACAATTAAGAAATAATTAGGATTCGAGGTCCATTTACAACATAACTAATATTGCACACTAATTTAAAGTTGGCATTCCCTTTTTATAACTCAAACTAAACCGACTCTCACCGAGTTTAATTCGAAAAATATGATGGTTATGATCAAAATATTATTAACGTCTCTAATAGACGGCTAAAATCCCTATCCCTTAGAAAATATAAGTTTTAAAGTTCGCAAATGTATTTAAGCATGGACTACCAAAACAATCAAAGTGCAAGCATAATCCATCAACAATTACTACTTTTAAATATCAAAACTTGATTTGACAAAACAACTTTAAAGGTTTTAAAGCACACTCTTGTGCCGTTTTAAAATGAATACCGAATCTTTGATAACAATTAAAATAAGTAGGGAATAAACAACAATCAAATTAATGTGACAATATTAGCTAACTATGATAAACTTCACCTTAATCCTAATAGAATAATCCAGCTATCATAATGAAAGAGAAATTACAAGAATGAGTACATATTTTCATTAATAAATCAAACTTACAAATAGTTCTCTCAAAACAATCTTTAATCCTCTAAAAAATGATAAAGACTTGGCCCTTAAATTGAATACAATCCCTTAAAAGTTACTCTCTCTAAAATTCTCTATAAAATAATGAGTCAAATGGTCTTATTAATAGGCTTATGAATGAAGTGTTGGAGTTGGAGTGAAACTCTCTTTGATTGGTTGTATTTGAGATGATAATTATCCCATGGAGTCTTGAGAAGAGTTGAAGATAATTGAGAAGTCTTTTTTTTTTAAATAATTATCCCCAATTTTGGTACTATTCATGTCACTATTCACAACACTGTCTTTAATCGCATTTTTTACCTTAAAAAATTTAAAATCTTATTTTTGTCCGAACTTCAAAGTTGTGAATCTTGCCAAGACCTTTTCGAAAAGCTATGGCATGGCCTCAACGGACACTCAAGCGATTTTATAAAAAATATTTAGTACAACTGTGTCAACCGTGTCGCGTCGTGTCACGACATATCCTGACATTTTTTTGCACATCGACTCCTTTACTGTCCAAATTTATGGGGTAATTATAAAAATATGAAATTAAAATAATTAATTCAAATTCAGGGTCACAAATATTTAAAAATTACAGAATTACCCCTCTTTGCATTTTAGCCCCCAAAGTTCATACATTGCTCGTTTTAATCCGGAATTCAACCAAATTTCAGAGAAAATTTATTTTGCCTAGATAAATATTTAAAAATTAGTTTCAGGCCCATAAAGTTGGAAAAGTTGTAATTTCACCCCCTAGAATACTAAAATTGCATTTTTAACTCAAATTTTATTCAAACTTGCATTTTTCTTTTATTTTACGAACATGACTCTAAAAGCTCATTATTTATAATACAATGGGTCTAACAAAGTCTAAATTTGGGCATAATTGATACAAAATAATGCACTCATCAGATTACTTGTGCAAAAGTCTCCCAATTTATATGGAAAAATGTTATAAGTGGGTATGGGATCTTTCACCCCTTCATTGCTGACCACGACACCCAGTTCAATAATGATGAGTTTTAAGAGTATTGCGAAAAGGATAAAATCAAAAAATTGCATTCATCACCAGCTCATCCACAATAAAACGGGAAGAAGAAGTTCACGAACCAAAATATTCTAAATAGGATGAAGAAAAGGGTAGAGTCAGCTAAAGGAAATTGGATAAATGAACCATGAAGTCTGTTGTTGGCCTATAGGAAAATACCACAAACAGCAACAAAAGAGACACCTTACATGTTGGCCTTTGACAGTGAAGACACAATCCTAGTTGAGGTTTCCTCCTAAATCACAGGGTCCTCAACTTCGATTCACCTAAAAGTTATTTTATAAGAAGATTGGATCTAAACCTGATAATAAAGTTAGGGAAGTATGAGCACTCAGGGTAGTAATCTATCAATAATTCACAATAAAATTCCACAATAAAATAGTCAATTTTATCACTCTCAAAGAAGGGGACTACGTCTTGAAGAAGGTTACCCATAAATCTAATAATTTGGAGGTAAGATGGCATAGTCTGTACTGTGTGGTTGAAGTCGTACGACCTGACACTTATTGGATTGAAACTATAGAAGGGGAGCTGTTAAAAAATCCTTGGAATTTTGATCACCTCAAGAGTTAATAATATTAAGAAATCTTTTAGTTATTGAAGAAGAAGAAGGCGTTTGGAGGTTACAAAACTTGTACGAGCGCAAGTCAATATATAAAGATACCTGATACCCTTATTTAAGTTTTTTTAATTACCAAATTATTAATATCATTTATTCAAAACTCGTTCAAAGAGATGGTCCAAAGGCTTCAACCGAAGACATCACATGGTATTTAATAAAAAATCAAGTTTTTGATTGCTAAAATATTATAGATCAGGCCGACTAAAGCTGACATAATTGATCAATGCACATCTTTGATTGCACAAAAAGTTTGGAAGAAGGTATGGGGATAAGTTTCAACTACATGCCTTTCCTAATTGACCAAAAGAACGTATATGACTACACCAAAAAATTATTGACTAGGTTTCCCTAAACCCAATTGATAAATGCACTTCTTTGACAACACAAAACATTTGTAAGACGTTGTGGCCACAAGATTAGACCACATACCTTTCTTAATTTGATAATGCATGTCTTTGACTGCACCAAAAATTATAGACCAGGTCAGTCAAATCCAACCCAATTAATCAATGCACATCTTTTACTACAAAAAATATTTGGAAGAGGATGTGGCAACAAGATCCAACCACATACCATTCCTAATTCGATAACGGACGTCCTTGACAACACCAAAAATTATAGATCAAGTAGTCCAAAGCTAACCTAATTGATCAATGCAAGTCTTTGACTACCCAAAATATTTGGAAGAGGGTGTGGAGACAAGATCGAACCACATACCTTTCCTAATTGGACAAATAAAATAGTAACTAGTAAGCCATGGCTAAGAAATATTGTCATGATCCAAAATTGGTCTTGGATTAAAATGAATAATTGCTAGATCCAATCATGTAAATCCATGAACAAAGAGTATATGAAAAAGAAAATATAGCATGAAGTGAACAATATAAATTACTATCATTAATACTAATTCCTAAATTTTTAATAGAGTTTTCTTCATTCACAGGATTAAGATACTAATAATGTTTTTAAAAAACTACATTGTTGATACCGAAATTATTCTGCTGACATGGACCAATCATATGAAGACACGTGGCTATCTACATGGCAACAACAAACACTTCTGAGGAACCCAATCGCTCCAAGGAACAAGACTACAACGAGGAAGACTAGTTTCCCGAGGAACTCTCAAGCTCCGAGGAACAATGCCTCTCCGAGGAACTCTTGAATACCGAGAAGCTTAGGCGGTCCGAGCAACTCATGGCGGTCCGAGCTGCACCTCAAAGCAGGATACCAACAGTTTAACTGCACATTAAATGCTTATCATTTGGACGCACACGCAAAGAGGGCATTAAATGTATTACCCTTTCATATGTGTATCATTTAATGTATTACCCTTTCACATTACAGCCTCAGGGCTATAAATACATTATACAATCCTCATTGTAGAGGGACCCCCAGACGGGAATTTCTTGAGATAACTTGTAATAGAGAATTCCCATACAAACAACAATACCAAAACAGTGGACGTAGGCCATTCTTATAAGGCTGAACCACTTTAAAATTCTTTGTCTCATTTATTTATCTGTGATTGAATTATTAGAGTGATCTAATTTTTTACATCAACATACATAAAGACAAAAATCAGTAGGTTAAGCAATAATGTCTTTTGAAGTCAACTGTGGATTACAAACAACAAGAGTTTCCTCTTCAATAACATTTTTCTTCCCGATGACCTAGACCTCATCATCTGAAGTTAATCCTACTTCGGCTCTATTGAAACCTCATCTGTCTCATCCAAGGCCTTTATCTTATCATCATCCCCCTCCGAGCCATGACGACTTCAATAATATCAGGAAAATGTTTAGCTACCGTCTTTTTTAGTTCATTATAGTCCTTAATGAAGGTAATTGTGGTATCAATCTATTCTTCGGGATCCTCTAAGGATTTTACATCTTGTTCTTGGACCATATAAGCAATAAATAAAGCCTCAAAAAGTTGAACTTTCAAAGCATCAATCTAGTCTTTGGAAACTTTAAGATCTTGTTAGAGGATCATGGTCTCTTCTTCATCCTTGCTATGCTCTTCCACTTTACTCACCATTTGGTCATCACGTTTTTTAATGCTTTCAATGAGCCTTAGATAGACCGGCCTTAAGAGATTTAATTTTTTCTTCAAGACCATATTTATGTCTCCTAAGTTTGTTATAAGAATTAAAGGAAAACTCAGCTTTCTCCCTCAAAATGGGGGTGGCCATGTTACCCTGTGAAATGAGAAAGGGAATAAATTAGATATAGGAAAAGAGGTCGAATGGGAGAAGAATAATGAAAGATGAGCCCATTCAACTTATTGCAAACACCTTGTGGTAAAAAAATTCCAACGGTTGTCCACATTGGGAGTTCTCAGAAACTGAAAATCAAAGTTGTATCCCATATACCCCAGAACTTCAGGAGTATTAGCAACATTCAAAAGGATGGAATTCTAATCTTCTAGGAGTTTTTCCTTGGTCATTAGAGGGTCAATATCATATGTATTAACCTAGCTATAAGGAGGTGAATAATTCCCTCCCTTAAACCACCGTTGAGCGGGTCGACCATTGATGGAAATTCTCTCTTTGGCATTATGTTTGGGTAGTTTTAGATCATTTACTCTCCTTCCTTACTGCATGTGTACATATGCTTCCACTTGTATGTCCTATTTAATCCTTTGCTTATTTTTTTTCTATTCACCTCATATTTATCTATACCATGATCTCTTCTCATGCATATATCACTCTTCACTTGATTATACATGCTTCCTTCAGACACATGTATATATTCTCCATTCTCACTCACACTTGTATATGGTTTCACCTCTACTTACATGTGACACACACCACTTGTAGGTTATCCATGCATAGCTTCACTGGAACACACTCGAACTTTTCTCACTTGTATATATCTTCATGCTCACTTACACATCTCACACACCTCTTATAGTTGATCCATGCTTAGGCTCACTTACACACACCTTATTCACTTGTATATATTCACATGCCCCATACTAGCTTTACTTTTCATAATATTTGTATTTTTTCCCTCATAGTGGTAGTACTCCCCTTGCTTAGCATGCAAATAAAAAATCAATCCATAAGATATTAATCAAGACTCATTTTTTTTTCACACTACATCATTAGAGCATGGCAATATTGACAAAAATTATGTCTCTTATTGGGGGATCACTTTATGATAGGTTCTAGATTCACTTGTTCGGGGGGGACGGGCAATTAACCTAAGCGATATTATTGTTACCTTTTATTGGTTTCGTACCTTCGGCGTATATCGAACGGTTCCCCTCGCATCATACCACTGGATCGAGCTCAAGATCAGAGGTATATAGTAGGAAACTCGTTCACGTACATAGAGTACATCAAATTCTCTCTCACATGTACCGTCCACATGAGTTAGATCATGAGGTAATCATCATACACTCAGGTATATTAAATATCTTGTCCATACGTATTAATGGTTGATTGCCCTTATAGGTAAGAGGTATATCATGGAAGTTATGCCAAAGGGAGGAACCCTTCCACTAACCCACCAAGTGAAAAAACCTCATATAGGCATAAAACCTTAGGTCACTCATAATTAATTTTTCGAATATCATGCACAACTTTGTCAAAATTTTAAGTCACCACACCGCTTGAATTTTCATGTTAGTTTGCCCATTTTAAAATAAGACATTGTCCGTGAGCTAGGAAATAAGTTAAACTGCGTATTATATTTTTAACCTTATCTTTTCCCAAGCTCAGGTCCTATCGACATTTTTTTTCTCTAGTATTTAGGCAAATATAATACAATTGAAAACCTAATAAAAATGCTCATCTTAAGATTTCTACTTTTTCCCTCCGTTTCAAAAAATAAAAAATACCAAAAGCATGTTCTCCTTTTTTCAAAATACCAAAAATACTCCATTTTTTTTCCAAAAATAAACCCAAATCATTTTCCCCCTTGGGTCGATCGCATACCCGACTTTATCCTGGCTCCCTATTGGCTTCATTCGTTTATCAAGCCAGCTCAAAGCCCCACTTCTTCCTTTGCTACTTCAATGAAATTTGGGATTTAACGTCACAAGCTATCAATGGAGAATGTCGATCGAGCATTGAATGTTCAGTCAAGTATGATGTCCATCCTAGCCCAACTCAGTGACAAGATGGATAACCTTCAACTAGTTATCCATAAGATTCAGCGACATCGAGCCCAGACTCCTGAAGATTATGAACCTGAGATCCTTTTTCCTCTTGTTATAGGTACACCTGCCCCGAGCCTTTTTAGGTCCTAAAGGAGTACCAACATGCCCCGTGTGCCTCGTCTGCAAATGGGCTGCCACCTACTCGACTCCCAATTCCAAACCTTGCCAGACAAAGTCTAATCCAATAGTGCATGTGGATCCCAAAGAAGAAGAAATGAATAAGGTCAAGGAAGACCTCAAGTTATCAAAAAAGTTTGACCAATTCAAGATTTTCGAGAAATACATGGCCTACACCCACATGTCTACTTATCCTATGGCCATATTGCCCCAAAAGTTTAAAATGTCGGACATTGAGAAGTTTGAAGGCAGTGGGCTCCCAATTGTTAACCTACATAGCTACCATTAAGACATGGCCCTTCTTAGAGCTTCAAAAAAGGTAATGGACTAGATGTTTTAACAAACCTTTAAAGAGAGTACTCTCTAATGGTTCTTGTCTCTCGAAGAATCCAAAATCCATAGTTAGGAGGATATTGCTTAAGAATTCATATCTCAGTACAAATATAATAAAGTGCTAGAGGTCACATGCAGAGACCTAAAGTTGCTCAAGAAAAACCCTAGGGAAATAATTAGTAGCTTCATTGGGTGGTAGAAAGAGAAATCTGCCAATATGACTAACATGCCCTCAAAGGAGGAACAAATAAGCATTGTAAGAAGAATTTCTTACCTCATATCCAATTATCCATGGGAGGAGAGCACTACCTGTACTTTTGAGCACTCTGAGAAGTTGGTTTGGAAATTGAAGAATGTGTCACCAAAGTGGATTCTGAACCGAAGCAGTTGACCGGATAGTTTATATTGATAATGTATGAATGACCTACCAGTGCCTCAGTCTCAACCGTGAGCAACATATCATAACCTGCTACTTCTTGGACTCGAGAAGGTTTCCCTAATCCTATTAGAAAAGTGTACACTGAGATCTATGCTACCCTGTGGAAGGTATACCTAGCCTAGCTAGCCCAAAACCTCATTAAACCATTGGAACCCTAACCATTACCAAACCCACTCCCTAAAAACATCAAGCATGATGCCCGCTATGACTTTCACCAAGTCGCAGGACACACCACCGACCAATTCCTTCACTTTAGAAACATAATCCAAGGCTTTATAAATTGGGGTATCATCGCCCCGCGAGATAATCCTAATTCCAACACCACTCATAACCCTAGCCCGACACATGGAACTGGAAGAAACGCAATATTCCTCCTAAATAACCCAAATTTTAACCCTTTTACCCAATCGTTCCAGTCAACATACTCATCACGTCCATAATCTCACCCAAATCTCTTAAGGTTTACCGTTCTTTCTCCTGCATCCCATAAGCTTTTATGATCAAACTCTGTCACTCCTCACGTGGGCCTATAATGCCATCCGCACCCGATCAGAGTGGGAGGCATGGAACTGCCTGTTATGCTAGAACAACTCCAAAGGTTTGTCTTGAAATTGCCTGTAGAGATGAATATTGAGTATAAGAGGTTCAGTGGACTATTAATGGAAGCCCAAAAGTGGGCTCGAGAATGAGATGAGTGGGTGGTACCCGTTGAGGAAATCAGTTTAGATAACATAGCAGAGATTGTGGCCAATATGTTTTGCCAGACAAGAGACATATGTAGCATCTATAAGTTGCTTACTGCCTTGAAACTTCAGGGATGCCTAGTCCTTTCACTTCTTCATTTCCCTACTAAGTGGGGAGTTTTATTTGACAAAGCTGTAGAGGTTATTAGTATAATCGATTACGCTTGGCAGGAGGACGTCATCACTATCAATTGGGGTAAAGACATTAAAGGCTCAAATGGTGAATCCGATGGCGAAGATTTCCTCCCTTGGCACCAAATATGGAAGCATGAGGTGGAACGCTTACCAAGAAAATCATGGAAATCACTGAGAACTCCCGAGGATAAGAATGGAGAATGCAGTTAGTTCAGCATTCATAAGAATGGAGAATGGAGTACAAAAACCAATCTACTACACAAGTAAGACCTTCCGAGGAGCAGAGATCAGATATCCAAGGCTGGAGAAATTGGCACTGGCGGTGATTGAGGCGAGGAGGAGAATGAGGCCATACTTCCAGGCTTATACTATAGTAGTATATACTGATATGCCATTGAGGCAAGCCCTGCATAAGCCAGAAAAATCAGGAAGATTGATGTACTGGGCAATAAAGCTCGGTGAATATGAAATAGTCTATGAACCCAGATCATCGCTTAAAGGGCAGGCTGTAGCAGATTTTATAGCGGAGTTCACCTATCCTGATAGCTCCGAGGAACAAAAGTTGCTCGCTGGTCAACCTGTGGATGTTACAGGATCAACAAACACAGGCTCAGACCAATTCCGATTGGTAAAAGGGCGTGTGGATGTTACAGGATGTGACGCTGAGATAGTTGTGAAGAATCCGGATGAGAAACACAAGTTGCTCGCTGATCAACCTGTGGATGTTACAGGATCAACAAACACTAGCTCAGACCAACTCCGGTTGGTAAAAGGGTAAGTGGATGTTACAAGATCATTGAATTCGGGCTCAGACCAACTCCGGTTGGTAAAAGGGCAAGAAGAAATGATCGACGAAGAGCAAGAAAAATCCGAGTAGGAAAAGAAGCAACAAATATTTCACCGAGGAACTCTAACTGATCAGAAATTTGAAGACGAGTTACCTATATGGAGACTATATGTAGATGGCTCATCTTGCACTGCAGGATACGACACGGGGATAGTTTTGAGCACTCCGAATGAGGTCGATATGGAATACGCCTTGCGTTTCCAATTCAAAGCTTCCAATAATGAGGCTGAGTATGAGGCTATGATTGTAGGACTTGGTTTAGCAAAAATTATGGAGGCGCAACAGGTCATTGTTTTCAGTGATTCTCAATTGATCATAAACCAAATGATGGGAGTATATGCAGTTAGAGGAGAATTAATGATCAGATATCATGCAAAGGCAAAGGAGCTGGTGTCAGAATTTTCCGCTATTCAGCTGGTCAGAATACCAAGAATGGAGAATGCAAGAGCAGACGCCCTAGCTCGACTAGCGTTAGCTACTCGCACCGAGCTACGACGAACGATCCCAATTGAAGTGTTAGCTGTTCGGAGCATAGATGAAGATCTGACGATGAACTTTATCACCCTTGATTTAGGACCATCTTGGATGGATTCCATCAGGGCGTATATCGAGGAGGGAGAATTGCCAATTGACAAGCTCGCTGCTAAAAAATTGAAGTTTAAAGCTGCTCGGTATGTATTAACTAATGGTGTTTTATATAGACGAGGAATCATGGCAGGTTTGCAGAGATGTGTACATCCCTCCGAGGTGAAAGAATTAATTGAAGAGATCCACGAAGGGTCTTGTGGAGCACATGTAGCAGGTCGGACGCTTTTACAAAGGGTAATGACGCAAGGATACTACTGGCCGATGATGAGGGCTGATTGTATAGCCTATGCCAAGAAGTGTGACAAGTGCCAGCATTTTTCATCCATCCGAAGAACTCCACAAGCATTGTTGAGACCCATAACTTCCCCTTGGCCATTTTCCATGTGGGGAATTGACTTGGTTGGGCCATTGCCAACGACCCGAGGAAGGTTCAAGTACCTCGTCGTCGCAGTGGATTATTTTACTAAATGGGTAGAAGCTGAGCCACTCATTGACATGACGTACGAGAAGGTGTACCAATTTGTTTGGAAGAACATCATTTGTCGATACGGTCTACCTCATGCCTTCATCACAGACCATGGAACACAATTTGATAACGAGGAGTTTGCCGTCTATTGTCATCAATCAAATATTTTGAAGGTCCACTCAGCACCAGGCCATCCTCAAAGCAATGGACAAACTGAAGTGGCAAACAGAACGCTGCTAAATGGCTTGAAGAAAAGATTAGATGATGTAAAAGCAAACTGGATCAACGAGTTATAATCAGTACTTTGGGCTTACCGAACTACTCCCCGAGTAGCAACTGGAGAATCACCATACATGGTGGCGTTTGGAAGTGAAGCCTTCATACCTACCGAGTTGGGCCTCCCAACACACAGGGTACTAAATTTCAATTCCCCTGTCAGCGACTTAATGAGAAGACTGGATTTAGACATACTCGAGGAAGTTAGAGAAGAAGCAGCCATTAGAAATGCTGCTTACCAACAGCGAACAGCTTTGTTCTACAACAAAAGGGTGAAGAAGTGCAACCTGAAAGAAGGAGATTATGTGCTGAAGAAAGTAATTCAAAAGAACAATAAGCTGGAAGCAAATTGGTATGGACCATACCGAGTTACAGAAGTTGTTCGACCAGGAACTTATCGAATAGCAACTCTAGAAGGGGAGGAGTTCAAGAATGCATGGAACGCAGAGCACCTACGCAAGTATTATCAGTGATGTATATGTAACAAAGTTCCATCAGTATGAATAAAATGAAGATATTCTGCTAAAATCTCTCCTTTTATTGAGAATTTTTCGGGGAATACTAGTGCTACACACTACTCGGCAAAACTCGGCAAAGCTCAGACTGCTCAGCAGCAAAATATTCCTAAAAATGCCAACCTCGGTTGGTTAGGAAACACAATATTCTTAAAAATGCCAACCTCGGTTGGTTAGGAAACAAAATATTCCTAAAAATGCCAACTTCGGTTGGTTAGGAAAAAAAATATTCCTAAAAATGCCAACCTGTTTGGCTAGGAAATGAAATATTCCTAAATATGCCAACCTGTTTGGCTAGGAAACAAAATATTCCTAAAAATGACAACCTGTTTGGCTAGGAAACAAAATATTCTCGCAAAGGCCAACTTATGTTGGTCGAGAGGTAAGATTATTCCAGAAAGTGCAAAAGTTTCTAAGTATGGTTGGTCGGGGATAAAAACCCACCAACTGTAGTTGGTCGACAAAGAAAATTTACCGACTTTGGTTGGTCGAAAACATTTAAGATAAAAGTCTACTAACTATGGCTGGTAGGAGAAAAAAACCCACCATCTGTAGATAGTCGACAAGCAAAATTTACCGATCCTGGTTGGTCGAAAACATTTTATGAGTAAAATTATTTCAAAAAGACTAACTATAGCACGTCGGGGATAAAAACCCACTAACTGTAGTTGGTCGACATGGAGAATCTAATAACCTTGGTTGGTTGGAAACATTTTAAACAACATTTTTATTCTCATTACTTTATTATTAAGTGATCGAGCAACAATATTGATACTTGTAACTTTTTAATTGTTACTGAGTTGGTCCACAAACAACACAATATTGTTATCTTTTTAACAGATATGCATAAATATAAAGTGTTTGATAATTACAAGATAATACAAATCAAGAATTGCAAACAAAAATGAAAGTCTTTCATTAAATTCAAAATAAATTACATTGATAATGAAGTTACAGTTACATTGACATGTATACTAACTATTACATCAAAAATTCCTATTCTACTGGTCTCTTCCCCTCTGCTTTTGATACAGGTTCCTCGCCAGCAGACGGATCATTTAAATACAGAGGAGAATTGATGAAATTAAGATCTTTCAACATCCTTGTATTCATCACGTATGGGCGATCTAAAAGATGCTCGGGACGAGATACCTTGATTTGAGAATGTAAACTGTAGTCACCGAGATAATTTAAAATTAAGCTCCGAGGAATGGCCCGATCACGGATCCAATCCATGTCCAAATTCTATGGTGGCACAGGCAAGTCGAGCAACCCGGGATTATGGTAGTCCCACTGATAATGACCTTGTTCGACCTTCAGCACACCTAAGGCATTCAGCCAGCCTTGCTTGTAGCCCTCATTATTGGCATTCTGGATACGATCATCTAAGTGGAATAGTGTTTCGTTGTATCCAGCCATCCAGAACTCCCTGGGCTGTTTGTGAAATTGATATGTTAGCCTTTCTAGCTACTCGTGGAGATTCTTGATGAAAAGCTCCTTATTCTCCAAGACTGACTTCTGCGCAGAGAGCTGTTTTCCAGATCCCTAATCTTCTTTGACATATCAGACAACGCCTGGTTCTTCGCCATTAGTTGGAAAGCCTGGTTCTCTAAGGCAGATTGAGTCCTCTGTTCCTCGACAAGAACCCGAGCTGACCTTGCTCGTCCCCGAGGAGCTCTTGCTCGACCACGAGAAGATGAAGAGGTGCCAGAGCTCCTCAAAGTCTCCAACTCTTCCCTCAACTTGGAGTTCTCAACCTCTAAGAACGAAAATCCCTCATCGGTCACTGGGATCAAGGCACTAGAAGTGGAAGCTGCAGACTTCAATTGTGACAGCTCCTTCTGCAAATTGTTATTTTCCTTTTCCAGCAACTCAGCAATCTGTCTGCATTCTTCGACTTCACCTCTCAAGGTTCTCTCCCTTACATCGTACCCAGCAAAGAGCTTCTCATAGCCCTTGTCGGCAATGATCTGCTGGTACTTCTTCTCGTACCCCTCATGCAACAAAGCAGTGGATTCTTTGTATTGAAGATGAAGGTCCTCGAGGGTGCTTTGAAGATCCTCGATCATTTCGTAATAGGCAACGTTATTAGCTACAGCCCTATCAAGAAGACACTTCAGATATTGATATGCTTCCACTGCCTGTTCTGAAGCATCATGACCAAGTATGTCGACAACTTGTGCAACACTCAGGTCTGTGTGACCAGCCTTAAAGTACTCATTACATTGTCGCAATAACTTTGTATCATAGGCAGATAGTAGTTCCATCCTAGCCAGAAACTAGCAGAGAAAGAAGAGCAATCATCAATAAGAAGAATAAGCAGAGTATGAATGAAAGATAGACAACAGTATGCAAAAAAAAGTTCAAGTTTTATTAGATCATAATTCAAAATTACATCTTCTGGGTTACATTTGATAAAGAGAAACAAAATAAAGAGAAACACGAACAACACTAAACCTTTTCCTTATCTCCCAAAATCTTCTCGGGAGGCTGGGATGAAGAGGTAGGTTGCTCGGAGGGAAGAGATAGCTGCTCGGGTAGAGTAGGCAGTTGCTCGGAGGAAGAAATGATGTGCTAATTTTTCTCGACAGCAGGCTAGATGGTTAGGGCACGATCTCCCATCACCATCGAAGACTCTTCAGAGGTAGCTTCTTCCTCTTCTAATTCTTCTGGAGTTGGGGGGGACCAGGGATATGTCTCTGGAAGAGCTCGGAAGACTCGTCGACCTTTATTTCCTGAAGGGCAGCAACCCATCCATCCCTAAAGTATTTGAGGCTGCCATAGTCTACTTGTGACACTATGGAAGCCAACCCCTTGTTCCACCCCTTGTCCCAGCCAGAGCTGAAGGACTTCTTCACAGCAGCTTTCCTCTTCAGCTTCTCCAAGGAAAGTTTCTCAGACAGCAGGTTCTCAGCAGCCTTCAATTTATTTTCTGCTTCCTCCTTTTACCGACCTACTTCTTGAAGCTGGCCCAACCTTTCCTCAGCAACCCTGAGCTTATCTTCAAGCTCTCCAGCAGTTTTGAGCTTCTCTGCGAGCTCTTTATTTGCCTTCTCTAAGGCATTCTTTTTCTTCTCCAACTCTTTGGAGGCTTCAACAACTCGAGCTTTATCCTGCTCGGTGGAGGCAAGCTTCTTCTCACAGACAGCTTTATCATCAGCATATTTCTGGCGAGAATCTTCCAGAGACTTGGTAGCTTCTTCCAGAGCTCCCTCCACACTGGACGAGGAGCAATAAGCCTTAATCGCTTCATCCTTTTTCAGGATTATGTTAAAGCAGCTCTTCAACTGTGAACAGAAAAAGAAAGCAAGTTAAAAACAGAAATGACAAAGGAAATATGAAAAATTGAAAGTAAGAAGACTTACAGAAGCAAGGTGACGAGCAGCTAGTGAGGTGACCATCTCCCGAGTAAGGTTCTCTTCAGTACCTTGTACCTCAGGAATGATCGAGGACTTTACCGAGCTCATGGCAGAGCTCGGGGGAACGAAAGTTGGAACTCTAGTTCCAATAACTGGGGGCTGAGCAATGGTATCAGCCAAATTGACCGAGGAGCTCTTCTTCAGCCTCCTCGGGGGAACAGGTACCGATTCAACCAAGGAAGAACCCTTGGTCGGTGATATCATAATCACCTCTCCAAGAGTAGCAGACCTGCTCGGAGCCACTGCGGGCTTCTCGACAACTTTAACAGGAGCAGCTGGAGGAGCTGCATCAGTCTTCTTCGTCCCCTCCTTTGGGACATCAATCGTACTCCTTTTTACCTCCCCAAAACCGGAGGCAGTCTTCTCAAACAGGGCAGGAGGTCTTCTCTTCTTCATCCTTTCACTTAAAGGAATATGGGATTCAGGCGACGAGCTTGTGTAAGCTGGAACTGGCTCTGATTCACTTATCACTGGACGAGCAGTGAAGGAAGTGGTGTAGCTCTTGTACTGGAGAAGATACGAAGCCGACCTAACGTGCTCGTCGGCAACACTCTGATGCAGACTCCAGATAAGTTTCAGATGTCTTACATTAACATCTTCTTTCTTTGGGCACTTTCTTTTGTTATCAACTGCAAATAGATAAACATTGTTATCAGTGGCACATTTTATCAAAAATAAAAGAAACATGATTTCAAAATAAATAAAATAAAATAAAAATAACCTATCCCATTGGCATAAGGAGGGCATCTGGGACCCTGGTAAACCTTATCTCCAGCTAATGGAGGGTGTTGCTAGTTTTTTTATGACAACCCCGTGTTCAAAATAATCCCTATTGGCATCAGGGAGATTGACTACTAAGGCTCTATTTAAAAATCTAGTTTTTAAATAAAAAATATTATCATTAACTTCCCATCTATAGCAGTACATGATTTCTAGAATTTCTATGCGAGTTCCATGGACCTGATTTAATTTATGCACCCCATTAACTATTCTCCATGTGTTGGGGGCTATTCTCGCAGGAACGACGTCAAAATAATGACAGAATTCCAGACACAAGGGATTTGGTGGAAAAGAAAATCCACACTCAGCAATAAAAAGGATGGGGAACCAATGTCCCTCAGCCAAATTGAAATAATTAGAAGGCTCAGAAAGCTCTTCCAAGACAACCCAAGAAGGAATGGAAAAATCAGAGCAAAACTTTTCAAGAGACTCAATAGAGTAAACCAAGATGATGAATAAAAGAAATGAAGAATAAAGAAGAAGATCTTACAGAAAAAGAGTAGAGCTGTTGACAACGAACGACGAAAAAGATGAACGCACAAGAGAGTAGGAAGAGACGACGTAAAACTCGAAGATAAAAATTTGAAAGGTAGAAGACGATAGGAGCGTGTGTGAATTTTAAATACCTTGCCTTGGGAAATGGTGAAGTAAGGATTACAAAAAAGGATGATTACATTACCGGTGGCTAAAAAGATGAAAAGTAGCGCGGGAATCAAAGCGGACAACAACGGCTAAAAAGAGGAAAAGTGGCGTGGGAAACAAAGCGGACAACAACGGCTAAGAAGACGAAAAGTGACACGGGAATCGAAGCACGCAAAAAAGTCCAAAAAAACATGATTACACGAATTGGGAAGGAGAAATAAATATAAGGGAAACGCTCCTAAAAATCAGGAAGACTATTTAAAGCTACTATATTCCGAGAAAGAATGTTCCATACTCCTCAAATTTCGAACTATGAAACATTGGGGGCTTCTGTTGATACCGAAATTAATCTGCTGACATGGACCAATCATATGAAGACACGTGGCTATCTACATGGCAACAACAAACACTTTCGAGGAACCCACTCGCTCCGAGGAACAAGACTACAACGAGGAAGACTAGTTCCTCGAGGAACTCACAAGCTCCAAGGAACAATGCCTCTCCGAGGAACTTTTGAATACCGAGAAGCTTAGGCGGTCCGAGCAACTCATGGCGGTCCGAGCTGCACCTCGAAGCAGGATACCAACAGTTTAACTGCTCATTAAATGCTTATCATTTGGATGCACACGCAAAGAGGGCATTAAATGTATTACCCTTTCATATGTATATCATTTAATGTATTACCCTTTCACATTACAGCCTCAGGGCTATAAATACATTGTACAATCCTCATTGTAGAGGGACCCCCAGACGGGAATTTCTTGAGATAACTTGTAATCGAGAATTCCCATACAAACAGCAATACCAAAACAGTTGACGTAGGCCATTCTTATAAGGATGAACCACTTTAAAATTCTTTGTCTCATTTATTTATCTGTGATTGAATTATTAGAGTGATCTAATTTTTTACATCAACATACATAAAGACAAAAAGCAGTAGGTTAAGCAATAATGTCTTTTGAAGTCAATTGTGGATTACAAACAACAAGAGTTTCCTCTTCAACAACATTTTTCTTCCCGATGACCTAGACCTCGTCATCTGAAGTGAATCCTCCTTAGGCTCTATAGAAACCTCATATGTCTCATCCAAGGCCTTTATCTTATCATCATACCCCTCCGAGCCATGACGACTTCAATAATATCAGGAAAATGTTTAGCTACCCTATTTTTTAGTTCATTATAGTCCTTAATGAAGGTAATTGTGGTATCAATCTATTCTTCGGGGTCCTCTAAGGATTTTACATCTTGTTCTTGGACCATAGAAGCAATAACTAAAGCCTCAAAAAGCTGAACTTTCAAAGCATCAATCTCGTCTTTGGAAAATTTAAGATCTTGTTAGAGGATCATGGTCTTTTCTTCATCCTTGCTATGCTCTTCCACTTTACTCACCATTTGGTCATCACTTTTTTAATGCTTTCAATGAGCCTTAGATAGACCGGCCTTAAGAGATTTAATTTTTTCTTCAAGACCATATTTATGTCTCCTATGTTTGTTATAAGAATTAAAGGAAAACTCATCTTTCTCCCTCAAAATGGGGGTGGCTATGTTACCCTGTGAAATGAGAAAGGGAATAAATTAGATATAGGAAAAGAGGTCGACTGGGAGAAGAATAATGAAAGATGATCCCATTTAACTTATTGCAAACACCTTGTGGTAAAAAAGTTCCAACGGTTGTCCACATCCGGAGTTCTCAGAAACTGAAAATCAAAGTTGTATCCCATATACCCCAGAACTTCAGGAGTATTAGCAACATTCAAAAGGGTGGAATTTTAATCTTCTAGGAGTTTTTCCTTGGTCATTAGAGGGTCAATATCATATGTATTAACATAGCTATAAGGAGGTGAATAATTCCCTCCCTTAAACCACCGTTGAGCGGGTCGACCATTGATGGAAATTCTCTCTTTGGCATTATGTTTGGGCAGTTTTAGATCATTTACTCTCCTTCCTTACTGCATGTGTACATATGCTTCCACTTGTATGTCCTATTTAATCCTTTGCTTATTTTTTTTATATTCACCTCATTTTTATCTATACCATGCTCTCTTCTCATGCATATATCACTCTTCACTTGATTATACATGCTTCCTTCAGACACATGTATATATTCTCCATTCTCACTCACACTTGTATATGGTTTCACCTCTACTTACATGTGACCCACACCACTTGTAGGTTATCCATGCATAGCTTCACTGGAACACACTCGAACTTTTCTCACTTGTATATATCTTCATGCTCACTTACACATCTCACACACCTCTTATAGTTGATCCATGCTTAGGCTCACTTACACACACCTTATTCACTTGTATATATTCACATGCCCCATGCTAGCTTTACTTTTCATAATATTTGTATTTTTTCCCTCATAGTGGTAGTACTCCCCTTGCTTAGCATGCAAATAAAAAATCAATCCATAAGATATTAATCAAGACTCATGTTTTTTTTCACACTACATCATTAGAGCATGCTAATATTGACAAAAATTATGTCTCGTATTGGGGGATCACTTTATGATGGGTTCTAGATTCACTTGTTCGGGGGGGAGGGGCAATTAACCTAAGCGATATTATTGTTACCTTTAATTGTTTTCGTACCTTCGGCGTATATCGAATGGTTCCCCTCGCATCATACCACTTGATCGAGCTCAAGATCGGAGGTATATAGAAGGAAACTCATTCACGTACATAGAGTACATCAAATTCGCTCTCACATGTACCGTCCACATGAGGTAGATCATGAGGTAATCATCATACACTCAGGTATATTAAATATCTTGTCCATACGTATTAATGGTTGATTGCCCTTATAGGTAAGAGGTATATCATGGAAGTTATGCCAAAGGGAGGAACCCTTCCACTAACCCACCAAGTGAAAAAACCTCATATAGGCGTAAAACCTTAGGTCACTCATAATTAATTTTTCGAATATCATGCACAACTTTGTCAAAATTTTAAGTCACCATACCGCTCGAATTTTCATGTTATTTTCCCCATTTTAAAATAAGACGTTGTCCGTGAGCTAGGAAATAAGTTAAACTGCGTCTTATATTTTTAACCTTATCTTTTCCCAAGCTCAGGTCCTATCGACATTTTTTTATAGTATTTAGGAAAATATAATACAATTGAAAACATAATAATATTGCTCATCTTGAGAATTCTACTTTTTCCCTCCGTTTCAAAAAACAAAAATACCAAAAACATGTTCTCCTTTTTTCAAAATACCAAAAATACTCCATTTTTCTTCCAAAAACAAACCCAAATCATTTTCCCCCTTGGGTCGATCGCATACCCGACTTTATCCTGGCTCCCTATTGGCTTCATTTGTTCATCAAGTCGGCCCAAAGCCCCACTTCTTCCTTTGCTATTTCAATAAAATTTGGGATTTAACGTCACAAACTATCAATGGAGAATGTCGATCGAGCATTAAATGTTCAGTCAAGTATGATGTCCATCCTACCCCAACTCAGTGACAAGATGGACCACCTTCAACTAGTTATCCATAAGATTCAGCGACATCGAGCCCAGACGCCTGAAGATTATGAACCTGAGATCCTTTTTCCTCTTGTTATAGGTACACCTGCCCCGAGCCTTTTTAGGTCCTAAAGGAGTACCAACATGCCCCGTGTGCCTCGTCTGCAAATGGGCTGCCACCTACTCGACTCCCAATTCCAAATCTTGCCAGACAAAGTCTAATCCAATAGTGCATGTGGATCCCAAAGAAGAAGAAATGAATAAGGTCAAGGAATACCTCAAGTTATCGAAAAAGTTTGACCAATTCAAGATTTTCGAGAAATACATGGCCTACACCCACATGTCTACTTATTCTATGGCCATATTGCCCCAAAAGTTTAAAATGTCGGACATTGAGAAGTTTGAAGGCAATGGGCTCCCAATTGTTAACCTACGTAGCTACCATTAAGACACGGCCCTTCTTAGAGCTTCAAAAAAGGTAATGGACTAGATGTTTTAACAAACCTTTAAAGAGAGTACTCTCTAATGGTTCTTGTCTCTCGAAGAATCCAAAATCCATGGCTAGGAGGATATTGCTTAAGAATTCATATCTCAGTACAAATATAAAAAAGTGCTAGAGGTCACATGCAGAGACCTAAAGCTGCTCAAGAAAAACCCTAAGGAAACAATTAGTAGCTTCATTGGGTGGTAGAAAGAGAAATCTGCCAATATAACCAACAGGCCCTCAAAGGAGGAACAAATAAGCATTGTAAGAAGAATTTCTTACCTCATATCCAATCATCCATGGGAGGAGAGCACTACCTATACTTTTGAGCACTCTGAGAAGTTGGTTTGGAAATTGAAGAATGTGTCACCAAAGTGGATTCTGAACCGAAGCAATTGACCGGATAGTTTATATTGAGAATGTATGAATGACCTACCCGTGCCTCAGTCTCAACCGTGAACAACATATCATAACCTGCTACTTCTTGGACTCGAGAAGGTTTCCCTAATCCTATTAGAAAAGTGTACACTGAGATCTATGCTACCCTATCGAAGGTATACCTAGCCTAGCTATCCCAAATCCTCATTAAACCATTGGAACTCCAACCATTACCAAACCCACTCCCTAAAAACATCAAGCATGATGCCCGCTATGACTTTCACCAAGTCGCAGGACACACCACCGACCAATTCCTTCACTTTAGAAACATAATCTAAGGCTTTATAAATTGGGGTATCATCGCCCCGCGAGATAATCCGAATTCCAACACCACTCATAACCCTAGCCCGACACATGGAACTGGAAGAAAAGCAATATTCCTCCTAAATAACCCAAATTTTAACCCTTTTACCCAATCGTTCCAGTCAACATACTCATCACGTCCATAATCTCACCCAAATCTCTTAAGGTTTACCGTTCTTTCTTCTGCATCCCATAAGCTTTTATGATCAAACTCTGTCACTCCTCACGTGGGCCTATGATGCCATCCGCACCCGATCAGATGCTAGAACAACTCCAAAGGTTTGGCTTGAAATTGCCCGTAGAGATGAATTTTGAGTATAAGAGGTTCAGTGGACTATTAATGGAAGCCCAAAAGTGGGCTCGAGAATGAGATGAGTGGGTGGTACCCGTTGAGGAAATCACTTTAGATGACATAACAGAGATTGTGGCCAATATATTTTGCCAGACAAGAGACATATGTAGCATCTATAAGTTGCTTACTGCCTTGAAACTTCAGGGATGCCTGGTCCTTTCACTTCTTCATTTCCTTACTAAGTGGGGAGTTTTATTTGATAAAGCTGTAGAGGTTATCAATATAATCGATTACGCTTGGCAGGAGGACGTCATCACTATCAATTGGGATAAAGACATTAAAGGCTCAAATGGTGAATCCGATGGCGAAGATTTCCTCCCTTGGCACCAAATATAGAAGCATGAGGTGGAACGCTTACCAAGAAAATCATGGAAATCACTGAGAACTCCCAAGGAAAGGACTCTATAGAATCCTTTGACCTACAAACACTCAGGCTAAGTCTTTGCATGATCCACCAAGATGCTACACCATTAGACCCATCCGCTCATATCACAACTACTAGTATACCTCTCCTAAATTGGTATGCCATCCCAGTCAAACACTGTTGTTTATTTTATCTAAGAAATATCTGCACTTGTTTCTGTCTCTCCTTTTCCTGATGTTAATGTAACTGATACCTGTTTTGATGAGATTCTCAAGGTTGTATTCCCTTAAAATAAAATATATAAATATTTTGAGTATCTTTTTGTGTTATACATTAATTTCGTTGATTCTAATCAAACTCTTGATGATGGTGTTGTAAATGAATAATTCTTAACTGATATCAATAAAAAAATAATAAATAATATAACTGCATTCAAACTAATGATGATGAGACTGTTGCTATTAACCTCAATTTTAGTAGCCATATGCGCAAAAATTAGGATAGGGTCCACCTTTAACAAGCATGAGCAAACACAATTTGAAGATTTTCTAAAGAGTTCATATATGTCTTCGCATGGTCGTACGATGACATGCCTAACATGGACCCAAAAATATCTCAACACGAAATCCTAACATTCTCGAAATGCAAACCGATTAAGCAAAAATTGAGGAAGCTCCGAACGAAATGGTCCCTCAAGGTCAGAGAAGAGGTAATCAAACAAATGAACACGGGATTTATTCATATGGTCAAATACCCTACATGGAATGCGGGCATTGTCCCCGTGCTAAAGTCGAGAGGGAAAGTTTGCATGTGCAACGACTATCGGGATTTGAACAAAAGATCCCCAAAAAATGATTACCCATTGCCAAAAATTAACATGATTATGGACAATATGAATACCACTCCCTCAAATCATTTATCAAAAAATTTGTTAGTTATAAATTGATCAAAATGCACCTCGACCACTAGGAGAAAATTACCTTCATCACCCTTTGGGGAACCTTATGCTACACTATCATGCCATTCAAACTCAAAAACATGAGGGATGCTTACCAAAGAAATTCCACAACTATCCTGCATGACTTTATTCATAAAGAGATTGAGGTCCATGTTGGCGACATGATCATCAAATCCAAGACTCGGGAAGGTCACATACCTTCCCTGAGGAAATTAACCCACAAAAGTGTGATTTTGGCTTTACTAAATGAAAACTCCTTCGGTTCATGATTACTGAAGGAAGTGAAAAAGACCACGCCAAACTTAAATCTATACTAGAGATTCCACCACCCTCGACGGAGAAATAAGTCTGAGGATTCTTGGGTAAACTAAAATACATCATTCGATTCATCATCCAACTAAACTCTATCTGCATACCCATTTTTAAACTTCCCCAAAAGGATTCAACCAAGGTTTAGAACTAGGTGTGCCAAGAAGCCTTTGGCTTGATCAAGCTATACCTCACCCTCCTCCTTTACTTGACTATCACCAATATTTCAATAAGGGATTTGCTAGCCCAATACATTGAAAATACTACAAGGAAAGTGGAATCTACTATGCTAGTAAAAAACTGGACAGGTACGAAGTTACTACACTGCCTTGGAGAAAGCCTGTGTCGCCTTGGTCTGGTCACGCAAATGTTATATCGCTACATTCTTGCTTTTCCCATCAAACTAGTATCCCTCTTAGATCCTATAAAATATATGCTAGAGAAACCCTCTCTTTTAAGATGAATGGATGAATGGTTGATGTTGCTACCAGAGTTCTATATTATGTACGTTACGCGGGAAGCCATAAAATGGGGGTCCATCCTTGACTACCTTGCCTATCATCCCATAGAAGGAATTGAAGTTTGCATCTTCGAATTCCCAGATGAAGACATTATCTGCACCTCTCAGGAGGATATCAGATGGAAGATGTTCTTCAAGGAAGCTGCTAGTAAGAAAGGGTACGAAATTGGG
This sequence comes from Sambucus nigra, assembly GCA_949130495.1. Lineage (NCBI taxonomy): Eukaryota > Viridiplantae > Streptophyta > Magnoliopsida > Dipsacales > Adoxaceae > Sambucus > Sambucus nigra. Next base: position 44,484,037 of record OX422221.1, read on the forward strand.
ATACTTCTGATCGCCCCTAATGATTCCCACACCCCCATTGCCATCAAGCTAGATTTCACTTGCATCAACAACACGAATGAATACGAGGCATGCCCCGTTGGCCTCAAGATCGCCATCGAGAAAGGTATCGAAGACCTACATGTTATGGGGAATCTGCCTTTATTATTGAACTAATCCTAAAAAAAGAAAGTCAAAGACGAGAAGCTCCTACCCTTTTACTCCCACGTAGAAGATCTTGCCTCCCAGTTAAAAGGTTTCACCTTCCATAACCTTCCACACGCGAAGAATAGCGTAGCCCATATAATTGAAAATTTAGCCTTCGTGGTCGTTATTCCGTAGGGAATAACAATGGCCCCTTTCCTGGTTCAGAAATAGGCTATGCCCATGCACTGTTACAATATTAAGATCATCACCAGAGAATATCCTGTCGTGGTCGGATTATGGTACTATGGCATTTATATCCTTCTCAAACATGGTAAGTATCCTCGAGATGCAGATAAGAAAATCATGTGACCTTTCGTAAACTGGCTGCCTAGTACATCATCTGTGACAAAGCACTTTTCAAGAGAAACTTTAATGGAATCCATTTGCATTGCATAGCAGGGGATAATGTTAAAATAAGGATGTATAAGACCCATAACGAGGAATGAGGGTCCCACATGAACGGTTATATGCTTACCAAGAAAATCATTCGTCAAATGTTCTATTGGATAACCATGGTTCAAGACTGCACTGATTATGTTAAAAGATGCCTCAAATGACAATAATTTACCAACCAACAACACTTACTTCCTTGAGAATTGTATAACACGACCTCTCCCTATCCCTTATCTACCTAGGGTATAAACTTCATATATAAATTCACTAACAAAGCTATGAATAGGCATGAGTTCATCATGGTCGCCATTGACTACTTCACACAATGGGTCGAAGCCGAATCATACGCAGTGTTGAACGCAAAAAAAGAGGTAAAGTTTATGACAAAGGAAATCATTTGTTGATATGGGTCTCACTATGAGTTGGTATCTAATAATGGATTTCACTTCGAAGCTGAGGTCACAGATTAGTAAAAAAGTATGGAATTCAGAGGCACGATTCCTCTCCTAACCGATCCTAAACCAATGGTGTTGTCAAAGCCTCCAACAAAAGCCTCAAAATCATAATCAGTAAGATGATCGAAAGATGAATAGATTGGGCTAATCGAATATCATACGCCCTCAAGGTCTACCCCATTTCTATTAGAACACCTACTAGGACTACCCCATTTTCTCTTGTATATGGTATGAAAGTAGTTCTTCCTGTTGAGTTAGAGGTACCTTCTCTATGTGTCATTCTCAAAAGAAGAGTCAGTGAGGAAGACTGACATCATAGCCTCTATAACGAACTCTTACTCTTATATGAAAAGAGACTCAAATCTCAATACCACATACATGGGTACCATCACCGGATAGCATGACCATTCAACATGAAGGCTAAGGACCGCAGTGTTCAAGAAGGATACCTTGACCTAAAAGAAATTGTAGAACACATTTGGGACCGCAGAAGGAAGTTCAAACCTAATTAGAGCGGACCCTACATCGTGAAAAAAATCTTGTCAGGCTAGGCCACTATGCTCACAGATCTCGACGGAGAAAAGACATCATGTTTATTCATCTGGACACCTTAAGAAATTATACCCTGAATCTAAACTCTCTGCACGCTAAAATCTTCTCATAGCCCTTCTATCCTAAAAAAATATCTTCATTCCCCCTATCCAGAACTACGTGAGACCTGATCCTATCAAAAATACCTTTTTCAAAATGAAACTCATGAATTTTTCAAAACGCATAGAGGTACGTAAGCAACCCATACGACACACATGAGCACGATCCTTTCTTTTTCCCAAAAGGCTATTCTTTTCTAACCCTCGAGAATGGTGGTCCATCTCATCATTTACATGAACAAAAGGATTGTGTATGTCATAGTGATTAGTATAGAAAATTCAAATACGAAATTCATCAAAAGAAGCAATAAAATATGCCAAAATTACTTTTATTTCAAAGTTAAAAAATACAGTCGTTACACAAAATATCAGTAAAGGGAGTCAAACAAACCTCTCCCCTTTTAAGTTACATTACAACCTACCAAATCCCTACCAGATAAAGAACTTCACAAAAAAATTCAAAAATACCTACACTTACACAAACTCTTCACCAACATACAAACACAAATTCCCCAACTTCTCAAAGCCCTCCCTCAGCTACCATATGTCCCTGACTCATGGTCATTACCTTCTCCTAGATGTCCTCAAGTCTCTCACTCCTGATTGGTGCTCCAGATGCTCTATATGTAATGGTATGCCTTGAAAAGATTCTCCAAAACCACAATACCATCCTCCATGCTGTCAAAGGCAACGATCAATCTTTTCCTAGTCACTTCCTCCAAAATCTTCCCAATTACCCATTTCCCTAAGGATCTCAAGTAATCTATAGACATATACCAAGCCCTTCTAACAGATTATGGCGGATGGGTAGATGGTTGGGGCGCTTACACAAAGTCCCCAGTATCATTGTTCATGACTCAGTCAAGTTCTCTATCAGGAAGAAGTTAGTTATATGAGGAGGCATAATTTTCTCCCACCCCACTTGGCACAGAAGCCACCAAGGAAAATAGAAGGAAGTTTGGCGAAGACCAACTAATCTCACATACCGGTATTCATCCAACTGAAAAATGATTTGTAAGTCCCCCACCATAGCACAAACTAATAAAGGCATCATGCTCGTGATCCTCGAACAAATTAACCCAGTACTATGTTGAAGGGACGAAATTGAAGAAGGGCCTAGTAAAGAAATTAGGGACACCTGCTAAGGGATACTGAGGATGGACCGCTCGATGAAACATCTCAGAGAGACACATGAATAATATCACAGAGATTCCCATAAAAAGTCAGAACGACCCTCCTTATAAGCATCCAGACCATTCAAGGTATTCGCTAGCATCATCTCCGCCGGACTATTGTGCTAATACATCCACGCCATAATCGTGGCTACCTTAGTATCAACCACAAGGTCACCCATCATCAACAATAGACTGGAAGTCAAGCCCAAGGCAATAAATCCAATAAAACTAGTATAAAAGAAATCCCTCTAACACACTGAGTTCATAACTGCCGGGAGTACGATATTTCCTCTGTGGATCAATGGATGAGCCACTAAAGGAGGGATATGAAGTAACTCCAATAAAGACACCCTAGGAGAACGAGATAAGTTGGGGCATAGTTGTCGCCGCACCGGGGATAACACCCAGCATCACATAAGCTCCCCATGAGTGAGGCACACCTCGTATAAGCATAATAAAAAAATAAGATCTTCAGGGTACTATAATTGTATTGTTGCCTCCAAAATATTCCAGTCTATATCACGGTTACACCATAAGGAGATCCGACATAAACAAAAGGTGTAATAATCAACATTATAGAATCACATTACCTCTAAGCCTTCAAAGTAGGAAGAAAAGACCTAAAATTTTAGGAGAGCCATTTACAAAGAAGAAGAAAGCTACATAAGAAGGAAGGTGAATAAAGGTGAGGAATACATCCCAAAGTACCTTTTATATAAAAATTGAAACAAAAAAATGAACCAGTCAAAGCCTCACCAGTTTCTCTGCCCCAGTAGTACCCAAAGTTAATAGAAAGTGCAATCAAAGCTAAGGGAGTGATCTGGACTTGACCCTTATGCCAACAAGCAGGCAAGGGATATGCCGATCGCACCCTATTTTAGGAAACCTTATTTTTTTTTCTCCCAACCCTTTTCATTTCAGAATAAGTCCCTTCAAAAGGAAAATCTTTGCAATCATGTCTCCAAGGCTATCCTATATTCTAATATTTCAAAAACACATTTAAAAAAATTCTAAAAAACACTTTTTTAACTTCTTCTCAAAATAAAACCTCAACAAAAAAATTAAAGTGCATATAGATTAAGCCACTAAATCAAGATAACTAAACAAAAGATGCATTATTTTGCCTTTTTAAGTCTTTTTTCAGATGTAAAGCTGATGAATCAAGCATACAACATGGTGAATGCTAATCTCTTCTAGACATAATGATGGATATGTAAGACAATCCCAAAAGGAATGAACCAGAAATGGATGTCACCTCATCTGTTGCACCACTCTGTTGAAGGTACTAAATGTACCCGAACTCATGCACAAACCACTGCCTCATCTGGTAATGCATGCCCATAGCCCCCACGAGCCCCTCGAAGACCAACACCAATGGTAGAATATCCCCTATATCGCTAGTAGAGTTGCCATTACGGCCATTCACGCTGGAGGAATCCAATTCAAATGGCCACACTACGTATTAAACCACAAGTTGACACTACTAAGGATTCTAGCAGGATATAGGACGTCATGTATAACATATAGCCCTTAATTCCACTATACTGATGTTGCAATGGATCCTATTCCTCAAATACATATTATCTAAAAATGACATCATAGAATACTACCAAGGGTTCACTCCTACGTCACTTAAATTCGTCATTGTTACCACGTAACACACTTACAACCAATGGCTTGTAACTCACATCATAACTTACAATATACATCTATTAATCGATAATTACTGGGGCACTCACCTATAATGATAATATCTTATCACCTAATGCATGAGTACACATCCTCCAGTAATGACGAACATGGGTCTACATGCCTTCTGAATTCTCAAATTTGCCCAATGATCATGTTTTCCCAATCATATCATGACACTATCCCAATGATGAAGTTTTCACAATCATATCATCATTATTAACCACCCATAAGTACCTAAATAATGAACCTAATGTGTCTTTATCACAAATTTAATACTGCTAAGACATTCCACCTTAATTACCTCCACCACAGTTGAGTTTAAACAACTCATATCTCTAATTAATTGGACGCTATTTTTCTTTATTAACATCTTAACAAGCCTTTCACATCATTCACAACTGGTACAAGTGCACCTCACACTAGAGAACACGATGTCTCCACTAATGGCCTAAAAGACACTTGCAAGTTACTATCACATCTAAATCAAAAGTGCTGAGAACTATTAATGGCAACTTATTTGGCCACTTGCTACTTGTAAAAGAACTGCCCGTTATGATAATCTCATTGACTCCATCATTGAGAACATGAATTGAAACTATCACCTGTCTAGCTTGATCGACACAAAACCAACATTGACGTTGAAATATCCACTACTAACCTCACCACATCACTCATGAAAGGAATCTTGAACCAAGAGTCATGATATCAGTTGTAACACCCCAGTCCGGATTCATGGGTTACCCATTGGTCAAATTGATACGTCCCAGATGTTGGTTATGAAGTGCAATGAGACAAACTAAATAATGTTGCTAGTCGAGTTTTATTTAATCAACATTTCACTTATTTAACATGCGATACCAATTCATATCAAGCTACATGTGGGACTCGTGGGAAGTATCCCCGAAATCAAAGCATTCACAACTTCTAACATAAAATAAAAAAAAATAATTACGTGTGGAATATTCTCAAAACAGGGAATTTCGTACAGCCTACGATAACAAAGGAAAGGGAAAGAGACAAATGCTCAATGGAAAAAATACAACAATATAACATGTAAGGACAAAAATTTCCAATTGAGTCTTATGTAGTTTTGGCTCAATTTCGGACAAAAAAAGTTGAGTCATAGGATATAATGTAATGTGTATCCATCCAAGCCTATGATGAGTTTGTGTTGAAGATGTGGCGGCCAAGATTTCAAGTTCACTCCCTTGTCGAGTTTAGTGACTCGTTTCTACATCCACAACTATTGGATTCCATTATCTCCAAAAGGTATACATGCATTTAATATATATATATATATATATATATATATATATACATAGGAGACTTGGAATATTTTGAATGGGTGTAATTTTTACTTTTCAGAAATTGATTTTAGAACTGTGTATAAAAGTTTGGACTTAAAATGAAAATTTTGAGAATTTCTGTTTTTTCGTTCGAACGAGAATTTGAACGAGCTTGCCAACGAGTTTTTCCAAAACCCTCTATTTTTTGTTAGAAGTTTCGTTCTAACTACCTCGTTTGAACGAGTTTTTCCAATGAGATTTTAACCTATCTTTCTTCTAAAATCTCGTTCGAACGATGTCGTTCGAACAACTTGGGAAAGTCGTTCGAACGACTTTGGAGGGAATGCAAAATTATTGGAGTTTTCACTTTTAACCACCCTTGTTTCCCACTTGTCCCACTAACTTTTACTAGCCATTTTATGTGCTGGAACAAGACTTTTCCATGTAACTTTTTGAGATTCTTTTATTCTCTAGAAAGTAAAATGTTTACCCAAAAATTTCAAGTTTTGAGTGTTTAATTTTTATGGATTAAAATCTTCCAAAACACCTTTTTACACCCATAGTTTGTTTATCCAAGTAACTTTCATATATATATATATATATATATATATATATATACACATTTTCTTGGAGTGTTTGGCACCATTGGTTCATCTTTACCACAAAAATGAGAAGTTTGGGTTTTATTCTCTACCCACAAAGGAGGGTAATTTGTTGGTGTACTCATTCAAAGAAAGGCTTCGCGTGAGGGAGACGGAGACCAAAAGCCTCATCGGTGAATTTCGAGACCGTAGAGGAGTTCATGGTTGTCGACTAAGCAGAATTAGTTACAAGAAGATGCGTCAAGGCTTGGACGAAGTCAAATTGTTTGTAGTAAGTCATCTGTCTTGTAAACATGAAACCATACTTAGTGGACTGAAGGCTAGGGCCATCCGAGACTTTTTCCATTTGGGTTTTCCTCGTACAGCGGCACGTAGTCTTTTGTGATTTATTTTATCTTGCTATATAACCTAAATGCATACTTAGGACTAAACGATAAAATGTGGTTTAAATCATTACTCTTATGTAATTTGGTGCTATAAATTAATTTGTGTAATGTTTAATTAATTTAATTCAAGTCATTAATTTTAATTTGATAAAATTTGGTTTAGCCTTTTTAGAACTATGCATTAATCTTGTTAGGCAAAATTATAGGACTTGGATTGATTAATTTGCTTAAATGAAAATTTATTTATTGTTTAATTTAATGTTACTTTTAGTTTTGTTTAATCTTAATTCGAAAGAAATTAAAATTTGAAGTTTGTTTATGTTATATTGAACCATCCTATTCCGCACTTAAAGGAAATTCTCTTTTAATTGAAAAGCGATTATAAAATTTGGGGGTTCCAATGTTTCTCAAATTGTTATCAGAGTCAAAGAGCTAAATTATCGCATTAAAGATCCTTTTTTGGCTTTTAAATTTTTTTAGATGGTTCATATATCTCTTTTAATTTAGTTTGTATCTCTCGATGGGACATCATTGTGATAAATTGTCTGTTTTTAGTGATAATGAAGATTTTGATTTTTGAGAGAAATTTAATGACCTTTTGAGTCAAAATGAGAAATTAACGGAATTAAATTTGAAATTTGCAAAAAGAATTAAAATTCTTGAAAATGAAAATTTGTGTTTTAAATCTAATATTGAATTATAGCAAATCTCCCAAACTTAAAGAGATATCTTCCGTTAAAAGCACGTGGACTTGAATTGCTATTTTAATATTTTAGAAACGTCTAAGAAAGAGAGTGAGAATAGAGTCCTCATTTTAGAAAAAGAGTTAGAGGACTTGGAAAATTTTAAAGTTTGTGCCAATGAAGAAAATATTTTAATTAATGATTTTACGACATGAGAAAAGACTCTTAGGTACAAGTTTTCTCATATTAAGGGCGAGAGTGATAACATTCTAAGGGATATTGAAAATTTAAATAAGGAGTCCCAAAAATTTCAGGAGTCTAATGTTTTACTTGAGTCCGATATTTTAAAATTGAAAGAAGATTTACAAGACTCGAGTAGTTGTGGTAGTGGTTCTGGCTCGTCTTGTTCCAATGCTTTTATTTCTAAAGTCAAGACTGTAATACCCCGTATCTTTATAGCTTTTAAATTATGGGACTTATTAAATTTAATTGAGATAAATTAATTTAATTTTAATCCGGAATATTGCTTTGAATATTTACTAGCGTGAAGAAAGTTAGTAAAGTTAGTAATTATTGGAAATTTGTTATTTGTTGCATATTACTGGATGAGTATAGTAATATATGAGATTTATTCTTATAATGTTGTCATGAGTGAATTAAATGACGATTTCGGAAATTTAAGTCGGAACGTGCTCGTGTCACGTCGGGACTAATTTGGTTAAATAAAAAGTGAATATTTTATAAGTTGTCCGTATGGTCATTTTGAGTGCGCCAACGCGTCCGATAGGGTCGAGATAGTCAGAAAAGTGTACCCGGGGGTGTAGTTTGGGTCTTGGGGCAATTTTAGGCTTAATTAGTACCCCGGGAGGGCATTTTAGTCATTTTACATAATTGGGTAATTAAACCCACGAATTTCAGCCAACCTATATCAGCCATTAGGTCAGCCTCTTAGGGTTAGAACATTCACAAATCAAGTGACGGCCATTGGAGAAGAGAGGAGAGAGCTCCAAGGCAATCCAAGGCCAAAAAGCCACCGGATTTCACCGCCACCACCACCACCGCGTAGATCGCGAGACAAGGAACGCAACCATACCAAAATCATCCGGAAATCTGCATACAAAAAATCCTAGGCAAGTGTTTAACTTGCATATTTTCGTTAATGCAATCTTCATATTGGGTTAGGATTGATTAGAGATGATAAATATGGAAGAACACCCAATTTGTGTTAGGAAAATGCATGTAGAAATGATTTATATGAAATTCTGAAACCCTTGCCATGTAGAGGAAATTAAATCACGAAATTTTGATGATCATAAGAAAGAAATTCTGGAGAAAGATTGATTATAAAAACTGTTTAAGAAAATTCTAGGGTTCTTGATAATTGGAGACAATTTTAGGGGGAAAATCCATGTTTAAATGATGTATATGAACATGCCTTACGTTAGAATCATCTAGTATATTGTTATGATGTTAGTAGTAGAATTCTGGGACGATTGGAACTTGGAAATATCGATTTGGTGTAATCTTGGTGATGAAACCCGTAACTGCATTCTGCAGAATTTTGCCCAGACCTGCTTGATCGATCGATCGAGCCTAGAGCTTCGATCGATCGAGCCTAGAGCTTCGATCGATCGACCCCTCCTGGCAGACTCCTAATTCCCTCTTTAAATGCGTTAAATTCTAATTGTCGTATTATAATTATTGGGCATTCTTGATAAATTGATTTGGGAGACATTGAGGACCAGTAGGGTATATGAATAAATGTTGGAACCTTTAATCTTCAACGAAAATGGTATTTATGGGATAATTACTTTAGGTTGGTTGATTTATGAATTTAAAGGGTGAGGTGCGTAAGAGAGTTACGTTGGAACCTAATAAAGACACTTACTGAAATTCAGATTTGTGAGGATATAGCCATGAGTGTTAGGTAATAAGTGAGAAAACCCTTCGAGTTAAGGTTAGGGATGAAACCTTATACGTAATTCTATAAATGTGAAATTAAGGTTAAATAATATAATAATGGGTGACGAGAAGAACCTATATTAATATGATAAAGTGGTATATTTATATGATTGTGTGTACATATATTATATACTTGTGAAAATTCATGCCCACGCTACTTGCTATCCCTGAGGTTACCGCGCTGGGGCAAGTCTTATCTCGATGGGACCTTTATGGGGGATATTGACTTGTACCCTAGGAGATAGATATCCTTGGTACAGGCTATCGATGTGATAGTTCAGACGGTCCTAAGAGACGCAGGTATGTGCCATCCTCTTAGAGACTTGGAATCTATGCTTCGCCTCACTATTGTTTGTGTATTCATGTTAATACAATTCGAGAGTGATTCCGATTGTATTCCCCTTAATATGAGTGATATGGGGTTCTGGATAGTAGAGTATGCACGCACCATAGTTTTATGAGGGGTGCTGTTAATTTATATATATTATACGAGTAGTTAATATATATATATGAGATTTTGAAATTTGAAACTGCCTACTGTGATTTGATAAGTAGGACATGGTTGATGACTCTTATAGTAAATACTTGTTTGTGAAAAACAATATGTCACCGAGGAACTTTATATATTAATTAAAAAGCTAAAACGAGAGTTGTGCTTCTAATTGAAAGTATTCTTTGTAAACAAAAATATAGTTTGGTTTTGAAATCTTACGAGTAAGTAGATACGCTAAATTATTGGGAAGGTTAGTATAATAAAATGCTAAGATAAAACGTTGGGAAGGTTAGTGCGATAGGTGTGCACATTAGAAGAGAGGTGAGTATTTCTCAAGAGAGTGACACACTAATATGTTGTTGCATTGGCCTGTATCAATTTAAATACTTGCTAACGTATTTTAAAATCAAACACACTTTCGGGCTCTGACCCGTTTCCTTTCTCTCTCTCTCTCTCTCTCTCTTGTATATATATATATATATATGTATTACAGGTGTCCAGCCACACGGGCGTCTTGATTAGGATCTCTTGAAAGGAATGCGCTGCAGCTTAGGTGGGAGTTGCAGGTCTCTGGATTAGACGACTTCATTCATTCGATCTACTCCTAGTACTTTCACCAGATGAGCATGTGTAGCTCTCTCCATTATCCCGTTGTTATTGGGACATTTGTATATCAGTTGTTTTCAGTATTGTTACTATGGGTTTTATTCAGTTTGTATTGGTGACTTTAGTTTTCTTATGTTGACATTCGATTGACGAATGTATTATATTATTCGGTTTACTGTGATGTGATTTTAAGTTGTAGAAATGTTGTTTTTAAATAAATAAATCTTTTTCTTAAATTAAAATTTGGAAAGCATGTATGAAAAATGATTTTTGACACTAAGCTTAATTAATTAGGGTGTTAAATTGGAAAATGTATTTCTATAGACAGTGATGCTGAGAATGAACCAACTGTTTACCTTGATTTAATTTAATAAAGGAGTGATCGCCCGGTATTTAATTAGGCGGGGTGTCACAAAGACCATAGTTTGTTTTAGAGGGTCAACTTTATCCAAGGACATTAGAAAAGGTCACACCTTAGGTTACATTCCTCGTGTTTATAGATGCTCGCATTGTGATAGGAAAGGTCACCTTATGCCATTTTGTTTTGATCTTAGAAGAGGTCCTAGGAAGTTTGTCATTGGTTCCTAAATACCGTCATTTTAATTATACATCTATTTGGATTAGAAAATCTCTTTTAGAGTCCCTAGATGTTAGACTTGTTGATTATCGCATGGTTGGACACGACTCATCACATGCTATATTATATGGGTGATTGCTTGCATGTTTTACATACACTAGCTTTTGTGCTACATGCTATATATTCATGCTAGTTGTATGTTTGTTTGTCATTTGTAGTTTGATATGCCCTAAGTGTCACCTCGGCCCAGAGACATCAACCTCGGCTGAGGGCATGGCCGACGTTGGAAAGACCTTGAATCAGTTACTCGTCGCCTCAGTCATATTAGGGTCGGCCCTGGCCGACACCACTACCAACCTCTTCAAGGGGTCAGCAGTTCATCAACTCAATCGGGAATGGAAACCTCAACCGGGGGTAGGCCGAGGCTACAAGGAGACATACCACTACCAAGGTCAACCCCACCTGTGAATCGGCTAATGTTCCAAGGACATGCCAACCTAACCTTGGCCCAGGTCGACCTTAAGGCCTTACCTCGGCTTCACTTAAGCTGAGACCATGATGGCTCATCTCGGATAGGATGGGCAGCTAGACCTTAACAACCTTGGACTCTTCCAGGCCGAGGTCTTGACCCAGCACGAAGGCCGAGCATTTATTGACATGTGTGGACAAGGACACGTGGACATAATTCAGTTATAACAAATCATTCCCCTCACATGGGGGGGAATATTTCATCATCATTCTCTACATGTGACAGTGACAGATGTCTTCATCAGATTGGCTAAATCAATACACACATGCCCATTACATGCATGGGGGGTACATTACACCCCCCAGGTACTATATATAGAGGTCATCCTCTACCTTGCAAAGGACCCAAAAAGACAACCCTAGCTGAAACTCTGTCAAATTATACAGAAGAGAGAGAAAGCTTGAGAATTTGTACCCATGGCCATTAGAGCCCTCGTATAGTGATATCAACCACACACCTTCACAGTGGATGTAGGCCTGATTGGCTGAACCACTTTTATGATTATGTTCATCTTCTTCTCCTCATCTCCCTCTATTGTGTGAATAACTTTACTCATATTCTTCCATTGTTAACATTGAATTGAGATCACAAACACCTTGAAGGGTGGTGCTGTTTCCAACATCATCATTTTGGCACCGTCTGTGGGAAGAGAGAAGCTGTATCTTCCTTATTTTATACTTAATCTCACCGGAGACTCTGGTGGTGAACCAGGCACCGCCCCTTGCGTGGATCTGCTTCACCGTTGAAAGAGGCCCTTTAAGGTATTAAGCTCATCTGCTACTCAAGCTCTTTAGTGTTAGCATATGGCACCAGAGTTACCACCGCCTCTTCCACCGCCTGGAGCAGGAGGACCTAGTTCCAGCCAGGCACCGCCCCAGTCCGAAATGGCGGAGGTGGCTGCATCCTTGAGGTCTTTGGCTGCAACGCAACAAGCTATGCAGGAGCAGTTTGCATAACTCAGCCAAACTATGATGATGCCACCTGGAGTTTCACCGAAAATGATCACTCCGACGGCTGCCCATCCTCATCTTGATGCCAGGGAACCACCCCAGTCACCAATAAAGGACCAACCTGTGCCCCAGTGAAGGAGGAACGTTGCTGACCTTAGGCGCTTATGCCTGGGGAGGCAATGAAACCCTTGCCCGAAGGATATGTATGATGACTTAGAGGCAGAAGATGTGCCGAAAGAATGTTGGGAGCCGTATGAGGTTTTAAATAATACGGTACATCCTCTTCGGAAGAGTCGAGGTTGTGGCGACAGAAGAGGTGAAGAGGCCCAACAACGAGGATCAACTTTTGATCGATTGAGTAGAGGGTCAGCCTTTGAGAGGTTGGGCCCAGTAAATGACCTAAGACAGAGGTTATCAAGGTCGAGAAGTGCAGCTGGCTCGCAGAGAGGAGACGGTCAAGGTCAGCCTCATCAAGTCCGACCCCATACGGGAAGAGGCAGAGATCAGGAAGAGGTCAACAGCAGACGTTGTGCTGCGGCTGGGGAACCCTCAGTCCATCCCTTGGAGGTGGCTGGGGATAACCTCGATCAGGCTGACGGTAGAAGACCATGGAATGACTCTATCCAACATCTTGAGGATAAGATAGGAAGCCTCATTAAGAGTCGAGACCCATTGCAAAGAGGTTTCTCAGAGGGCTCTCCATTTGTGGCTAAGATAGTGAGCTTCCCGACCCCTGCTAAGTTCAAACCACCTGTGGTGTCTCCTAAGTATGACGGTAACACTAATCCTATACATCACATTAAGATATATCAGTTAGCAGTGGACATATACTCGATACTTGATGAGATGAAGTGTAGGTCCTTCTCTAGGACTCTGACAGGAGCAGCACATAACTGGTTTACTTCTCTTCTGAAGAATTCAATTGAGAACTTCAACGGCTTGGCCGAACGATTTATTCACAACTTCTGCTTTGGGGTAAGACCTCAAAAGAAGACCACTCATCTACTGTATGTCAAGCAAGGCAAGGATGAGAGCCTAAGGGACTACAGCGCCAGGTTCAATAAAGAGAAACTTGAGGTTAAAGATTACGAAGAGAATATAGCCATGAACGCCCTCATAGGAGGTCTTCAAAAAGGGAAGTTATTATGGAAACTCGCGAAAGACCCTCCCAGGTCCATGGCAGAGCTACTGGAAACTGCGAGAAAATTCATGAATGCTGAAGAGGCAATGGCCTCCAAGTATGAGGATGAGAACCGCGGTAGTAGCGGGAAGTCCCAAAGAAAGAAAGATGGAAAGAAGAGGTCACCCGATGATAAGTTCGCTCACTATACTCCTCTAATCGTGAGCTGTGAGCATATCCTCAATGAGATAAAGAATGATAGGACTCTAAGATGGCCAGAGAAACTGAAGGCCCCTCAGCATAAGAGGAATAAAAACTTGTGGTGTGAGTTCCACCAGGACCATGGCCATGTTACAGACAGATGCTTCGCCTTGAAGGATGAGTTTGAGAAGATGTTAAAATACGGAAAGCTGAGGAAGTATGTTGATGGCAAAGCTCCTAAAGGGGGAAGAGATGACCCTAAGAAAAGGATAAACGACAGATGCCGTGACGATGCCCCAGCTAGAAGAGGCATGACTCGGAAGATGATGATGAAGATGATCCGGACCTTTCGCCGAAAGATGAAAACACCCCGGTGAAGAGGGTTGGCATGATCTCCTTTGGTGTTGACACCATATGCAGAGGACTTGCGGGAGGTGGCTCTGAAGTGGCTAACAGGAAAGCTCATGTGGCAGAGGCCAAGTCAGTGACCAAACTTGAAGTTGTAAATCTAACATCTTCTGATACAGCACAGAAGAGAAAGAAGGTGGACATGGACACTCTTATAGTTGGGTTCTCCAGGCTCGACTTTAAAGGTATCTTAGCCCCGTATGATAACCCTTTGGTAATAACAATAATGGTGCATGGATGCGAGGTGCAGAGGATCCTCGTGGACGGGTGGAGTTCAGCACACGTGATGTTTTGGCCTTGCTTCAAGAGCCTAGGTCTTAGCAGAGCTAGGCTGGTACCCTATCATCATCCTTTAATGGGCTTCAATGACGAAAAGGTCCACCCATTGGGCATGTATGATATGGACGTACGGATGGGTGACGGGTGGCTTAAGAGGTTGACCCGGAAGATAAATTTTTTCGTAATGGACAAAAACGTCTTCTCGGCCTATAACCTCATCATAGGAAGAGTGGCCCTTAAGGAGTCTGAAGCTGTGTCGTCGAGGGTCCACCAGATGTTAAAATTCTCGACCCCCTATGGGGTAGGGGAAGTGCAAGGTGACCAGACCATAGCACGAGAATGTTACTTCAACTCGGCCGAAGAGAGAGAGGCGCATAAGAGGGCAACCACCACTTATATCATTGATAGATTGGACCCAAAAGATGAAACAAAGTTGAAGAAGGGAGAGGCCGCAAAAGAGGTAGAATCCATCATCCTCAATAAGGACGAACAAAAAAAAACCGTCCAGGTCGGTAAAGCCCTAAAGACAGAAATTAAGGAAGAGCTGATAAACTTTTTGAGGAAGAAACAGAGTGTCTTCGCTTGGAGTCACACAGACATGCCTGACATTAACCTTGAGGTTATGAGTCACAAGCTCAATGTTGCCAAAGATGCCAGGCCTATCAAACAAAGGCGAAGAGTTTACTCCAGGGAGAAGTACAACGTTATCCGGGAAGAAGTTAAAAAATTAGAAGAGGCTGAGTTTATAAGAGAAGTCATATATCCGGAGTGGTTATCGAATGCAGTCATTGTGCCCAAAGCTAATGGGAAGTGGAGAATGTGCGTTAATTTGACTTACCTGAACATGTCTTGCCCAAAAGACAGCTATCCCTTACCTCGGATAGATCAGATGGTAGATGCTACTGCGGGTCATGAGCTCATGAGCTTTATGGATGTGTATTCAGGCTACAATCAGATCTTCATGGATACAGAGGACTCAGAGAAGACAACCTTTATTATCGATAAAGGGACGTACTGCTACATAGTAATGCCCTTCGGTCTGAAAAATACGAGGCAACATACCAACATCTTGTGAACAAGATGTTCGAAGAGAAAATAGGCAAGACTATGGAGGTGTATGTAGACGATATGCTGACGAAGAGCTTAAAGGTCTGCACTCATATGACAGACCTTGAAAAGACCTTCGATATTATGGACTTGTATAGGATGAAACTCAACCCCGCGAAGTGTGTCTTCAGGGTAGGAGCTGGTAAGTTCCTTGGATTTATCGTCAATCAAAGAGGAATTGAAGCAAACCCTGAAAAAATCAAGGCTTTTCTTGATATGAAGACACCAAGGATCATCAAGGACGTCCAAAGACTCACGGGGAAAATGGCCGCACTCAACAGGTTTGTTTCCAAAGCAACGGATAAGTGTCTTCCATTCTTTAAAGTGCTTAGAAAGGCCTTCCAGTGGGACGAAGAGTGCGAAAAAGCTTTTAACCAGCTCAAGTCTTACCTTGGGTCTCCCTTGTTGTTATCTCGGCCTATAGTAGGAGAGAAATTGTACGTGTATCTAGCGGTCTCCGAATCGGCAATCAGTGCAGCCATAGTGCGGGAAGACGTTGGAACCCAAAGGCCTGTGTATTTCAATAGTAAAGCACTTCAAGGGTCTGAGCAAAATTACCCTCATATGGAAAAGTTGGCCTATGCCTTGATACATGCCTCAAGGAAGATGAAGCCCTACTTCCAAGCCCATTCCATTATCGTCCTCATCGATTCCCCACTAAGACAGATTCTACATAAACCTGAGAAGTCCAGAAGATTGATGACTTGGGCCATTGAGTTGGGAGAGTATGACCTTGCTTATCAACCTAGGGCAGCCATCAAAGGGAAGGCTCTCACAGACTTTGTTGCTGAGTTCACATTTGGAATCTCTTCATTGATGGTTCTTCCTATAACAATGAAAGCGGTGCAGGGCTGATTCTTTCAGCCCCAGATGGTGCCAACATTGAATACGCTCTGAGATTCAATTTCCAGGCATCTAACAACGAGTCAAAATATGAGGCCATGATAGTAGGTCTCTCATTGGCAAAGACTCTAGGAGTAAGACGACTCCTACTCCATAGCGACTCAAGGCTGGTTGTCAATCAAGTATTGGGAGTCTATGAGGCCAAAGATGAAAGGATGGCTAACTATCTTAAGAGGGTGAGAACGATGTTAGAATATTTTGAAGGGATAAAACTGAAGAGAGTACCTCGACAAAGTAATAGCCACACAGATGCATTAGCAAGGTTGGCCTCGGTAACGAAGACAAACGTCAGAAGGACAGTCTCGGTCGAGGTCTTAGGAAAAGTGACCATTGAGGAAGAAGAGGTATACAACACTTGTCTCAATTTGAACCTAGGAGACTCATGGATGGATCCCCTCGTCAGATATATCAAAGAGGGAGAGCTACCCGAATCCAAGCTAGAGAGGAGGAAATTGAGATATAGGGCTGCCAAGTTCTCCATAGTAGGAGACGTCCTGTACAAGAAGGGATTTCTGTTACCTCTCCTAAGATGTGTGCATCCCACCGAAGTTCCCTGTATCTTATAGGAAGTTCACAAGGGCTCTTGCTCCAGTCACATAGGAGGAAGAACCTTAGCCAAGAGAATCATTACCTAAGGATACTGGTGGCCAACCTTGGCCAAAGATGTTGCAGCTTACGTGAAGAGGTGAGATAAATGTCAGAGATTCTCCACTATTCCTCATCAACCTCATCAACCTATGACGTCAATCACCTCTCCATGGCCATTTGTAGTGTGAGGAATTGACTTAGTAGGGACCCTACCAAGAGCAGCTAATAATTATCGGTTTCTAATAGTTGCTATTGAATACTTCTCAAAATGGGTGGAGGTAGAGCCGATGATAATAATCACAGAACAGAAGACCTTCCAATTTATTTGGAGGAACATCATATACAGACATGGCCTGCCAAACACTCTTATCTCAGATAATGGAACCCAGTTCAAGAACTTCTCTTTAAAAAAGTATTGTGTAAGAGTTAGGATAAAGTAGTTCTTCTCATCTCCTGGACGACCTCAGGCAAACGGTCAGACCGAGGTAACAAATAGAATAATCGTTGACGAAATCAAGAAGAGGTTAGAAGAAGCGAAGGGAAGATGGATTGAAGAGGTTTATGCTGTGTTATGGGCCTACAGAACCACGGTAAGGACACCAACAGGAGAAACTCCGTTCATGCTCGCGCATGGCTCAGAGGCCGTCATACCAACAAAAGTGGGGCTCCCAACTCATAGGGTTCAGAACTATGACCCTGATATAAATGGGGAAGAAAGGAGACTAGACCTAGATCTGATTGAAGAGATAAGAGATGACGCAGAAATCAAGCAAGCAACTTACCAGCAGAGAGCAAATTTTTTTTACAATCAGAGGGTGAAGTCAAGACCCATCATCTTGGGAGACTTAGTACTGAAGAAGACCTTACAGAAAACAAACAAGCTCCACCCAAACTGGCATGGTCCCTACAAGGTGACAGAAAAGGTTGTACCCGTGACCTATAGGCTAGAAAACTTAGAGGGGGAGACTTTCGCTAACCCCTGGAATGCTGATCATCTAAAGAAGTATTACATATGATATTGCAAAGAGTTATATAAATGTATCTTCTTATGAAGAGGTTATTAATAAAAGATCAGTTTCCATGACGACTCTTGCTTCATTGTGCTCTAACGGTAGAAAATATGAGGGTGACATCTAAGTGTTGACCTCAGACCTTATAACATCATTAAGTGGTGACAAGGTCTAAGGTCAGACACCATACTTGGATGACCTCAGATCCTTAACATCATTAATTTGGTGAAATTAATTATAAGGATAACATCTTAGTTGATGACCTCAGACCTTATAACATCATTAAGTGGTGACAAGGTCTGAGGTCAGACACCATACTTGGATGACCTCAGGCCCTTAACATCATTAATTAGGTGAAATTATTTATGAGGATAACATCTTAGTTGATGACCTCAGACCCTTATAACATCATTATATGGTGATAAGGTCTGAGGTCAGATACCATACTCGGATGACCTCAGACCCTTAACATCATTAAGTGGTGACAAGGTCTGAGGTGAGACACCATACTTGGATGACCTCAGATCCTTATAACATCATTATATGGTGACAAGGTCTGAGGTCAGATACCATACTCGGATGACCTCAAACCCTTAACATCATTTAGTGGTGACAAGGTCTGAGGTCAGACACCATACTCAGATGACCTCAGACCCTTAACATCATTAATTTAGTGAAATTATTTATGAGGATAACATCTTAGTTGATGATCTCAGACCCTTATAACATCATTATATGGTGATAAGGTCTGAGGTCAGATACCATACTTAGATGACCGCAGACCCTTAACATCATTAATTTGGTAAAATTATTTATGAGGATAACATCTTAGTTGATGACCTCAGACCCTTATAACATCATTATATGGTGATAAGGTCTGAGGTCAGATACCATACTTGGATGACCTCAGACCCTTAATATCATTAATTTGGTGAAATTAATTATGAGGATAACATCTTAGGTGATCACCTCAGACCCTTATAACACAAGGTCTGAGGTCAGACACCATACTTGGATGACCTCAGATCCTTAAAATCATTAATTTTGTGAAATTAATTATGAGGATAACATCTTAGTTGATGACCTCAGACCATTATAACATCATTATATGGTGACAAGGTCTGAGGCAAGACTATTAAATTAGTTTAAACAAAAATATTTCAACAAGACTTCAGAACTAAAACATCACATGGCAAACAAGCATTCAACATAACAAATGAAGTGAAAATCCTCCTCAGAGGTTGTCATACAATTGTAAGATTAAAAAAATATGAGTTAAAGATCTTCTTCAGAGAATACAAACCATCAGGGGTTACAAAATAAATCTTCACAATTAAGCCTAAGGATTAGAAGGAAGAGTGTTGGCATCCTCGGCCTGATTTTCTTGGCCAATGTTTGTCACCTCAGCCTCGTTATCTACGTGATTAGCTCTCCCTGTCTCTATACCATTCAGGGGCACAGTATCTGCAGGGGCAGCGACCTCCTCTTCAACCTCCTGAAGTGCCTGGGTAAACTGAGGGTCAACAAAACCCAAACCTACGAAGTCAGAGGCCTTCAGGCTCCCTGCCTCCTTCTCCTTAGAAGTCGCCCATTTGATAGTAGCCTTGATACCTCTTTCAAGGTATTCGAAGCCAAAGCTCATGAACTCGTCGGAGACTTTCTAGTCTGCCAAAATCCCCTCAGAGGCATCTTCAAGGGCTGCCTTCACTGCAGAGTCGACCTTCTGCTGGAGAACATCATCCTTAGCCTTCAAAGCAGCAGCATGGTCCTTTTTGAGCTTAGAGATCTTTTTCTCCAACCCCTTAACCTTCTTCTCGGACTCATCAAATGCAGACTTCAGTCGGTCTACCTCGGTATTCAGGGTACTTTGCACCTTCTCGGCCTCCTGACCCTTCTGGATGAGGGGTAACTTTCTCAGAGTCCAGTTGGCGAGATGATGCATAGCGACAAAGCCCTGTAAATCATGTGATTGTGCATATGATTTGAAAGTCAAATAAGAGGTTACACTTCGAAGATGAATACTAAAATCTAAAATCATACCTGAATAGACCTATGGAGGCCGAACTCAACCAGCAGAGGTGTATCCATTGACCGAAAAAGATATTTGTCTGCCTCGGTCATGGCAGAGACAATAGCATCCAGTGCCTGCAGACTGTGGCCTATGATGCTGTCATTGATCTTCAGTTGCTCTATACGAGCCGCCAACGCATCTGTAGAGGATATGGGGATGGCGTAATCCCCTCCTTTCTTCTTCTGCCTCTGATCTTCAGGGGCCGGGTCGGTAGCACCTATCTTTTTTGTAGCCTGAGCCTTTGAGGTTGAAGGAGGAGGAGGGGGAGCATTCAGACCTACCTTCTTAGCAATCCTTATCAGACTCGGTGCTGCCATTTCCCAAAGTTCGTCTGATATTCCCTTATGACGCACTACAAAATAGAAAGGTCTGAGTTAGAAGATCAGACATGCACAAACTCAGAGGTATAACTTGGAAATAAAAAAACTTACTAAACTCTGGAAGAGGACTTCCCCCTAAACCAGTCTGAGAGAGGTAGTGGGGGGTCATCAGGTTTTCAAATTTTACGAGCAGACCATGCATCCCCTGATCCTGAAGGTCTTCGACCTTTTGAAGATTTTACAGGCTTAGACCAGGATCGGCCTTGGCAGACATTGTGAACTTACCCCATCTAATAGGCATTTGCGGCTCTAGTAGGGAAGAGGGGGCACATGGGCCAAATTCCCATGGCCCTGAGGCAAAAAAATAACGGGGTTTCCAGTTATGATTTAAAGTCTGAGTTATTTGGAGCATCTTCTTCTCAGGTTTCAGAGCTATAAAATGGTAATAGCTCGAACGGTTTTTGGCAGGCGAAGGGACATAACAACCTACAAAAACTTGGATTGGAAGGTCTGAATGATGAACAGACCTCCATAGCACTATGGCCCCAATTATTACCCTTCAAGCATTGGGTGAAAACTGGGAAGCGGCCAAGTTGATGTAGGCTAGTATAGACCTAATGATGGGGTGGATGGGTAACGAAAGCCCAACTTGAACATCTGCTCGTACAAACAGATCTCACCTTCTCGGTCGTGGTAAGCCCTCTCTTTCCTCAGAGGTCTCCTGAGCTTTATGGAGGGGATGATGGAGTATAGGTATCTTAAGCAAAGAAGGTCGACCTCACTAATTGTACTCTCAATCTCGACCGCCACAGAGACGTCAACATCACTCTCAACATCATCATCATCGTCATTATCTAGCTCAACGTCATCCGGAGCAAACGTTGGAGGGTTACTTGGGAACCTCTGAGCAAACTCATCCCCTGTGATGGCCGACAGTGGAATGGCATCGAGTATTGGTGGAATAGCTAAGCTTGGTTTGACAATCTCAACCTCTGAGGAAGAGGACGATGTGCTTGAATTTTTATGAGACGAGACCCGACTGGAGACCTCTGCTTGATCAGGGACATGATCTTGTTAATTTGAGAAGTCCATGGCCTCCTGGAAAGAGTCCACAGACATAGGGTCTGATGTGGAAGCCCCAGACTCAGACATTGGTGAGGGTTCAGCAGGTACCTCGGCTTGGTTAGAGGGTTCTGATGGTTCAGGGTATACTACCATCAGAGGTGGGGGAAAGATAGGTCTGAGGGGGAATTCCTCTGACCTACGAGCTTCCTCCTGTGCTCTTTCTATTTGCCTAATTTTCTCTAAAGTCTTCTCTCTGAGAGAAGGGAACTCCTCTAAGAGTTGGTAGAGGGGTCTGAGCATAAGAGGCAGACCCTATACTTACAACTCTCCTAAAACTACAAACAGGACTGGTTAATGGAATGATGTAACCTAAGGATAAAACTATCAAACCTAGAGCAAGAACAGTTCTCCTAAAAGTATGGAGAGCTCGCCGAAAATCTCCAAAACTCACCAGAAAACACAAAAGTAAGGGGAAAACAGGGAAAATGAAGAGAAAAGAATGGCAGAGGATACCTGAAGATGAAATAGTAGGAGAGAAGGAAGAGACTGCGAGGAATCACCACCAAAAGGCTTCGAATCAAAGATTTTCTAGAGAGAGAAAGTGCTGCTAAAATGAATCGAGATAGGAAAGAGAAGTGAGGAAAAAGGAGGGAAAATGGGGGTTTAAACCCTTAAATATGGGTTCACGCTATCATTGCCTTGAGAGCCCCAAAGGACGGCTGACATCACATGCTTGTCAGGCACACCTCACTTCAGCAATGGACAAGTGTCAAATGAGCATTGACACATAGAAGAAAGACCTCGAAGGTGAAGAGATCCCACAGTCACATGCTCTCACATGTAACTAAGGGCTGGGGGTGATTAATATGCCCTAAGTGTCACCTCGGCCCAGAGACATCAACCTCGGTCGAGGGCATGGCCGACATTTGAAAGGCCTTGAATCAGTTACTCATCGCCTCGACCGTATTAGGGTCGGCCCTGGCCGACACCACTACCAACCTCTTCAAGGGGTCAGCAGTTCATCAACTCAATCGGGAATGGCAACCTCGGCCGGGGGTAGGCCGAGGCTACAAGGAGCCATACCACTACAAGGTCAACCCCACCTGTGAATCGGCCAATGTTCCAAGCACATGCCAACCTAACCTCGGCCCAGGCAGACCTTTAGGCCTTACCTCGGCTTCACTTAAGCCGAAATCATGATGGCTCATCTCTAATAGGATGGGCAGCTAGACCTTAACAACCTCGGACTCTTCTAGGCCGAGGTCATGACCCAGCACGAAGGCCGAGCACTTATTGACATGTGTGGACAAGGACACGTGGACACAATTCAGTTATAATAAATCATTCCCCTCACGTGGGGGGAATATTTCATCATCATTCTCTACATGTGATAGTGATAGATGTCTTCATCAGATTGGCTAGATCAACACACACATGCCCATTGCATGCATGGGGGGTACATTATACCCCCCAGGTACTATATATAGAGGTCATCCTCCACCTTGCAAAGGACCCAAAAAAACAACCCTAGCTGAAACTTTATCAAATTATACAGAAGAGAGAGAAAGTTTGAGAGTTTGTACCCATGGCCATTAGAGCCCTCATAGAGTGATATCAACCACACACCTTCACAGTGGATGTTGGCCTGATTGGTTGAACCACTTACATGATTATGTTCATCTTCTTCGCCTCATCTCCCTCTACTGTGTGAATACCTTTATTTATATTCTGCCATTGTTAACATTGAATTGAGATCACAAACACCTTGAAGGGTGGTGTTGTTTCCAGCATCATCATAGTTCAAGCTTCATTTTATATGATTTGCTATAGTTATGACATGTTTATCTTTTGTATTTTATTATTTTCATTTTTATTTGCATCAAATGAAAAATACAAAAATATTTTATTTATCATTTGTGTTTTACCTTCTGAGTATTTAGGCTTAATGAAAAATAGAAATTGATTTTTGTTTGTCCTTTGAGTAAATATTTTTTGTATGTTTTGTTAAAAATTTTTAAAACTCAAAAGGATTTTCTTGTGTGTATTTTAGTTTGACACACCTTTTGTGTCATATGTTTGTGTTGAATCCTATCATTTCGATTCCACGTGGCCAGAACTTTTGGTTAAAATTTTCAATCCTTAAAATTTTCTTTGTCATGGTTACATGGAGTTGTTTAAGTTTGACTTGCTTAATGGATTCGATTTTATAAGCCTTTTCACACACACGTCTGAGTTTTTTTTTTTTACTTTTAACTTCACATGTATATTTGAGCTTTGTGAGGTGTTCTCCTACCAATCTAGTCATTTACATATCTTATGACCTAGGAGGATTTGTGCATGTTAATTCTGTTGCACGTGAGATTTGTGTGATAAAAAAATGATTTATAAATGTGCGCGGGGAAGGGATCCGAAAGGAAATATTATCCTTTGCGAGTAAGCCACCGTTTGGAATGGACCTAAAAGAAATACGTGGTACAAAGAACTAAAAGATAAAATATGGCATTAAAAGAAAATATTTTCCAAGGTCTATTTTGTTTAGTTTGATATATTCATTCAAAATTATTATATGCATATTTTGAAGGAGTTTAGATGGTATAGCAACAGTTTTGCACAATTGCATTTTATCCTAGCTGAGCTTTCATTGTCATGACTCTATTGGTTTGTAGAATCATCAATATGCTAGGCTTGTATGCATTGTGCTTTTTTGTTCATTGAGTTAAATTTTTCTTGTCACGTAAGGCTAAATCTTAGTTGATAAAGTTTTGCAATCAAATGAGAACTCCGTGAACATGTTTAAGTGATTAGGTTTTAATTCGTTGGTATCTTTTTCACACCCCTTCACTTCTGTTTCCATATGACACATTTATGCTATAAGAGTGTGGAAAACTCATGTTTTTTATTTTGAGTTTTTGCCATGATAGCTAATCCATTTATGCTTTTAAATCATAATTGGTATCTATCGTGTTACGAATTTTGGTATATATCCCATGTTTATGTTGAATATATTTTAGTTGGTATCATTTTTTTATCGCAACATAAGGTAGTATCTAATTACCCTTTTTGTGGATTAGTTACCTTTTCTCATTGTCCATATGCTTTAATGTTCTTATCACTTTATGCACAATCTTGTTTTACTTATTTTCCCATATTTTGTATCCCTTGTTTCGACTTGATAGGGAGATATTGTATATGCTTTAATTAGGGAAGAAATGAGTAATGTTGTAATTCTTTATTCTTTGTATATTCCAGAACAAAAAGGGGGAGATATGGTAGCTAAACCTTTAGTTTAGGAGATTTATCTTAGGTGGAGACGTCACCTTACAAGTAATTCACTGCTAGATAAATAAGGAGAATTAATTTGGGGGGAGTATTTATTTAATTTCATTTAATATTTTGATATTCCTTATGCGTTTAATGGTTTGCTTAAGTGTGCTGGAATTATCCTTTTAGCGGACAATTTTAAAGCGGCAAAGCACATCCTTGGGTTGTGTTAATTGCGTTTGTATTTTTTAATGTTTGGTTGGGATGTGGTGCCTAGACGAGCTTGACGGCCCTTTAGGATTTTTGGTTTGGTTTTATCCCGAAATAGCCAAAGGGGGAGATTTGTGAGGACACAAATTTCCAATTGAGTCTTATGTAGTGTTGGCTCAATTTCGAACAAAACAAGTTGAGTCATAGGATATAATGTAATGTGTATCCATCCAAGCCTATGACGAGTTTGTGTTGAAGATGTAGTGACCAATATTTCAAGTTCATTCCCTTGTCTAGTTTAGTTCCTCGTTTCTATAGACCTGGAATTAAACTAGACCAATATAGGAGACTTGGAATATATTAAATGCATTGGGTTCCATTGCATTGTCGCCACCCCACCCCACCCACCGGAATCCTTGTCGGAACGCCGAAATCCTCATCGGAGACCGTCAGAATTCTCGCCGGATTGTTTCTCTCTCCTCGTTTCACTCTCCCTTCGTCTATTTCTTTCATTTTTTTGGTCCGCGCCAGCGGCACCATCACCAACGCCGAAGAATAAGGTTTTTTTGCCAGAAAAAATATAGTAGTGTTCGCCGGAAAAAATGGAAGTTTTAGTGAAATTGTAAATTTATCGATTTCGATTTTTTTGTGAAAAAATATCAAATATAGGTGTTGTTGGATAGATCTCGACGATTAAATTTCAAATATATAAATTTTGTGAAATTTGGATTTGAAGTTAGACTTTTAAAAATTTGATGAATGCATTTAATATATATAGGAGACTTGGAATATTTTTTATGGGTGTAAGTTTTACTTTTCAGAAATTGATTTTTACAACTTTGTATAAAAGTTTGGACTTAAAATTAAAAATTTGAGAATTTCTTCTTTTTTCGTTCGAAGAGTCGTTCGAACGAGAATGTCGTTCGAACGAGTTTGCCAGCAAGTTTTCGAAAACTCTCTGTTTTTCGTTAGAAGTTTCATTCTAACGACCTCGTTTGAATGAATTTTTCTAACGACATTTTAGCCTATCTTTCTTCTGAAATCTCGTTCGAACGATGTCGTTCGAACGACATGGGAAAGTCGTTCGAACGACTATGGCGGGAATGCAAAATTGTTGGTATTTTTCACTTTTAACTACCATTGTTTCCCACTTGTTCCACTAACTTTTACTAGCCATTTTATGTGCAGGAACAAGATTTTTCTATGTAACTTTTTGAGATTCTTTTATTCTCTAGAGCGCAAAATGTTTACCCAAAAATTTCAAGTTTTGATTGTTTAATTTTTATGGATTAAAATCTTCCAAAACACCTTTTTACACCCATAGTTTGTTTATCCCAGTATCTTTCATATATATATATTTTCTTGGAGTGTTTGGCACCATTGGTTCATCTTTACCACAAAAATGAGAAATTTGGGTTTTATTCTCTACCCCAAAAGGAGGGTAATTTGTTGGTGTACTCATTCGAAGAAAGGCTTCGCGTGAGGGAGACGGAGACCAAAAGCCTCATCGGTGAATTTCGAGACCGTAGAGGAGTTCATGGCTGTCGACTAAGCGGAGGTAGTTACAAGAAGACCCGTCAAGGCTTGGACGGAGTCATGTTGTGCATAGTAAGTCATCTGTCTTGTAAACATAAAATCATACTTAGTGGACTTAAGGCTAGGGTCGTCCGAGATTTTTCCCATTTGGGTTTTCCTCGTACATCGGCGTGTAGTATTTTGTGTTTTTTTTATCTTGCTATATAACCTAGATGCATACTTAGAACTAAAAGATAAAATATGGTTTAAATCACTACACTTATGTAATTTGGTGCTATAAATTAATTTGGGTAATGTTTAATTAATTTAATACAAGTCATTAATTTTAATTTGGTAAAATTTGGTTTGGCCTAAATAGAATATGCATTAATCTTGCTAGGCAAAATTCTAGGACTTGGATTGATTAATTTGTTTAAGTGAAAATTTATTTATTATTTAATTTAATGTCACTTTTAGTTTTGTTTAATCTTAATTTGAAAGAAATTAAAATTTGAAGTTTGTGTATGTTATGTTGAACCATCCTATTTCTCACTTAAAGGAAATTGAGTTTTAATTGAAAATGGATTTATTTAAAATTTGGGGGTTCCAACGTTTCTCATAACATAGAATCGAACAGTAGAAAAAGGAATCTATAACATAACATTTCCATTCACATGCAAATACAATATATATATATATGCTAATGCAATGCATGAATCCGTATAGTCCAAAACGTTACTTGAGTTGATTAAATCATATTAATATTATAAAAGACCCCCTTTTACTTAGCTTAACAATGATTTTTAGATTTAACGCATCCTACTAAATACTTAAACAAAATAGCATTTGTTTTGGAAAACCGCTTCATTTATCGAAATATTCCATTTACTCACACCAAATTCAATTTAGTATTTTCTTTGAAAATCACCTTTCAATACATATACATTCCATGTTAGAAAATACTTATTTTTCTTGTTAAAATCTTTCACAACAGAAACTTTTATTAATGATGGTCTAAAACATCTTAGGTTGCTTAATTAGCCATTAATCACCCCAATTTTTCATTCCTTTCACTTCACATGGATATTACTTAATTTCTCTTATTTCTTATCCGTGTTATCTTTTTAGTAAGAATATTTACAAATTTCATTTGTTTTTTATATTATTAGGAGAACCAATTTCCTAATCATTTTCCACTTTTCTCATTATGTTTTCCTTAGAGTTCATTACATAATCGTGTACTTTAAGGGGCTCCACACCACCGGCTATGCTACCATATGCTCTAGCCAGTGAATTGGGTCTTTCACCCAAGGGCTCCGAGACCTTCTAAATTTTCTTCAGTTCTTTCAAGTTTATCTTTTGTTTTAATTCTTTCTTGCACACACAATATTATATTTTTACCAGCTGAAGCCCAAACCCGAGGACTACTTTCCCATATTTGTGTTACACTTTGAAAAATCACCATTTCTAGCCCATGTCATTTTAATGTTAAATTCATTCTGAAAATCACTTCCGTTTAAGATTATTTTGTGTAACGCCTTTTTTAATATTTTTACTTCATAAAAATATATCTCTTTACTTAAAATTACCATTTTACTCATTTGTTTCTAAACTTGCATTTTTCTTCCTTTTCACAAGTGTTATTTTTCAAAAACTATTATTAAGCTACACACATTAACTTCTTAAATGTTTTTAACTAACTAACACTTCTTTAATAATTTAGACTAACACACTTCTGAAGTTTGAAACCTCTTTATTATATTACTTTCTTTATCTAAGAAATAATATGGCATTTTGAACACTACTTTAGAAGAAAACACCATTTTCCTTCAAGACACGTGTAGTCTTGAAAATACCCATTTATCATTTTCTCAATATTTCATAATACACTTTTGGGACTAAAATTTCTACATTTATTATTTCAAGTTAAAACCCATTTTAATCATTCTTAAACATATTCAAATGCTCAGCATTAGCTTACTTTAAGCTTATATAAATAAGGAGTTGAATTTAAAGTCTAGAGATCCTTAAAAATGAGTTTTACATATGACTATCACATGAAGTTTCATAATTTTTGTAAATGAAAGGTTTTCAAGACTAAAAGAGACTTTTGGTTCAAAAACATGATTAATTGTCTAGTTCTCACAAATCTTCACGCTTGCCAAAAATCTTCAAGATTTATGTTAGAAATAGTTTATCATTGCAATTATTTCTGTTAAAACATTTTATTGCATAAAATGTTTAAACACAAGATTTTCTGGAAAGTTATCATCTTTTAAACAACCATTTAAATCCCCATTTCTTATAATATATTAAAAAATCATGAGTAGTGACAATATAAACATGCAAATATTTTACCTTTATGAACTCAAGCATATTTAACTCATATATTGCAAAATAGAGTATTATTAAACTTAATAAGAGTAGTGTTTTTCTCACCTCATTGAAGCTCCAAGAATGGATGGATGAATGTAGAAGAAGATAACGACCTACCACTTTCTAAGGTGGCCTTAAAGAGATTTCCTAGCTCCACTGAGTTGTCTCGTTGAATGCTCCAATAATCCCTTTTAAATCTCCATGAACTTCTTCTTCAACTTCTCTTAATAATCCTCCAATAACTTCTTCACGATTCATAACTTTCCCCAATAATGGTGTAGATGGGTTTATAAGGCTTAAATATGGTTGAAAAGAGTTAGTGTATGGTGGTTTAGGGTTGAAGAGTGGTGGCGCTGCGGTGGTGGAGGGTGGTTGGGTGGTGGTTAGGCTCCAAGATCTAGAGAGAGAGAGAGAGAGAAAATCTCAATGAAATGCCCTAGAATGGGCCAAAACCTCACATAAATACCCCAAAGCCCTTGGGGGTAAAATTTTAAAAATGTCCCAAAGCTTAACCCTGAGTTGATCTCCGTTGTAGGAGTGCGACACATGTATAATCCAACGGTCTAGATCATGACAATGTTTTCTCATTCGTACATTATTTGGATCTTGTTCAAACTAGAACTACCCTCATTCGAACATACTTTGAACAAGGTTCTCACGAGGGTTGCTCCTCTAAAGAGGTATAAGTATTTAGAGGTTCATTAGAAGTATCTATTGGAACGATTGTTGATTCTCATCTGAACGACCAGGGGTCTCGTTCTAATGACCCTAATTTTCCCCAAAATAAATATAAGGCCATTTTAAATCCAATTAATTGCTCCAAGGCCACTACGTTACCCAAATTTGACCCACTATCCATCTCACAAGGTTTAAATCCCAATTAGGTCATACTAACTCATCAAATTACATGGTACAGTCAAAATCGTGGGGGCGGGTTTTACATTCTTATATCCTTACGGATTTTTGTCCTCGAATTTATCAATCCATCAATTCCTCAAGGTCCTGGGGGTCATTAACTCTTATTCTAAATCATAGGGATCTTTCAAGGCTAGGTCATTGAAATCCTCAAGCACTAATAAGTGATCATACGTCCTTTCACAAGGGGTTATCAGTAAACAACTCGACATTCAACATATTCAAATGCTCACCATCAGGATAGACATCAAAGTCACATAATAGTCCTTGAGTCTCCACTTGCCCGATGATCATACTCAACCAAATCCTAAGGCATCCTAGATAACACCCAAGGCATACCGGCACATCTACTGTGCAACACTATCTAGTAATCGACATTTTACCCAAGAGAAAAACAACATACAACTAACACCCAATTCATCAATGTGAATTATTTGGAATCTTAAGACTACACATCCCAAGTCTCCTTAAATTCTAGGGTCATACTGACCACACAAATTTACTTAAACTTGATACTGACCTCTGATAGCTAGTTGCTTACTCTGAGAAGAGACATACTGACTAAGCCACAAACCATACGTACAATTGGTACTTTCACAAGGTCCTTCTACGACCGTAGGACTACTCTAGGCTTCTAACTATGGAAATCGTACATCATTATTACACCAATCTACTCATTGTGGAAAAAGACACTACGTGTTATGTTTTCTCAAGTTTTAACACTTTATGATATCCTCAAATCATAATTCAGAACTTTAAAACTAGAGCAATCGTTATACCAATGAATCTATGAGATCACTAATCCTAAGGAAAGCATATACTAGAAGAAAAATATGTGGAAGAACGTGTAGCCACATGCACATGGAACTTGTGAACAATAAAAGGATACTTCAAATAAGGGTGCACCCAGTTGTCAAGATGATTTGACCATGTCAGGTCCAACCACACTCACATTGAGCTAAACCGCATCATAATCAAAATAACAACACAATATAATCCAAGGCTACCGCTACTAAGGGAACATAATCCTCGACTACCAAAACTAAAGGAATATGTCCTCGACTACTGAAAATAAAGGAACACAATCCTTTATTACCAGGACTGAAAGAAAATAACCAATCATAATGAGCGAATAATAGTTTCGAGAGAATACCATCTCCATGCAAAGAGCTATGGTTTATGAAGTGCAAACCTATGCCATATGCTTTGAAGTCTACGAATCCTCTTAAACATTCTCATCAGATCCTAGCCTATACATACACCTTGGCTTGGGTCACCAATCAAAATTAATCGAACCATAAACCGTTCATCATTACGAGAATAAAGTAAAACACGAACTATTATCTCTTGGGAATAACATGTTGGACTTACCTCTTCAGGAATAAGGCTTTCTCCTTTCATAATTGACAAACACGAACCACTCTGATTGACCAATGCCAAACACCTTTATTAACATCGACCTTATTCTTACTCCTACTCAACGTGACTTCATGACCAATTTAATGCACCTAAGACATTATTGACCTTATCGTACGGTGATCATATCCCAAACATCTCCTTAAGAAAGGACCAATTAGGATAAACACTCACCTTATTACAACCACTAATGACATAAGTTCGTCACTACGCCATTCTACAAATTCTACCTAAACTTAATCTACGTGATAACTACACCGGTCGTCATTAGCGCTATAAGGATAGAAAGTACTACACATGTCTACATCTTCTAATCCGTACAAGTCTGACAAGACATGCCAAGAACTAATCATTCCCCTACTAGGGCTATTCTAACTTGTACTGTCAAGAAATGTGGATACCTTAATAATATCTTGATATACAATCTGAGGTGCTATTCTCAAATCATTAATGCGATATCATCAATCTAAGTCTCCAATTTATTTCCTAGTACTCATCAAAATAAAGTACGATACTTACTACATTAATTATTTTATGACAAATGAGCATTATGTCCAATCATGCACTAATCTCCAATTACCCTTAAAAGGTTACATCACCTATCCGTACCAAATTTGATGATGTCACCAGGGACTACATGATTTGTCTCCTTTGAAATTGACCAATTAACCTTAAATCACCATATGACCCTTAATACAACTATCAGTGGAACACATTACACTCCATAGCATCTAACTTGATTGTCTCTCTAAGGACATTCGTCATACCTCAATGTACAAGTCACCAAAAACTTGACAAGATTTCATCACCCATAATTATCTCATATAAGGTATGCTCTACTGATTTCCAAATATTTAGATCGAATGGTTATTAGATACTCACCCAATACTAACCTCTAAGTATCCAGACGTGGCGAGACATCTAACACCTCCAAGTATCATAATGAGTAAATTTCTATTACCAAAGATGCCACATGAAATCAATCTCATGGGTCGAACATAGTAGATAATTTACTCATTAAATAAGTAAAAACTCCTTCTAATGGATCCTAATCAAAATGGCATTGGACTGCTCATACTGAAATCGCTTCACTTAGGCAATTGAAAACGGACTACAGTGTAACACCTCGTATTTTTTAGGATAAATAATTTATCTAATTTGGAGAATTAAAATTTAAACTAAATTCATGATTTGGAGAAACTATTTAATTTGAAGAATCTATTTAAATTAGAAGATTCAATTTATTTGGAGAATTGAGATTTAAATTAATTCGAGTTATTTCTTTTAAGAATACATGTGTCATGATTTGAGACTGAAATTTGAGATTTCAATTCAGTAACTCGAATGATGATTCTAAGTGTACGGTTGAGTCCGGAAGGAACGAGATAGTCAAAGTAGAGTACCTGAGGAGAGTAATTGGGTCTCGGGGTGTTTTAAGCATAATCGAGCCCACACGGGAGTGTTTGGTCCATTTTTATTAAGCCCATTAGTTTGAAAACAAGATTAGCCCAATAAAAGCTAATTAAGGGAGTTAGGGGAAGCCATAACTGAATAGGAGAAAATCTAAATTTGCCGAGGGAGTTTAGGAGAGAAAATTGGGGATATTTTAGGAGCCCAATCAAGAAGAGGAGTGTGTTATCTGTAAAATCTCCATCTACAATAAAAGAATCAGACTCTATGAATTCATCCAGACAAGTAGTTAAAATTATTTTCATTTAATTTGCGGTATTTCAATTCATATCATGGTGGGTGTAAACCATATTTATTTTGGGATAAATTACTATAGCAAAATTAGTCTTAGAACGGGATCTCGTATGAAAACGAGTTTTGGGAAAATCAAGCATTGGGTGAATTACAAGTGAAATTGAAGTGAATATATGAATGGGTGTCAAATTTAATCCGAGATACCATGATCTGTAGTCGTTGTAAATTAATTTAGATGAAATATTTGAATTGGTGATTAAAATCGTGTGAAATTATGAAATACCGAAACCTAGAAATTTGTGATATTTAATAGAAATTGTTAATGTTTTGAAAATATGATGATGAGTAAAACCGGTTATAAGGTCAATTATATGATGAAGATAATTAAATAAGGTTAGAAATTGACGATTTAAACCATGGAAATTCGTTAATGGTAGAACAAGAGGGTGAAGAAGATGAACTACTCGATCGATCGATCGACCCAGGGAGTCGATCGATCGACTAAGCAGGATTTTTGGCAGCACAACTTATTTTTTGTATTTAGCCTTAATTATTTTGGGGAACCTTTTAGGGGTATTAATTAGTGATATTTAAATTATAACTTGGTACCTAGTACTCTGGGAAGAAGGTATCAAGGTTGTTTAAATTACATAAGGGTGCAAAGCTTATGGGAGAAGTTTCGGGAGATAAATTCATATATAATTATTTATGGACCGAGTGAATGTGAACAGACATTGTAGTTGGGTGACACTATAAAGTTTAATTAATTACGGTGGAGTAACTTATAAGAAGATTTGGCTTATAGGATCGAATATTTTAGGATAGTTCTACGAGAAATAGGCACAGAGTAGTCGGTTTAATTTAATATTGACGTATGTAATAACTTATCGAACAATGAATTTTATAAAAGGGTCTTTTAGCTAATAGTGGTACTTGGTGTAATATATTTTAAAGGATGGAGATACAGACCGAATGAGTGAGTCGAGATATTATTGTTGGGTAATAAAACTTGAATGGAGCATTACATAAGTATGTAATTAATTTAATAACTAGTCGGAATATGGGTTGGATACTTTGGGATAGTAACACGAGAGTTAGGTATGGATTACCTGAGTTGTATTTTTAATTATATATACATATGGTGATGGTGATAGTACCAATATGGGAGTATGAACTATAATTACTATGTTATTTAAATTGAGAAATGTTATGTTACATACTGGGGAGTGTTCGATGAGATGTATTGCGTTGAATAAGTGGTACGTAGGATATTTTAGTGTTATACACTACGTATGGGATATATAATATAGGTCATGTGTATAACTACTGATAAAATAATATATAGGTTGTATGAATCCCTATTGTATGATTTCTTATGTGTATGCATCATACCGCGCTACTTGCTATCACGGAGGTTTCCTCGTCGGGACAGTCTTATTCTGATGAGCCCATATTGGAGAATATTGACTTGTACCTTAGAACATAGAACCTTGGTACAGCCTATATTAGAGTGATAGTGCATATAGTCATAGGAGTGAGTGGGTATGTTCGTTTCCCTTTTGACTTGGAACTATGATTCGCCTCCAATATGTGTGATTGTTATTTATGGTTCGAGAGAGATAAAGAACCAACGGTCCTTGTTTAGTACGTGATGTACCGGGCCTTGATAGAAGAGTATGCTAGCATCGTATATTAGCATGTGGGAGCCGTATTAGTATATATATAATAGAGTGATAAATATATATACTTGTGATTTATTCTACTATGTGTGCTTAATAGATGATGTACCGAGACTTATTAGTAGAGTATGCTTGCACCGCAGGTCTCAGCCCAAGGGTGATGTATTGGTATATATATATAACTAGTGGGATAAATAAATATATATATATATATATATACACACTAGTAACTTATTCTACTGTGAGTGCTAATAGATGAAAAAGTTATTAACATCTAAAATAGCCTAAGTAAA
The DNA here is from genome assembly GCA_949130495.1 of Sambucus nigra. Taxonomy (NCBI): domain Eukaryota; kingdom Viridiplantae; phylum Streptophyta; class Magnoliopsida; order Dipsacales; family Adoxaceae; genus Sambucus; species Sambucus nigra. The sequence continues at coordinate 44,519,121 of OX422221.1, forward strand.
TGGAACTTAATCTTTCAGTGGGAAATCCATAACTTGCTAAAAGACACGAAAAATTCGATAATGTATTGTATGGGCAATATGAGAGGGCAAAAAGGAATTTTTGTGGGGGAAAATAATTGGTTTAAATTAGTTAGAGGTGTCAGCATAACTATGGAGGTTAGAAGGCAAGCGCTAGGTGTGCACATTATATGAGGGATGAGTTATGTCTTAAGAGAGTGTGACACTAGATTAAATATGAAAAGTGTGCATGCATATTGAATTATTGCAAATTTAACTACTTTGTAAATATTTTAATTGGGCTCTGACCCATGTCAAAATCTTTTCCAAAACATTTTAGGTGTCCATCCATAGGGACACCAAGTTTAAGGATTATATTCAGGTATGCGTAGCTGCAGCTCATGTGGAAGTTGTAGGAGCTTGTTATAGACGGTTCGTTCATTTACTCATAGTGTACAAACTTTTCCTCAGTACTCATTTGGGCATGTTGCCATCAGATTTTGTATTTAGTTTATTTATTGGAATTTATGTATCGATGTTATTGCTTTAGGGACTATTGTATTTTATTATTGAACCGATAGTTAATTCGGTTATCTTTATTTATGATTATTCATTTGTGTTGATTTTCGTTATCAGTTGCGTGGATGTTTTAAATGGGAAATTATTTATGCATGTTGTTAATTAATGAAAGATAAAATTTGGCACCGATCTAATTAAATTACTAGGTGGTTAGTATCCTTAAAAAGTTTTTGATAGTGATGCTAAGTGTGGATACCCGAAATTTAGAACTATGGGCCTGGACGAGTAGCCCAGTCTTGGCGGCCCAAAGTCCAGGCCCCTCATCTTTTATAATTGATCTGGTCTCCCCCCACGATCCCATGAAGGGAAGTTATGGGGGAAATGGAAAACATGGAGGAACCCATTACCTCCACTCATCTACATGCACAGGTATATATTAAACCCTAGGTCCGGGGCAAAAGGACAAGTTTTATTCTCTGTAATCACTCTCCGGAGTATATAGAAATAATATCGACTCCACCACCGTGGACGTAGGCACATCTTGGCTGAACCACGTACATCCTTTGTTGTGTGATTGGTATCTTGTATTCCTTATCCTCTTCTTGATAATCTTTCTCTTATATTTATTTTTGTTGCATAATAATTGCATCCACAATTGGCGCCGTCTATGGGAAATGTTCATCTTTCCCTGAGAAGAGCCCACATCAAGAAAGGAGTTTAAGATGTCTGGTCACAGCAGCAATGCCCCCCAAGCAGGAGATATTCAAGAGCCACCTGCTCCTCGTAGGATTAGGTCTGAGGTTCGATGTTCAGATCAGAGGGCTCGCTTGGAAAGACCAGCCTCAGAAGAAAGTCAGGGACCAGCGAGGTCCACGCAGATATCCAGGTTGATTGATGCGTATGAGGCAAGGCTCCACGAGCAGAGGGAGTCTTCTCGCAGATACGAGGCTGAGAATGCTCGCTTAAAAAGAAGACTGGAAAGACTAGAAAGGGAGCTTCGCCCTGATAACCGGAGATGCCCATATCGCACTCCTAGTCCTCAAGCGAGCAATTCTCGCAGCCTAGGAAGGAGCCCTAGGCGAGAATCTCGAAGGGACGAAGGAGGCGAATCAGACGACGACCTCCGCAAACAGCTGCGAAGAGCTCGCCGCCACCAGAGCCCTGCTCGCAGTGAGGATCACATACGAAACATGGTTCGTAGGGAGATGGACCAGCATCCCGCTCACCACAGAATAAGATCAACTAGAGAGCTCGCTAGGCGACCTCTCAAAACCCAGATGAAGTCACCTTTCACAAGAGAAATAGAAGAGGAGGAAGCTCCCAAGAAATTTTCCATTCCAAGGTTCAATATTTACGACGGAAAGACTGATCCCATCGATCACGTCAGGCAATATCGACAGGCCATGACCCTCTGGAGTCACCAGGATGCCCTGATGTGCCGTATTTTCCCCTCGAGCCTTCATGATGTAGCACAAAAGTGGTTCAAAAGGCTCCCCCACCGGTCGATCAAGAATTTCAAATCCCTAGCCGAACTCTTTACGACCCGATTCATTACCAGTAGCTCCCATCCCAAAAGGATGGATATTCTACTGACAATGAAGAAAACGCCTCAAGAGACCCTCTGAGAGTACGCAAAGAGGTACTGGGAGTTATTCAATGAGATCAAGGACTGTGCGGATGAGGTGGCAGTGGAATCCTTCAAAATTGGGCTCCCTAGTTCTTCCATCCTCTACCAATCCCTGACGAAGAAGGAAGCTATGACTATTGACGACCTTATGGCCCGAATCGAGAAATACGCAAAGGTGGAAGATGTCACCCGCTCTAATACAGGAGAAAACGGTCGAGCTAAGCTCACTACCAGGGTAGGTGAGAAAATTGAGAACCAGAGGAAAGAACGGAGGCAAAAATGGCTCCAAGAATGGAGGGAACCAGGACGCGTCGAAAAAATTCCATGCGGTCAACACCGTCTTCAAAGAACCAATTTACAAGGTTCTCGCAAAGATCAAGGATGAGCCATTCATCAAGTGGCCCAGGAAGATGGAGGGAGATCCCTAAAAGAGGAACAATGCGTTGAGATGCGCTTTTCACAAAGAGGGAGGGTACAAGACCAAGCACTGCAAGGCTCTTAAGTCTCACCTCGAAGAACTGGCCCAGTCCAGGAATTTGAACGACTTTGTGGAGAAAAGGGAAGAGAAAGTGATTGCCAACATAGAGATGAGACCCGACAATGTGCTGGAGGATGATGCTGGACATGAGTTCGTCGTAATTCACAGAGTATCTGACGTCAAGCAGATACAAGGGAACTCAGCTCGAATGGAGATGAAAAAGCTTACAGCGGTAATGCAGGCTTTGCAAATTGATCCAGCAAAGTCACAGTCAGGAAAGCGTCGACGAGTAGAGGACGTCAACTATGACAAGCATATTATTTTCACGGATGAAGATTTGATGGGAGTAAGGTGCCACATCATGTTGCCCTGGTCATTACACTCATGATAGCCAACTTTGACATCGATAAGCTGCTCGTCGATCAAGGAAGCTTATCCGAAGCAATGTACCTCGACCTGTTCAGGAAATTGAAGTTGAGCGTCGCCGACGTAAAGGAAGCTACTGGTCCTTTGGTCGGCTTCGCTGGGAAAATTACCATGCCCCTAGGCAAGATAGTGCTGCCAGTTCTTGATGGGAATGTCTCCAAGATGATTTAGTTTTTGGTAGTTAACATCGAATCACCGTACTAGGCCATCCTCGGCAGAGGATGACTTCATACAATGAAGGCGGTCTCCTCGACCTACCATCAGAAGCTCAAGTATGTAACCGAGCGAGGAGTAATGGAGATCCACGGTGACCAAGCGATGGCGAGGAAGTGCTTCATACCAGCCATCCGACCAAAGCCAGAGAAGAAAGTCGGTCAACCTAGCGAGAGAGTTGAAGAGGGTGTAATACCTTCCAAATAGCAACTAAAATATGGAAGACCAGGAGTAGAGGAGACCAGGCTCCTCCCCTATGAGCGTGTCATCGAGGACCTGGTATAAGTTATAGCCGAAGTTGGTGACAGTAGTAGAGTCTTCTTGATTGGAGCATCTCTCACCGATCAAGAACAGAAGGAGTTGACGACCTTACTGAGACGCAACGTAGATATTTTCGCATGGGAACCATACGAGCTACCTGGCATTGATCCTGATATGGTGTGTCATCAGCTTCACGTCGACCCCACATTCAAGCCAGTCACGCAGAAGGCACAAAGAACTGCACTCGAAAGGCTAAAGTGATCAAAAAGGTGGTCGAAAAACTACTGGATGCAGGATCCATACGGGAAGTACAATTCCCCAAGTGGTTGTCCAACCCAATAGTAGTTCCGAAGAATAATGGGAAGTGGAGAGTTTGCATCGACTTCACTGACCTCAATAAAGCATGCCCTAAGGATAGTTTCCCCCTCCCAAAGATAGACCAACTAGTAGACGCCACTGTAGCTCACGAGCGAATGACTTTCCAGCTTCTACAAGGGAGTAAACCAAAAGAATCGATCCCGAACTGCTTGCGAGCTTTGGACGAGCTCAAGTCTTACTTAAGCTATCCACCGCTGCTTGTCATACCACAACAAATGGATTCTTTATACCTGTACCTCTCGGTATCCATCCACACTGCCATCTCGGCGTTAATATGCGAGGTCGCAGGAATCCAACACCCCGTCTACTACGCGAGCAAGACCTTATTAGACGCCGAGCAAAGATACCTGCCATTGGAGAAGCTCGCCTTTACACTAGTGATAGCCTCGAGGAAACTGAAGCATTATTTCGAAGCTCATACTATCATCCTCCTTACATCGTACCCCCTTAAGGCGGTCCTAAGGAAAGAAGATTTGTCGGGCAGATTATCTAAATGGTCAGTCGAGCTCAGCCGGTTCGACATCCAATTTCAACCAAGAACCGCTATCAAGGGTCAGACCCTCGCCGATTTCATAGCCGAATTCACTGGCGAAGAATTCCCCGACCAACCTCAACCAACAAAGCAAAAAGAGGACCTAGCAACAGTGAAAAACTATTCGTTGATGGAGTCTCCAACTCAAAGGGGGCAGGCGTAGGCATCATTCTCATCACCCCAGAAAACACCATCCTTGAGCAAGGAATCAGGCTTGGATTTACAGCCTCCAATAACGAAGCAGAGTACAAAGCCCTAATAGCCGATCTCCAAAAGGGGCAAACTCTGGGAGCAAAACGTTTATAGGTGTTCGACGATTCTCAACTAGTCTCCAATTAGATAAGTGGAGATTACAACGTGAAGGATGAAAGAATGGCAGCCTACCTCGCCCTGATGAGGAAACTAATGACGAGCTTTGAGGAGATCAACATCCAGCAGTTTCCCAGAGGGCAAAATAGTCATGCCAACGCCTTAGCAGCCCTAAGCTTGGCAGTTGATTCTAGCCTTAAAAGGGTCATTCCCATCGATTTCCAAATTTTTCCAAGCATTAACCACAATAGCAAGCTGCCAAACGTGGAACAAATACTCCAGGTGGGATCAGCCCCCAGGTGGATAGACCCCTTAAGAGACTATTTAAAGGAGGGCACGCTCCCCAAGGACAAGAAAGCCGCCCACCAGATAAGAGTCAAAGCTGCTCGCTTTTACTTATCCACAGGAGGCGACTTGTATAAGAGGTCCTTCTACGGTCCCTACCTTAGATGCGTCCACCCAGGCGATGTCGAGCAAGTGCTGCGCGAGCTTCACGAAGGAATCTGTGAAAGTTATGTCGTAGGAAGATATCTAGCCTTTCGAGCAATGAAGGAAGGATATTGGTGGCCATATATGCAAAAGGACTCCGAAGTATATGTTCGCAAATGCCCAAAATGCCAGCTTCACGCTCCAATGGTCCACCATCCAGCCAGCGACCTAAAATCCCTGACCAGCCCGTGGCCCTTCGCCCAATGGGGGATGGACATCGTGGGACCACTACCCACTTCTGCCGGCAATCACAAATACCTGTTGGTTGCAACTGACTACTTCACCAAATGGATTGAGGCAGAACCATTGGCAAACATCCGAGACGCTGACATGATAAGATTCATATGGAGGAATATCATCACTCGATTTGGAATCCCCAGAACCATCATCACTGATAATGGGACACAATTCGAGAGTGGCCCCTTCCAGGACTTCTGTAACGAACACGAGATCAGGCACAACTTTAGTTCGGTGGCCTACCCTCAGAGCAATGGGCAAGCAGAAGCTTCCAATAAAATTGTGATCGATGGATTGAAGAAGCGACTAGAGCGAGCCAAGGGCGCATGGGCAACTGAGCTACCCCATATGCTATGGGCATACCGAACAACTCCTCGGCGAGCAACAGTAGAAACCCAATTTTCGCTAATATATGGCATGGAAGCAGTCATTCCACTAGAGGCGGGCTTGCCAATAATGAGATCCGACCTTGTCAACCAAGGCCAGAATGATGGAGCGTAGCTCGCTGAACTCGACCTCGCCGATGAGCGTAGGGAACTGGCCCTGGTGAAGCTTGCGAGCTATCAGCAACAGCTCGCAAGGCATTACCACAAAAGGGTTAGCCCGAGAAGATTCCAAGTTGGGGACTATGTTCTAAGGAAAGTCCTGGGCAACACAGTAAAGTCATCAAATGGCAAGCTAGGCCCAAACTGGGAAGGACCCTTTAAAGTAACTAGGGACGACCTGCAAGGTGCATATCATTTGGAAACAATGGAAGGTAGAGAGATACCATGAGCATGGAATGCAGCTAATCTCAAGAAATTCTATTTTTAGATTTTCAAGAAATTTTATTGATGAATCTTTTTCTTGTATTTATTATGTGAAAGGAACAATTCATTCCCCTTATTACTAATGAAATCAGTAACTGCATTTTATCACATATATTTTTCCAAATCACAGGCACGATGGTCGATATAGCAGGGGGATACCCCTCCTCAGGTCATCGTCATGAAACACGAGAGCCCTCTTAGCATTGCCCCTGGCAATATATAAATCCCTACAGAGGATTCTTAGGCAATGCAACCAGATTTTATACTGGCCATCAAACCTACTTTGGTTGAGCAAAATCCTGACAGGATGAAGACATCCAATACCAGGTGTGTCCTCGCTAATTGCCCTACTTAGGCCTAAGGGAGTGTGACGACACAACCTAAAAGGTAAAATGGGGCAAAATGGTATTTTGGTACTATACTGGACTGAGGGGACACTTGCATGGCAAAACTAAAAGAATTATGAAACAACAGGAATATAAAAAGATTGGATGAACACGTTTAGTCGGCAAAATTGCCCAAAACACGAACTCTTCATTAATCTCTTATATTTACAACAGTGATAATACATGTTTAGTCGGTAAAGCTCGCCCAAAGCATTTACAACGATAATACACGTTTAGTCGACGAAGCTCACCCGAAGCGTTTACATTATCAAAAGAAAAACAAATTACAAAAAATTCAAGAAGGTGGAAGCCTCCGAACAAGATAGTCTGCCACTCTAGCTCTTCTTCCATCATCAGGAGCAGGAACCAGCTCTTCCACGACCTCATCTGCATCCAACTCTAATAGTTACCGAGGAATATCATCAATGGGGATCCATCTATCATCCCTCCTGAATGGATTGGGCATCAGAGTGGAAGAGGACATCTCGTGACGGTACCATAACATCGAGTTCCTCGGGACCTGAAGCTCTTTCAAGGCACTCAACCACCCTCTGATGAAAGAAAGTTCCTCGAACTCGGATAGTCTTATGGGAGCATCTAGCCAGCCTTGATCATACCCGTCAGCCCACGCTTGTCGAGGACCCCTCTTGAATAAATGCCGCAATCGAGTAACGTCCCTTTGAAGCCCAGCAGCAGTTACGTATGCTCGGAGGAAATCATTATGGAGCTCTTCCATCTCCTTATCCCGCTGTTTTCTGCTTCCCTGTTCCTTCCCCTGGTGCTCCTACCAGCTCGCGAAGATGAGGAGCCTTACAGAATCGCTAAAACAGTGCTCGACACATTCTCTCTAAGTTGCAGGACTTCCCTCCGCAGGTTTTCATTCTCCTGCTGCAGGAATTCCTCAACTTGATTTATCTCGGTGGCCTCCAGCAACCTAGCTCTCAGTACATTAACTTCCTCTTGTACAGAGGCACCAATGCCTTCCATATCCTGGAGTCTGTCCTTTAGCCTAGCCACTAGCTCGGACTGCTCCTTGTACTTTTGATTCCTTGACCTAATAGACTTGCAAAGCCTAACAAAGGCCTGACGAACCTGAGGACTGACATTGGGACCAAGAGTCCTGCCCAATTGAGATGTGGAAGGAATATAGTCTTCTACATCAGTCAACTACAAGACATAAAAGGGCAAGGGAAAGAAAAATCAATCAATGCATTGGAAATATAAGCCTTTTATTTCATTAATAAAGGTCAAGTACATCGAGTAGAAATGGAAAAATTACAAGGAGAAGTACAAAAATAATCCTAAGAGAAAATTAACTAGCAACCTCAGGCTGCCCATAGGTGGCTGGCTGCTTCCCCTTGTCAGCAGCAGCAGAGGCATCCCCCTCTACAGGGATGCCCTCATTCGCCTAGGCAGGACCAGCATCGACAGGAGTTGTCTGAGAAGTAAGATCAAAACCCTCGATGGCTGGGGTAGGGGCTTCTTCGTCCACGGTTGGCCTTGGACCCGAGTCATGCTCGTCGAACAGAGGAGACTCAGCATCAACACCAGCAGCTAGGAGGGCCTTGTTCCAGCCCTTCTTGAAGTTCAAACAACTGATATAGCCTATCTAAACTTCGACGTCTTCATAAGCAGCAGTCCACCCGGAGTTGTATGAATCCTCCTTGATGTTGGCTACCTGAGACTCCTTCTCCTTCAGCTGCTCGTTCAGAGCCTTGTTCTCCTCCATAACCCCCAGCTTGCTCGAGCAGACTAAGTCATAGGCCTGCCTCAGCTCGCTCAGCTCCTTAACCGCCGCATCCCTCTCTCGGTTGGAATTGATAAGGGCCAGATCAGACGAAGCTCGGGCGGCATCAGAAGCCTTCAAATCAGCCTCCAGCCGAGAACCCCTGACTTCTAGAGCGGACTTCTGCTGCTCCAGCTCGCCATTTATTCTCACCAACTCGTCGTGAGAACGGTAAAGCATGGCGAAGTCAGTCATAAACTGCCAAAAATAAAGAAAAAATTAGGAAGGAGAAACAATTAAAACTTGTTAAGGAATTGAAAAAGAGATAGAACCTTACCCAGGCTAGTCTCTGGCTAGCTTGAAGGGCTAATTGGTCAGACCCCAGCGCCCTCTGGAGATCTGTAGGAAGAACTGCCCTCTCGAGCAGCGCAGGAGCCAGCTGAGGAGAAGTGGCAACTGAGGCCCCCTCGGGTAAAGCACACAGCGAGACCAAGGCTTGCCCAGCCTTCGTCCTCGACTCCATCCTCCTCCTCTCTTCCTCTCTTTCCCTCTCTATCCTCTTCCTCTCCTCCACCCTCTTCTTTTCCTCCACCTTCTTTCTCTACTCCTCCTTCTTTCTCTCCCTCTCTCTCACCTGCTCTTCCTCTCTCCTCTTCCTCTCTTGCTCCTGAATGGAAGATCGAGAACCAATAGCCACGGCCCCAGAAGAAGACTTTCGTTTCTTTGATCTCTGTGCAAGAAGCACATGGTCCTCATCATCATCGTCTCTAATCAGGTTCTTCCTTTGAGGCATCTCTTCGCCTGAACTGCTGGAAGTGCTCGGCGATTCTCGAGCTTCAGAATCATCTTCAGAAGAACTGCTACTTTCAGATCTCCCTCCACCCAAATTACTCGCAGCTCCTGTAGGATCACTCTCAGAACTGCTCTCCTCTTCGTCCAACTGGATAGGCTCAGCAGTAGTCTCCCCAAAAGAATCAAAATCTGGAACACTATCCGTAGGCCGTGCTATGAAGCTAGAGCCTGCGTTCTTATACTCGAGCAAAAAGGCAACAGACCTGGGATGCTCGCCGTCACCCAGAGTCTCTCTGATATTCCAAGCTTTCACCAACTCCGAGATACGAACCTCGCTGAGAGCAGGCTCCAAATTCTTTGTCCTCGCTGTGGGAGAAAAAGCAAAGAGAGGTTAGAAAAGTCACGAGTCAGCAAAGGTTGAAGCAACAGTACAATGTCTACCTATATATTCTTCCCCGTAGAAAGGGATGGTGAACCTCTCAGACCTCGACCCTTCATATTGGGGAGGGAACTACCAATTCCTAACAAGTAAACCCTCTTGCCAGTAGTCCTTATGGGAATCAGGTAGGTTTACTACCAATACCGTATCAAGACTCCTAGCTTTGAGGTATAAGACACCTGAGCTAGTTCGAGAGAACGAATAACAGAAATAGATATCGGCAAGTCCTAACCTAGTACCATACAACTGGTTTATTCTATGGACGCCATTTACTATCTTCCACACATTGGGCGAGCACTGTGCGGGAACAATATTGAAATAACCAAAAAAATGCAAAAATAGATCATTAAGGGGAAAAGTAAGTCCCCCCTGGGAGAGCAACAAAACATGGATCCAGTGGGAATCCTCTATATCCCTAACGTTCCTAGGAGAGGAGGCACAATATTCAATATCTACCCACTCAGGAATATTGTAGAACTTCCTGAACTCAGAGATTGAACTATTTCCAATCTTCGCCATTGAAAAACTCAAGAAATTCTACAAACCAAAGAGAAAGTGCAAAGAAAGGGAACGAGAAACTTACAAAACAGAAGATCGGTTTGAGTGATGAATAAGCACGAGCTCAAGACGACTAAGAAGCAATGGGAATGGGGATTCAGAGAAGAAGGTACGAGGCGCTAGAGTTCTCAGAAGAAGGAAGAGTACTGGAAAGGCTGAAACGACGAAAGAAAAAGTGGCTATCCCAACAAGCCTTCAATTCTAATCATAGCGCACAGATAGCGAAGCGAGTGCCGCCAAAGCAACTTCACAGTTTTCGAAGAATCACAAATCAGCCATAATGGCTGATCATTTAAATCTATTGGACCCATAAACGCGGCCCAACAAATTTAGGGGCAATTGTGGATACCCGAAATTTAGAACTATGGGCCTGAACGAGTAGCCCAGTCCTGGCGGACCAATATAATTGATCCGGTCTCCCCCCACGATCCCATGAAGGGAAGTTATGGGAGAAATGGAAAACATGGAGGAACCCATCACCTCCACTCATCTACATGCACATGTATATATTAAACCCTAGGTCCGGGGCAAAAGGACAAGTTGTATTTTCTGTAATCACTCTCCGGAGTATATAGAAATAATATCGACTGCACCACCGTGGACGTAGGCACATCTTGGCTGAACCACCTAAATCCTTTGTTGTGTGATTGGTATCTTGTATTACTTATCCTCTTCTTGATAATCTTTCTCTCATATTTATTTGTGTTGCATAATAATTGCATCCACACTAAGAATGAGCCATATGAGACCCATGTGTTATTTTGATCATGGGGGTATTTTAATAGGCAGGGTGTCACAAATGGTATCAGAGCATCAGGTTCTAGAGTCCTTAGGATCTGTGTGACTAATTATATTTCAGCGTAGCGTTCCTTGCTATAGAGCCTTATTATAGGATTGTTATATTCCTTCACATGTGCGACTTACGTTCTCCTACTATTAAGTATAGTGAATACGATTCATATACGAGTTCAGTTGGACTTCGTACATCAAATAACTTTGGTATGACCAGCGAGGGTTGTTAGAAGGACCACAGGAGGGGAGGGGAGGCAGAAGGCATGGAATATTTTGGAAACGGTGATCGCGATAGAAGTTACCATAATTATTATTTACGATATATGGCATTAGGATAAACACCAGGGTGCATTAGTTTCGCTAAACACCTTCGTAAAAAGCGGTGGTACAAATTCAGACTCACCTAATGTAGTTAGTAAAGGGGTGGAGTCAGGGAAGCCACTTTGAATAGCCATTCGTGAGGATTCAGGAAAGAGAGCGAATGTAATGGGTTAATGGAAAGAGAATACCCAAAGGCAATTGAGTAAGGTGGATTGCAATGACACCTAGGGTTAAATTTCAGGGAAAATTTTGGCTCATATGAGCAGCATAGTAGTGGTGGGATTAGATCACCACAATTATGTAGAGATACCATTGTTAGTGAGGAATTTGGGTGCCGTATGATCAGAAATCCTCTCATCAGCTGTTTAAACAGAGAGGCAAAGGAGATTTCAATGCTTGTTTCAATAGGGTAGTACAACAGTTGGTCATAAAGGAGTGGACGTGTTTAGCGAGTTTCGTACCCGATGAAGTGGATATGGAGAATAAAAAAGGGGGTTCCGTAAGTTGAAAATGGACTCGTGTTGAAAATACACAAGAGAGGATAGAGAAAAACTGGCTAGGATGACTGATGTTATTTCCATCAAGGTCGTACGTTTACAAATTGATATAAATACTTCCTTGAGAATGGAACCAAGAGTGTTAGAGAACCTAACCAAAGGGCAAAACTAGATTTAACGGTGCTAGTGAGGCACCATAGGAGGGTGTACTAGTAGAGAACCCAGTTTAATGATTGAAACTAATTGAATCCTTACCAGGTGATAGTGAATTCATCCAGGGTCATCAAGTCCAGTAATGAGTTCCATAGGGCCAGCAGAGCCCAAGTGACAATGGGGGTAGCAATCAGGGTTAAGACTATTAGGTCCGTGAGAAGGACAACCCCGACATGGCTAGTGGGGGCTAGAGAAAGGGGAATGTAATAAAGAGGTATCTTATGTGTAAAGAGTAGGAACACGTGTGAATCTGGTCCGAACCGAATTGGGGAACAAGGATGAGATGCCCAGTAGGGTCAATAGTTATAAGAAGTTTCAGTGGGGATGAAGGTGTTATGTCTAGGAACTGTTTGAACCACAAGTGATATTGGCAATTGAAATAATGAGTTATATACCGAAGTGATTGAGGTCTATTTTTATGATACGAGCGAGTTGATGTAATTCATTAGTACTAGATTCGCACGAGAAATGGGTTTAGTGGAAGTATCGATAATTTTTTTTATAGTTCAATATAATTACCATTGTGTAGTGGGGATCTCTTTAGTTCCATCCATAGGGGAGCGGGTGTGAACACTTATATATATTTTATGAGGTTGTCTCGTTTTTAGAGGTGATATTCAAGGTATGGTTTTATCTTGAGTACGAACTGTTAAGCGATAGTGGGTGGTTACAACAAGATTATCGTGTTCGATGTTCCGAGGGAAGGATGTATATTTTGTGATGTCTCACCTGAAAGAGGGTCGAGCTCACGGTGATACTTTCATGAAGTAGACTTGAGAGAGTACACATGTCTAGTTATACTGAATCCCGATGCGTAAGGACTTTTACTAATGTGATTTAGGGTATATCACGTTTACCGTTGGGCGGGGAGATTTAGCTCAACGTTGTGTATACTGAGAACTTGGTAATAGTGAGAACATTGTATAGTGTGATGACTTGAGAGATATGGGCATAGATGATTTGATTTTTATATTAGAAGACAAAACTTGTGATATCTTAGTTAGGTAATTGAAAAGGACAAATTTCGATGACCGACAATGCTAGGGGATAGTGCATTGGGGAAAGTTCTTTTGAGTTTCATTATAGGATGTTACATGCATGAACCTTAATAAACTTTGGGAATAGTGAGACGATACTGGATGTTAATGCATTGGTATTAAATGTTAAATTATTAAACGTTTAGAGGAAACTCTTAAAGATGAGAGTTATTTCAATATATGGTCAATGTAGTCGGGGAGTGCCGTAAAGCAAGCAGTAAGAAAATTTTTGCACCAGAAGTTAATAGGTGGGGTGGTATCGAAAAGAATTAAATTGCGAATTGTGGGGTAATTGAGAATACCCGTATGATATTAGACACGCAGAGAGTGCGAAGATGAGTTTGAGTTATGTATGTTACGTGCGAGACGTTAGTGATAGTTACTGGAATGTTTTGGCTATAGTATATAGTATGGTAGGGCTTTGTGTTTGTTGTTCCGAGATATGATTTACGTGTTCTAGTTATCACCTGAAAGAGGGTCTAGCCTATATATTCGTGTATATATGTTATCATGTGCTAGATAATATACTTATGAGAAAGTGATTGTATTATTATAATTGATCCAGGGTATATATGTTTTTATCGAGCGAGGATATATGGCTTATGATTGACTCGCGCTAAGATACGAGTGATAGTAAGGGGCGCTATATTGTATGATGTCTTTAGTAACATGAAAATGGTCGAGCATACTTTTATGTCAGGAGACGGGATTTGTGGGTACGTGCTATGGTCTGAGGGCTAAACGGATCTCATCGACCGACAATGCTACATAGTAGTGTATCAGGGGGGTTCCTTGTTTGGATTTGGCTTTGTGAGACATCCCAAGCATGAAACTTAGCGCAACGTTGGAAGTGGGGAGATGTTTGGTCACTAGCACAAAGTTTTGGTACCTTGTCTAGTATGCATTCAAGTATTCATAATCGTAAGTTGAAAGTTGTATTAAAATTTAAGGCTAATGGAGCCGGTTAACCTTTGTGTAGTTATGCATGGGTATAGGGTGTATGGACGCCCTCGACAATCAATTTAATTTTAATATAATTCGCAATTAGAATAGGTAGAAATATGTGTAGCGATCTTAGAGACATGTAATTAAGAAAGTATTCAAGGCTAGGAGTACTAGACTCATTTTAATTTCGAGGACGAAATTCCTTTATAAGGGGGAAGTATGTAACGCCCCGTATTTTTTAGGATAAATAATTTATCTAATTTCGAGAATCAAAATTTAAATTAAATTGATGATTTGGTGAAACTATTTGATTTGGAGAATCTATTTAAATTGGAAGATTCAATTTATTTGGAGAATTGAGATTTAAATTAATTTGAGTTATTTCTTTTAAGAATACATGTGTCGTAATTTGAGGTTGAATTTTGAAATTTTAGTTAAGTAACTCGGATGATGAATATGAGTGTACGGTTGAGTCCGAAAGGGTCGAGTTAGTCAAAATAGAGTACCCGAGTATAGTAATTGGGTCTTGGGGCTTTTTTAGGCATAATCGGGCCCACACGGGAGTGTTTGGGCCATTTTAATTAAGTCCATTAGTCTAAAAACGGGATTAGCCTAATAGAATCTAATTAAGGGGGATGGGGGAAGCCATAACTCAATGTTATAAAACCTAAATCTGCAGAGGAAGTTTGGGATAGCAAATTGAGGATATTTTGGGAGCCAAATCAAGAAAAGGAGTGTGTTCTCTATCAAATATCCATCTACAACAAAGGAACCAGACTCTACGAATTCATCCAGGAAAGTTGTTAAACTTTCTTTCATTTAATTTATGATATTGAAATTCATATCATGGTCATGTATTTTGGGATAGATTACTATATCAAAATTCGTTTTGGGATGGGATCTCCTATGAAAATGGGTTTTGGGAAAATCAAATAGGTTGGGTGAATTACAAGTGAAATTGAAGTGAATATATGAATGGGTGTCAAATTTAATCCGAGAGACCATGATTTGTAATGGTTGTAAATTAATTTAGACGAGAGATTTGAATTGGTGATTAAAATCATGTAAAATTGTGCAATACCCAAACCTAGAAATTAGTGATCTTTAATGGAAATCGTTAAAGTTGTGAAACTCTGATGACGAGTAAAACTTGTTTTAAGGTTAGATATATGATGAAGATAATTAAATAAGGTTAGAAATTGAGGATTTAAACCTTGTAATTCGTTAATGGCAGAATAGGAGGGCGAAGAAGATGAACTCCTCGATCGATCGACCTAGGGAGTCGATCGATCGACTTAGTAGGATTTTTGTCAGCACAACTTATTTTTTTTATTTAGCCTCAATTCTTTTGGGGGACCTTTTAGGGTATTAATTAGTTATATTTAAATTTTAACTTGGTACCTAGTACTTTGGGAATAAGGTATTAAGGATGTTTAAATTACATAAGGGTGGAAAGCTTATGGGAGAAATTTCTGGAGATAAATTCGTATATAATTATTTATGGACCGAGTGAATGTGTCCAGGCATTGTAGTTGGATGACACTACAAAGTTAAATTAATTAAGGTGGAGTAATTAAAGGAAGAGTTGGGTTATAGGCTCGGATATTTCAGGATAGTACTACGGGAGATAGGCACAGAGTAACCGGTTTAATTTAATATTGATGTGTGTACAAATTTATCGAACTTTGAATTTTATAAAGGGTGTTCTACCTAATAGTGGTACTTGGTGTAATAAATTTTAAAGGATGGAGATATAGGCTGAATGAGTGAGTTGAGATATTATAGTGGGGGTAATACAACTTGAATGGAACATGTCATAAGTATGTAATTAATTTAATAACTAGTCGGGATAGGGCTTGGATACTTTCGGATAGTACCACGAGAGTTAGGTACAGATTACCCGGGTTGTATTTTTAATTATATATACGTATGGTGATGGTGATAGTACCTATATGGGAGTGTGAACTTGTAATACCCCGTATTTTTGTGATATTTATTTATGGGATTAATTGAATTAAATGTGTATTAATTGGAAATTAATCCGGATAAAAATAGTAGCGAGATGCGAGTTAGTATTTGATATTAATGAGTATATATGGCTATATATGAATATTGAATTATGAAATTTGTCGTGAGATAAAAATACGGCAATTTGGAAATCTTATTGAGACGCGTGTGACAATCGCGTCATGGAATATAATTATGATAATTAAAAAGTGAATTTTATTTCTATAAACCGTATGGTCATTTTGAGTGCGCCAATGCATCCGTAAGGGTCGAAATAGTCAGAAAACACTAGCCGGGGGTTTAGTTTGGGTCCCGGGGCATTTTTAGGCAATGCCGACAACGTATAAGGGTAGTTTGGTAATTTTAAATTTTTGGGAATTAAAACCTACGAAAATTGGGAATTAAAAAGCTGACTTGGTAATTGCCCACTAAAACCACTAACCACATCTTAGGACTTAATGGGCTACGGGGGTTATTAGAATTGTTCCAAAATTTCCTAAGGCAAACCCTAGCCACCATTAGCACCTTGGAGAAGAAGGCTTGTAGAGAGAGAAGAGAGGAGAATTCTACAGAGAGAGAGAGAGAGAGAAACTCATCAACTCGTCATCAAATCCAGAGATACACATAAGGCAAGTGGTTTAATTTCTTTTATTACAAAGAATGTTTCTTCCACGCGTAGGAAATTGACAGAATTTCATTTGTTCTTGGAGAATGAGAAAAACCCATTGAATTTGATGTAGAGATTTATAATTTTATGAAGAGATTGCATGTAGAACAATGTTAGGATGATTAGTCAGTGAAAAATACATCTTTTATACCATAAAAACGGATTTATTTATGCCTATGGATGAAATAAATTTCTAGGGTTCCTGTTCTTGAGATTGGGGAAGAAGATGTGGGGATTTAATATTTCGATGAGATTTAGGATGAATTAATCCCACAAAATATGTTAATATATGACCTAAGTATATTTGGGATTGATTAGAACCCATGTACATTGTTGGTTTGATGTTTAGAGGAGATTAGAGGTGAAGAAAAGTTGGAAAAACGAGTTAAGGAAAATCTGGGCTCGAATCTGGCCACTCGTTAGGAGACCTGCCCAGGTCGTTCGAACGAGCTCGTTCGAACGAGCTTCTAACGAGTTGACAGTTTAACTTCTAACGAGGGTGATGTTCGTTCGATGACTTTCGTTCTAACGAGATCTCGTTAGAAGGCCCACTTCGTTCGAACGAACTCTCGTTCGAATAGCCTCGTTCGAACGAGACTTCTAACGAGTTGACAGTTTAGGCTTTTTAGCCTGTTTTGATTTTGCGTGTCCCGCAACCTTATTTAATGGTAGAGATAACCTTCCCTTGATGATAAATTGATATACTTGGGACATTTGAGATATATAGAGGAGTAAAACCTAGAAGTGTGATTCGAACCAAATGAAAATTATGGAGTAGGACGTGAGTGTCTATTACGATGCGAGAACATTAACGGCCGAAATAATTATATTAACCGGGAACATATAATTTGTGTAACATTATATGTCGGTACGAATGAGAAGTGTACCACCAATATATTATGGTGATTACTAAGATGTGTGCATACTTAGTATATGTATTGATTTTATGTGTATGACATACCTACCATACTTGCTATCACGGGAGGTTTACGTTCGCTTAGGGCCCTCTAATCCTTGTGTTGCCCGAATTTAGACTGGTACCTCGATGAACATAGGTCAGAGAATGACTTATTGGGATGTTAATAAATCTGCTGATCGTGGGAGCGCAGGTATGTGCGTGACCCATGTGATGTGACTGTGTTCGCCTCCAGTATTTGTGATTGTTATTATCTGAGAACGATTCCTAAGAGATTCGGAATGCGTGACCCTTATGTACGTGATGTACCGGGATGGATAGCAGAGTATGTGTGCACCGCAGCTTAGGCTCGGGGTGCTTATATTGTATATTTATGACGTGAATAATATACACTTAATTAATGGGAACTTTCATGTGTTATTGTGTGTATAAATATGGAAACGTTTTGAGAAAACATAAAGGGATAACCTGAAATGAATTGTATTACGAATTGAGAATCTGAGTTTAAGTAAAGCCCTCTTTTGATTTGATAACGCTAGAATGTACAATGGGAATCGAGTAGTAAGGGGTAGAACTTATTACGGTTTGGTTAGATATGTATGTCATTTAGATGGGTACGGTACGTTAGGAGTGCACATGTAGTCGAGAGGTGAGAATTTCATGTGAGTGCACGTCCTAACATGTATTTTGCATTTAATGTTTTAATGTTATTAAAACACTTGCTGTTTTTAAAATGATTTCCACTTTCGGGCTCTGACCCATTTTCTTTCAAATCTATTTTTGTTAAAACCATTTTAGGTGCCCAGCCACAAGGAAACCATGCTTAGGATCCTCATTCAGGTGACGAGCTGTAGCTGTTTGTGGAAGTTACAGGACTTTGCTTGTAGACCCTTCATCTATCTTGACTCTATATTCAGCATTTATCAGTTGTAGGGCATGTCACCCATTTCTTTTAGAGACATTTCATTTATTTCAGTTATTCAGACTTTTGGCATGTAATTAATTCAGGATTCAGACTTGTCATATTACTTTCAGTTGTGGGATTGTTGTGAGGAGTTTTCCTCCGGACTTATTACTATTTGTTGGTTATTTCATTACTTCGTTATGGTGAATGGATTATGTTGTTCTTCCATTATTCTTTTATTGCATGTTAATCAGACTTAACTTAAAATTTGGCAACTTACTTTTTAAATACTAGGTGGTTAGTAATTATTAAAATGTTTTCGACAGTGATGCTATTAACTGAACCAACTTGGCATTTTGTATTGATTTAATAAAGGAGTAGCTACCCGGTATTTAATTAGTCGGGGTGTCACAGGTGGTATCAGAGCATCAGGTTCTAGTGTCCTTTAGGATCTGTACGACTTATTATGTTTCCGCTGAGCTTTCTTTGAAGTAAAGCCCTATATTTTAGGACTGTTGTATTCTTTTGTATATGCTACATTCTTCAGCTATTTTGAGTTTATAACTGCGAACTTATAAACTTTATTCTTGTTTCCAAATGCCTCCATGACATGCACAAAGGATTCCCAGGGATGCAACGCCATAACCACAGCCCGCACCAGTTCAAGGCACGATAAATGCCGCCGAGGTTGCAGCCATTGTGGACCAGACGGTAAATGCCGCACAAGCCGTAGTTCAGCAGGCACCACCTCAGGCGCCGATAGCCGCGCCAGTTCAGGTACATGCAATCCCGTCTACTTGGGAACGTGTACGTGATGCTTTTCAGAAAGCGCACCCTCCGGAGTTTGCAGGTAGCTCCGATGTTGTGGTTTCGAGGCAGTGGAGGAAGGATATTCAGCGGCACTTGAGGATGTATGAGTGCACCGATGTCCAGAAGTAGATACTAGCTACCTTTAAGCTAGTGGAGTCTGCACTGCAGTGGTGAGAGTCTATTACCACCGTGGAGGAGAGAGATACTCTCACTATCCAGGAGTTTTGGGTGCGGTTTGACCGCAAGTACTTTCCGTCAGCTGTTCACACGAAGATGAGGAGGAAGTTGATGAGCCTCAAGCAGGAGGGTAAGACTGTGGCCGAGTATGAGGCCGAATTCACTGATCTTCTGAACATTATTCTGGATGAGATACCGACAGAGGAGAAGAAGATACAGAAATTTACGGACGGGTTGACTTGGAGGATCCGTCAGCATTTGTTGGGGAACCTATCGTTGGCCACTTACTCTGATGTGGTAAACGCTGCACTCTTACACTGCCAGGACCATCGCTTTCACATGACTGAGGGCAAGAGGTCGGGAGAGTCCAGCCATCAGGGCAGGACTGGGGGAAATGGTGCCAGTGGGGCACATTCTGTTCAGGGGCAGAGGCAGGGTGATCAGGGTTCCCAGCAGGGGGATCACAAGAGGTTCATGTCAGGAAATTTTAGGCACGGACAGGGAGGTTTCCGGTAGGGCCATCAGGGTCCGAACGGCCATCAGAACCAGCAGGGTCAGAATGGTCAACAGCAGTTTCAGCAGGGCCAGTGGAGGAACGGTAACGGCCACCAGGGCCGGGGGCAGCAGGGACAGAGAGGGGGGAACTTCCCGGGGAAGTGTTTCATTTGTGACAAGATTGGCCATAAACGCCAGGACTTTCCTGATAGGGGCAGGGCCCCACAGCAGCAGCAGGGTGCTCGACATGATCCACAGAGGCCACTTTTTCCACCTGCCCTCCCAGCTCCAGCCCAGGTGCCAGCACTACCAGCCATTCCAGCAGTTCCTGTGCAGCAGGGGCAGTTACAGTATGGACGTGTCTATAACGTCCACCAGGCAGCAACTCCACAGGCACCACCCGCGATTGAGGGTATGTTTCCTATCCATGGTACTATGGGTAGGGTTTTGTTTGATACGGGGGCAACGCATTGTTTTATAGCTACACATTTTGCGAAAGCCTTAGGGTTGTTAGCCACAGCAGAGAGCACAGTGACGTGTGTAGACTCACCATTGGGGAGTGGGTCACTTATTTTCTTTATATGCCGGGGAGTGGGGGTAGAGATTGGTAGTTTGGTATTACCTGCAGACATGTTGGTATTAGATATGCATGTGCACGATGTGATTATCGGTAGGGATTGGCTCGCGGATTATAGAGCCATGATTGATTGCTTCGGTGGGAGCATTATTTTTGCCATTCCGGGGCAAGAGATGTTTGTAGTGGCGATGCCTCGCCCAGAGGGAGGCTCGACCGCTCATTTGTACTACATAGAGGAGGATACCTCTAAGGAGGTTGTGATTCCTTTAGATTCGTTCCTAGTTGTCAGGGAGTATTCCGATGTGTTTTAGGAGATACCAAGCCTACCTCCCAGTCGAGAGATAGACTTTGTCATAGACTTATTGCCAGATACGAGACCTATAGCACGCGCACCGTACCGTATGGCTCCGGCAGAGATGCGAGAGCTACGAGATCAGATTGAGCAGTTGTTGGGTCAGGGGTTTATACGGAGGAGTACTTCACCGTGGGGCGCCCCTGTATTGTTCGTGAAGAAGAGAGATGGTTCACTGAGATTGTGTGTGGACTACCGAGAGTTGAATAAGGTCACGATACGGAATAAGTATCCGTTGCCTCGAATCGATGACTTATTCGACCAATTGAGAGGAGCTTCTTTCTTCTCGAAGATTGTTTTGAGATCGGGATACCATCAATTGCGTATCAGGGAGGAGGACGTCTCGAAGACTGCGTTCTTAACGAGATATGGTTCTTACGAGTTTCGAGTTATGCCTTTTGGTTTGACCAATGCTCCAGCCGTGTTTATGGACTTGATGAATAGGGTGTTCAGAGATTTCCTAGATCAGTTTGTCATTGTCTTCATTGATGATATTCTGGTTTACTCCCAAACAGAGGAGGAGCATGCCGAGCATTTAAGGCAAGTTTTGCAGGCGCTACGTCAGAACGAACTGTATGCAAAGTATGAAAAGTGCGGGTTTTGGCTGAAGGGGGTCCAGTTTTTGGGACATATTATTTCCGACCGGGGAATATCTGTTGATACTGGGAAAGTATCCACGGTGAGGGAGTGGGGACAACCCACGACACCAACGGAGAATCGTAGTTTCTTGGGCCTAGCAGGATACTACAAGAGGTTCATTCGGGGATTTTCGAAGATAGCAGGTCCTTTGACACATCTGACTCGTAAGGTTGTGCCGTTCATCTGGAGTGATGCCTGTCAGTTGGCATTCGATGAGTTGAAGGATAAGTTGACCTCAGCACCTGTGTTAGCATTGCCGAGACCAGGAGTTGAGTATCTAGTTTACACCGATGCGTCCTTACGAGGACTTGGAGGTGTATTGCAGCAGGAGAGTCAGGCCATAGCTTATGCTTCCCGTAAGCTTAAGCCTCACGAGAAGAATTATCCCACTCATGATTTGGAGTTGGCGGAAGTTGTATTTGCCCTTCGGATATGGAGACATTACCTTTTGGGGGAGAAGTTTCGATTGTTCACGGACCACAAGTCCCTACAGTACCTATTCACACAGAAGGAGTTGAATATGCGGCAGCGAAGGTGGCTTGAGGTCGTGAAGGATTATCAGTTCGATATCCAGTATCACCCGGGGAAGGCTAATGTGGTAGCAGACGCATTGAGCCGTAGGCCATTAGATGAGGTGGCAGGGGTGTGGAAGGCCAAGTGGAAGGAGTTGGGACACCAAGATGCAGTGGCCCGATCGTTCATGTCTGTGATGATCGTTACACCGCAGATTGTCACAAAGGTAGTAAGGGCACAGGCAAATGACTCGTTCTGTCAGGAACAGATAGTTCGATTACTAGCAGAGGGAGCCGAATCCTATACCGTTAGCTCAGACGGAGGATTACGATTCAATGGAAGATTGGTAGTTCCAGAAGGGGAGGAATTGCGACACGAGGTGATGGCAGAGTCGCACGACTCACGGTACATCCCGATGGGGACAAAATGTACCAGGACATGAGACGAGAGTATTGGTGGAGCGGGATGAAAAGAGATATTGCCGTGTTTGTTTCAAAATGCGCCACTTGTCAGCTAGTAAAAGTGGATCATCAGAGACCGGCAGGACTTCTACAGCCGTTGGAGGTCCCGATGTGATTGGGGGAGAGCATCTCCATGGACTTTATCACGGGGTTGCCTACGTCACAGAGAGGTCACAACTCCATTTGGGTAATTGTGGACAGGTTGACCAAAGTCGCTCATTTTCTACCCGTAAGGACAGACTACACTACGGGACAGTATGCCCAGCTCTTTATTGCAGAGATAGTGAGACTTCACGGTGTGCCCCTAAAAATCGTGTCTGACCGAGACAAGATATTTGTTTCACGATTTTGGGAAAGTTTTCAGGAGGCCATGGGCACGGAATTGCGGTTGAGTACGACGTACCACCCGCAGACCGATGGGCAGACCGAGCATACAAACCAGATGTTGGAGGACATGCTACGTATGTGCATAATTGATTTCGGGGGTGGATAGGAGCAGTATCTTCCACTGGTGGAGTTTGCTTACAATAACTCCTACCAGTTCACCATTGGCATGGCTCCATTTGAAGCATTGTACGGTAGACCTTTTCGTTCCCCAGCATGTTGGTTGGAGGTGGGGGACAACAAACTACTTGGGCCGGAAGTGATTCAAGATACTTCAGCGAGAATATAATTGATTCGGAGTCGCATTCGGGTATCTCAGGATCGGCAGAAGAGCTATGCTGGTGCGAAGAGGTTCTTCAGGGAGTTCCAAGTGGGGGACCAAGTTTTTCTCAGAGTATCTCCTATGAAGGGGATTATGCGTTTCGGGAAGAAAGGGAAGTTGGCACCGAGATATGTGGGACCATTTCCTATTATTGAGCGGATTGGACCGGCTGCGTATAGACTTGGGTTACCGGAGCATTTGCATCGGATTCATGATGTATTTCATATTTCCTCGCTAAGGAAATATCTTAGAGACGATTTGGCTCATTCTCATATTGCTTTGGAGGACATCGATCTCCAGCCTGATAGCTCCTATGAGGAAGGGCCGATTGCTATTTTGGACCGAAGTGAGCGGAAACTGAGGTCAAAGATAGTTCCGTTAGTGCGTGTTCAGTGGCGACATCATAATGTCGAGGAGTCCACATGGGAGCGCGAGGATGAGATGCAAGAACGTTATCCAGAGTTGTTCTCACCAGGTACTTTCTAATTTCGAATTTCGGGACGAAATTCAGTTATTAGGGGGGAAGTATGTAATACCCCGTATTTTTGTGATATTTATTTATGGGATTAATTGAATTAAATGTGTATTAATTGGAAATTAATCCGGATAAAAATACTAGCGAGATGCGAGTTAGTATTTGATATTAATGAGTATATATGGCTATATATGAATATTGAATTATGAAATTTATCGTGAGATAAAAATACGACAATTTGGAAATCTTATTGAGACGCGTGTGACAGTCGCGTCATGGAATGTAATTATGATAATTAAAAAGTGAATTTTATTTCTATAAACCGTATAGTCGTTTTGAGTGTGCCAACGCGTCCGGAAGGGTCGAAATAGTCAGAAAACACTAGCCGGGGGTTTAGTTTGGGTCCCGGGGCATTTTTAGGCAATGCCGACAACGTATAAGGGTATGGTAATTTTGAATTTTTGGGAATTAAAACCTACGAAAATTGGGAATTAAAAAGCTGACTTGGTAATTGCCCATTAAGAAGATGTGGGGATTTAATATTTGGATGAGATTTAGGATGAATTAATCCCACAAAATACGTTAATATATAACCTAAGTATATTTAGGATTGATTAAAACCCATGTACATTGTTGGTTTGATGTTTAGAGGATATTAGAGGTGAAGAAAAGTTGGAAGAACGAGTTAAGGAAAATCTGGGCTCGAATCTGGCCACTCGTTAGAAGACCTGCCCAGGTCGTTCGAACGAGCTCGTTCGAACGCGCTTCTAACGAGGGTGATGTTCGTTCGATGACTTTCGTTCGAACGAGATCTCGTTAGAAGGCCCACTTCGTTCGAACGAACTCTCGTTCGAACAGCCTCGTTCGAACGAGACTTCTAACGAGTTGACAATTTAGGCTTTTTAGCCTATTTTGATTTCGCGTGTCCCGTAACCTTATTTAATGGTAGAGATAACCTTCCCTTGATAATAAATTGATATAGTAGGGACATTTGAGATATATAGAGGAGTAAAACCTAGAAGTGTGATTCGAACCAAATGGAAATTATGGAGTAGGACGTGAGTGTCTATTAGGATGCGAAAACATTTACGGCCTAAATAATTATATTAACCGGGAACATATAAATTGTGTAGCATTATATGTCGGTACGAATGAGAAGTGTACCACCAATATATTATGGTGATTACTAAGATGTGTGCATACTTAGTATATGTATTGATTTTATGTGTATGACATACCTACCATACTTGCTATCACGGGAGGTTTACGTTCGCTTAGGGCCCTCTAATCCTTGTGTTACCCGGATTTAGACTGGTACCTCGATGAACATGGGTCAGAGAAGGACTTATTGGGATGTTAATAAGTCTGCTGATCGTGGGAGCGCATGTATGTGCGTGACTCATGTGATGTGACTGTGTTCGCCTCCAGTATTTGTGATTGTTGTTATCTGGGAACGATTCCTGAGAGATTCGGAATGCGTGACCCTTATGTACGTGATGTACCGGGATGGATAACAGAGTATGTGTGCACCGCAGCTTAGTCTCAGGGTGCTTATATTGTATATTTATGACGTGAATAATATACACTTAATTAATGGGAACTTTCATGTGTTATTGTGTGTATAAATATGGAAACATTTTGAGAAAACATAAAGGGATAACCTGAAATGAATTGTATTACTAATTGAGAATTTGAGTTTAAGTAAAGCCCTCTTTTGATTTGATAACGCTAGAATGTACAATGGGAATCGAGTAGTAAGGGGTAGAACTTATTACGGTTTGGTTAGATATGTATGTCATTTAGATGGGTACGGTACGTTAGGAGTGCACATGTAGTCGAGGGGTGAGAATTTCATGTGAGTGCACGTCCTAACATGTATTTTGCATTTAATGTTTTAATGTTATTAAAACACTTGCTGTTTTTAAAATGATTTCCACTTTCGGGCTCTGACCCATTTGCTTTCAAATCTATTTTTGTAAAAACCATTTTAGGTGACCAGCCACAAGGACACCATGCTTAGGATCCTCATTCAGGTGACGAGCTGTAGCTGTTTGTGGAAGTTACAGGACTTTGCTTGTAGACGCTTCATCTATCTTGACTCTATATTCAGCATTTATCAGTTGTAGGGCATGTCGCCCATTTCTTTTAGAGACATTTCATTTATTTCAGTTATTCAGACTTCTGGCATGTAATTAATTCAGGATTCAGACTTGTCATATTACTTTCAGTTGTGGGATTGTTGTGAGGAGTTTTCCTCCGGACTTATTACTATTTGTTGGTTATTTCATTACTTCGTTATGGTGAATGGATTATGTTGTTCTTCCATTATTCTTTTCTTGCATGTTAATCAGACTTAACTTAAAATTTGGCAACTTACTTTTTAAATACTTGGTGGTTAGTAATTATTAAAATGTTTTCGACAGTGATGCTATTAACTTAACCAACTTGGCATTTTGTATTGATTTAATAAAGGAGTAGCTACCCGGTATTTAATTAGTCAGGGTGTCACAGAAGTATAATTTTCAAGTTATTTAAATTGAGAAATATTATGTTAAATTCTTCGATGGGATGTATTGCATTGAATAATTGGTATACAGGATATTCTAGTGTTATACGCTACGTATGGGATATATAGTATAGGCTGTGTGTATACCTACTGATAAAATAATATATAGGTTTTGTGAATGCCTATTATATGATTTGTTATGTGTATGCATGATACCACGCTACTTGCTATCACGGTGGTTTCCGCGGCGGGACGGTCTTATTTTGATGAGCCCCATTTAGGGAAATATTAACTTGTAGCTTAGAACATAGAACCTTGGTACAACCTATCTATGAGTGATAGTGCAGACGGTCATATAGGTGAGTGCGTATGTGCGTCTACCTTTTGACTTGGAACTGTGATTTTCCTCCAGTATGTGTG
Source organism: Sambucus nigra (assembly GCA_949130495.1). Taxonomy (NCBI): domain Eukaryota; kingdom Viridiplantae; phylum Streptophyta; class Magnoliopsida; order Dipsacales; family Adoxaceae; genus Sambucus; species Sambucus nigra. Next base: position 44,545,727 of record OX422221.1, read on the forward strand.
ATTGTTATTTATGGTTCGAGAGAGATAAAGAACCAACGGTCCTTGTTTAGTACTTGATGTACCGGGCCTTGATAGTAGAGTATGCTAGCATTGCAGATTATCATGTGGGTGATGTATTTAGTATATATAATAGAATGATATATATATATATATATATATATATATATATATATATATATATATACTTATGATTTATTCTACTGTGTCTTCTTAGTAGATGATGTACCCAGACTTATTAGCAGAGTATGCTTGCACCACAGGTCTCAGCCAAGGGGTGATGTATTTTTAGCTCTGATATCAATTTGTAGGTCCCCAAAATATAACTTTTTCTTACGAGGAATTAAGTTAAGGATGAATGCAAATCAACTTTCTCTTTTTGGAAAACACTTTTTCAATTTTATCAAACCAAGTTATGACACAAATTAACTTAACCAGATTTTATCTTCTTCAACCCTAAACATGCAACTAGTGATTAAAGCAAGTAAAATAAAGTAAAGCAATACTCACAATGCCGATGAATGAGGAAAAACCCATTCGGGAAAAAATCTCGGATGACCCAGGCCAGATAATCACAATGACAGTGGTTTTACAAAGTCAGACGGTAGTCTTATACAACTACTCGATCCCCACGAGACTTGACGCTCCTCTGATCTTTTACCAATCTTCACAGTGACCACGTAGAAAGTAACCTTCTTCTATCATGCTCGTCCACAACACGCGTCTCCACGAGTGTCTCTGTATCCATCGATACGCCCTTGTGTCATCTATGATGTTGAACACAAAGTAACCTTCTTCGCTTGTCCACCGCAAAACCCAACAATGTTCAAGTGTTGAACAAACTCAACTCTGTGCAACAAAGATCACATAAACATATGGTAATGATAACTCGGATTTTTGTAAACTCTAAGGATGTGTTTAGGTCTTTAAAACCTTAGAAAACATGTGCAAATAGGTTTCTGGATCGTAAACTATTTTTTTTAGAATGCACACCCTTCGAAGAAATCGGACACCTCTATTTGTAATAAAATTGATTCGGTGTCAGAATATCATTCAAGCGAGATGCCACATCAATTGAACGACAGTGGATCTCGTTTGAATGACATCAAATGTCGTCGTCAGATAGAGTTCTTAATTTAAACAGAGTTTTGATTAAAACCAACTCTTATCTAATTCTCATCCGTCCTTATCTCACATAAACGAAGTGTAAACAATTAAACACCTTTTAAAAACATTTTCTTTAAAAAAAATAACATCCTTATTTTTATAAAATGAATTACGAGTTTCATTAACATTAGGCATTCATACCTGTGTGATCTCGGAGTGCAATTAAACCTTGAAGACGAGAAATTTCACAAATTAAACTTCGGCATGATTGAATCTTTGTAGCTTTGCCGCAAGGTCTTCAATAAATCTTAAAAATACGTCATAGACTTGTGGGTTCGAACAATATAAAATTTATCTATGACACAAACATGTTTTGTTCCAAGAATAAGTCAAAACTACATTAAGACTCAATTAGAAATTTGGTCCTTACAAATCTCCCCCTTTGACTATTCCTGGACAAAACCAACAGTGAAATGCCTAAGTGGGGTCATCAAGCCGTATGATGCCTAAAACTCATCCCATAAAACCTAAAATGAAAAATACATGATCAGTATAGGATAAGCTTCTTCAACAATGGATCAAAAAGCATAAAACTGTCTCGAGTGTCTGAATGCGATGTAGACTTGAAATATTGAAACTTCTTTAATCATACCTAAACATATGAGACAGACAAATACCCAGTGAAGTATGGAGGAACAAATGATATAAATTAATATCAATATCAATATGTAAACATGACATAAAACTCCCCTTACATCACAGACATCTCTCCCCCTTTTTGTCTTGAATAGACAATCCAGTGAAAAGAAAAAACAAATCTAGCACGTGATATATCAATTTAATTACATTAACTGATATTATGCTAGATAAATATGCAACTACCAGCTAATACCAAGTAAAGTATGGAGGAATAAATAAAAATTAATATGAAATATCAAATTCGAAGCATTTGTTATGTGAGCAAAAATGATACCAATATGTAAATAGGATAAAACATCATACCAGTATGTGAAACAAAACTCACAAAACTCTCCCCTACATCACAGACATCTCTCCCCCTTTTGTCTCGAATAGACAATCCGGTGAAAAGACAAACAAATCTAGCATGTGACATACCAATTTAATTACATTAACTCATATTATATTAGATAAACATACAACTACCAGCTAATAGTGATCCGAAAATGTCAAATCAGGAGCTAGCAAATAATGAATCACACAAAGCAAATCAAGCTAAGTAGGTGTGATAAACTAATCAATGCAGCAAAATAAGGCAATGATTAAGGTCGACTGTATAAACGGAAACCCAATACCAAAATATAAAACGATATGCAACTGGGTACTGAAACAAAAAGACAACCAACAAAAAGTCAAATTGGTAAAAGCAGGTTGTCGTGCGAACGAGCCAGGGATGTTGTTAGAATGAACTAAGACATCGCTCGAACGAAACATTATGTCATTTGAACGACATACTCAAAATTTCACAGACTCCCCGGAATATCAAACAGTGTTGCCCAGTGGAAAAATTATGAGAAAATTCTAACTGGAAGGGGATCAAAACTGTGAAACAGCAGCAAAACATAAACTAAACTAGAAAAACACAAAAACAAACTAATATGAGTAACATGCCAACATAGTATTGATGTTCCTAAACATGAACATGGAATATATGGGCGTGAACTAAAACAAATGAATGATAATTCCAACACGTCGAAATGATTAAGAAGCTCTAATTAATATCAATATATCATCAAACTTTATTATAGCCATATGTGATAATTAAATTATGAGCTAAAAAAACAGCATGCACATAAATCCAGAATATTGACGATTCTATAAACAATAGCATCATGATACGAATTTTCAACTGTTAGGATTCTTTGTGCAAACCCGTTTAAAAAACTAATCCATCCAAAATCCCTCAAATATATCATATTTTTCGTTTGAATGAACTAAAATAATTTGACCCATTTTTGGCATATGATTCTTTTTATTGCCTTATGATTTTTTCGGCCTCTTTTAAACGGTGGCTTTCACAACGAGTCAATTTTACACTCTCGTAACCCTTTCACGTGAACACTCATCATATTTTTAGTTTAATTCGCATGGTAAACGGTTATTACATGCACACCTCCTCCTTAAGTCTACTTGCACGTAGATGACAATATTGAGATAATAACGTCTCACCAAACTCAAATATTCAAGAGTAGCCAAACATTCATATAAACTCGTGCATGTGTGCAAAGATGGAACATATACAAAATCGAATCAAAACACATATCAACTTTGAAACAACCCCATAATACAATGGTTAAGATCATTCTAAGCATCGATAATAATGACCAAATGTCCTAGCCACATGATAATGGAAGGAAGGGGGTCCAAGCACACCAATATTCCACATCAAACATGTTAACTCACGACACAAAACCGAAAATCTTTTTGGATTTTTCAAAGTAGATTGACTCAAATAAAAGAAGACTCTTTTTGTGTCTTTCTCAAAAATTTTGAAACCCAAAAATCATTTTGTATTTTACAAAAAAAAATTTATCAAAAAAATAATCTTTTTGTATTTTTCAAATAAGATGCAATAAATGAAAAATATAATACAAAATGATAAACATGGTATCACACTCAACCTTTAAATTTAGCATGTGAAGAATCAAGTGCAACCAAATGAGAACCGTGAAATTTTGTTCCTAAATCTACCAAATCCAACTTCCTAACCAAAGTAGATGTGTAATGACACATGGGTGTGGGGAGAATCGGGGCAACTTTATTCCTAAACTTCCTAAACTTTCGAGGAGCATTCCTAAGGTTATAGCAAAACTTTCTAAGGTGACCTTTCCTACCACAAAACGTGCAAGTGTAGTGATGGTATGGAAAGTTATAAACATGTGGACCTTTTCTAACATTCCTACGTGGCTCTCTCACACGTGCAGGGGAATATGAACTATACGATCATCAAAGCCAATACCTCCCCTATTTCTCTTAATTTAGGCGGTGCCTAGGATCCTTTCCAACTTCTCACTTATAGCCTCTAAGTCAAATTTAACTCTAGACGAGTCGTTCAAACTCCCCTCTAACAACTTAATCCTAGACTCGAGTAGACGCCTAGACTCCTCAAACTCTAGAAACTCCTGTTTCAAAGCCTCCATCAAACCTCTAAGGGTGTCTCTCTCTTTATCGACGTACTCTATCTTCTCCCTAATCTTTTTCTCCCGTGACCTAAGATCCTCAATTAACGCATCATTATTTTCTATGGCACGCTCTTTAAACTTAGCTTGCAATTTCGAGTTACCCTTTCTCACCTTCACCATCTCCTCAAACAATTATCTAAATGTAACATGTAAATCTCCTACGTCGATCTCCTCATCCTCTTTCTCATCACCCTCACCCTCTCGCGAAACACTCTTAATAGCCTCGTAAGTGTCATGCATATGAGTATCCTTGTGGGAAGATATATCGTCGTCGCTCATATGACATGCCATAAACGTAACAAAGTTACGCTCAATGGGGGAATCCTCTCCCTCTTCAGGTTCACTATCATGTAATACCCCGTGATTTTAATGACTTTTAAAATGGATTATATTTTAAATAAATGGATTAATTGGATTTGACTATAAATTAATTCACTTGGGTTTTATCCGAATTGTGGATATTAAAATGTATGATTCTGAATATTACTTAAATATATTTAGTTAATATATGAATGTGATGAGTATTGATATTGTTGTGAGTTATTAATTCAGTAATTTGAATTTTTAATTAGACGCGGTATGGGACGTGTTGGGACTAATTTGTTAAATAAAAAAGGGAACTTATTTTTATATCGACCTTATAGTCATTTTGACTGCGTCGTTGCATCCGTAAGGGTTGAAATAGTCAGAAAAGTCTATTTGGATGTTGGTTTTGGGTCTCGGGTCATTTGGAAATGAAAAGACAACCCAAAAGGACATTTTGGTTATTTTTACAAGGGGATGAATAGTGATTTTGGATTTTGTCTTATTATAAGTATTTGGAGATTAGTTGAACGTGGGTTCATTCATCTCTTCTATACAAAATTGAAAGGTCATCTTCTTGAGAGAGTGAAAGGTTGCTTGGGAAGAGAAAAGCTTACTTGGGAAGGAGAAGAACTAAGAACCAAAGGTCACCACCACCAACCACCACGGGAAGTTGGCCGAAAAAGGGAGAACCACATGTGATATACAACACCAAAGGATCAGATCTTCATTAGAGGCAACTTGTGATAACCCGCGATCCGAGATAAGGGGTGGCTAGCCCAATACTCAAATGTAACAGGAATCATGGATGGATATCATTCTCAGCATCACAACAATAAACTGAGTATACGGGAAAACCACCCAATAAATCTGAAAATGGGTTGCCAAAAAGTTTAGAATTTAGTTTAGTTTTAAAACCAGTTAAGAAAATTAAATTAAACAACCCAACCTGACATGCAAGTGGAATTTCTAAAAGAGTATACATAATACATCTAAAACGAATATACAAAAAATTGATCGAATACACTGTTGGTCCACAGTTACATATAACGCATTACAACAGTTTAATATCTTATGTAATACATTCATTAATCAAGTACAAAAGTTAGGGTCACACGCCTGAGTTAAGACCCGATCATATCTAGAACACAAAAATGAAAGCGTCTAATACAACGTCCTGTAATATATGCAAAATCTTACAGCCCGTCAAAAGTACTGGAATGGGAACAATCACAACGGGCACCCTTGCGGCGGAGCAACTGAGCGGATACAATAACATACACAACATAGAAAATGAACGGGTCAGGGCCTGGTTTTATATGATCACCAGAAGAATAAAAAGCATGATAGGAATGAACAATTATGCATGGATGATAAGGATGAAAATCTAGCATGTTATCTTGCATCTGAAACTTACATTACAATTTAAGACATTTTAACTACTTATGAAATGTAAATCATTTACACAAGAGAATTACATGTAAACATCTTTAATTGAAAACCTTTTCTCATTAATCATAGTACCATTTCCTCCCTACATTCCTTAACAGGAATACAATCTTTCATTCGGTTTAATCAAGAAGATATAATTTCACTTCATTAATTAAAACTTCCATCATTAATCATCATTTCCATTTTATCTTTCCATTCCTTAATAGGAATAAAATTTCTATCAAGTGCTCTTTATGGCACATATCTCAATCACATGCTCTTTGTGGCACGTATCCATGCTCTTTATGGCATTAATATCCATCAAGTCCCACTTGATGCAAAAAAGTTATATTCTCATACATATAATGATTCTAAGACCGCCCCTCCGAGTTTCCCCAATGGGCGCGCCCCTAAATAACTATCATCTTCCAGAGCCTATCATATATAAGACAACCTGGGATCATAACGCAACGTCGGGAAGCAGCCATATGCCTGCGGGATAGTCAAGACCACACCCGAAATCTCCTCCCCATCGCAGAAAAATATATACATAACAATGCTCATATGGCCTAGGACTATATCCACCCTGCGTTAATTTGTCAGGGGGCATCACCTCGTGCGCGGACTTCCCTTATGATAGTATTTAGAGAGGTGTGTATAACTAAATTAACATTTACCATTTGAAAATTCATATTTGATTTGGTGGAGGCAACAATCCAAGCTCCAAACTCTATCTTTCTCCAAAGTTCTCTTCGTCTCTCTACTCTCTCTAGGGCTCAAATGTGAAATGGAAGAATAGAAATAGGGTTGGGAAAATAAAATGTGGATTAAGTCTAAAAGCCCACTTAAATGATCAATACGCGATATAATTACTCGCAACTACACATTTAAGCTATAACCAGTGAAAAGTGCTCGAAATACCAAAATGCAATATGGCACTTATTTTGACTGTCTCGCTCCTACCGGGACTAACTACACCCTCCAAATTGTCATTTGGAAATTTTATAACTTATTTTAACTTCCGATTTCATATTAAACCAAAATGTCATTTTAAACCTTATGACACAATAAATTACAACATGGATACTTTTACCTACTCACAAGGTAACTATACAATATTTAAGTAAATATCAACCTTTTCCACATTAAATTAATATTTACTCCACATTCCATCATTTTATATAATTACTACACATAGTAAATAAATATAAAATAGGCTCCCAAAAGTGAGGGTTGTTACACAAGTGTTTGATAATTGCAATTTAAGTTTGTATATTTTCCATCTTAAAATAGTTATAAAAAGATGAGATTTTTCATGTTTGGAAGATGAAAAGATAGAGTTGTTAATGGATTTATGGAAACTGAAAATATATGGGAATAAAACTCATGTTGTAGGTAGAGAGTAATCCACGAAATAATCAGTAAGCTGTTGAAGAAATTATGAGAATCATTGTTGTGTTCTTGAAGATATCATGTTTATAAATTTCTAGAAAAATAGGATGAATATATGCATTTAATTCAAACTCTTGATGATTCCAAGATGTTTAGAGCATTAGAAATCATTCACATATGTTGCTATATCATGTAGTAAGGTTTATAAGGAATTTAGGTTGTTAATATGAAGGTTTGAATGATCAAAAGAGATGAAACCTGTAGTAGAAGAAATGCAGAAAACTGGATTGTTATCTGGGCGATCGATCGATCGACCCCCTGCCTTCGAACGATCGACCTCCCAAGAATCTTTGAAGTTGTTTCTTTTAAATGCTTGTTCTTATCCCAAACCTTTTGTAAGTCTTTTCTAATTTATATGCATGAGTATTAAGGTTAGATCGAGTAGGGAAAATTTAATATAACACCTGGGTAGCCTTAGGGTTACAATTTGAACATCAAGGACTGAGTTTAAGCACATTATTGATTGCGCAAGGACTAAGTGTAGTACAAGCGCTCAGTGGTATGGCTCTTGGATAGAGATGGGAGTTCATACCACATTTGGTTGAAAGAGGGGATGAGGATATCCCGATTACGTATTTGAAGTTGACGAATCTCCACGAACGACAAAGTTAAGTAGTAGTGTATTGGAGGGGTTCCTTGTTTGGATTTCTCTTTGCGAGACGTTCCGCGCATGAACCTTAACGACGCCAGGACTGGAGAGATGTTATAGGATGCGAGGATGTTGGTTTTGTTGATAAGTCATATAGTGTGAATGAAATACTATAGACTATGAGCCATGTGATGATGGTATTCAATCCTAGTTGATAGAGGAAGTGTTTATAAGAGATTAAAAACTATCAGTTTTAATCCTAATTAAAGGAGAGTTTAATTCTTAGTAATTCGGGAGATAAGATGAGATGGAGCAGTAGGATATTAGTGATTTCTTACTGAATAAAAATATTGAGGAAAACCTATTTGAACCTTGAGTAATGAGTGAGACGCGGGAATAATTAAATTAAAGAAGTAAAGTTATAATATTTTAATACGTAGGATTGAAAGAGATGTAATGCTACGTATGGGAATTATCTTAGGGTAATGTTAGTACCTTGTTGATATTGTATTATAGGTAGATGATAATGCCTATTTGATTGATTGATGATTTATGTGTATGACATACCTAGTTTACTTGCTATTGATGAGGGGTTTGCGCGTGAGGGCAGTCATATCCTGATGAATCCATGGGATCTTTGATTTGTCCCTCAAGAACATAGGTCTATGAAAGACTTATCGGGGAGTTAATAAGTCCGCTGACTGTGGGTATGTAGGTATGTGCGTGACCCATGGATACGAGAACTATGTTCGCCTCCAATTTGTATGTTGTTGTTTGTGGTTCGAGAAATCTTTACCGAGCCTTTAGTCCCCTATTCGGCGACCAACGATGATGGGACATGATAGCAGAGTAATGCATTGCACCACAACTGTGACTCGGGGTGCCGTATTATATATATATATATATATATATATATATATATATATATATATATATATATATATATATAATGAATTAAATGAAGGAATGGATATATTGTGGTTAAATGATCTACTGTGTGATAATTGTAGATAACGGTGAATTGAGAAAAAGAATTGAAATAAGTTAATGAATATTTATTGAAGAGCTTAATTCATATTTATGAGAAATGATTCATGTTAATGAGAAACGATTCATGTTAATGGGAATAGTAAATGAATGATTATGTGATGTATGGTATGGGACATACGGGGTTATGATATGCGATGGAATCATAATATGGAAATTTGTGAAGAGGAACCATTAACTAGGAGGTTAATAGGAAACGTTAAGTGTGCACTCTAGATGAGAGGTGAGAATAGCAAGTGAGAGTTGGATACTAACATGTACATAATAAATGCTTTATCGAACTTGTTAAATACTTCCTATTTTCAAAATCATTTTCACATCGGGCTCTGACCCGTTTCCTTGCATATTTTCTTTTCTATTGTACCTTCTATATCAGGTGTCCAGCAACAGGGACGCCAACCTTAGTGGATTATGATGAGCTATGGAGCTATGGAGTATTGCTTAGACGCTTATTTTCCTTTGATTCACAGTATTCTCTTAGTTAGGGCATGTCGCCCAAAGGAATTCAGTTATCTCTTTTCTATCAGAGTCAAATAGTTTTGTACTCGTGTCATTTTCATACTTTTATTATTGTTGGGATTATTGTATTTGATTATTATTTGGGAATGTTTATTCCAATTGCATTTAAATTCTTTTGTGTTATCTATTTGGTTATTATTATGGTAGAATAATATGTGTAGTGTTATTCTAAAAACTAAAAAAAATGGTTTTGTTGAATTAAATTTCGAAAGTTTTTAACACCAGCTTAATTGGGTATTGGGTGATTAGTTAATGTTTTCGACAGTGATGCTAAGAATGAGCCAACTGTATATTCTGTTTTAATTTGGTATGAGACTGGCCACCCGGTATTTAATTAGGCGGGGTGTTACATATCACTTAAGGTGGCATTGTATGCTATCGGTTTGTTACCCTCTTTCTTAAGTCTAGTGGGACACTCACCTACTTTGTGACCATACCCCTCACAACCGAAACACCTATCAGAATCATCTCTCTTAGGTTTCTCACTTTTATCCCCTAGTCCGGAGTCTACCTTGTTCTTGAATTTCTTAAACTTTTTGGCATCTTTCGATTACTTATGAATTTGAATAAATTTCTTGAACTTTCTTGCCAATAAGATGACATCCTCAAATTCGAAATTGGAGTCATCATTCAAAAGTTTAGTCTCCACCTTCAGGGCTTTCAAAACAATGCCCTTTTCTTTCTTTGGCACTTGATTGGAGGTAAACATATCAAGTTCATAGGTTTGTAATTCACCTACGACATCTTCTATTTTCGACGAGTTAAGTATACCAAGTGAATTCATAACGGTCACTTAAGCATCAAACCTACTCAGCAACGATCTCAAAATTTTCTTAATTACTCGGTTATCGGGAATCTTCTCATCTAGGTTAAATTCCGCATTAATAATAGTGGACAACCTAGTGTAAAACTCATCAAACGTCTCACTCTCTAACATCTTAATTGTCTCAAACTGTGTAGTGAGATTTTGCAACTTAGATGCCCTAACCGTGCTCGTGCCCTCGTGAGTGAGTGCAAGTGTATCCCAAGCTTCTTTATAAGTTTCGCAGTCATGATACGATTATACTCTTCAGTTGTGACATGTGAGGAAATTATATGCAGGCCTTTTGAGTTATTCTGTGCAAGCCTATGTTCAATCTCAGTCCATAACTCAACAAGTTTCAAAGTAGTGACCTCACCTTCTCGTCTGAAAGGTGGTGACCAACCTTTTTTAGTATCTAACCAGACACGCTCATCAATAGATTTTAAAGCACTTCTCATTTGCATTTTCCAATAAGCATAATTAGTGCCATAAAAAATAGGAGTGCGAAAACTGTCAGAATTACCAAAATTCATCCTTACAAGCAAAAAGGGATAAAAGACAATAAAAATGTATTTCTATATCTGATACCAATTTGTAGGTCCCCAAAATATAACTTTTTCTTGCGCGGAATTATGTTAAGGATGAATGCAAATCAACTTTCTCTTTTTGAAAAACTCTTTTTTAATTTTATCAAACTAAGTTATGACACAAATTAACTTAACCAGATTTTATCATGTTTAAACCTAAACATACAACTAGTGATTAAAGCAAGTAAAATAAATTAAAGCAATACTCACAATGCCGATGTACTAGGAAAAACCGAATTCGGAAATAACCTCGGACGACGCAGGCTAGATAATCACTATGACAGTGGTTTTACAAAGTCAGACGGTAGTCTTATACAACTATTCGATCCCCACGAGACTTGACGCTCCTCTGATCTTCTACCAATCTTCACAGTGATCACGTAGAAAGTAACCTTATTCTACGATGCTCGTCCACAACATGCACCTCCACGAGTTTTTCGGTATCTATCGATACGCCCTTGTGTCGTCTACAATGTTTAACACAAAGTAACCTTATTCTCTTCTCCATCGCAAAACCCAACAATGTTCAAGTGTTGAACAAACTCAACTCGGTGCAACAAAGATCCCATAAACATATGGTAATGATAACTCGGATCTTTGTAAACTCTAAGGATGTGTTTAAGTCTATAAAGCCTTAGAAAACACGTGCAAATAGGTTTCTGGATGGTAAACTGTTTTTTTAGAATGCACACCCTTCGAGGAAACTGTACACCTCTATTTATAATAAAATTGAGTCGGTGTCATAATCTCATTCGAGAGATATGCCCCATCGTTCGAATGATATCAATTGACATTTGAATGACATCGTCAGCTATAGTTCTTAATTTAAACAAAGTTTTGATTTAAACCAACTCTTATCCAATTCTCATCCATCCTATCTGACATAAACGAAGTGTAAACATTTAAAACTCTTTTAAAAACATTTTCTTTAAAGAAAATAACATCCTTATTTTTATAAAATGAATTTCGAGTTTCATTAAGATTATGCATTCATACATACGTGATCTCGGAATGCAATTAAACCTTGAAGACGAAAAATTTCACCAATTAAACTTCGGCATGATTGAATCTTTGTAGCTTTTCCGCAACGTCTTTAATAAATCTTCAATATGTCATAGACTCGTGGGTTCAGATAATATAAAATCTATCTACGACACAAACATGTTTTTTTCCGTGGGTAAGTCAAAACTACATTAAGACTCAATTGGAAATTTGGTCCTTACATCCTAGTGTACAAACTTTTCCTCAGTACTCATTTGGGCATGTCGCTCTCAAATTTTTTATTTAGTTTATTTATTGGACTTTATGTATCCAGGTTATTGCTTCAGGGACTATTGTATTTTATTATTGAACCGATAGTCAATTCAATTATCTTTATTTATGATTATTCATTTGTGTTGGTATTTTTTATCACTTGTGTGGATGTTTCAAATGGCCATTGATTTCTGCATGCTGTTAATTAATGAAAGATAAAATTTGGCATCGGTTTAATAAAATTACTAGGTGTTAGTAACCTTAAAAATTTTTTGACGGTGATGCTAAGAGTGAGCCATATGAGAACAACGTGTTATTTTGATCACGGGGTTACCACCCGGTATTTTAATAGGCGGGGTGTCACATATGGCATTTAGATTGAAATATTATTTCCCTTTTGCTTGAAAGCTTGGCATAGATATAACTTATGGCCCTCTCCTTGAGACCTAATTAAATGTCCAAAAACTTTCTTTCGAATGACTTGTGCCATATACTATGTATTAAACCACAAACTAACACTATTAAATATTCTGGAAGGATATAGGAAATCATGTATAACCTATATCCCTTAAGTCCACATTATTGATGTCATAAGGAATACTATTCCTCAAATGTTACATCATAGTCTCTTAAATTACATCATTGAAGACTACCTATGGCTCACTACTATGTCACTTTAATTCATCAATGTTACCAACGTAAAACACATACCACTAATGGCTCGTAACTCACATAATAGCTTATGATATACATCTATCAATAGATAATTACTGGGGAACTAACCTATAATGATGATATTCTATCAACTAAGACCTGAGTACACATCCTCAAGTAATTACCAACACAAATCTATATGCCTAATAAATTGTCAAATGCTTAAGACATGACATTACACCAAAGTTCAAGTTCGCCTAATCACATCATCATTATTAACCACCGATAAGTACTTAATCAATGAAACTGATGTATCCTTATTACAAATTCAATACCGCTAAGACATTCCACCTTAACCACCTACTCCATAGTTGACTTTAAACAACTCACGTCGCTAATTTAATGGACGGAATTTAAATTTATTAACATCTTAGCAAGCCTCTCACATCATTTAAGGCTGAAACAAGTGCACCTCACACTAGATAACACGTCGTTGCCACTAATGGCCTAAACAGACACTCGCAAGTTATTATCACGCCTAAATCAGAAGCGTTGAGAACTACGAATGGCAATTTATTTGGCCACTTCCTACTTGGCAAGGAACAACCCGTCATGCTAATCTCCTTGACTCCATCATCAAGAAAATGAACCAAAACCATCAGTTGTCTAGCATAACGGCCCAAAACTGACATCAACATTAAAAGACACACTACCGACCTCACCACGTCACTTTTAAAAGGATCCTTGAACCTAGAGATCCAATACCAATTTTAATGCCCTGACCTAGATTCATGGGTTACTCGTGGGTCAACCTCGTCCATCCTGAACATTAGATGTGAAGTGTGATGAGATAATCTAAATAATATTCCTAGTTAAGTTTTATTTAATTAACATTTCACTTATTTAGCATGCGATTCCAATTCATATCAAGTTACGTGTGGGACCTATGTGAAGTATTATATGTAAAAATTATGTACCTATATGTACCAATGAAGAAGGTACATCTGTTATCCAATGTGGCCGGCTAACGTATTTGATCGACCTCACAAACACTTAGTCAATAGGAAGGCCGACCAACTTTAGAAGGCCAACCAATTGGAACAATAACAGTTACTCGGGTAGAATACCAACTAGTTATGATATCAAGGAGTTTTGCATATTATACACAGATGTAAGCACTTGAAAATATAAAGACTCTTTTGTAACAACCCGCGTAATTTTGGGCTATTTTAATTAATTTCTGAAAAATGGAGGAAAATAAAGTTTTTGATAAAATTATTTTTATTGCTCAAATATGTTGGTTATTATTTTTAAAGGCGAGAATTTCAAACGGTTTCAAAAACGGAGTTAAAACGGATTTTAAAAGGATTTTTAAATGTTTTTAACTCTTGGAATTCTAAGTCGACGAACATTAAGTAATTTTCAAGAGTTGTTTTGACTTCCAACTCTTCATTTCTTTGCCTTATTTAAAGGAGTCTTTTGGATTCCAACTCTTCGTTTCTTTGCATTATAAAAGGAAGTCATGGGCAACCTTTTTAACCTACTTTTGGGAGCAAATATATTTTATATTCCTCTTCTTTTTAATTATACTTTGGCCCTTGAGATTTGTGAGTTCCAACCTTAGATTAGAGGTGTTCTTGGGGCTATTTTATTGGAGGTTCTTAGAGGAGATTTTGTAGATCTTTTGTGTTGATCTTGAGGATGTGATCGTTGGTTTCTCATCATGGTTTGAGGTATGGGGTTTTACACAATATGCTCCTTAAATCTCGAGAGTGTCATTCTCTTTGAATTCTTGTTTAATTGGACTCATATTTGAATTGATAAATTCATTGAAATCTGGAAAATAATTGTTGAAATTATTTTGATTCATGTGGTATCATTATATTGTTGACGAGCACGTTGTCATGAGATTTTAATATGGCACGGATGTTGAGTACCCGCCAAAACACCTATTCCTGGCTATGGCTTGACAAAGCATATGTGAACGGGGTGAGGGATGGCTACCTGGTTAAAGTGTTGTTCAGAAATTATATTGATAAATGCTTTGATATTTGCATTTTGATTTGAATATTCACACTCGTGTTGTAACGTTTTATTCATCGCTAATATATATTTGTTGAGCATCTTTCCTGTCATATTGTGTACTTCCCCATATTTTCTTTTAGTTGGCAGGTTAGCATGGATTTGAGCGCTATGGACCAATTGGGATATTTTAGCGAGGATTATTTGGGAAGAATTTTTAATACAATTTGGAAGATTTGTATTAATTATTTCATTGAAGTATAGAGCATTTTTATTCGAGTTAGTTTTTGTATGTAATTCGAGAGACTTGGTATTTATTTGAAGAAATTGAGATTTGTAGTTTATCTTTTGTTGTTATGGGATTTAGATGCTCTTTACCTTGTCACTTGTGGATTTGGATTTATTTTATCGTATTAGCGCTCCGTTCGCTCTCCCGGGCGGGCGGGGTGTTACAGATGGTATCAGAGCTTAGGTATATGGCAACCCTCGGGGCTTGAGTTTTGGGTTCATTACGTGGTTAGCAATTTTTGGAGATAGAAAATTTTAGGTGATATTCGTGATAAGTTTTCAGATTAGAGGTGAGGAATTTATTTTTGGGAGACGTGATTTATTTTTGGAGATAGTGTAGTGGCCTAATTTTTTAGAGTTAGGCATATGGCGAATTTCGAGTTAGAAATTCCATTGTTAGTGGGGAAGTGTAACAACCTGCGTAATTTTGGGCTATTTTAATTAATTTCTGGAAAATGGAGGATAATAAAGTTTTTGATAAAATTATTTTTATTGCTCAAATATGTTGGTTATTATTTATAAAGGCTAGAATTTCAAACGGTTTCGAAAACGGAGTTAAAACGGATTTTAAAAGGATTTTTAAATGTTTTTAACTCTTGGAATTCTAAGTCGGTGAACATTAAGTAATTTTTAAGAGTTGTTTTGACATCCAACTCTTCATTTTTTTTGCCTTATTTAAAGGAGTCTTTTGGAATCCAACTCTTCATTTCTTTGCATTATAAAAGGAAGTCGTGGGCAACCTTTTTAACCTACTTTTGGCAGCAAATATATTTTATATTCCTCTTCTTTTTATTTATACTTTGGCCCTTGAGATTTGTGAGTTCCAACCTTAGATTAGAGGTGTTCTTGGGGCTATTTTGTTGGAGGTTCTTAGAGGAGATTTTGTAGATCTTTTGTGCTGATCTTGAGGATGTGATCGTTGGTTTCTCGTCATGGTTTGAGGTATGGGGTTTTACACAATATGCTCCTTAAATCTCGCGAGTGTCATTCTCTTTGAATTCTTGTTTAATTGGACTCATATTTGAATTGATAAATTCATTGAAATTTGGAAAATAATTGTTGAAATTATTTTGATTCATGTGGTATCATTATATTGTTGATGAGCATGTTGTCATGAGATTTTAATATGGCACGGATGTTGAGTACCCGCCAAAACACCTATTCCTGGCTATGGCTTGATAAAGCATATGTGAATGGGGTGAGGCATGGCTACCTGGTTAAAGTGTTGTTGAGAAATTATATTGATAAATGCTTTGAGATTTTCATTTTGATTTGAATATTCGTACTCGTGTTGTTACGTTTTATTCATCGCTAATATATATTTGTTGAGCATCTTTCCTGTCGTATTGTGTACTTCCCCATATTTTCTTTTAGTTCGCAGGTTAGCATGGATTTGAGAGCTATGGACCAATTGGGATTATTTTAGCGAGGATTATTTGGGAAGAATTTTTAATACAATTTGGAAGATTTGTATTAATTATTTCATTGAAGTATAGAGCATTTTTATTCGAGTTAGTTTTTGTATGTAATTCGAGAGACTTGGTATTTATTTGAAGAAATTGAGATTTGTACTTTATCTTTTGTTGTTATGGGATTTAGATGCTCTGTACCTTGTCACTTGTGGATTTGGATTTATTTTATCATATTAGCGCTCCGTTCGCTCTCCCGGGCGGGCGGGGTGTTACATCTTCATCTTTTGGGTTTTACACTGCTATAAATATAAATCAATCCCTCAACTCAAGGGATAACTCAAATTAAATACATGCTTATCTTATTAAGCTACTCTAAACCTTATTGAATAATAACCACAGTGGACGTATGGTGTTTTATAGCCGAACCACTCTAAAATCTCTGTCTTTTGTGTATGTTGTTTAAGTTATTTCCATAATCTTTATCTGTTATTATGAAATTGGAATCAATCCATTTTTAGATATCAACAAATTGGCACCGTCTGTGGGAACATTTGTGTCTCATCGTTCTCTACTAAACCTATTCTCTTAGTATTTCTGAAGGATTTCACAAGATGAATGAAATTCCTGAAAGCAGTATTACTACTAAAGGCAGTGCTCTTCCTAGCGCAGTTTATCTGAATGGAGTTCTAATTAACCCTACCAAGAGGCGATGCAAGAAACTATGAGGCAATTAACTCAATCCTTACAAACCAGGCCTACTGATCCATCCATGCATACTATTGATCCATCTCATATAAGATAAATTCCACCCCCTCCTCCTAGGAATAATTAAAATACTTATTCTATATCTTCACATGCTAAATCCTATCACCTAGGAGCTATTTCATTAATCAGATCTATGGATTACTAAGATTGTCTCTCTCTTACCCCTGAACATTTAAGCATCCTAGAAAGGTTAAGTAAGACTTTGACTTTTGATCCCCTAGTCCCATGAGCAAATAGAGGTCATTACAGAGAACCATCCAGATCCCGAGAACGTTGTGCCGATCATCATGAGGGATCAGACAGGTTCAGAACAAGCGCCCGAGGATCTGTGCATACCAAGTAGACTTTTTAGGAAGAGAGCTCAGCATAGATGCATGGAAGAATTGGCCAAGCTGATTCAAATAGATCTAAGGCTAAAAATCCTTCATGGAAAGGGTCAGTCCAATGATTAGAAGATCGACTTGGGGAGATGGTGAAGGCAAAGTACCCACTGCAGGAAAATGTTTTCAAATGGTTTCCTTCATCCAGTTATTGTTGATTTCCCTACTACGCCTAAGTTTAAAACGCCAGTGGTTATCCCCAAATATGATGGTAAGACTTACCCAATTTTATATATTGAGCAATATCAGGCTATATCGGATATGTTCTCTGTTCCTGATGAAATTAGATGTAGAGTTTTTTCAAGAACTATCACCGATTTAACCCAAATATGGTACAATAACTTGTCACAAGGATAAATTTCCACCTTTAATCAGCTTTTCGAGCTATTTATTAGTAATTATTTCTTCGGGGATTTGCCAGTTAAAAGAGTAGCTCATGTTCTAAGTGTTCGATAACAAGTGGGGGAAACCACCAGGGAATACATCACCCATTTCAATAATAAGTAGTTAGAAGTGGTTGATTATGAGGAAAAGATAGTTATCTCAGCCTTGATGAGTGGGATACTTCCGAATTTTTTTTTATTATGCATTAGCAAAATATCCCCTTCAAACCATGACAGAACTCATGACTAAGGCTGGGAAAATTATGAATGCCAAGGAAGTGATGGCTTCGAAAAAAACGCCGATGACCAAGCTTGTAGAAAAAAGGAGCAGAAGCACAAAAAGGAAGATAAACCTAAAACATATGAACCTTATACTCCACTAATAGTTTGTATCCATTATGTCTTAGAGGAAATCGGAAACAACAAAGACTTGAAATGGCCTGGGAAGCTGAGAGCACAACCCAACCTGAGAGACAAGTCCAAATATTGTGAATTCCATAAAGATCACGGGTACACAACTGAAAATGGCATTACATTGAAGAATGAGATTGTATACTACATTCGCTGAGAAAAACTAAACAAGTTCGTTGATCAGCATGAAGGCCTAAAAACTAGAGGAAAGTTGGACTCCCCTTGCAATCCTAGAGATGACAAGAAGAGGGATCACGAGGATGATTACGAAGATGATCCAGACCTACCGAAGAAACCGAAACAACTAGAAATTAAGGTAGATATGATAAGGTTTGGTTCTTTTGATTGTCAGGTCATTGTAGGTGGGGACGCTGGAGGAGGAGGAGATAAGGTCGATGAGAGGATATCTTACCTGAATGAAGCTCAATCTTGATCCTACATACAACACATCAATTTTAATGATGGTTAGGATCGACATAGAAAAGTAAATAAAGACAAGCTTGTTATCGATTTCTCCAAAATGACCTCTCTGGAGTACTATGTCCTCACGATGACCCTCTGGTCCTTAAATTCCGAATCCAGTAAGCCATAATTACCATAGTTTTGATTGATAATGGAAGTTATGTGGATATCATGTTTTATAATTGCTTCAAAAGTTTGGGATTAATGGCAAGTCGGTTGGAAGCATACCATAGACCCTTAATTGGTTTCTTGGAGGAAAAGTCTATCCCTTAGGAACTGTCAAGTTGGAAGTATTATTTAAAATTTGGCTAGTAAGCCGAATATAAAATATACGGTTCTTTGTTATTGATAAGAATTTCAAATCAGCCTACAAGGTGATTCTCGGCAGAGTAGGTTTGAAGAAATTTGAAATTGTTTCCTCCACTATCCACTAATGTTTGAATTTCCCTACTCATTTCGGAGTCAACATAGTAAAGGGTGATCAGAAAGTGGCCAGGAATGCTATTATACTTCAGTCGAGCAGGAAAACTTGATCGATTTGAAGAAAAAGAAACCACCTACCAAGTTGACACCATGGAGCCTAATGAAGAAAGAGAACTTAACACTTTGGATCCCAGAGATGAAATAGAGATGGTCAAAGGGTAGATAATAGAAACTACTGAAATTATAATCCTTGACGAGGAAAAGCCCGAAAAAACCACTTAAATCGGCTCCACTTTAGCACCATCCCTCAAACAGGAATTTGTTGCATTCCTTAGGGAACGAAAAATAGTATTCGATTGGAGTTATGAATATATACCCGCGATTGATCCCAATTTCATCTGCCACGTGCTAAATATTAACAAAGATGCCAAGTCGATCAAATAAAAGCGAAGGGTGTTTAGTCCTGAAAAGAACGTGGCCATCCAAGAGGAGGTAGAGATGTTGCAAAAAGTCTAGTTCATTGAGGATGTCATGTACCTGTAATACCCCATACTTTTGTTGATTTTAATAATTATGATATTAATTATTATTGTGGGATTAATTAAATAAAATGTGAGAAATTAATTTTTAATTAGTCCAGTTTAAAATAAATATTAACTAGCGTGCCAAGCGTTAATGCTTATTGTTGAAAATTATCTAATATTTTTGTGTGAATAAGTAATATGGGATTTTGATATTATACATTTGTCGTGAGTGAGAAATATGACGGTTTGGTAAATTAAGTCGGGACGCGCGTGTGAGTCGTGTCGGGACTACCTTAATGGGTTAAAAAGATGATTTATATTTAAGTAACTCGGATGGATATTTTGAGTGCGTCAATGAGTCCGGAAGGAACGAGATAATCAGAAAACCCTACCCGGGTGCTTTATTTGGATTCTGGGGGAATTTAGGCCAAACCGACACCCTGGAGGGGTATTTTGGTCTTTTGAGTAAATTAAATGGACAAAAATTAGGAAATTAAATAGAAAGGTACGTGGGTTAGAGGGAGGTTCTCAATTTTAAACCTAAGAGAGATAAAGAGAGGGAGAACCAACGAAGAAGAAGGTGTTCTTGGAGCAAAGCTCAAGCTCTCATACCATAAATCCCCCCAAAGAGTAGATCGTGAAGAGAGGATCGCATCCATATCACGTTCAACCCAAGAGTAAGAATTCCCATTCCAAGGCAAGTGTTTAACTTGCTAAATTTTGTGCATATATTACCCATGTTAGATTAGGCTTGATGAATCATCCATGTCGTAATGAATTTATTGATTAATGTGATTTCAAATGATGAATTTGGGTAGGAATTTCATGTAGTTTGAGGAAGTACATTTAGGGATATAAATTCTGAGATTTATGAACGATTAATTATGAATTAAATCTGGCTTTAGTTTGGACATTAATGGTGATTATAGAAATCTAGGGCTTTTAAGGATTTCTTGAATTAATACATCTATACATGAGATTAATGGAGTTTTGATGATTAAAACTATGTTGAGAGACATCCTATTAAGTGTAGAAGTGAATTAGGGTGTTTGGTTTTATGTTGGGAGAAATTACATATGATTTGGGTGAATAAAAATAGAAGAAAAATGTCGAAATTAGAAGTGTTAAACGGACCTGTAGAATCTTGTTTGAACGATCTGGGTAACTGGAATGCCATTCGAACGACCATGTTCGAATGAGATTTCCAACAAGATTACTAACGATAATTTAGAGATTAGTTCGTTAGATTTAGGTTCAAATGACCTCATTTGAATGACCTCGTTCGAACGGGAATTCTAATGAGAATTAAGAGTCCTTTTCGTTCGAACGACTTTTGGGGACTTCTAATGAGATTTTAGATTTTTGAAATTTTCCTCGGGCGAGTAGGATTTTTTCAAGTTTGATTCTGAAAGAGAGAATAAACATAATGGGCTAATATAGGGTGTGTAGTAGAGAGGATTATACTACGTGTTTAATGAAAAGAATTGGGTTGGGGGTATACCTAAGTTTCAAAGTAGGTTGCGTGAATACCTAAGACTATAATAGGTTGTGTGTATTAATGAATTGATTTATTTACTATATTACATACCTACGCTGCTTGCTATCAGGCGGAGGTTGCGCACTTGGGCGATCTTATCCTGAGGAGCCTTCGGGGGGATTCTAGACGCGTACCATAGATCATAGAACCTTGGACACGTGCTATTCGAGATATGATTGTTGGACGGTTTAATGGGAACATAGGTATGTGTGTGACCCATTGAGCAAGGGACTATGTTCACCTCCAATATGTGTTATTCTATTCTGATAATTCATGGGAGATTATGTGAACCTTTATCCCTATTCAGTTTGATATGTACCAGGATACGATAGGTTAGTATGCATTGTGCCAAGAGGTCTTAACCTAGGGGTGCAGGATTTGTAATATATATATATATATATATATATATATATATATATATATATATATATATATATATATATATATATATACTTGAGAATAATTATACTATGTGAATTAGTATATATGGTAATAATGATAAGTAAATTAATATTAGTGAGTAAAAGATTAACTACACGAATGGTGAAAATGTAAATCAACAATTTGGGATAAACTATGTTAATCACATATTGTATGGGCGATACGAGTGTACTACGGGTGAACGTAAGTAGTGATAGTGTGACTTCAAAGTAGTTAGGAGAGGTAGCATAGCTATTATGGGTTAGAAGATACATTAGGAGTGCACATTAGTTGAGAGGTGAGCATCTCAAGTTAGAGCACGAATTTCTGACATGTTTATAATATCTGCTAAATTTCATTTATGCACTTGTTGTTTTAAAGCTATTTTTACTCGGGTTCTGACCCATTTCTTACACATCTTCTCTCCTATATATATATATATATATATATATATATATATATATATATATATATATATATATATATATATTATAACAGGTGACCAGCCACAAGGACACCAGATCTAGACTCTCGGGTTATTTGATGAGCTATAGCGATTGTGGAAGCTGTAGGTCTTTGAGATTAGACGCATCTATCATTTCTTTCATTTATTCAGACTTCTATTCAGGGCATATGTCGCCATTCCCAGACTATGTTTATTTCAAGAGATTTTAGTATTTCTCATCAGTATTCCAGTTTCAGATGAAGTTAGTATTTTATGTTGGTGATTGTAGACATTTTAACTGGGGGCGTTCATCCTAGTATTTATTATTCTGTTATTTAGTTCAATGGATGGTAATTGATTATTTGTATAGTTCATTTAGTTAACTAAATGGGTTAATTAATAAACTAAACAGAATGGGTATGTTATGAGTAAATGTTTTGACACTAGCTTGATTAAATATTAGGTAATTAATTGAATCAAAGTTTTTTTACAGTGATACTAAGAATGAACCAATTCGACATTTTATTTTAATCTAATAAAGGACTGATCACCCGATATTTAATTGGGCGGGGTGTCACAGTATCCATAGTAGTTGGAAATTGTGGTAATGGTGAAAAAGAAGAATGATAAATGGCATATGTGTGTAGACTTCACTGATCTCAGTAAGGCGTTCCCAAAGGACCCTTTTCTTTTGCCGAAAATTGACCAACTAGTAGATGCTACTACAGGATATGAATTGTTCAGTTTCATGGATGATTACTCTGGCTACAACCAGATAAAAATAAAACTGGAAGATAATGAGAGAACTTCTTTTATCATTAACCGAGGTACCTACTATTACAACATTTTACTTTTTGGCCTTAAAAACACTGTAACAACGTACCAAAGATTGGTAAGTAAAGTGTTTGAAGAAAATATTGGGAAGAACACGGAGGTATACGTAGAAGATATGCTGATCAAAAGAAAAAAAGTTTCAAATCACATCAAAGGCCTCAGTAAAACGTTCAACCAACTGGAAAACCATCAAATGAAATTGAATCCAACCAAGTGTGTGTTTGTTGTGTAAGAAGGGATGTTCATCGACTTTATTGTGAATTAGATCGGAATAGAATCTAATCCTACTAAAATCAAAGCTCTGATCGAGATGCAATATGCAACCTATAAGAAATATGTTCAAAAACTTACTGGTAGAGTGGAAGCACTTAACCGGTTTATTTCTTGATCAATAGACACATGCTTACTGTTGATGTAAAAAATTAGATTATATCTAATTATTTAATCACAGATAAAATAAAATGAGACAAAGAAATTTTAAAGTGGTTCAGCCTTATAAGAATGGCCTACGTCCACTCTTTCTGTTATTGCTGACTGTTTGGGAATTCTCGATTATAAGTTTTCTCAAGAAATTCCGATCCCCTTACAATGAGGATAATACAATGTATTTATAGCCCTAAGGCTGTAATGTGAAAGGGTAATACATTCAATGCCCTTAAGCGTATACATCTGTATGATAATAATAAGCATTTAATGCGCAGTCAATCTGTTTGTTATCCTGCTATTAATGCTTTGTTCGAGGTGCAACTCGGACTGCCTAAGCTGCTCGGACCGCCTAAGTTCCTCGGTACTCAAAAGTTCCTCGGAGAGTTCTTGTAGGTCGGAGCGTCTGAGTTGATCGGGGAAGCAGAGTTCCTCGTTGCAGTATGTTTCCTCGGAGTCAACGTGTTGTTCGGAAGTATTTGTTATTGCCACGCAAATTGCCACGTGTCTTCACTCAATTGAGCCATGTCAGCAGACTAAATTTGGTATCAACAGAAGCCCCCAATATTTCATAGTTCGAAATTTGAGGAGTGTGGAACATTCTTTCTCGAAATATGGTGGTTTTAAATAGTCATCCTGAAATTTAGGAGTATTTTCTTTTGTATTTATTTCTTCTTCCAAATTCGTAGAATCGGTCTTTTTTGAATTTTTCTAAGCGCTTCGATTTCCGCACCCCTTTTGTCTTTTTAGCCACCGGTAACGTAAAAGTCTCTTTTTGTAATCATTACTTTTACCCTTACCCAAGGTAAAGTATTTAAACTTTGCAGAAAATCCCATCGTCTTCTACTTTTTCAAATTCGTCTCTTTGAGTTTTCCATCGTCTCTCTCTCCTGTACGTTCATCTCTTTCATCATTTGTTGTCAACAGACTCATCCCTTTCCTGTAAGATTTTCTTCTTTCTCTTTGATTTCCTTCTTTCATTATGGTTTATCCTGTAGAATCGATTGATAAGTTTCGCTCTGATTTCTCTATTCCCTCATGGGTTATTTTGTAAGAGCTTTGTGAGCCTTCAAACTATTTTCGTTTGGCTGAGGGACATTGGTTCCCCAGTCTCTTTATTATTGAGTGTGGCTTTTCTTTTCCCCTAAACCCTCTATGTCTGGAATTCTGTCAATACTTTGAGGTGGTTCCTGCAAGAATAGCCCCCTATACATGGAGAATAGTTAACGGTGTTTATAGATTAAATCAAATGCATGGAACTCGTATAGGAATTCTTAAAATTATGTTTTGTTATAGATGGGCTGTGGGCGATAATACTTTTTATTTAAAAACTAGGTTTTTAAATAGAGCTTTAGTGGTCAATCTCCCAGATGCCAATAGGGACTACTTTGAGCATGGTGTTGTTATGAAAAATTGGCAACACCCTCCATTAACTGGAGATGATGTTTACCAGGGTCCCAGATGTCCTCCCTATGACAATGGGATAGGTTTTTTTTATTTTATTTTATTTTCAAAATTATGCTTCCTTTGTGTTTGATAAAATGTGCCACTGATATTTTAATTTTGATTTATTTACAGTTGACAGCAAAAGAAAATCTCCAAAAGAGGTAGACGTTAACATAAGGCATTTAAAACTTATCTGGAGTTTGCATCAGACTGTTGCCGACGAGCATATTAGGTCAGCTTCATATTTGCTGCAGTACAAGAGTTACACCTCCCTTTTTATTGCTCGTCCGGTGATAAGCGACGCATAACCAATACCAGCCTCTACAAGTTCTTCACCTGAGTCACATATTCCTTTGAGTGAAAGGATGAAGAAAAGAATACCTCCTACCCTTTTTGAGAAATCTGCCTCTGGTGCTGGAGAGGTAAAGAGAAGTAAGCTTGATGTCCCAGGAGAGGGGACAAAGAAAATTGATGCACCTCCTTCGGCTGCTCCTGTGAAGGTTTTCGAGAAGCCCCCAGTGGCCCCGAGCAAGGCTGCTGCTCCAGGCGAGGTGATTTTCATTTCTCCGACTAAGACTACATCGTTAGTCGAGAAAGTTGATGCTCCTACGAGGAGGCTGAAGAAAATCTCTTCTGTCAATTCGGCTGAATCCATCTCTCAGCCCCCGACTAGTGGTGTTCCCACTTTCTTTCCCCCGAGCTCTGCTATGAGCTCGGTGAAGACTTGGATCATTCCCGAGATCCAAGGTATTGAAGAAAACCTTTCTCGGGACACGGTTATCACATTAGCAGCTCGTCACATTGCTTCTGTAAGTCCTATAGTCTTAAATTTTCATTCTTTCCTTTTTGTATTTGTGCATTGACTTGCTTTCATTTTCTTTTCACAGTTGGTGAGCTGTTTTAATACAATTTTGAATAAAGATGAAGCTATTAAAGCTTCAAGCTCCTCGTCTGGTGTAGAGGAAGCTTTGGTTGGCCTGGCGCAGTCTCTGAAAGATTCTCATCAGAAATATGATGACGATAAGGCAATTTGGGAGAAAAGGCTCACTTCGACTGAGCAGGAGAAGGCTCAGCTTATTGAGGTCTCCAAGGGGTTGGAGAAAAAAATGATTTGGAGAAGAAGAATAAAGAGCTAGAAGGGAAGCTCAAAAATGCTGGGGAGCTTGAAAATAAGCTCAAGGTTGCTGAGGAGGAGTTGGGTCAACTTCGGGAAGTAAACCGTCAGAAAGAGGAAGTTGAGAATAAACTGACGGCTGCTGATAATCTTCTTTCCGAGAAGCTTTCCTCGGAGAAGACAAAGAGGAAATTGGATGTGAAAAAATCTTTCAGTGTCGGCTGGGATAAAGGGTGGAATAAAGGTTTGGCTGCCATGATGTCGCAAGTGGAATATGGCAGCCTCAAATACTTTAGAGATGGATGGGTCGCTGCTCTGCAGGAGATGAAAGTTGATGAAAATTCTGAACTCTTTCAGCGACACATCCCTGGTCCCCCTCCAACTCCTGAAGAAGAAGAAGAAGAAGAAGACGAAGCTGCCTCTGAGGAATCTTCCACGGTGATGGGAGATCAAACTTCTCATCCCCCAACTATCCAGCCCACTGGCGAGGAACTTCAGCTATCTATTACTTCATCCGAGCAACCTCCAGCACTTTCCGATCAACCCTCTGTTCCATCCGAGCAACCTACCTCCTCGTCCCAGCCTCCCGAGAAAGTTTTGGGAGACAATGAAAAGGTGTAGAGTTGTTCGGATTTCTCTCTATTTTATTTTTCTTTGTCAAATGTAACTTCTGAACATGTAACTCTGAACTTTGTACTTCTGAACTTTGTGGTGTAATAAAATTTGAACTTTTGCTTATGCATACTGTTGATTCTCTTCTTCATGATCTGTTTGTACTCCTATTGATTATTGATTTTTCTTCCTTTACTAGTTTTTGGCCAGGATGGAATTATTATCTGCTCATGATACAAATCTGTTAAGGCAATGCAATGAGTATTTCAAAGCCGGTCATACAGACATGAGTGCAGCTCAAATAACTGACATCCTCGGTCAAGGTGCTTCAGAGCAAGCAATTGAAGCCTATGAGTATTTGAAGTGGCTACTCGACCTTGCAGTTGCTAACAACGTAGCATACTATGACATGATTGAAGATCTCCAAGGCACTCTTGAAGAACTTCAACAACAATATAAGGAATCTACTTCTCTTTTGCACGAGGGGTACGAGAAGAAGTATCAGCAAATCTGTGCCGATAAGGGATACGATAAATGGTTTGTTGCTTACGATGTACGGGAGATAGCTTTGAAGGCTGAGGTTAAAGAGCACAGATAGATAACTGAGTTATTAGAGCAAGAAAATAATAACCTGCAAAGAGAGGTGTCTCAGTTGAAGTCTGTAACTTCCACCTCAAATGCTTTGATCCCAATGACCGACGAGGGATTCTCTTTCTTAGAGGTCGAAAACGCCAACCTGAGGGATGAGTTAGAAACCTTGAAGAGGTCTGGCCCTTCTGCATCTACTCGAGGACGAGCAAGAGCCCCTCGGGGATGAGCAAGAGCTGCCCAGATTTCTGTCGAGGAATAGAGAACTCAATCTGCTCTAGAGAACCAGGCCTTCCAACTGATGGCAAAGAACCAAGCATTGGCTGAGATGTCTAAGAAGATCAGGAGTCTGGGCGAGCAGCTTTCTACGCATAATTCTGTCTTGGAGAATAAAGAACTCTTTATAAAAAAATCTCCACGAGCAGCTGGAAAGATTGACATATCAATTCCACAAGCAACCCAGAGAATTCTGGATGGCTGGCTACAACGAGGCTCTCTACCATTTGGATGATCGTATTCAAAATGCAAACAATGAGGGTTACAAACAGGGATGGTTGAATGCCTTAGGTGTGCTGCAAGTGGAACAAGGTCATTACCTGTGGGATTACCATAATCCTGGGGGGCTCGACCTACCAGTGCCACCATTCAAGCTTGATATGAGTTGTATCCCTG
Source organism: Sambucus nigra (assembly GCA_949130495.1). Lineage (NCBI taxonomy): Eukaryota > Viridiplantae > Streptophyta > Magnoliopsida > Dipsacales > Adoxaceae > Sambucus > Sambucus nigra. The sequence continues at coordinate 44,573,830 of OX422221.1, forward strand.
CTCGGGCCATCCCCCGGTGTCTGATTTCCAAGTACCTCGGCGATTACAATCTCCATTCCAATGTTGAGATATCTCATCCCGAGCACCTACTAGATCGACCATCTGTGGTGAATATCAAGATGCTTAAAGATCTTAACTTCATAAATTCCCCTCATACTTTAAATGATCCACCTGCCGACGAGGAACCTGTTTCAAAAGCAGTGGGGAAGAAACCAATAGAATAGGAATCTTGATGTAATAAATTTGTATTTCATTCTTGATGTATTTTGTTCTACATTTAATGAAATAATTTTATTTACAAATCTTAACTGCCATTGTCTTGTAATTATAGAACACTTTACATCTGTGCATGTATATCTGTTAAAAAGATAACAACATTGTGTTATTTGTCGATCAACTAGAGTAAAACTTACTGTCGACTATCTTGAATTTGTGGTAATCATTTAATGACTAACCAAAATTGATGATATTTTATTTCTCGACCAAATTGGTAGTAATTTAAAAAGTCACGAGTATCAAAATTTTGCTCGATCACTTTCTCGTACTCATAAAATGTTTTCAACCAACCAAGGTTTGTAAATTTTTTTTCTCGATCAACTACAGTTACTGTTTCCGACCAACCAAGGTCGGTAAATTTTTCTCCTCGACCAACTACAGTCAGTGGGTTTGGAATAGTTTTACTTCCTAACTAACCAAGTTGGCATTTTTAAGAATATATTTACTTCCCGATCAACTTTAGTTGGCGTTTTCGGGAATAGATTTACTTCCTAACCAACCTTAATTGGCATTTTTAGGAATAGATTTACTTCCTAACCAACCAAGTTGGCATTTTTAGGAATAGATTTGAGTAGTCCGAGTTTTGCTGAGTAGTGTGTAGCACTAGTATTTCGTAAATAAATTCCAATAAAAGGAAAGAACTGGGCAGAACATTGTCACTTTATTCATACTGATGAAACTGCATTACATGAGAGTTTACATTACTGATAATATTTGTGCAGGTGTTCTGCATTCCATGCATTCTTAAACTCCTCCCCCTCTAAAGTTTCTATTTTATATGTCCCTGGTCGAACAACTTCCTTAACTCGGTAGGGTCCATGCCAGTTTGCTTCTAGTTTGTTGTGCTTTTGAATCACCTTCTTTAGCACATAGTCTCCTTCTTTCAAGTCGCACTTCTTCACTCTCTTGTTGTAGAACAAAGCTATTCATTGCTGGTAAGCAGTATTTCTAATGGATGCTTCTTCCCTAACCTCCTTGAGCATGTCCAAGTCTAACCTTCTCATTAAATCGCTGACAGGGGAATTAAAATTCAGTATTCTGTGTGTTGGGAGACCCAATTCGGCGGGTATAATAGCTTCACTTCCAAATGCTAACATATATGGAGATTCCCCGGTTGCTTCTCTGAGAGTAGTTCGATAAGCCCATAGCATTGATTGTAGCTCGTTGATCCAGTTTGCTTTCGCGTCATTCAGTCTTTTTTTTAAACCATTCAGCAGCGTTCTGTTTGTCACTTCAGTTTGTCCATTGATTTGAGGATGGCCTGGTGCGGAGTGGATCTTCAAGATATTTGACTGATGACAATAGGCAGCGAAATCCTCATTGTCAAATTGTGTTCCATGGTCTGTGATGAAGGCATGAGGAAGACCATATCGACAAATGATGTTCTTCCAGATAAATTGGTACACCTTGTCGTACGTCATATCAATGAGAGGCTCAGCCTCAACCCATTTAGTAAAATAATCCACAGCGACCACGAGATACTTAAATCTTCCCCTTGTCGTCGGTAGTGGCCCGACCAAATCTATTCCCCATATGGCAAATGGCCAAGGGGAAGTAATGGGTGTCAATAATGCTTAGGGATTTCTTCGAATGGAGGAGAAGCGCTGGCACTTATCACATTTTTTGGCATAGGCTATACAATCAGCTCTCATCATCGGCCATTAGTATCCTTGAGTCATCATTCTTTGCAAAAGTGTCCGACCTGCTACATGGGCTCCACAGGACCCTTCATGGACCTCTTCAATCAAATATTTCACCTCGGTGGGATGCACACATCTTTGCAAACCTGCTATAATTCCTCGTCTGTATAGAACACCATTAGTCAGTACATAACGAGCAGCGTTAAACTTCAATTTCTTGGCTGCAAGTTTATCAGTTGGTAATTCCCCTTTCTCAATATATGCCCTGATGGGGATCCATCCACGATGACCCTAAATCGAGGGTATTAAAGTTTATCGTCAGATCTTCATCTATACTCCGACCAGCTAAAACTTCAATTGGGATTGTTCTTCGTAGCTCGGTACGAGTAGCTGATGCTAATCAAGATAAGGCGTCTGCTCTTGCATTCTCCATTCTTGGTATTCTGACCAGCTGAATAGCAGCAAATTCTGACACCAATTCCTTTGCCTTTGCATGATATCTGATCATTAATTCTCCTTTGACTGCATATACTCCCATCATTTGATTTATGACCAATTGCGAGTCACTGAAAATAATAATTTGTTCTTCCCCCATGGTTTTTGCCAAACTAAAACCTGTAATCATGGCTTCATATTCAACCTCATTATTCGAAGCTTTGAATTGTAAACGTAGGGCGTATTCCATGTCGACCTCGTCCGGACTGTTCAAAACTATCCCTGCGCCATATCCTGTAGTGCAGGATGAACCATCCACATACAGACTCCATATAGGCATCTCGTCTTCAAATTGCTGATCTGACAGAGTTCCTCGGTAGAAAATTTGTTGCTTCCTTTCACGATCTCCTGATATTTCTTGTTGTTCGTCGATCATCTTTTCTTTCCCTTTTACCAACCTAAGCTGGGCTGGGCTCGAATTTGATGATTCTGTAACATCTACTTGCCCTTTTACCAAGATAAGTTGGTATAGGCTTGTATTTGATGATCTTGTAACATCCACAGGTTGATCAGTGAGCAACTTTTGCTCCTCGGGGGTATCAGGATAGGTGAACTCTGCTATAAAATTTGCTACCGCTTGTCCTTTTAGTGATGATCTGGGTTCATAAACTATATCATATTCACCAAGTTCTATTGCCCAGCACATCAATTTTCCTAATTTTTCTGGTTTATGAAGGGCTTGCCTCAATGGCATATCAGTATATACTACTATAGTATGAGCCTGGAAGTATGGCTTCATTTTTCTACTTGCCTCGATCAATGCTAGTGCTAATTTTTCCATCCTTGGATATCTGATCTCTGCTCCTCGAAAGTCCTTACTTGTGTAGTAGATTGGTTTTTGTACTCCATTCTCCATTCTTATAAATGCCGAACTAACTGCATTCTCAGACACTGCCAGATACAAGTATAATTTTTCTCCCATCACTGGCCTGGATAACAGTGGAGGTGCTCCCAAATATTTCTTTAAGTCTTGGAAAGCCTTCTCACATTCATCATTCCACTCAAAAGTCTTTCGAAGCATCTTGAAGAATGGGAGACATAGATCAGTTGCTCGCGATATAAATATGTTGAGTGCTGCTACTCGTCCTGTAAGACTTTACACCTCTTTCTTCGTCATTGGGGATCGCAGCCCTAACAGAGCTTTGATCTTTTCAGGGTTAGCTTCAATGCCTCGCTGATTGACAATGTATCCGAGAAACATGCCTTTTCGTACTCCAAATATGCACTTCGTCGAGTTCAACTTCATTTGATATTTATCTAGTTGATCAAAGGTCTGGCTTAAGTCAAGTAGATCATCAGCAGCTTTCTTGCTCTTTGTCAGCATATCGTCAACATAGACTTCCATATTGAAACTGATTTGTTCTGCAAACACTTTGTTCATCAACCGCTGATATGTTGCACCTGTATTTTTCAAACCAAAAGGAATAACATTATAACAATAAGTTCCCCTAGGGGTAATGAAAGAAGTACTCTCCCTGTCTTCAGGTTTCATTTTAATCTGATTGTAACTAGAGTAAGCATCCATGAAGCTCAGCAGCTCGTGTCCTGAGATAGCATCCACTAGTTGATCAATTTTGGGCAGCGAAAAGTGATCCTTTGGGCATGCTTTGTTGAGGTCGGTGAAGTCTACACACATCCTCCATTTTTTGTTCTTCTTTTTCACCATCACCACATTTGCTAACCAGTCTGGATATTTAACATCTTCAATAAATCAAGCTTTCTGGAGCTTCTCGACTTCCTCCTGTATAGATTTATTCTTCTCGGGACTGAATACTCTTCTTCTCTGCTTCATAGGCTTGAACTCCTTATTCACATTGAGCTCGTGACATAAGAAATTTGGGTCTATCTCGGGCATATCCTCGTGACTCCACGTAAAAGTTTGCTTTCTGCTTCTTAAGAAAGTTATCAATTTCTGCTTTAGTGAGGCTTCCAACGACGAACCTACTTGAGTAGTTCGTTCAGGGTGCTCGTCGTCCAGAATGATGTTTTCAGTAGCTTCCACTACTTGACCCTTCACGAGTTGCAACTCATCTCTAGGATCCAATATTTCAATTTATGCACCTTCATCCACTTGATAGGTAGTAGTCTTTTTCCTTGATTCCTCCAGTTCCTCTTGCTCGGTGGATGAATAATAGCATTCTCGATCTACTTTCTGATCACCTTTAACAACTCCTACTCCAAAATTTATTGGAAATTTTAGGCATTGATGTACCGTGGATGGTACAGCCTCGAACTTCTTCAATCCTACTCTTCCCATGATGATATTGTATGATGATTGAACATTATTATCCATCACGAAGAAGCATATTCTTTCTGTTCGACAAGCAGGCCACGTACCAATGAATATATCCAATTTGATCGTCCCATGTGGAAATACTTTCTCGCCAGCAAAACCGAGGAGGGTTCTATGATAAGGCTCCAATTGAGATAATTTTAGATTTAAACTGTCGAAGCAGGAGTAGAACATGATGTCTGCCGAGCTACCATTGTCTGCCAATACTCTTGAAATCATTACCTCCTTCATCCTCATTTTTATCACCAATGGGTCATCATGAGGATATAGAACACCTAAGAGGTCGTTCTTTGAGAAACCAATGACCAATTTCTCTTTATTCACCTTTCTCGGACGATCCTCCTCAGCTAGATTTATTCGTTGAATGTATGAGCAAGCTTGAGCCTCACAGAGGTAAGCTTTTCTCTCAGCAGTAAGGTCTCCTCCTCCTGTATCTCCACCTGTAATAACATTACAGTCAAATGACCCAAAGCGTATTGAAAATACCTCATGTTCTGGCTGCTTTGGTCTCTTGGGAAGATCGGGGTCGTCTTCTGGATCAACTTCATGGTCTTTTTTCTTGTTCTCCTCTACTCGACGAGGAGATCTATACCTCTCTCTTGTTCGGTCGTTATTTCTTCTTTCATTCCTTCGATCAACATACTTTGCCAGTTTTCTTCGTCTGATGAGTGTTTCAATCTCATTCTGAAGAGCTATGCAATTTTTGGTCATATGGCCATGATCTTTATGAAACTCGCAATATTTTGCCTTATTTCTCCTGTCAGGGTCTGCTTTCATTTTCTCTGGCCAATTTAATTCCTCGTTGTTCTTGATTTCTTCTAGAACATGGTTGATGTCTTTCTTCAAAGGAGTATAATTATCAAATTTCTTTAATACTTCCCATGACGACCTTATTTTTGAGTGTTTGTCACTACCATTATTCTTATGCTCCTTCTTCTTAGCTTTATCACCTTCTACCTTGGTTTCTTTGGCATCCATATTCTTCTTCGAAGCCATAGCCTCCTCGGCATTCATAATCTTGGTTGCTTTTCCCATCAGTTCTGACATGGTTCTAGGTGGATCTTTGGCCAAAGTGTAGTATAACTTGTTGGACAGTAGTCCACTCATCAAGGCGATAATCGCTGTCTTTTCCTCATAATCAATGATTTCGAGTTTCTCGTTATTAAAATGAGTTATATAATCTCTGGTACTTTCACCAGCTTTTTGTCTAACACTTAACAAATGTGCTACTCGTTTAACTGGCTTTGCCCCAAAATAGAAATTCCCAATGAATAACTCGGCCAGTTGAAAAAAAGTTGAGATCTTACCCCGAGGAAGATTATTATACCACATTTGAGCAGATCCCGAGAATGCTCTGCATCTCATCTCATCTGGAACAGCATAGATGTCGGCTGCAGCTTGGTATTGCTCTATATAAAGGACAGGGTCGGTCTTCCCATCATATTTAGGGGTCACAACAAGTGCTTTGAACTTTGATGGTGTAGGAAAATCTACAATGGCCTGGACAAAAGGTGTTCCTTGAATAAAAGTTCATTGTAGAGGGTTCTTGGCTTTAGCCATTTCCCCTAATCTATCCTCCAGCTTCTGACTAGAGCCTTTCCACGCATCGTTTCCTACCTCGGGCCTGTTAGTTCGAGCAACTGATCGCGTTGATGTGGCTTCCTGGGATCTATCTTAACGAGCAGCTGGTCGCAACTGGGCAGATCCTTCCCTTAAGTCTGATGGTCATCGAAAACTCCTCGATGCAGCTCTAGGAGGACTTTTGCTCCTCCTAGGACCTAATTGATCAAAAGGAGATACTCTACTTAATCTTTCTAGCGCACTAGTCCTTTCTGGAGAGAGAGTGATACGTTATTCAGTATCTGTGGCTCGTACCGACGAAGTTCGTCCAGGTTGATAAGAAAAATCTTCAGACTCCTTAGTACGATATGAATCGGTACGCCTAGTACGCGAAGAAGGTAAACGGGTATTTATTTGAATACTTCGCGATTCTGAATGGGTTGGTGCACCGCCATGAAGGGTTCGTATGAGTTGTCACATAGTTTCTTGCATGACTGTTTGGCCCTGGGATAGATTTGTCATTATTCCAGCCAGATCTGGAATATTTGGCGGAGCAGATGGATTTGGAGGGCTTCTAGTGTTTTGATTGCTGGGTTCTGGAATATCAGCCATTTGTGATGAATTATTTTCGATGAAAAATGATATTACCAGTCGTTTCCCAATGACGACGCCAATCTGTTGATGTAAAAAATTAGATTATATCTAATTATTTAATCACAGATAAAATAAAATGAGACAAAGAAATTTTTAAAGTGGTTCAGCCTTATAAGAATGGCCTACGTCCACTGTTTCTGTTATTGCTGACTATTTGGGAATTCTCGATTACAAGTTTTCTCAAGAAATTCCGATCCCCTTACAATAAGGATAATACAATGTATTTATAGCCCTAAGGTTGAATGTGAAAGGGTAATACATTCAATTCCCCTTAAGCATACACATCTATTCCACAAGATAATAATGAAATCAATACCAATAAATAATAATCACCATTGCAACATAAAATTCATCACCATGCTAATCTTCAATAATAGCTAACTCGAAATAAGATAAATCTCTAATAAACTGAATCCATAATGAAATATTTGAATTGAACTGTAACAACTATGGAACCTAATGGCCCACCAAATCCATAAACTATGTCTTAATATAAATGCGAAGGAATGATACCAAACTAAACTACTAAGCATAAAATAAACAACTCCATCTGCACCTCCAAGATATACTTCCAAATACTCTTGTGCAGCTTCCCCAGCAATAATACTTGAAAATGTTAGTCAACGCAGTGGATCAGACACCCGAGCCTGAATATCGGCTACTCCCTCCAATTAGGGTCTGTGAACCCAGACAGTAGAATTACACATGATAAATATCACAATATAATATTTTAAATTAAATGATATATGATTGGGCGCAATAACAGTAAATCACTAACTACAAAAAATAATTCTTAACGAAAAATCCAACCACTATTATTTTAAATAACCAATAGTCCCATGATGTTAATTTAATTATATTAACCTAAGTTATAATTCTTCTTAATAATTATTATCCAATGCGGTACTCCCGCATAAAATTCTTACTCCAATAATTCACATTATTATACCAGTCCTCCCTCCTCGGGTGGTACTCCCACCAAAATTCGGACTCCCCTCCTCAATAGATAGATGATCCATTTAAACTATCGATTCTGCAATATGATGAGGTTCCACACACGACACGACATAAACACCAGCTGACCCGATTAAACCGTCACCCCCCGTACATTGTGTTGCCAATAATTTTTTAACACCCGTTTTATTATCTTAGGTACTTATTCTCAATGAATTATCCTGCTCATTATTTGATATTTATACACCCAAACCTTATTAACGATGTGAGTTCCTAAAAAAACACCCTTAGTCCCATACCTAAGGTTCCCCAACATATAAATACTCCATACCATAATTATAGGATGAATCTCTGATTATAACTCCTCCTAGTTTTATACCCGGGCTAACGAATTGATGACACGACATAAAAATCAGCCCCACCCCAGAATCACCCGTTCGCAAAAATCTACCCTCACTAGTCCTATACCTAGAAAGCGAAAATAGCAACTAAGGCCTACCCACTAGTCCTATACCTAGCAAGCATACTAAAATAAAATTGAGAGCCTACTTCCAAGATCTCATCGTACCCGCGTTGATAAATAACAATATCAATCAATCATAAAATTCAATAACGCATATAAATAATATCACAAATTTATTCGTGATGGTACAAGTTAATGAAATTTAATTAATAAAACCGTCATCGTCCTTAATATAATTATCCCTATTTTATCATTATAGATTAATCAACATACACGATTCATGAGGCATACCAAAATTGCCCACTTTTATCAATTACATAATTTTTTTATGTGTGTATACATGCCACAATTTGAATTAAAAAAAAACCCATAAATTAAACATGCGATCCTACACCCGTAATAACCAAAACTCAATACTCTATCCTACGCACCCATAGGTTTCAAGTCTTATTGCATATTAACATTTTTAATCAAAACAATACCAAATTTAGTTTTCACTTTTTCTAATTAAGTTGCTAATTTATATTAAAAAAAACATGTCATTAATGGTTTAGGCGACACTTGAAATGCATAATACTAAAGGAAGAGAATAGAGTATCCATGCCTGATTAAGAATTCTGATTTCAAAGATGTATTCTTCTTAAAAGGTTAAAAAAGATCTATTCTTGATGCATCTTGCAAAAATCCAGTTAACCTTGACAAAATTTGAGTTGAAAGTTATGTAGAATAGGGCTAGGGTTTAGAGGTTGAAGAAGATGTAAAAGAGGAAAGGCTTATGCTCTAAGAGTTAATGAAAATATGTTTTAAAAGTCCTAGCCCCGAGTTGGTTTTATACCAATCTAAATAAGAGTTTGGTTAGTAAAAGAATTCCAAGAAAGAAGGATTATCTGGCATATAACAGACCGGGGAATCGGTCCGGCCAAAACCATGGGTTCAGTTCAGTCAGAAAAAAATAAAATCAATTTCAATTTAGATTCCCATGTTTACTCCTATTTTAATTTTGATTAAAAGCTAACTTTTCAATATTAAAACTCGATATTTTAAATTATTAAAAATTAATAAATTCCAAAATTTTATTTTACCCAAATTTTTTTGAATTAATTAAAATAAAACCAATTAAATTTACGGGGTGTTACATACTTCCCCACTAGCACAGGAATTTCATGCTCGAAATTCAATGAAGCGTAAATTGGCAAAATAAAAATAAGGCTCACATATGCCTATCCCTAAAATGTCACAATTGGGTGCCCATATGCCCAATCCTACACGCGTATACCACATGAACAAATATACAATATATATCATAACTATATAAATAGGCATACCTATTAAAATAACGACGTACCACGTTCTCCCACGAATCATCACTCGTATTTATCACCAAAAGTCATTGTAACACTTAAGCCTTCAAGTCAATTCATATCACCAAAAATCGATACTTACGATACATAACATTTGCCCTAGCAATCTCCAAAATAACTCTTGCCTCCAAAAAAAACTCTAAAGGTACTCATATCAAGATGACTAGTTCTAACTATAATTCCTACAATGTCTGATAGAAAGAACTTTTCGGTGTATATTTTTTGTTGTTGAACAAGCCTTTCTAATCAAAACCTTATGTACCTACAAAATATAACAATCTAAAGTATAGAGGTAAGTAAGGATGTCAATCCACTTTCTAGGGAGTAAAGAAAATGGAACAAATTCAATTGTAATTCACTTTTTATTTTCTTTTTGGGCTTTTTCACTTTTCTAATTTTTTTAGCTTTTTCAATATTAAAACAATAGGGTGAGGTGAGGTCTAAACTAAACTAAACTAAATGTAATATGATAACAACTAACTAGAAATTCACTAAAATGAAAATTAACGTCTAAACAAAAAATAAGAGATAAAGTGAGGTAAATAATTGTGAGAACAATCAAGGAGTGGGATTACACCACAAATTTTAATTATTCTTATTAATTAATTTAATTATTTGAATTCTCTCAAATTAATATTAAAATTACAAACCAACTCTCGTTGCAAGTGTAATTAGAATAGTAATCTTTTAGAAAATTAAAATTAACACCCCACAACTCTAGAAAATTAGATCTACACTCCTTTTAATTAATCACCCGCTAGGATCGATCAATTAGAATTTATGTCAATCTTAGAAATTAAATTTTGAGTTGAAATTCAAATGATAATACCCCACTTAAGAAACCCCTATCTCTAGTTCGAATCTAAAATGGATATTATCACTAGAATTTCGATTTTCTCTCGAAAATTATTTACCCTCTTTCGAGGCGTAAATCTAAGGGTGAGGGATCAAATTTAACATTCAAAGGAAAATTTCAATTAAACTAAAATAATATCAAATAAGGGTTTCACCAAAACTATGTCAGGTGCAAACTAAATAAAATATCATTCTTAGCATGTGACAGATATGAGACAAAAAATTTATTCCACAAGAAAATAATGAAATCAATCCTAATAAATAATAATCACCAATGTGACATAAAATCCATCACCATGCTAATCTCCAATAATATCCAACTCTAAATAAGATAAATCTCCAATAAACTAAATCCATAATGAAATATCTGAATTAAACGGTAAGAACTCTGGAACCGAATGCCCAACCAAATCCATAAACTATGTCTCAATATAAATGCGAAGGAATGGAAACCAAACTAAACTACTAAGCATAAAATAAATAAATCCATCTTCACCTCCAAGATATACTTCCAAATACTCTTGTGCAGCTTCCCCAACAATAATACTTGAAAATGTTAGTCAACGCAGTGGATCAGACACCCGAGCCTGAATATCGGCTACTCCCTCCAATTAGGTATGTGAACCCAGACAGTAGAATTATACATGATAAATATCACAATATAATATTTTAAATTAAATGATATATGATTGGGCGCAATAACAGTAAATCACTAACTACAAAAAATAATTCTTAACGAAAAATCCAACCAGTATTATTTTAAATAACCAACAGTCCCATGATGTTAATTTAATTATATTAACCTAAGTTATAATTCTTCTCAATAATTATTATCCAATGCGGTACTCCCGCATAAAATTCTTACTCCAATAATTCACATTATTATACCAGTCCTCCCGCCTCGGGTGGTACTCCCACCAAAATTCGCACTCCCCTCCTCAATAGATAGATGATCCGTTTAAACTATCGATCATGCAATATGATGAGGTTCCACACACGACATGACATAAACACCAGCTGACCCGATTAAACCGTCACCCCCCGTACATTGTGTTGCCAATAATTTTTTAACACCCGTTTTATTATCTTAGGTATTTATTCTCAATGAATTATCCTGCTCATTATTTGATATTTATACACCCCATCCTTATTAGCGATGTGAGATCCTAAAAAAACACCATTAGTCCCATATCTAAGGTTCTCCAACACATAAATACGTCCTACCCTAATTATAGGATGAATCTCTGACTATAACTCATCCTAGTGTTATACCTAGGCTAACGAATCATCGGCATGACATAAAAATCAGCCCCACCCCGGAATCACCCATTCGCAAAAATCTACAGTCACTAGTCCAATACCTAGAAAGAGTAAATCGCAACTAAGGCCTACCCACTAGTGCCATACCTAGCAAGCATCTTAAAATATAGGTGAGAGCCTACGTCCAAGATCTCATCTTACCCAAGTTGATAAATAACAATATCAATCAATCATATAATCCAACAACGCATATAAACAATATCACAAATTTATTCGTGATGGCATAAGTTATTGTAATTTAATTAATAAAACCATTGTCGTCCTTATTACAATTATCCGTATTTTATCATTATATATTAATCAACATACAAGATTCATGAAGCATACAAAAATTGTCCACTTTTATCAACTACATAATTTTTTTGTGCGTGTATACATGTCCCAATTTCAATTAAAAATAACCCCTATAAATTCTACATGCGATCCTACACACATAATAACCAAAACCCACTACTCTCTCCTATGCACCCAAGGTTTCAAGTATTATTCCATATTAACATTTTTTTTTAAAAACAATACCAAATTTAGTTTTCACTTTTTTCTAATTAAATTGCTAATTTATTTTAAGAAAAGCATGTCATTAAGGATTTAGGTGACACTTAAAATGCATAGTACTAAAGGAAGATAATAGAGTATCCTTTCTTGAATAAAAGTTGATTGAAAATTCTTATTTCAAAGATGTATTCTCCCCGAAAAGTTGACAAAGATTTGTTCTTGACAAGTCTTACGAAAACCCAATTAACCTTGACAAAATTTGAGTTTAAAGTTATTTAGAATGGGGCAAGGGTTTAGAGGTTAAAGAAGATGTGAAAGAGGAGAGGCTTATGCTCTAAGAGTGAATGGAAATATGTTTTAAAATTCCTAGCCCCAAGTTGGTTTTATACCAAAATAAATAAGATTTTGATTTAGTAAAAGAACTCCAACAAAATAGGACTGTTTGGCATAACAGAGCGGGGAACCGGTCTAGCCAAACCCATGGGTTCGGCTCGATCGTGAAAAAATAATATCAATTTAAATTTAAATTCCCATTTTAACTCCTATTTTAATTTCAATTAAAATCCAACTTTTCAATATTAACACTCGATATTTTAAATTACTAAAATCAATAAATTCAAAAGTTCTAGTTTACCCAAAAAATTTTGAATTAATTTAAATAAATCCTATTAAATTTATAGGGTGTTACACATCATTAAAGGGACAAAGTATACTGGATTTTATTACATAATTTACATATTCAGATGCTACCGACCAACAAAATTTGACTACCGAGTAGACTTCTTCGGAAGAGATCTTAACTCAAAAGAAATTCAAGGGTGTAGCCGATCAACCTGAATCATCCATTGCCCAAGAGACGAATCTGAAATATGCGAAAGATAGCAAGAAGATATTTAAATAAAGAGTTCTATTTGTAGAAAATTTTAATAATAAAATTCCATTATGGAAATCACATGTGGATGGATCCTCGTGTGCAATTGGTAGTGGGGTTGATCTTATACTAAACACTCTTAACAACACCGATGTAGAATATGCCCTCGGGTTTCAATTTCAATCTTCGAACAATGAAGCCGAGTACGAGGCATTAGTTGCGACCCTGAATTAGCTTTGTCATTATGTGATGAACAAGTAATGGCACACAGTAATTCCCAGTTAAATGTCAACCAATTACGTCAGATATATAGAGTCAAAGGGGATCTAATGGTAAAATACTGTTCTAAAGCTATAGTGGTGATCTCCAAATTTCCAGCAATCTAGATAGTTAATATACCAAGGATAAAGAATGCACGAGCTGATGCATTTGCTCAGTTGGCCTCAGTAACTAAGATAGAACTCAAAAGAAGCATCCGTGTTGAGATCTTAGCATCCAGGAGCATAGAGGAGGATCCTATGATAAATTTCATTGCTATGGACTAGGGACCATCATAGATGGACCTAATTAAAGATTACATTGAAAAAATGGTCCTACCAACTAATCCAAAATATGCAAGGAAACTCAGATCGAAAGCAGTTGGGTATATGCTGGAGAGAGAGGTTTTATACAAAAGGGGATATACTGTTTCCTTACTATGGTGCGTCCATCCATTGAAATTTATTTTAAGGACACGAATTTTCATTTGAGTCCTGTTGTAGTTTGGGATTTATTCCTACCAAAATCATTTGAGTCATAGGATAAAAGTTTGTTCCTATCAAGCCTATGACCTTTGAAGAAGTTGATGACGTAGCAGCCAAAATTTAAGGTTTCATCATTGTTGGTTTTTAAGTGCCATGTTTCGCATCAATAATATTATATCATTCCGAGGTTTTTACCTTTGTGGGTTTTTCTCGTACATCACGGCGTAGTGTGATTGTTGATTTTTATTTTGCAAAAACCACCTTAGATCCAAGCTAGGATAATCAAGATAATTTTTTTTTAATCTCACACTTGTTTAATTTGGTGCTAATTAGTATTTGGGTAACTCTAATCCAAGTTGGGACATTTAATTGGACTAAATTATGCCTATGTTTGTTTGGCATAAATTTCACTTGAATTGGAATTAAATTTTTGTTTATGTAAAATTCCAAATAATTATTTATGTTAATGTAATTTTAATTTTGCAAGAAATTAAAATTTGGTTCATTTTAAAAGAAGTCTAAAATTTGAATTTCACCTTTTCTTGTTGAACCATCATCCTCAGTTATTATTAGGAAGAAAATTAGTATCAATTGGTATAAGAGCATATAGTGTAGAAAACACGTTCCCTCTGATTGGTATCAGAGCGGGTTACACTAAAATGTTGTGTGATCCTAATTTTTAGGAATTTTTTGGGGGAAAATTTACATTTTTTGAAATTTCTAGTTTCTGATGGTTCTAACATGCTTGTTCATGACTCCTCACTTGCTATATCCTATGATTGCTGGCTTGGATGTTTGCATACTCTAGATTTTGTGCTACATGTAATATATTCTTGCTAGTTGTATACTTGTTTGTCATTTTCTATTCCATTTGTCATCATATATGCTTTGCGAGAATTATAACTTGCTTATCTTTTGTATTTATCTTTTTCATTTTGTTAGGTATTCATGAAAAATAGAAAAAGATTTTGTTTATCATTTTTATTTTACTTGTATGAGTTATTTCGGCTTAATGAAAAATACAAAATGATTTTTGTTTGTATTTTGAGTTTATTTTTTTATGTTTGGTAAAAATTTGAAAAACTCAAAAAGATATTTTAGGTGTGCATTTTAGTTTGGCACACTTTATGTGGCATATAGTTGTGTTTGAATCCTATCGCTCCGCTTCCATGTGGCTAAAACTTTTGGTTGTGTATTTCAATTCTTAAATTGTACTTTATCATGGTTATATGAAGTAGTTTAAATTTGAATTGCGAAAAGGATTCTTATTTTTTTATGCCTCTTTTGCACCCATACATGAGCTCTTTGAATTTTAACTTCACGTGAATATTTGAACTATGTGAGTTGTTCTTCTATGAATTTAGTCATCTACTTGTTTTGAGACTATGAAGGATTTGTGCATGTTATTCCGTTGCACGTGAGATTATTGTGTTTAAAAAAATGATATATGCTAGTGCACGGGGAAGGGCTACGAAAGAATAATATTCCTTTGCGATTAAGCCACCGTTGGCAATGGACCTAAAAGAAATACGTGGTCCAAAGGCCTAAAAGAAACGTATGACATTAAAAAAATATAGCTAAGGCCTAGTTGGTTTAGATTGATATTTTCATCAAAACAAAAGAAAAGAAAATATTATTTTTGAGGGAGTTTGGATGTTATATCAACGGTTTTTCATAATGTCTTTGTATCCTAGTTGCATATTTTTTGTCATGACTCTATTGGTTTGTGGAATTATCAATATTATAGGCTTGTATGAATTTTTCTTGTTTTGTTCTTTGAGTTTATTTTCTTTCACATGAAGCTTTATATATCGATGGTAAAGTTTTGCAATCAAATGGAACTCATTGAACATGTTTCAGTGATTGGGTCACAATTTAATAGATGTTGGTTATTTTGTGTTGTGTCATTTGTGTTGTTTATATTTATATATATATGTGCTTGTGCTTCCTTAATATCTACTGTGTGTATATATATATATATATATATATCGTATTTTATTTATTTTGAGTCTTTGCCTTGCTAGCTAGTCCATGTATGCCTTGAATTCAAAATTGGTATCTATATTGTTGCGATTTGTTATTTTTGATATCCATTGCTTAGTGTAATACATTTTAATTAGTATCAATTTTTTATCATCGCATCATAGTGATATTCATGTCTCTTTATGTGGATTAGTTGTAATTCATTGTTGCCCATATGCTTCAATGCTCATATCACCTTTTTCACC
Organism: Sambucus nigra; assembly: GCA_949130495.1. Classification (NCBI taxonomy): domain Eukaryota; kingdom Viridiplantae; phylum Streptophyta; class Magnoliopsida; order Dipsacales; family Adoxaceae; genus Sambucus; species Sambucus nigra. The sequence continues at coordinate 44,590,038 of OX422221.1, forward strand.
ATTACATGTTTACCTTATTTTTCATTACTGATATCCCTTGTCTAGTTTAGGGGGAGATTTTCTTTAATGGATGGAGAAATAAGTTAATTTTAATTCTTTATCCTTTGTCTATTCCTGAACAAAAAGGGGGAGAAATGATATCTAAACCTTTAGTTTGGGAGATCAAAATTGGGGGGAGTTACGGTATTTCTAGGTGGATTATTGTTAGATAAAAGGGGAGAATTAATTATGGGAGAGAATTTAATTTTATGCACTTTATATTTTTCATATTCCATATGCATTTAATGGTTTGATTAAGTGTGCAGGAATTATCTTTCTAGCAGTAAATTCGGTAAAGCGAAAAAGTACATCCTTGGGTTGAGTCATAGCATCTGTATTTTTTTTTTGGTTTGGGTGGGATGTTATGTGTTGATGAGTTTGACGGCCCTTTAGGATTTTTGGTAGGGTTTTGTCCCGGAATAGCTAAAGGGGAGATTTGTAACGACACAAATTTCTAATTGAGTCCATATGTAGTTTTGGCCTAATTGCGGACAAAACCATTTGAGTCATAGGATAGAAGTTTGTTCCTATCAAGCCTATGACGTTTGAAGAAGAGTATGATGTGGCGGACAAAATTTAAATTTTCATCATCGTCGGGTTTTAAGTGCCATGTTTCACGTCATCAATATTATATCATTCCAAGGTCTCCAAAGGTATGAATGCAAATTATATATATTTAGGACCTGGGATAGTTTATTTGGGTGTAAACATTTTTTATATAATGACTTTTTAATTTTCAGAAAATCATTTTAAAACTTTACATAAAAGTTTTTGGGCTTAAATTGCAAAATTCAAATTTCTAAAAAGTCGTTCGAACGATATTTTTCTCGTTCGAACAATGTCATTTGAACGACAATTCTAACGAGATATTTTGTGAATTGTTGTTAGAAGTTTCGTTCGAATGATTTATCCATCGACTTGTTCTCTACTTTTTCGATCGACATTTCGTTCGAACATAATCGTTCGAACATGATCGTTCGAACAACATCAAAAAGTTGCAGGAACGAGATTTCAGTGGGAATAGTTATTTTGCCAGTTTTCCCCCACTTTCCCCACTTGTCCACTAACTTGTACCTAATATATTTTCTGCGGGAACCAACATTTTAGTAAGACTTTTCAAAACTTCCAAAGGATCTTTGAGAGAAAAATACTTTTCACAAAAAGTCTCCTTGGTATTTGTTTATCAATTTCATTATCTTAAGAACAAAACCAAGTTTTACACCTAATATTTATTTGTGTTTAAATCCAAGTTCCCATATATATATCGTTTCTTGTAGAGTGTTTGGCACATGTTTTACTTCTATACCCATAAAGAAGATAGTTTGGGTTCTTCTCTACCCCAAAAAGGAGAAACGTTTGATGCGGCTTTCTCACATGGTGAAAGGAACCACGTGTGGTTGACGGTGGGTTGTGCCTCCATTGGTGGACTCCAAGATTATGGTGCACTCTAGAGTTATTTGCTAGATGGAGGTATTTGCAAGAATAAGAGTCTGGGCTTTGAAAGGAGTCAAGTCGAGTGTAGTAAGTATTTTTTCTTATAACTATAAAAACATATCTAGTGAATTTTTTAGGCCAGGGCCGTTTGAGGGTTTTTTCATTGTGGATTTTCCTCGAACACCGCCGCATAGTTTTTTTTTTATCTTGAAAAAATCACCTTAGATGCATGCTAGGAGAATCGAGATAAAAATTTATTTAAATCTCACACTTGTTTAATTTGGTTCTAATTAGTATTTGGGTAACTGTAGTTCAAGTTCGGACATTTAGTTGGACTAAATATATGCTTATGTTTGTTTGGCGTAAATTTCACTTGAATTGGAATTAAATTTTTGTTTAAGTAAAATTACAAATAATTGTTTATGTTAAGTGTAATTTTAATTTTGAAAGAAATTAAAATTTGGTTCATTTTAAAAGAAGTTTAAAATTTTAGATTTTACCTTTTCTTGTTGAACCATTATTCTAAGTTATTATTAGGAAGGAAATTATTATCAATTGGTATCAGAGCATATAGCGTAGAAAACACATTCCCTCAGATTAGTATCAGAGCGGGTTATACTAAAATATTGTGTGGTCTTGATTTTTAGGAATGTTTTTGTGGGAAAATATGCATTTTTCAAAATCTCATATTTTGTGTTGTTCTAACATGCTAGTTCATGAATTTTCACTTGCTATATCCTATGAGTAATGGCTTGAAAGTTTGCATACTCTAGCTTTTGTGCTACATGTCATATATTCTTGCTAGTTGTATGCTTGTTTGTCATTTTCTAGTCCATTCGTCATCATATATGCTTTGCTAGAATTACGACTTCTTTATCTTTTGTATTTATCTTTTTCATTTTTTTGGTATTAATGAAAAATACAAAAAGATTTTGTTTATCATTTGTATTTTACTTGTATGAGTTATTTGGGCTTAATGAAAAATATAAAATTATTTTTATTCGTCTTGAGAGTTTTTTTTTTTTTTGTTTGGTAAAAATTTGAAAAACTCAATTTTTTTTTGTGTGTATTTTAGTTTGACACACTTTATGTGGCATACAGTTGTGTTTGAATCCTATCGCTCTGCTTCCATGTGGCTAAAACTTTAGGTTCTGTATTTCAATTCTTAAATTGTACTTTATCATGGTTACATGAAGTAGTTTGAATTTGAATTGCTAAAAGGATTCTTATTTTTTTTATGCCTCTTTTGCACCCATGCACGAGCTCTTTGAATTTTAACTTCACATGAATATTTGAGCTATGTGAGATGTTCTTCTATGAATTTAGTCATCTACTTGTTTTGTGACTATGAAGGATTTGTGCATGTTATTTCGTTTCACGTGAGATTATTGTGTTTAAAAAAATGATATATGCTAGTGCACAGGGAAGGGCTACGAAAGAACAATATTCCTTTGCGATTAAGCCACCGTTGGCAATGGACTTAAAAGAAATACATGGTCCAAAGTCCTAAAAGAAACATATGACATTAAAAAAAATATAGCTAAGGCCTAGTTGGTTTAGATTGGTATTTTCGTCAAAACAAAAGAAAAGAAAATATTATTTTTGAGGGAGTTTGGATGGAATATCAACGGTTTATCACAATGTCTTTGTATGCTAGTTGCATATTTTTTGTCATGACTCTATTGGTTTGTGGAATTATCAATATTCTAGGCTTGTATGAATTTCGCTTGTTTTGTTCTTTGAGTTTATTTTCTTTCACATGAAGCTTTATATATAGATGATAAAGTTTTGCAATCAAATGGAACTCCTTGAACATGTTCAAGTGATTAGGTCGCAATTTAATAGATGTTGGTTTACACCCGTTCACTTCCGTTTGCATATGAAACATTTATGCCATAAGAGTGTGGAAATCTCACTTTATTTTGTGTTGTTGTGATAACCTGCTCGCCAAAATAAGGGGTGCCAAGCCCGATACTCCAATAATAACAGGAATCATAGATGGATCATTCTCAGCATCACAACAATACAATAAGTATACGGGACAACCACCCTATATTTCAGAAAAACGGGTTGCCAAAAATTTAATTTTATATGTTAAGGAAATAATTTTGACAACCCAATTTAAAAAGATGGTGGATGAAATCTACAAAAATAAAACTGAACAATACATATATAACACAATAACCGAATAGTCTGTCGGTTAACAGTCTCTTACAACGTATTACAACACTTACATTAAGTTACATAATACATTACAATAAGCAAATACAATAGCTTGGGGCACACGCCCGAGTAAATGACCTGATCGTAACTAGAGTACAAAAATGAAGGCGTCTACAACAAAATATCCTGCAACATCCGCAAGGTGTTGCAGCTCCATGACACTGGAAAGGAAAAGTCAGTACGGGCGTCCTTGCGGTGGAGCACCTAAGCGAATATAAGATTCATACACATTTGTGTAGGTAGAAATATGAATGGGTCAGGGCCCGATTTTATATGATCACCAGATGAATAAAGAGTATGACAGTTATGAACAGTAAATCATGATTGATAGAAATAAGAATCTACCTACACAATCTCAAAGCATACACTAAGGAAATTAAATGATCATAAGTTAAATTTAGTTATACAAGAGGATATGAATGAATATCATTAATTAAAGTCTCCATCAATTACCCTGTTTCATTTCATCGTTCCATTTCTCAATATGAAACATAATCATAGTTATATGCTCTTTATGGCATTTATCATAAATCAAGTCCAACTTGAATAAGAACAGTTATATTCATATACATATAACGATTCTAAGACCACCCGTCTGGGTTTCACCACTGTGCGCGCCCCTAAATGACTATCATCTTCCAGGGCCTATAAACCAAGACAACCTGGGAATCCTAACGCAACGTCGGGAAGTGGCCATATACCTGTGAGTGAGTCATAACCGCACCCGGAATTACCTCACAGTCACACAAGAAATACAACGTACATAATAACCGGTCATATGGACGAGGACTATATTCACCCTGTATTCACTAGCCAGGGGACTTCACCTATTGCGCGAACTTCCCTTATGATAGGATTTAGAGAGGTGTGTTTAAGTAAATTATTATTTACCACTTTCATTTCCATTTTTAATAGATACATCACGTTTTATCCGGAGCCATACGTAATCCATATCCTCGTTACAACCTCAATGAGTGAATCAACTCTCACTTTATTCTCCAAACATTTTATGGTGTTATTATAAACCATCAAGACTAGCATCTCCCAATAATGTAACAAATACTCTTCAATTATTTATTCCTACATCCCAAAATATTACATTAACTAATTAAGGGAAAAGAACACCTAATCTTCTATTTACCAATCCCCAAATAAGTCCCAACTATCCCCTTCTAACATATGGTATTTGCCTACCCAATATAAGACTCTAGGACACTAAGTTTACTTCATACAAGAAGGTTCCTAAGTCCTAAGCCTAAAAGAAAAGGTTAAAATTGAGTTAGAAAAAAAAACTCAAAACAGCCTGATTTCGAATCGATTCGCCCAAGGGTCGAATCGATTCTCCCTTAGCATCGAATCGATTCGCCCCAAAAGAGAATCAATTCGGGTAAAGAACCCAACATTCTGCCTCCATCAAATTGATTCGGCCTTAACCCGAAACGATTCGGGTCCCCAGACCTGTAAGTTGACCCCTAAGAGAATCGATTCGCCCTAGGGCCGAATCGATTCGCCCCTGCGAATTCGCCAAGAAAGGGGCTACGGGTTATGAACCCTAGTTTTTTTCCGAAAACCAATTTCTCCTCCATTTTTACACACATCAACCACCATTAATCCACCCAAAATCATCCTACATGTTTATCAACTACTATACTCCTAATAATCATCAATTTAAACTATGATTAGGGACAAAACACCACAAAATCCATAAATTCCATTTAATTCACATAAACAACAATCAATACAATTTATTCATCTTAAATCACATATTAGCAAGTAGAAAACTTGCCTTGAGGTTGAAATCTCAGATTTCTCTTTGTAGAAACAATCCCAATATTCAATCTCCAATTTTTTCTTTTTCTCCTCAATTCTCTTCTTCTCTCTCTCTCTCTCTCTCTCTCTCTCTAGGTTAGTAAATAGACACTTAAAAGAAATAAATGAGGTGTAAGACTTAAATCGTGCCTCTCTCCTTAATTCCCAACTTAAATGGTTAATAGCACATTAAAATGACTCACAACTACACATTTATGTTAAAACCAGTCAAAAGTGCCCGAAACCCAAAAATACAATATGGCACTTATTTTCACTATCTCGCACATTTCGGAACTAACTACGCCCTCTAAATTGGTATCCGGTAATTTTATAAAACATTTCAAGATCCGGTTTCATTTAAACCATAAATGTCATTTAAAGCATGTGACACTATGAAACGCAACCTGGTGATATTTACATACACATACAGTAAATATGCAATAATATAGTAAATATTATCTTTCAACTCATTCAATTAATATTTACTCCATTTTTCAACATTTTATATAATTACTTCACACAATAAATTAATATAAAATAAGTCTCTCAAAAGAGAGGGTTGTTACATACTCCCCCCCCTTATGAGGGAATTTTTCCCTCAAAATTCAAGCGTACCTTGTATAAAGAGATGCGGTTACTTTTCCCGCATATCATCCTCACGTTCCCACGTTGATTCCTTGGCATCGTGATGAACCCATTGTACTCGCACCAAGGGCACCACTCGAGATCTTAATCTACGCTCTTCGTACTCTAAGATTGCAACTGGTTGTTCTTCATACGAAATATCGGGTTGCAATTCGATATCCTCCAAAGGAATATGCCAAAGGTCTCCTTCACACCTCTTATACTTTTAAAAGAGGAAACATGGAACACATCATGAAGTTGTTGTAAGTGTTTCGGTAAGGCAAGTTGATACGCCACTGGACCTACCTTAGCAATAACGGGAAAAGGTCCAACATAGCGCGACGCAAGCTTTCTTTTCATCCCAAAGCGCTTTATACCTTTCATTGGCGATACTCGCACCAGGATTTGATCTCCAACTTCTAACTCTACATGCCTTCTATTCGCATCGGTGTAACTCTTTTGACGATCTTGAGCCATTCAGATGTGATTCCGAATGAGTTCAATCTTGGAAGAAGTATCCTAGATCATTTCTGATCCAAGAAATTTATTATCGCCCACCTCCAACCAACAAGTGGGTGATCTACACGGCCTACCATAAAGTGCCTCGTAGGGTGCCATTCCAATAGTAAATTGGTACAAATTATTATAAGAGAATTCGACCAAGGGGAGATATTGTTCCCAACTACCTTTGTAATCAAGCACACACATCTAGAGCATGTCCTCCAACATTTGGTTGGCTCTTTCTGTTTGCCCATCTGTTTGAGGGTGATAAGAAGTACTCAATTTCAATTCGGTTCCCATAGCTTCTTGGAAACTTCGCCAAAAATGGGAAACAAATATCTTATCTCTTTCGGAGACTATATTTATGGGCACCACGTGGAGTCTAACGACCTCCGTAATAAATAGCCGGGCATAACGAGCAGTATTATAATCTGTGCGTACCGGTAGGAAATGTGCCGACTTAGTCAAATGATCAATAATAACCCAAATAGAATCGTGACCATTTTGTGACGTTGGCAATCCCGTGATGAAATCCATCGATATTCTTGTTGTCAAATTTTAAAAGTTAAAATTACCGCAAGTGCACGGGCTATTGAAATATAGCGTGTGTAAGTACGGATCGAACCCACAGAGATTTCGTCAACTTTTATAAAATATCGATTGTCCAACTAGACATATGAGTGTGTCAATGTGATTGAGTGATGGAACAAAATAAATAAATAAATGCGTGACACAAATTATGTAACAATAAAAATAAAGACGAAATAAACGAACAAGTACAAGAGATAATATAAAATGTGGAAGAATCTAGGACGTTGGTTCCGTTTGCCAATTTTAATTAAATTAACACATCAATTTAATTTCGTACTTCCGAATTTATAACACAAAATATACCGACTCTCGTCACGTACATTTCGGAGAATATAACAATACATGCGCTCAAAATATTTTAACGTCTCTTAAATTAGACACCATAAATCCCTATTCCCTCGAAAATATCATGTTTAAAATTTTTAACGTGTATTTAAGCATGAGGTATCAAAACATCTAAGTGCAAGCATAACCCATCAAAAATGACAACTTTAAATTTTTTAAAGCATGAATTTATAATTAATTCGTTGAGGTTTAAAAATACACTCTCGTGTAATTTTAAGCGAATACCGAATTTTTATTTCACATTAGAACACGTCGGAATATGTACGAAATTAAATTAACATGCGTGGTTTAATTAGTCATGACAAACATCACCTAAGTCCTAGTAATTAAACTACTCACACGACATAATTGACACACAAATATTGCAAGCTGAAAAAATAATTTTCATTAATAAATGTCAACTTACAAAATTTCGGGTCCAATACTTGTATTACAATACACAATATGCTCCTCCAAAGTGTGCCTCCAAAATACTCTCTACACAATTTTTTTTATCTCTCAAAGTGTGTCTTTTTTTTTCTTTTTCTTTCACTCTCTCGTCCACACCTTCATGTGGGAATTGACTTATGATTTATACCCCAAAATGGGGTACAAAACGTGAGGGAAATGGGGAGGAATTATAGGAAGAAACATGGGTTGGTGGGATAATGGGTTTAGAAGGTGGGGTAATGGGTTAGTGGGCTTTCTTTTTTTTTTCAAAACAAATTTCGCCAAAAAACTAGATGGGGTAGGGAGGGGTCAAACCCCTGACCTCTCTTATGCATGCCCAAGAGTCCAGCCATTAAGCTAACTTTCATCTTTATTTATAATATGCCTCCAATTATATTTAACATCTTATTAAATCCCAAATTTCATAATTTGCACAATAGCTCAAATCACCCTAACTTCTTCATTCGGAGCCCGATTAACATGCCGTTTGAACCGACGTGACCCTCATTTCGGTGCCAACAATATTTCAGTAGTGGTCAGGTCTCGGGATTGACTTTGGGCGTTGACCCGGGGCTTTGACTTTGACTTTCTTTTGAATTCGAACTTTGCACGGCCATAACTTCTTCATTTCAACTCCGATTGATACGCCGTTTGAGCCCAGGCGTCCCTTGATTCAAGGCCTTCAATTTCCATGGATGGTCTGAGTCCGAAATCAGCCATTGGAATTTACAATTTTTCCCCTGAAGGTGCGTAAGTGAGATTTTCATGCTCAATTTGCGTCCGGACTTCACCGCTTTCTCTTTAAACCTGTCAATACTAAAAAAAATAACTTGAACAAGAGATTAGCAATGAATATAAGATGTGAGCTTGAAGTTCCCAAAATTGCATTATTAACCCCATTTATTCTTAAATTTGTATTTTTCTCTAAAATAATAAAAATATCTATAAAAGCTCTTTATTTATGATAAAATGGGAATAACAACACTTAGATTTGAGTGTATATAATACAAAATAATGCACTCATCAATTCTCTCCCACTTCCATACCGGAATCTCCAATGGTTGCAATAAACCCGCCGGTCGCTGATGATCTATCTTGACCAATTGATAAGTAGTACATTGGGAAACAAACTCAAAAATATCATGCTTCATGCCCGCCCACCAGTATTGACGGCGCATATCTTGGTACATTTTGTCATTACCGGGATGCACTGAAAATTTAGGCCCATGAGATTCTGTCATCATGGCCCGTCTTAAATCCCCTTCGTCCGGGATAATGAGTCTCCCGTGGAAACGTAACCCACCTTCCGAGCTTATTGAGTAGGATTTCGCTCCCTCGATTATTGGCGTAGACGGTCCTGACAATCTTTGTCCCTTCCTTGAGCTTCTACAACCCTTGCCACAATAGTAGGCGTGATAGTCAACACCGAAATAAACACCCTAGCAACCACGTCCTCCTGACTAAGCTCCTTCCATTTGGCTTTCCATACCTCCACTAACTCCCCCTCGGGCTTCCTACTCAAAGCATCCGCCACCACATTCGCCTTGCCCGAGTGATAGTGGATGTAAAATTGGTAGTCTTTCACAAACTCTAACCACCGGCATTGTCTCATATTTAAATCTCTCTTGGAAAATAAATATTGCAACGATTTGTGGTCCGTGAAAAGACTAAATTTTTCCCCTAGGAGATAATGCCTCCAAATCTTTAAGGCAAAAACTACTGCGGCAAGTTCCAAATCATGCACCGGATAATTCTTTTTATGGGGCTTTAACTTGCGAGAAGCATAAGCAATAACCCGTCGCACTTGTTGAAGTACACCTCCCAGTCCTTGTAGAGATGCGTCGGTGAAGACCAAATATTCCAATCCCGACCTCGATAATGCAAGGACTGGAGCAGAAGTCAATTTATCCTTGAGCTCGTCAAAAGCCGACTGATAAGAATTATCCCAAATAAATCTCACCCCCTTCCGGGTTAAATTTATCAAAGGGCTAGAAATTTTAGAAAAACCCTTGATAAATCGGCGGTAATAACCCGCCAAACCTAGAAAACTACGGATCTCGGTAGGTGTCATGGGCTGACCCCATTCCCTCGCCGCAACAACTTTACTTGGGTCTACCGAAATACCCTGGGCTGTCACAATGTGACCCAGAAACTGTACTTCCTGCAACAAAAAAACACACTTTTCAAACTTGGCATATAGTTGGTGATCCCTCAACCTTTGCAGGACCAATCGCAAATGAGTTGTATGATCGGCTTCTGTTTGAGAATACACTAGAATATCATTAATGAACACGATGATAAACTGGTCAGGAAGTCTCAAAATACCCTATTCATAAGGTCCATAAACACGGCGAGGGCGTTAGTTAGTCCGAAAGGCATAACCAAAAATTCGTAGGACCCATATCTTGTTAGAAAAACAGTCTTGGACACATCTTGCTCCCGTATCCCCAACTGGTGATACCCCATCCTCAAATCTATTTTAGAGAAGTACGACGCTCCCCTAAGTTAATAAAACAAATTATCAATTCGAGGAAATGGGTACTTGTTCCGGATGGTGAGTTTATTCAATTCTCAATAGTCAACACACAATCGGAGAGAACCGTCTCTTTTCTTCACAAATAACACTGGAGCGCCCCACGGTGACGTGCTTCTCCTAATAAACCCTTGTTCTAACAAGTTTTGAATCTGATCCCTTAACTCCCTCATCTCAACAGGAGACATACGATACGAAGCTCTCGCAATCGGTCTCGTTCCCGACGCTAAATCAATTACGAACTCAATTTCCCTACTGGGAGGAAAACTTGATATTTCCCGAAAAACATCTTCAAAATCTCTAACAACCGGAATAGAATCTAAGGAAATGACTACATCCCGAGAAATCTCTTTCGCAATACAGTACAAGTAAGTTCTAGTACCTCCTTCTGAATTAGGCATAACCATTAAAAACATTTCTTGCCCCGGAATGGAAAAAACTATACTTTTCCCATAGCAATTAACTATCTCACGATACTTCACTAGCCAATCCATACCTAGGATTACATCATACCCGACCATATCTAGGATGAGTAAATCGGCCTCAAAACACAAGTTGCCAAGATTTATTCCTATTTGTTTACAAATAAAGAAGATGAGCGAACCATCACCCATAGAAGACTCAACACTAGTGAAGGTACTCTCTGTAGATTTAATCAACTCTATAGACTAAGTAAAGCTTCTATAAATAAACGAGTGTGTCGCACCTGTATCAAAAAATACACGACCCATATGCCCCTGAATAAGAAACTTACCCTTAATAGCTGGAGGCGCTGGCTGGGCTGGAGGAAGCATAGAATCCTGAATGTGGTAAACACGACCATACTGTAGTTGTCCCGGTTGTGGAGGGATGACTGGATTAGTTACTTATGGCGATAACTGAGCCTGTGGATTCGATGGAACCCTAAGAAGTTATCCCCCAATCAACTGAGGACACGCCCTTCTGTAGTGACCCAACTCTTCGCATTGAAAGCATCGATTCATCACATTCTCCTGATTTCGGCCCCGATTATTTCTGAACTGCACAACTCCTTGGCCTGGATGGCCTCTACCCCCATTACCACCCCGATCGTGCCTAATATTACGGCCACCAACATAGAATCCACCAAAACGCTTCCGTTTAGACAATTCCCCTTGCCGGGGGTCCTTTTTTTTATTTATTTCCCGAAGATTGGGATGAGGGTAGTGCTCCTCCTCCTATCCCATTGCCTCCGGGTTTCCCATCTTGCCCCAAAACGGAGGCTTTCTTACCACTTTGAACATACAACTGATGATCCTAACAATGGAGTAACGCCGCATTCATCACATCTCCAAAAGTCTGCAAGGCCGGATTGCCCAGCAAATGTTGCCGTATCCTCCAGTGTAAACCTCCAACAAATTTGGATATCCTCCTCTCCCCCGGAGTCACCTCATTGGGTACAAAGCTAGATAATTGCATGAATTCCTCTTCATACTCCACAACTGATCGTTCACCTTGCACCACATCTTAAAGTTTCCTTCTCATCTCCCTTTGAACTGAGGGAGGAAAATACTTCCAGTCAAACAAAACCCAGAAATCATTGATGATTATAGCATCTCTCTGCTCTGGCATAGTCATCGACTCCCACCAATGTAGTTCAGCTACAACAATTTTAAAAGTAGCAAGGATTTGTTTTCTTTCCTCACTACACTCCAGCATGCGCAGATGGTGCTGCATATCCTTATTCCATTGATTCGCAACTATGACGTCAGAACCTCCTTGGAATTCTGGGGGATGACCCTTTAAAAAGGATTCCCTAACTCTCTCCCACGGAGAACGTCCTGCAAGAGCTTTACCTCCTGAGATCGTTGTTGTTGAGCTTGTGGCAATTGCTGAACCATGGCAGTCATATAAGCATTGACCTCTTGGGCCACGATATTTGCTACCTCAGTAGCATTTATAGTTCCTGGAAGTGGCGGGGGAGGACCTACCTCCTCTTCTACAACTCGATTCCTCCTAACGAGGCGACCTCTCTTAGGCGGCATCTGAGATGAAGAAACAATAGAATTAAAATACTATTTAAAATAATCTAATTTACAGAAGGTCGCAAACATAGGCAACAAAATAGTCCTAACATTAAGCTCTATATCAAAGAACGCTACGGTAGAACGTGACAAGTCCGCATAGATCCTATAGACTTTAGAACCTAATGCTCTAATGCCATCTGTGACAACCCGCTCACCAAAATAAGGGGTGGCTAGCTCGATACTCCAATAGTAATATTAATCATAGATGGATCATTCTCAGCATCACAACAATACAATAAGTATACGGGACAACCACCCTATATTTTAGAAAAACGGGTTGCCAAAAATTTAATTTTATATATTAAGGAAAGAATTTAAACAACCCAATTTAAAAAGAAGGTGGATGAAATCTACAAGAATAAAACTGAACAATACATATATAACACAATAACCGAATAGTCTGTCGGTTAAGAGTCTATTACAACATATTACAACACTTACATTAAGTTACATAATACATTACAATAAGCAAATACAATAGTTTGGGTCAAACGCCCGAGTAAATGACCCGATCATAACTAGAGTACAAAAATTATGGCGTATACAACAAAATATCCTGCAACGTCCGCAAGGTGTTGAAGCTCCCTGACACTGGAAAGGAAAAGTCAGTACGGGCGTCCTTGCGGTGGAGCACCTGAGCGAATATAAGATTCATACACATTTGTGTAGGTAGAAATATGAACGGGTCAGGGCCCGATTTTATATGATCACCAGATGAATAAAGAGTATGATAGTTATGAATAGTAAATCATGATTGATAGAAATAAGAATCTACCTACACAATCTCAAAGCATAAACTGAGAAAATTAAATGATCATAAGTTAAATATAGTTATACAAGAGGATATGACTGAATATCTTTAATTAAAGTATCCATCATTTACCCTGTTTCATTTCATCATTCCATTTCTCATTATGAAACATAATCACAATTATATGCTCTTTATGGTATTTATCATAAATCAAGTCCAACTTGAATAAGAATAGTTATATTCATATACATATAATGATTTTAGGACCGCCCATCCGGGTTTCCCCACTGTGCGTGCTCCCAAATGACTATCATCTTCCAAGGCCTATCAACCAAGACAACTTGGGCATCATAACACAACATCGGGAAGTGTCCATATACCTGCGAGTGAGTCATAACCACACCCGAAATTACCTCACAGTCACACAATAAATACAACATACATAATAACCTGTCATATGGCCGAGGACTATATTCACCCTGCATTCACTAGCCAGGGGACTTCACTTCATGCGTGAACTTCCCTTATGATAGCATTTAGAGAGGTGTGTTTAAATAAATTATTATTTACCATTTTCATTTCCATTTTTAATAGATACATCACATTTTATCCGGAGCCATACGTAATCCATATCCTCATTACAACCTCAATGAGTGAATCAACTCTCACTTTATTCTCCAAACATTTTATGGTGTTATTATAAACCACCAAGACTAGCATCTCCCAATAATGTAGCGAATACTCTTCAATTATTTATTCCTACATCCCGAAATATTACATTAACTAATTAAGGGAAAAGAACACCTAATCTTCTATTTACCAATCCCCAAATAAGTCCTAACTATCCCCTTCTAACATAAGGTATTTGCCTAACCAATATAAGACTCTAGGACACTAAGTTTACTTCATACAGGAAGGTTCCTAAGTCCTAAACATAAAAGAAAAGGATAAAAATTGAGTTAGAGAAATAACTCAAAACAGCCTGATTTCGAATCGATTCGCCTCAAAAGTGAATCGATTCAGGTGAAGAACCCAACATTATGCCTCAACTGAATCGATTCGGCCTTAACTCGAATCGATTCGGGTCCCCATACCTGTAAGCTGACCCCTAAGCGAATCAATTCGCCCCTGCGAATTTTCCAAGAAAGGGGCTCCGGGTTATGAACCCTATTTTTTTCACAAAACCAATTTCTCCTCCATTTTTACACACATCAACCCCCATTAATCCACCCAAAATCATCCTACATGTTTATCAACTACTATACTCCGCATAATCATCAATTTAAACTATGATTAGGGCCAAAACACCACAAAATCCATAAATTCCATTTTATTCACTTACACAACAATCAATACAATTTATTCATCTTAAATCACATATTAGCAAGTAGAAAACTTGCCTTGAGGTTGAAATCTCAGATTTCTCTTGGTAGAAACAATCCCAATCCCAATCTTCAATCTCCAATTTTCTTCTTTTTCTCCTCAATTCTCTTCTTCTCTCTCTCTCTAGGTTAGTAAATACACATTTAAGAGAAATAAATGAGGCGTAAGACTTAAATCGTGCCTCTCTCCTTAATTCCCAACTTAAATGGTTAATACCACATTAAAATGACTCACAACTACACATTTATGTTAAAACCAGTCAAAAGTGCCCGAAACCCAAAAATACAATATGACACTTATTTTGACTATCTTGCACATTTCGGGACTAACTACGCCCTCTAAATTGGCCTCCAACAATTTTATAAATCATTTCAAGTTCTGGTTTCATTTAAACCAAAAATATCATTTAGAGCATGTGACACGATGAAACGTAACACGGTGATATTTACATACACATACAGTAAATATGCAACAATCTAGTAAATATTATCTTTCAACTCATTCAATTAATATTTACTCCATTTTCCAACATTTTATATAATTACTTCACCCAGTAAATTAATATAAAATAAGTCTCTCAAAAGCGAGGGTTGTTACAGTTGTGTCAGTTGTGTTGTTTATATATATATATATATATATATATATATATATATATATATATATGTGTGTGTGTGTGTGTGTGTGTGTGTGGTATTTTGTTTGTTTTAAGTCTCTGCCTTGCTATCTAGTCCATGTATGCTTTGAATTAAAAATTGGTATCTATCTTGTTGTGATTTGTTGTTTTTGATATCCCATGCTTAGTGTAATACATTTTAATTGGTATCAATTTTTTTATCATCTCATCATAGTGATATTCATATCTCTTTATGTGGATTAGTTGTAATTAATTGTTGCCCATATGCTTAAATGCTCTTATCACCTTTCTTACCATTACATGTTTACCTTGTTTTTCATTATCCATATACCTTGTCTAGTTTAGGGGGAGTATTTGCTTTAATTGAGGGATAAATAAGTTAATTTTAATTCTTTATCCTTTATCTATTCCTGAATAAAAAGGGGGAGAAATGGTATCTAAACCTTTAGTTTGGGAGATCTAACTTGGGGGGAGTTGCGGTCTTTCTAAGTAGATTATTGTTAGATAAAAGGGGATAATTAATTATGGGTGAGAATTTAATTTTATCAACTTGATATTTTTCGTATTCCCTATGAATTTAATGATTTGATTAAGAGTGGGAGAATTATCTTTCTAGAGAAAAATTCGGTAAAGCGACAAAGCACATCGTTGGATCAAGTAATAGCATCTGTATTTTCTTTTGGTTTGCGTGGGATGTTGCGTCTAGATGAGATTGACATCCCTTTAGGATTTTTGGTAGGGTTTTGTCTCGGAATAGCCAAAGAGGGAGATTTGTGAGGGCACAAATTTCTAATTGAGTCCATATGAAGTTTTGGCTTAATTTCGGACAAAACCATTTGTGTCATAGGATATAATTTTGTTCCTATCAAGCCTATGATGTTTGAAGAAGTTGGTGACGTAGCAGCCAAAATTTAAAGTTTCATCATTGTCGGTTTTCAAGTGCCATATTTTGCGTCGTCAACATTCTATCATTCCAAGGTTTCCAAAGGTTTGAATGCAAATTATAATTATTTAAGAGCTTCGATATTTTATTTGGGTGTAAACATTTTTTATATAACGACTTTTTAATTTTTAGAAAAGCATTTAAAAACTTTACATAAAAGTTTCTAGTCTTAAATTGCAAAATTCAAATTTCTGAAAAGTCGTTTAAACGACAATTCTAGCGAGATATTTTCTGAATTTTCGTTTGAATGATTTATCCAATGATTTTCTCTCTGATTTTTTGTTCGAACATAATCGTTCGAACGATATTTCAGCGGGAACAATTATTTTACCAATTTTTTCTCCACTTTCCCTACTTGTCCACTAACTTGTACTTGATATATTTTGTGCGGGAACCAACATTTAAGTAAGACTTTTAACATCTTCCAAACGCTCTTTGAGAGCAAAATACTTTTCACAAAAAGTCTCTGTGGTGTTTTTTTTATCAATTTGATTATCTTAAGAACAAAAACAAGTTTACACCCAATATTTGTTTGTGTTTAAATCCAAGTTCCCATATATATATATCTTTGTTTGGAGACTGTTTGTCACCAGTTTCCTTCCTTACCCATAAAGAAGACAATTTGGGTTCTTTTCTACCCCCAAAAGGAGAAAAAATTGATGCGACTTTCTCACACGTCGAAAGGCACCATGTGTGGTTGACGGTGGATTGTGCCTCCATTGGTGGACTCCAAGATTCTGGTGGACTCTCGAGTTATTTTCTAGACATGGGTATTTGCAAGAAGAAGCATCGGGGCTTTGAAGGGATTCAAGTCGAGTGTAGTAAGTCTTTTGTCTTGTAACTGTAAAATCATATCTAGTGAATTTATTAGGCCAGGGTCGCCCGTGATTTTTTTCGTTGTGGGTTTTCCTCGTACCTCGTCGCGTTATGTGATTGTTTATTTTTATCTTGCCAAAATTACCTTAGATTCATGCTAGGATAATCAAGATACAAATTGGTTTAAATCTCACACTTGTTTAATTTGGTGATAATTAGTATTTGAGTGATTCTAATTCAAGTTGAGACATTTAATTGGACTAAATATATGCTTTTGTTTGTTTGGCATAAATTTCACTTGAATTAGACTTAAATTATTATTTAAGTAAAATTCCAAATAATTGTTTATGTTAATGTAATTTTAATTTTGAAAGAAATTAAAATTTGGTTCATTTTAAAAGAAGTTTAAAATTTTGATTTTACCTTTTCTTGTTGAACCATCATCCTAAGTTATTATTAGGAAGAAAATTAGTATCAATTGGTATCAGATCATATATTGTAGAAAACATGTTCCCTAAGTTATAAAATTAATCAAGGAGGTGCATGAAGGTTCTTATGGGGCTCATTCAGCTAGTTGGTCATCAGTCCAGCAAATTACTATGCAAAGGTATTATTGGCCTACTGTGAAGGCAGATTGCAGAACCTTCGCCCGGAAATGTGATAAGTGCCAGCGATTTTCAGCAATTCATAGGGCACTGGGGGATCCCTTAACACCAATCACTACTCCTTAGCCTTTCGCCATTTGGGGAATTAATTTGGTCGGCCCATTGTCGACCACCAAAGGCTGGTTAAAATACTTGGTGGTAGAAGTAGATTATTTCACGAAATGGGTGGAAGCATACCCATTTATAGAGATGCCATATGAGAAGTTATTCAGTTCATATTAAAGAACATCATATGCAGGTATGGCATGCCTTGTGCCTTTATTACTGACCATGGCACCCATTTCGACAACGATGAATTTGAAACATATTGTGTTTAATCAAAGATCCAGAAACTTCACTCTTCTCTAGGACATCCACAAAGAAACAACTAAATAGAAGTAACGAACAAAAATTTGCTTAATGGATTGAAAAGGAAACTTGATGTTGCCAAGGGAATCTGGATCAATGAATTGCACTCTATTCTTTGGGCTTATGGAACCACATCGAGAACGAATAAAGGAAAAACACCTTATATGCTTGCATTTGGGACAGAGGCCACGGTACCAGCCCGAGCCTATCAACTCATAGAGTGTTGAACTTTGATTCTCCCAAAATTGATCTAATGAGGAGATTGGGCTTGGATCTGGTAGAAGAAGTTAGAGAAGATGATACCCTTAGAGTTGGTGCGTATCAACAAAGAAATGACCATTTCTTATAATAAAAAGGTCAAGGAAACCAACTTGAAAGAAGGATATTACGTTCTAAATAAATTCAATCATAAAGGAAACAAGCTTGAGGCAAACTGGCATGGTCCTTATCGCATTGCAGCAGTCTTTGAACGAGGACCTTTTCGGTTAGGGACTCTTGATGGGGAAGAATTCAAGAACCCTTGGAAGGTTGACCAAATATGAAAATACTATCAGTTAAATAAAGGCATTATGTATTTTCTTTAAGATAAATAACTTTTCCTTTAAGTTTAATAAAAATTTTGGTTTCAGTTCAATTATGATTCAATTGTTTTTTTTCGAAGTACGGTGATATACATCCCCCGCAAAAACACAAGGACAAAAACATAGTCTTTGAGTATTGTCCCTCGGTCTTCAACCATTGTCAATCAAAAGACAACAACCACCAACATCATGTTAAACTTTTCAAATTCGAGATGCACCAACAGCTAAATAAACATTCATATTTTTCAATTAAGTTAAATACTAGAATACATATATACATTCCTAAACACTGGAATATATACACACACACACACACACACACACACACATATACATTCCTAATACACTTAATCACCAATTATTATTACTTCGTGTATGAATTCGTCTCAACAAGTCACGAATCACATGTAAATATAAGAAGTTTTACCCGATTAAGTTAAAACATAGGGATATACATATACATTCCAAAACACACTTGGTTACCACTGATAACTAATGTCAACACTTAGTTCAAAACTGCTTGCAGCTTTACTTAAGTGCATTAGTAGAATCTGAGGCCCTACAATCTTAGTTGAAATATTAAACACATTACTTATTGAATAAGCAGATTACCTAGTCGGGCAGCCGATTAAGTAATCATAAGCTTGAAGCAAGTATTATAGTAAAATGCATCCACAAAACATATATTTAAGATAAAGTATTGTCATTTTGAAATCATAAGGTGTTATAATCAAAGTTGAGCAAGTACAAAAACCCAAATTATTCTGCTGGACATTTCCCCTGGGCTTTGTGCATTCCAACTGGAGGATCATCAAGGGTATATGGAGAGTTTATGTAGTTGAAATCTCTTAACATTTGTCTATTTTTATTTCTCAGCTTATCAACCAAATGAAGAGGAGGGATTATTTCATGCTCACCATGAAGACCATAATGTGACAACCCGCCATCCGAAATAGGGGGCGGCCAGCCCGATACTCCAAAATAACGGAATCATGGATGGAATCATTCTCAGCATCACAATAAAATATGAAGTATACAGGATAACCACTCCTTATTTCAGAAAAACGAGTTGCCAAAAATTTGATTTTAATGTTAAAGAAAATAATTTAAACAACCCAACTCAAAAAGAAAGTGGAAACCCAGATGAAATTATATAATATAACATACACCTCGAATAAACAATAAGGGACCGAATATGCTATCGGTCACAGACTCATACAATAAAATTAAACAAGTTCAATAATTACATAATGCATTACATTAATCAATTACAAAAGCTTGGGCTTCTCGCCCGAGTAAAAAGACTCGATCTTAACTAGAGTGCAAGGATGACGACGTCTATTTTAAAATGTCCCATAATACCCGCAAAGCATCACGACTCTCCAAAGACACTGGGATAGGAAGTCAGATCAGGCATCCTTGCGGTGGAGTACCTGAGCGGATACAAGATGCAAGCACAACAAGAAATATGAACGGGTCAGGGCCCGGTTCTATATGATTACCAGATGAGTAAAGAGTATGACAGTTATGAATGATAAATCATGATGAAAGAGAAATAAGAATCTACCTACACAATTTAAAACATAAGCTAAGCGGAAAATAAAATGAGTAACATTAATCTAAAACTTTCGTCATAAGCACCAATTATCTCATATATCTTTTCCTTAACAGGAAATATAAATATAATCACAATTTTATGCTCTTTATGGCATTTATATCTCACTTTTACATTCTGTAAAAATCCTTTCCTTATCAGGAAAATAGTCATTTTGAAATGCTCTTTGTGGAATTTATATGTGCTCTTTGTGGCACTTCATTATGCTCTTTATGGCATATATAATCTATCAAGTCCCACTTGATTATGAATAGTTATATTTATATACATATAACGATTCTAAGCTCGCCCGTCCGGGTTTTCCCACTATGCGCGCCCCTAAATGACCATCATCTTCTAGGGCCTATCATTAAGACAACATGGACACCTATAACGCAAAACGTCGGGAAGCGGCCATGTGTCTGCGGGGTAGTCATAACCACACCCGAAATTACCTACCCGTCGCAGAAAATATACAACACAAACGCTCACATGTCCTAGGACTATATCCATCCTGTATTCATTAGCCAGGGGGCTTCACCTCACGCGCGAACTTCCCTTATGATGTCATTTAGAGAGGGTGTGTTCCAACCATTTCATTTACCATTTTCAAAAATCAAGTAAATTATCATTTACCATCATCATTACCATATCCATTTCATTTCCATTTATACATGTATGTTTCGTTTTATTTGAAACTATACTTATTTACATTATTGTAAATAATTCACCTTATTATACGGAGCCATACGATAAATTATATCGTTACTACAACCTCAAAGGAGTAAATAAACTCTTAATTATCTCCAAATATTTTGGGGTATTATTTTAAAACCCCAATGCTATCATACCTCAAAGGAATGAATAAACTTTTAATTTATTCTCCCAACACACTTTATGGTGTTATTATAAACCATCAAGACTGATATAGCTCAATTGAGCTTCTAAAGTCTCCCAAACATAATACTATAACTTTTATCTTTATAGTAATTGACTAGAAGAAAAGAATGCCCTATCATTAATAGGCATAACCCCAGAAAAGTTCCCATATGAACCATTACTAATTTAGGGTAGTTCCCTAACTCATATAGAACTCTAGGACTCTAAGTTTACTTCATTCAAGAAGGTTACTATGTCCTAAGCTTAAAGAAAAGGAGAAAAATTGAGTTAAAGAAAATAACTCAAAAACAGCATGATTCCGAATCGATTCGCCCTGGCCAATCGATTCGCCCAAATAGCGAATCGGTTCGGACATAAGACCTAGGATTCTGCAACTTCCGAATCGATTTGGCTTGGACCCGAATCGATTCGGTCCAAGAAAACCTGGGAACTGCCCCTTAGCGAATCCATTCTCCCAAGGGGCCGAATCGATTCGGCCTGGAGAATTTGCCAAGAATGGCTTCGAGGGTTATAAACCCTAGATTTCCCCAAACTCCAATGTCTTCCATTTTTACCCACAACCAACATCATAAATCTACCCCAAATCAACCTACATGGTTATTAACTACTATTATCCACAATTTCATCATCAAAACCCAAGATTAGGGTTAAATCACCACAAATTCTATTTTTGATCCATAAATGCGAATACACAACTATCACACAATTTAATTATCTTAAATCATATATTAGCAAGTAGAAAACTTGCCTTAGGGTTGATATCTCAGATTTCTTTTGGGTAGAAGCAATCCAAGCTCCAATCCCTCTCTTTTCTTCTTCTTTCTCCACTTTTCTCTTCCTCTATTTCTCTCTCTTTTTCTCTCTAAGTTTAAGACATAAAATGAGGAAAATGAAATAAGGGGCAAGACTTAAAATCGTGGCTTAAGTCTAAAGTCTCCAACTTAAGTGGTTAATACCACATTAAAATGACTCCCAATACGCGTTTAAGTTTAAACCAGGTAAAAGTGCCTGAAACCCAAAAATACAACATGGCACTTATTTTGACTGTCTCGCACCTTCTGAGACCAACTACACCCTCTAAACTGGCATCCGACAATTTTATAATTTATTTTTAGTTCCAATTTCATTTTAATCATAATGTCATTTAAAATACATGACACTATAAAACATGCAACCTGATGATATTTACTTTCACATACAGTAAATATGCATCAATCTAGTAAATATTAATTTTCAATTCATTCAATTAATATTTACTCCAGTTCCAACATTTTATATAATCACCTTATGCGGTAAATTAATATAAAATCAGCCTCCTAAATGCGAGGGTTGTTACACATAATCCCCTATATACTTAGTTATTAGGCATTGAGGGATGGCATCAAAGGGGATCCATGTTGTATTTATTTGAATGGAGTCTTATCACAATCTAAGAAGCCTGGATCAATCTAACGCCACAAGGTACTATTCTGGTCATACTTCACTAAGGTTAGCATATTACTCCTTCCCCATTAATAGCCCTCGCGATTACTCTGACCAATGTTCTCATCCATGTGGGCTAAGGCCTCATTATAACCCTCCATCCATACCTCCCTAGTCTGTTTTTGGAATTGAAAGGTCAACCTTTCTACCTAGTTTTGAAGCTTCTTGACTACACTATATTTGGCAATGAACTGAGCTGCATGGTCAACAATAGTAGTATCTTTGGCTTCCAGTTGGGTAAATAAGTCGGCAATAGTGGCATTCTTTGATTTCAACTGGGCAGCTTGGTAGGCTAATATTTTCTTAGTTCTTTCTTCATTAACAATTGGTTAAAAAATAACCCTCTACCTGGAAATTTGCAAAAGTTTCAGTCTCCAAAAAAGGAACCACTGGTAGATGATTTCTTCAAACTTCCAAGCTCGTTCCTCAATGCATTATTTTCCTTCTCTAGAATAGCAGTAATTCCTCGGGCATTCTCCATATGTTGCTTTAAAGATAGTTTCTTCTTGTTCAACGCATAAGTGATGTCTTGCAACTTTTTCTCAAAACCCTATCATTCAGTCAAATCTTTATATTTGGCTTTATAATCAACATGAAGTAAAGCTTTAGCCCAATTGTGATCATCTTGCACTTGCTCTATCATTTCATGGTGTGAAGCATTATTAGCAACAACCCTATCCAAGAAGTAATGGAGATGGACATTTGACTCCTTGACTTAGTCGGATACATTTATTCCGAGCAACTTAATTAAATCTTCTTTAGTCAGGGGAACATGACCATCTTCTAAAATGTTCCTAATTCACCTAAGTAGGTTGAACTCAGCTGAAATTATAGCCTTCTTGATAGCATTAAACTGGAAGATCACAAATAAGGATATGTTTATATGATTTGGGGAAGCAACTCAACAGTATCAAATAAAGAAGGAAATAAACTCATGGCAACCAAGCAAAGAGAAACAAGTGCAGTCAACAAAATGCATTAAACGAAAAGGACATATTTTCATTAATAAAATAAAGGTGTTATAAAGGGATGCTCCAATTACAATTCATAAAAATAAAAGTCCAACAAGTTATAAGACTAAAGAAAAACTATACCTTTTCCTTATCTTGAGGATTAAATTGGCTAGGAGGCAAGTCGGATTGAACAATTGGAACCAAGGTAGACTCAATAGGTGCCACAGAAGATTCCCTCGAGCCTTCTTCATCGTCAAACTCTTCCTCTAAATTTGGAGGAGTTCTCGAGTCATTCTTATGAAACAACTCTGAATTTTTGGCTAACTGACTTCCTTGAGTCCCTCCGACCAACCGTCCTTGAAAGAATTCTTCTTGACATACTTAATATTTGCTGAGGCAGCCAATAATGATTTTTCTCAACCCTTATTAAAGGAGGTTTCCCATATTTTCTTATTTTTGGCGTTCGCTGTAGTAAGACCAGTGGTCAGACTTACTACCTTCTCCTTAGCAGTTGTAAGAAAGGACTGATTCGCCAACAGTTTATTCTCGGTTGCATTAGCCCTATCCTCGACCACCTTTAAATTCTCCTCAATAGTCTTAATTTTCTTCTCTACGGCATTGGTTCTTTCATTGGCTCTCCCTAACTCTTCTTCCTAAGCTTGTTGATTTATCTTCAAAGCTTGTCGGGAAGCTTCCAGAGATTTCCTTAGACCTTCAAATGCCTCTTTAAATTCACCTGAGGAAGAACACAATTGATCATCCCTATCCATTAGTTAGTTAAAATCTTTTAGAAACTAAAAAGGGAAAAATATAATGTGAGAAGATGAGAAAATAAGACTGTCGAGATAAGTAATGAAGGGAAAAGAGTTACCAAAACTAGATTCTGGCAAGCTCTCTCTAGTTATCTTGATCGAGGCATGAGAACAGTAGATACCCCATCAGTTGTAAGAGTCCCAACTTTTATCAACCCTCTGGCCAAACAAGAATTGACAACTGCAAATGATGAACCAAAAACCTCCAAATATTCTTGACCAACTCCTATGAATCAGCATCAGTTTTTTGGGGAAATCTTTTTTCAACCTCTTATATGGAGGTGCAATAGCTTCAATTTCCTTAATACCAATAACCCAGGGCATTTTCTCAACAACTTTAGATGCCTTATCCATAACCTTGGACTTATGGGCAGCACCAACTTTGACACTCTTCTCTATAGCCTTCTTAGTGGTAAGGGACAAAGCCCCAAACATACAATGGAGGATCTTTTGCTTACCCATGATAGCTAGCGGGGAAATAGGAATAGAAGAAATTTCTAAAGATTTAAAAAAAGAAGAAGTACCAAAATATTTCTCAATTTCAGCAGATTCTTCAACTGAAGAAGTGGGAATGGGTACTTCCTCTAAATTGGCAGGAACTAAAGGTAGTGTAACAGTGGACCAAGCAACAAAATAAGTAACTGGACTCCTGTAATTCAGCAAGAATGAGGTAGCTCTTAGATGTGCTTCACCAATTCTCCGATGAATTCTCCATACAAATTTAAGCACCTAAAGTCTGTTGTCCCCCTCCTTTGGACACTTTTTCTTACTCTCGACGGCATAAAAAGGACACAAGATGGTTAGTTAACATATCATCAAACATGTAATCTGAAATAGGAAGAAATTTTTATAACTTATGCCTTGCCCTGTTTGGGGACACCCGAGTCCATCATACTCCTCCCCATTTTAAAGAGGAGCATGTTGATAGTTCTTGACCACTACACCGTAATCAAAGTAGTCCTTATTAGAATCTGGTAAATTGACTACTAAGGCCCTATTGGAAAATCTGGTCTTTAAATAGTAAGTATTATTGCTGGTAACCCATTTATAGCAAAACATTAACTCAAGAATACCAATATGGGTCCCATGGATATGGTTAAGCCAATAAATCCCATTTACTATTCTCTATGTATCGGCGGCTACCCTAGTAGGGACAACATCAAAGTGTTGTCAAAATTCAAGGAAAAAGCGACTGGGGGGGTGGATAAGTAATGCCACATTTAGTTATAAACAGATATGGGATCCAATAACCATCTGCCAATGACAAAACGTCAATGGGATGAATGGTTAGATCTAAATCTACCCAATCATGGATTTCTCTTTCCCACTTAAACTCTTCTAAAGCATCTCCATAAAAAATGTAAACCATGACTAAACAGAAACATGAAAGAAGAGGGAAGAAGTCTTACAGAGGAAACGATTTCAAAAGCAAGAACGATGGAAATGGAAGCAGAAAAATATCTTGGAAACACAAAAAAGTTTGAAATTCTATTGAGTTGTGGTAAAACAACTCGTATAAGCTTCGTTTTTATAGCTTACATGGGAAAAGGAGAAAAAATGATTAACTGTACCAATGATTGAATAGTTCTAAAGGAGGAAAAATACATGATTACCCTTTGGCATATCTCTACACTTTAAATTTACAAAAATGCCATTGTCTAACAGTGCAGGCAAATTTTTTTACAAGTGTTGGAAGTCGGTTTCCAAACAAACACTCAAAATAGTACGTCGAGAAACATACTGGGCTAAATACTCCATACTGTCATGAAAATATCAAGCATGAAGCATTGGTGTCTTTTGTTATAGGTAAAAATAATGTGCCTACATGGACCAATGAAGAAATTACACCCGTCATCCAACATGGCCGACTTGAATATTTGATTGGTCTTAGAAACACTTAGTTGGTAGGGAGGCCGACCAACTTTAAAAAGGTCAACCAATTGGAACATCAACAGTTACTCGGGTGGAATACCAACCAATTATGAATTTCAAGAGTTTTCCTTATTGTACATGGATGTAAACACCTGGCAATATAGAGGTGCTTCTTATTTAGGGTTTTACACCTCTATAAATACAAATTAGTCCCTCAGCTCAAGGGATAACTCGAATTACACACATGCTTATCTTATTAAGCGAATGTGAACATTATTGAATAATAACCACAGTGGACGTAGGCCATTTTATAGCCGAACCACTCTAAAATATCTATATTTTATGTGTGTGGTTTGAGTTATTTCCATAATCTTTACCTGTGATTATGAAATTGGAATCAATCCATTTTTAGACATCAACAAGAAGCATCCTTGAAATTCAAGTATTCAAAGCTACTAATGTAAAATAAAAAGAATACTTACCTGTATAACACTCTCAAAATACGAAATTTTGTACAACCTGCCATAACAAAGGAAAGGGAATGAGCTGAATGCCCAGTGGAAAATACAAAAATGCAACATAAAATCAAACGATGGAAAGGGACTCTATAACGCATCACTTACGTGCACATGCAAATATCTTATATATATATATATATATATATATATACACACTAGTGTATAAATCCATTTATTCCAAAACGTTCCTTGAGTTGATTAAATCCATGTTAGAAAATACTTGTTTTTCTTATTAAAACCTTTCACAGCACACACTTTTGTTAATTATGAGTTGAAACATCTTAGGTTGCTTAACTACCCATTAATCACCCTGCTTTTTTTATTCCTTTCTCTTCACATGGACATTAGTTAATTTTTTTTATTTCTTGTCCGCAATATCTTTTTAACGAGAACATTTACTAATTTCATTTCATGTTAGGTTGTGTTTTCTTATATTCTTAGCACAACTAGTTTTCTAATCATGTTCCACTTTTCTCATTATCTTTTCCTCGAATTTCACCATATAACCGCGTACGTTAATGGGCTCCACACCACCGGATATGCTACCATATGCTTTGGCCAGTAATTTGGGACTTTAACCCTAAGGCTTCGGGCCCTTCTTAATGTTTTCCGATTCTTTTGAGTTTCCTTTATCATATGTTTTAAAAAAAATTGTGTCCACATTTTCCCATTTTTACCAGCAGAAGCGCAAACCCGGGGGATACTTCCCCATATTTGTCACTTTAATGTTGAATTCATTCCGAAAATCACTTTTGTTTAGGATTATTTTGTGTAACGCCTTTTCCAACATTTTTACTTCATAAAAATGTTACACTTTACATAAAATTACCATTTTACCCCTTTGTTTCCAAACATGCATTTTCTCTCTTTTTACAAGTGTTAGTTTTTCAAAAATATTTTTAAGCTACATGCACTAACTTCTTAATTATTTTTAACTGATTAAAACTTCTTTAACAATTTGGAGTAACACACTTCTTCAGTTGGAAATATATTTATTTCATTACTTTCTTTATCAAAGAAATCATTTCGCATTTTGAAGACTACTTTATAAGAAAACACCAATTTTACTTTAAGACACATGTAGTCTTGAAAATACCAATTTATTATTTATCAATATTTCATGATACACTTTTGGGACCAAAATTTTTACCTTTCTTATTTCAAGTTAAAATAAATTTGAATCCTTCTTCAACATATTCAAGTTCTCATAATTTATTTACTGCAAGTTTATACATATGAGGAGTTGGATTTAAAGCCTAAAGATCCTTAAAAATGAGTTTTACACATGACTATCACTTGAAATTTCATAACATTTGTAAATAGAAGGTTTTCAAGACCCAAAGATATTATTTTGTTCAAAAACACACTTAAATGTATAGTTATCCCAAACCTTAATTCTTGTCACAAATCTTCAACATTCATACTAGAGATAGTTTATCAATGCATTAATTTCTTTGAAAATATTTTATTCCATAAAATGTTTAATCATATGATTTTCTTGAACGTTATCATCTTTTCTCAAACCATTTGGAAAAATATTTCTTAAATCTTTAAGGCTATTAAAAAATCATGAGTAGTGACTACCTAAGCATGCAAAGATTTTACTCTTATAAACTCTAGCGTATTTAACTTATATATTGCACAACAGAGTAATCTTAAGCTTAACAATAGTTGAGTTTTTCCTACCTCAATGAAGCTACAAAAATGGATGGATGAATGTTGAAGAATATGTCAACCTCCCACCTCCTACCATGGCCTTAAAGAGGTTGGCTAGCTCCACTAAGATTGTCTTCTTGAATGCTCCAAAAATACCGTTCAATATTAATGAACTTCTTCCACAACTTCTCTCATGAATCCTCCAAAAACTCATTTATAATATATAACTTTGCCCAATAATGCTATATAAATATTTATAAGGATTAAATATGGTGGAAAAGGGTTAGAGTATGATGGTTTAGGGTTGAGGAATGGTGGTGCTAGGGTAGTGTAAAGTGGTTGAGTGGTGGAGAGAGAGAGAGAGAGAGAGAGAGAGAGAGAAATAAATGAAATTCCCTAGAATGGGCCAAAATCTCACTTAAATACCCCCAAACCCTTAAGGGTGAAATTTTAAAAGTGCCCCTAAGCTTGGGCCCGAGTTGATTTGGTGTGTGGGAGTGTGATATGTGTCTAATCCAACTGTCTTAATCGAGACAACATTTTCTCATTCGAACGAGTTGATCTTATTCGAATGAGAACTAATCTCGTTCGAATGTACTTCGAATGCGGTTCTCATGAGGGTAGGTTCTCCAAACAGGTATATGTCGTTGGAATGTCGTTTGAAGCAGCAGTTCGAACGATTGAGGATACTCATTTGAACGACTAAAGGCCTCGTTCGAACGATCCTAATTTTTTTCAAATTAAATATAAGGCCATTCTAAATCTAATTAACTACATCAAGGCCACGATGTTACCCAAATTTGACCTGATATTCATATCATAAGGTCTAAAGCCCAATTGGGTCATACTAAGTCACTGAATTATATAGTTACGGTCAAAATTGCGGGAGCGTATGTTACATGTGGAGACATCATTGGTGCGTTTGGCTTGTTGTTTTGATAATGATATGATCTATGTAGGTCCACTATCCGAATAAATTACAATAGTCTCCCACTTGGACCACATAGATCGTCCTAAAATTATAAAAGATTAAGAGTTCAAATGTGTGTGTCCAGATTCATAAGTGATAATCCCAAGATAATATAGTCTATAAAATCATCAAACTAAGTCTAGATTGAAGAGTTTTAATAATAAATATACTTTTAAGTTTAATATTATGATATAGGATCAAAATTATTTTCCTTGTAAAAGTTTTATCAAAAATATAATTATACAAACTACCAAAGAGAAAACAGTAATTAAGGAAAGTATATTCTCATACAAACTAAAAAAAATTGTATGCTCAAGATAAATCCTTCACTATAAAATTTAAATAAATTTTTGAATGTTCATAAAGTTTTTTTTTAAATAATTCCAAAATAAGATGAGAAAATAAAAAAAACAACAATTTATGGTTTGTTTTACGGTTTTCATATAAGTGTCCTCATGCCGAATCAAAACTATTTTGTATAGTACTCTAGTTTTGGAATAAAACAAATTATTATCATTCCTATCAAATGACATATTACAATTCACATAATATAGCATAAAAATATGTATGTTACATAATGGGTAATCATATTTTATTCTCTAATATAATGAGATTTTGCATGAACTTTATGCTTAATTCATTTAAGAATTCTTCAAAATTTTAAAAGAGTGTCACACACTAATTTAATCATTAATATTGGGTTCCTTAAGTAAGAATGAATTATAACGATTTAATAATTTTCTTCACTATATTTTAAGAAGTCAATCTTGAAATCATTAAAATTGACAAACATGCAATTTTAGTGATCTAAAATGATATACAATAATTGAGATAACTAACTCACTACATTTATGATATTAGCTGACAACACATACATTAATAACATTTTACAAAATGTGGACATTCTTTTGTAATAACTATGGTACTATGTTATGTAATTTAGATGGACTTACTATCTAGGATAACCTTTCACCACCTATTTGCATAATTCCTTAATATTTATTTCAGTTACTCAAAATCAATTTTCTTTGGAATATTTTCTTGCTTAACGAAATAAACCAAATATACCCCATTATTGTCTTTACATATATAAGTATGATCAATTATTACTACCACTTTTATCTTTAACTTTAATATTCATGATCATTCTAGCTGGGTCACCTTTGTGGCTACCAACCTATTAATTACATGAATATTATATTTTTTTTGGATTATATATTGATTTCAACAAAATTCAATTTAAAAAAAAATTATGAGCAGGATTTGTACTTAAATATAAAAGAAAGATACGGACTCTTCAGAGCAATTAATATTTACTTAAATTAGTTAGCATATTGACCCTTAATTTAATCCAACCATTGCAATCGAACCCTTTGGAGAAACTAAATCATAGAGGCTTTATTACCCTAACGAAATCATTATTTATTCGAACACTGAAAATCATATATTGACTCTTTGGAAGAACTAAACTATAGTAATTAAATGTTATCACAAAATTCAATATTTATAATTTATTAGATTAGAGCACTTTGGTGGAATTGTAACCTAATCATGGTATATATACTGAGATGAAAATCTTAATGCGTGCTTTTAATATTCCATAACTCATATTCGACATAATAAACATATACATTAATTTACTATTTATAATTTTCGAGCAATTTTGAGAACCTAATTAAACTTCACGTAAATATTAGTTGTAAGGAAAAATATAAATCCTTCGGGGTTAAATTAGTGCAAAAAACCATTACTCATTAATGCTCATTTAATAAACGTAATTTTACATTTGGGTAATCTTATAATGAACAACTCACATTATGAGAATGTAAGATATCGATTTAAACAAATTCACAAATTTCTAATTTTAAACTTATTTGATTGGAGTCAATCTATAAACCAATTTTAAATGAATCCTAAAACATTCATCTATGTGGATTAAGTAAATGATGCAAATCCAATAAACACAAATCGAGATTCAGGAAAAAAAACCTTTCGGTTAAAACCTTTTATTTTACTATGAAAAGTAAATCAAAACTTAAATACATAATGAAATCTGCAATGACTATTCCGCAGAACACTCACATAGGTCTCGACCTAAAATCAACAATGGATATACCGCAAGAAACCAACACGAACTGCAACTCTGTCTTCAGCTAGGAACACCCTCAAGCACTCCCAATGACCGCGATCTTCATCAGCCATAGAGATGACACTCCACAAAGAGAAACTTTAACAAAGTTGTATCTGGGGTTCCAAAATGATTCACTAAAGTATTTAGGATGGTTTGTGAATCAAAAGAAAGTTAAAAAGCCTTAAAAAATGAGGAGCCTAAATTATGCAAAAGTTTCTTTCGTAGATTGAAAGTCTCAGGTCTTCTGAAGCAAAAGGAATCAAAACACTTCTATGTATAAAAAAATTGAGTAGTCGCGGTTTCTCTAATGACAAAGGCATGTCGCTTGAACGACATCAAATGTCATTTGATCCATGGGATCTTGCGACCATCAAACGACAATTAAAAACATGAAGAATTATGGGGTCGTTAAATGTAAACATTTAGCGAGTTTCTTGCGACTGCTTTGTGCGAGATGCAATGTCGCTTGAAGCCTCGTTCGAACGACTTCAATTTGTCATTTGAATGACAACCAAATGTCGCTTTAGCGAAAAATATTTTATTTTTAAAACTCCGTCTCTAGACTTAGAAAAAATTATTTTGACGAAAAAAAACGCTTCAGATGCTTAAAAACATTTTAGAAAATTTATCCCAATACTTTAAATGAAACATTAAGGGACTTAAATACAACCTTAGAAGTATCTACCTCGCAGAGGCTTGTTTGTTGAAGAATTTTGATAATCGGATCCGTTTTGATGAATGAATGAACTTCAACGTTTCTTCGACGGTTATAGCGGTATACGACATACTCTAATTTAAATAGACTATATAAAATGTGTCCTTATAAATCTTCCCCTAGTCTATGCTGGTACAAACTAAAAACTATTTGAATTATCAAATCAAATTCCTATACAAATCTAATACCCTCCCATGAACCTAGAAATGAAAAGGTACTAAAAATGCAAGTCTTTAAAATTTCTTCAAAAATCTTCAGCATCTTCAAATCTCAAACATTTCTTTGTCATCATCAGGGTGTGCAAAATGTGATACTCAAAATTTTGTACCTACTCACATGAGACAAGAAGCAAATACATTCGTGACATATCATGTTTTAAATGAGATAAACATAGATCAAAATGAATATCAAGTCTCCCCCATAATAGAAACTCCCCCATTAAATCATAATTCGTTCTCCCCCTTTTAATTAGTCCGAAATAAACAAGGAGTGTCACGACAAGCATAACAAATCAACTACGATCATTCACAGATAAACTTGAAAGCATTCACTAACTATTTTTTATTTTTCAATTTTTTCAAACAAAAATGTTAAAATAATTTACAAAAAAAATCACACACCATATATTTGCACTAAGATAACCAAATCGTAAAAACGAAATGAATGGGTGTGAACAGATTCAATAGAAAAATCAATGCAATCAAACATAACATATGTGTAAGATGATACGGATACTCCTAACGAATGAACATAAGATCGTCTTTAGGTGTCAAAGTATGAATTTATTTGGCATTGACTCAATTTAATCGACACATCAAAATGATTTTCGCACCAATAAGATCTATGACTATGTAATGCTTTTTTAAGTCTAAGTCAGGTTGTGCAAACTCGTTAATTAATATCCAACCACACACCTTTATAAATGATAAATATTTTATTGAGGTGATATAAAACCTAATGGCCCATTTTTGGCATATATATATATATATATATATATATATATATATATATATATATATATATATATATATATATATCTTTGTTTTGCCTTTAAATTTTTTGGGTTCTTTTGAACCTCTTTGGACCTTGGCTACTTTTTACAATGCCATACTTTTTTAGGTCCGATTTAAACGTTGGCTTAATCGCAAAGGATATGAGATTACCTTTTGCAGCCCTTCCCATTTTTCACAAATATATATAAGAAAAATCCTCATGGGCAACGGTTCTTACATGCACTACTTTCATTGTCAAGTTTTATCACATTGGATTCGTTTAAATACGGGATTGAGATGAAAACACTTTCAACCAACATGTGGTAGAAACGTACAATAATTAAACAAATCCATGCAAGTATGCATTAAAGGATACTAAGAGTCAAACATGTAGAAAGTAATATCAAATTACATCTTAATGACTCCAAACATTATAAAGCACAAAATGAAACGATGATGCATATCAAAACATTATCAAATAGGCACATGGAAAATGAATGAAATTGTGACTTGATCATTCAAAGTGCAAGGACCCCCAATTTTAAAAAATATTTCCTTTTAATCAAAGTTAATTTCCTAACAAGTGCGGAAAATTGATGGTTAGAAACAAAATTTAATTTTTCAAAATTTATTTAATTTTCTTTTATTTAAAAGATGAAAAATTAAATTAAACAAAAATTTTAATTTCTTAAAACAAATTAAAATTAAACACTATAAAGTGAATTAAAGTAAACACACACATACTTTAAATTCACTCAAACCAAATTAATTTAATTATAAAGATTAAACAAACTAGGCAATAATATTAACCAATTAGCTTAGTGCCAACTTGAATTAAATTAACTTAAACTAAAATTACCCAAATAATGAAACATGCACCATTTTAAGCTAGATTGCGAATTAAACCCAATTTTATCTTTTACCCTAAGTATGCGTTCTAGGTGATATTCGCAAAACATAAAAAGTCACAATCTCACTATGTCGCGATGTACGAGGAAAACCCACAACGGAAAAAATCTCGGACGGCCCCTAACCTTAAGTCCACTAAGTACGAAATTTTTTACAAGTATTAGACAGATGACTTACACAACTCGACTCGACCCCTTCAAGCCCCTAATGCGTCTTCTTGTACCAACCTCCACTTAGTCGACAATCCCAGACTCTAATGAAATTTTAGACTGCTCCAATGAAGCTTTTGGACTCCGTCAACCACACACGGTGCCTTTCACCGTATGAGCACGCCGCAACGAAAACTTTCTCCTTTTTGGGTTACAGATGGAACCCAAACTTTCTCTTTATGAGGATGAGAATGAACCCGGTACCAAACAAAACTCCAAGCAATAGATATATATGTAGAGATACTTAGAATTCAAAACTAAACAAATTGTGTGTATATTTTTGTGTTTTGGAAGGATTTAAGCCCTCTAAGTTACACACGTAAAAGGGATTTCTCTAAACATTAATTTTCTCTCTCAAAAGCTCTCAAAGTATTGTGAAAAGTCTTGGGAAAAATTATGTCCCGAAATGGTTAAAAACTGTCAAAAGAAAGTGGGGACAAAGTAGTGGAAAAATGCCAAAACCCCTCAAGACTGTTTCCCGCCAGAAATCTCGTTCGAACGACTTTTTTGTTCGAACGACATTTCTTTCGAATGACCCTTCTAATGATAAGTCAGTGTTGAATAGGGGAAACTCGTTGGCAAACTCGTTTGAACGACATTCTCGTTCGAACAAAATGTCATAATGGAATTTTTCATTTTGAGCCCATAAAACTTTTATACCAAGTTAAACATATAAAATCATTTTAAATAAAACTTAAACCCGATTAAAATTTCAAGTTCCTGCAGATATATATAAAGCATTCATACCTTAAGGAGACTTGAAATATGATGAATTGTTGAGGACGCAAAAGGCACTTAAAACACGACAAGGATGATGTCTTCGTATTGAATAAGGCCGATACGTCTTCCACTCAAACTTATTATGGGCTTGAAGGATACACATGAACACTATCCTATGACTCAAATGTTTTTGTTCGGAATTGAGCCAAAAATACAAAGGACTCAATTGGAAATTTGTGTCCTTACAAATCTCCCCCTTTGGCTATTCCGGGACAAAAACTAAACAAAAATCCTAAAGGGCTGTCAAGCTCAACTAGACTAAAAAACATCCCACCCAAAATGAAAAATTACATAGCTTGACTCAAAACCACTTAGGACCGCTTTGCCACTTTAAATATTATGGCTAATGATTTCCTGCACACTTAAACAAACCATTAAACGCATAGGAAATATCAAGGTATTAAATGAAATTCAATTAAATACTCCCCCTTAATTAATTACCCCTTTATCAAATACGATCGCCTAAGATGATAGCGCTCTCCCCCTAAGTTAGATCTCCTAAACTAAGATACGATTACAATAGGATTATATACCATTTCTTTCCTTATCATTC
This sequence comes from Sambucus nigra, assembly GCA_949130495.1. NCBI lineage: Eukaryota > Viridiplantae > Streptophyta > Magnoliopsida > Dipsacales > Adoxaceae > Sambucus > Sambucus nigra. Next base: position 44,625,778 of record OX422221.1, read on the forward strand.
TCCCAACTTTTTGTTCAGTAATAGACAAAGGATATAGAATTAACTAATTACTTATTACTCCCCCTAATTAAACTACCATTTCTCCCCCTAAAAACGACATAAGGGATATAAAAATGGGAAAGAAAGCAAAACATGGTGGTGCATAAGGTGATAAGAACATTTAAGACAAGGGCAACAATAAAATAACCAATCCATACATATATTAATGGATACCAACTATGATGCGATAAAAATTGATACCAATTTGAAAAAAAATACGAAGCATGTGATAGCAAACAAAATACGAAACACAATAGATACCAATTAAAAATGAGAAGCGTAGATGGACTGCAAGCAAGGCAAAGACTCAAAACAAAAATACCACATATATGTATACATAATGAATATCACTAACAGATATGCACATATACATAGGTATAAACACCACACATGACACAAAATACATTAAGCTTTTCACTCTTGTATGGCAAAAATGTGTCCAAATACATGTGGTAAACGGAAGTGTAGGGGTGTGAACTAGTAACAATTAAATTTCGACCCAATCACTTAAAACATGTTCACGGAGTTCTCATTTGATAGCAAAACTTTATCACATTTAGATATAGACTCATGTGACAATATAAATTGAACTCAATGAACAAACATACACAATGTACATAAGCCTAGAATTTTGATGATTCCACAAACCAATAGAGTCATGGCAATAAAAGCTTAACTAGGATTCAAAGTCATTGTGCAAAACCGTTAATACATCCAACCAAACTCCTCATAATTTTTCTATTCGTTTCTTTTGAACATATTAACTAAACTATTTTTCGCCTTGGAAAATATTCTTTTTAATGCCACATTTTTAAGGCCTAATATTCAATGGTGGCTTTTTACGCAAAGAAATTTTATCTTTCGCAGCCCGATTCCATTGATAAACAACTACATCGGATAAACATATTTTTCTATTTTTAAATCCAAAAACGGTTATTACATGCACAAATCCTCTGTAGTCATAGAAAAATGTAAATGACTAAATTTGTGGGATAACATCTCACTTAGCTCAAATATACATATGACGATTAAATTTCAAGTGAGCTCGTGCATGTGTGAATTGAGGCATATAAAAAAAAAAAAAATTAAGCAACACAAAATTCAACTACTCCACTTTAAAATCTCTTTGTCTCATTTTATTTTATCTGTGATTAAATAATTAGATATAATCTAATTTTTTACATCAACATTAAGTATTCTTATCTAAGTTATGTACCTCCCCCCATAATGCTGCCCACTAGAGGGGCCTACTCTAGCCCAGTCTGATGATCATGTCTCATTCATTCATGCTACTTCAATTGGTGATCGACCACTCATCCTCTCTTAGTAAGTAATCTAAACTAAGGAAATAGCCACAAATTAAACCTGTTAGCTTGTCGTGTTGTGTCAGGTTCGTGTGCATCATGGTGATTAATGAGTTCGTATCGTATATTTTTGGGTTCAAGTCACTCTTTTAAAATGGATTTAGCATCTCAACCAATTAAAAATATTAACTTGCCAAAAATAACTTAAACAGGAGAAGAAGAATTATATAATGTCAGGTTTGTGAGGAGTTGCCAAGTCTACAAAAAATAAACCTAAGGTAAAAAAAAAAATATTACAACTAACAAAAATATAAATATGCTTAAAAAACCTCTCCAGCACATCAATTGACTTCTTTGCAACTGTAGAATTCAGCTCGGGAGCATTTGTGTACCATATAGGCTGACCCATTTCATGGTTGAGTTAAGCAAAGGTTCAATATGATAGAAATTCTTACTGCATAATTATTTACTTTTGTAATAAATATAAATAAATATAATTTTAAAAAGAACTAGACGATGGATCATGGAGCCATTTTTAAATGTTCTACAAATTACACACCCATATAGTTATATAGAATTAAGATGAATGGTACATTACCGTGAATCCACAATTATTTGAATTTACAAATATGACACATTTAAAATGTCTAAAATTTAGTAATAAATGTATATAATTTTCTAATAATATGTAAATATAATTCTTTTTACTCACATTACATATTTTTGCAGTTTAAAATTATATACAAGCTACATATACAACTAAGGAGAATTGATATAAAGATGAATAAGCCCAAGAACTTATATTCGTAGGTCGATTGGGTTTCCTCATTTTTTTAAGGTACAAATATTGATCTTCTTAATTAATTTATCTGAATGAGTAGTGATATTATAACAAAATAAAACTAGTGAATGAGTGAGCCCACCGCCAGATATACAAAAAACCTTCAGCAAAAAAAAAAGAAGAAGAAGATGAGTCTTATACATTGAATCTACGTCAAAAGCATGAATAAATAATAAAATAGGCATATGATCCTATACATGCAACACAAGAAGCGATAGATTGGACCAAAGGCCAACCTAGGGGTGGCCCAGTCAAGCTCGGGTCGAACTTGTAAATATTTGAGTTATCTCAAGCCTGTCCAAGCTTGACTCGGGCCTTATTATGTAATTCCAAGCGTGCCCATGTTCGAAAACTTCTTGCCTAGGGCCATTGCACTTTTTACATAAATTTTATTGTTTAGCAAATTTATTTTATAATATACTCTTAAAGACTAAGAGTGGTCAAATCCTAAAATTGCTATTTGTAAATGTTTTCCATTTATATTCTTTTTATAACATTTAAACTTAAAGGAATAAAAACTAAACTAAAAATATACATAAATACCTATGAGTCTCCATATATATATATATATATATATATATATATATATATATATAATTTTCGGGCCTTGGGCCAGACCGAGCTCAAGCGAACGTAAGAATACATGCCCCAGTCTGCCCAAGAAAAAAATTGTCCCTATAAAATTTTACCAAGTCCGATTCGCGGGTCTACTTACATTATTTAAACCTTATTTTTTCAGACGGGTTGGGCGAGCTTGGCGGGCTCAGGCCTATGGCCACCGGTAGGCCAACCTAGATAAACATATCCTTAAATTTTATTTTCTTGAATGCTCTCGCTATCTTCTTTTATGAAACAAAATTTTGGAGGAGATACACTACGAGTGGTTACAAAATAAAGAGTTGTAGCACAAGCCCCCTACGAAAAAAGGACATCTCCCACAAGTTAGGAATATTGTACCAGCCTAGCAAGTGGGTGGAGAAAGAGAATTTAGTTAGTCGAAGTGTTTTTTTGCCAATAACTTTAGTGCCAAATCGACTAATACTAGAATCTTACATACCATATAATAATTGTCATATGTAAGAAATAATTTATTTCTAAGAGAGGAAAGGATGACAATGAATCATGTCAGCCTACTATTAATTCAATTTATATATTTTTTTATAATAGTGTATAATTGAGTTCATGTTTGACACAATTATTTTTTAAGATCACAAGTATTTAATCCCAATTTTTAAGATTCCTTCGTAGTTACTTTCATATTTTTATTTCTTCAGTTGTTGGTGTAATTGTAATAACTATGGGACACATGTTATTCTCTGCGAAAAGGAAGATAGACGCTTAGAGACAGTTACCAGAAAGTTGATGACAGTTTTGAATGATTATAGGATTTAAAACAATTTAAAAAATAAATGGGAGAGGAGCCTAACAAAACTATAGAACTGAGACTAAATCTCAAAACTGTTTTATTTATTTTTTGAATTTGTCAAGATGAATTCGAGTAATAAATGAAATTATATACGACAAGCTTATTTTAATTGGAATAAAATTAGTTAATTGTTTATTTCAAAATGTCTTTGTATAAATAGGCTTTTCGTTAAAAATAATTCGCAGAGAGGTCCTTCAATTTTTTCTTAAAATTTCAATCAGTCTTTAATTCTTTTTTGACATAATTTAATTTAAGATTGTAATATTTAGTATGTTATATATTAACAGGCATTCTTTTTCAAAAGGTTAATTTTGATTTTTTTTTTCAAAAAATCGAATTCAAAACATGTTAGGTTTATAATACTATTAGCAAAAGTCGAGCTAAAACATTTCATTAAGGAAAACACGTCAATTCACATGTTTAAATAAGCGCAAACATGTAAATTCAACAATATCTTCAAATTTTGACAGATTTGTTTGATGGTGAGGTTGAATGTAATGATTATTATACTTATAGGCCCAATAAGGAAAAAAAATGAGAATCAATTACATTTTTTTAAACTCTTAAGGGCAGAAGAGATAATTTTTGCTCGTACTCTTTCACTTGTACTCATACTTGTGTATGCATTTTTATGCCCATCGGTAAATTTTCACTCATGTGACGTATTGTTGGAATTATTATAATTTTGTTAATGATTTTAAATCAGTGAAATATTTTATTTTATTATTTTTTAAATAATTGGGGTGGAGAGACGCCTATTTTTTAAGCGATGATGGAGAGAGACTTAAAGGAAAAACATATCCTTAAATTTAAAAAGATGTCTAATGTGATAAACATGTCTTTGCATACGGAATATACATGTCTTTCTATAAATGTAACTTATTGTAAGAGGTTATAAATAGCTATTTCTTTCCATATTTTCATTTATTCAATTCCAATCATCTCTCTGGTTCCATATTTGTTCGAATCTAAAAGTACGAGCATAAGCCAAAAAGTACATCGAGAACGAAATCCATTTATTGCATTTAAGAATTGTGTGAAACACAAGACTCCGATTTAAATCTTTAATTTCATTCAAATTTATTGCATTTAAATTTATGTGTGTGATTTATTTACATTAAGTATACTTTTGGGGTATAGAAAATAAAAATTTACTCACATGTATATTGCACACCTACTTTTTTCATTTTCTTTTGATTACATTAATTAAAGATAATACCAAATTTGAAAGTCAAGGTAATAATTGAAGGAAATGATAACACAAACACCCACAAAAACAAATTCCTTTACAAAGTTGGGGTAAGAAGAAGTCAACTGAAAGTGGTGGATGTTAGAAACCATACAAAGTGGGGAGGTGAGATAATGAGAGATTGCTTTTGAACAAAGCAAAAGGAAATGATTCTAAAATTTGGTTGGAGTAGGGATCAACCTTTGCCTTTGAATATTTCTTTTTTAGACCAGGGAAATAAAGCATTTAATATGTATGAAATCACGAAAAATTTAATGAAAAAAATAAAGGAAGACTTTTGTGATATAATTTACTCAATTAAACTATTTATACTAATTACTAGCGCATATATAATGCCCAAAATGTAGGATTATTTTATAATCATTTCAAATTTAATAGATGAAGAAAAATGCATAAATGTGCAAGAGCATCAAAGTGTACAATTAATATAATGTTAGTTTATTGTGTCCGATATAAATAAGCAATTTGTTAATGATTAATTAAACATTGATCTCTCCAACTTTATTTTTATTTTCACTTGGCCATTCATATTTTCATTGTCTAGACTTAATCTATTTCAACTTATAAAAATACGTTACTTTACCCTAAAACACTAAGTGACAGAAAATTGATCATGTGTATTACAGACGATGTATTTTTTTGGTCCAACCACTTATGCAAACTTAACATCATTATGATCACGGGGTAAAATAATGCGTTTTTAAAAATTGAGGGCTTAAATAAAAATAAATAAAATAAAAGTACATGTGTTGAAGTGAAAATATGTGTAAATTGAAAGGGTCCAAGTGTAATTAGCTTTATTTATTAATTTTCTCAAATCATTGTGAGTTTAAGAATGAAAGTGGTAGATAAAGACAATTATTTTTTTATTTTTAACTATTATTTCAGTATAGAATTAACAATCTTTTAGTCATAAAGTAACTACTTATATTCTATAAATAATCTATTGAGTTTATTAATACCATACAAACCCAAAGCAACCGTATTTAGGCAATGACACGGAATGTTTGGAAGAATCTTTGCAAAGAAAAATGAAAAGCAATACATGAGAGCAATATCAAATCAACCGAAAGTTGGTATTAATGGGAATTTGAACAGATTAATGCGGATGTTGAGTAGAAAATTGAAGAGGAGTTTACAAAAAAAAAAATTAATGTTATAAAATTTGCGTGAAGTGGATATTCACTTGTATTTTAGTCAGCTCAAGGGATAGTCAATGAGGCAATCGCCTTGGACCCCCAAATCTCATACAGTTTTATACGCTCAAAATTATATATATATATATATATATATATAATGCAGATCGGACATGTGTCACTTAACGGTGTGCTTAAAATTTATCATCTAAATTATAGGCACACTCTCTCTCTTTTCTGCGGACCGGACATGTGTCACCTAACGGTGCGCCTAGAAATTATCGCCTAAATTATGGGCACACTCTTTTTTTTTCTAGGTTCACCGGCAGGTGACACATGTTAGGCCGCACTCTTAAAATGCGGACTAGTCCGCACAAGGGCAAAACTATATATCAGTTCTTCTCTTGTGCGGATTAGTCCGCATTTTAAGAGTGCGGAGCTAACATGTGTCACCTGACGGTGATCCTAGAAAAAAGAGAGAGTGTGCCTATAATTTAGGCTATAATTTCTAGGCGCACCGTTAGAAGACACATGTCAAGTCCGCATTCTTAAAATACGGATATATATATATATATATATATATATATATAGAGAGAGAGAGAGAGAGAGAGAGAGAGAGAGAGAGGCTGGATCGTATACGGACCTAGTTTACGGACCACTATCGTCCAAGAATTATCTAGGGACCGTTTTGTCTATTTAGGACCACCTTTTGGGACCGCAATGTCTTTTGTCTTTTTCTATGTTTTGGGAAATATCAATTTTTACCCCAATGCTTTCTAATCGTCTTTTAAGCTTATTTTAAAGTCTAATTAATCTGGACGTCTAATTGTAGAAGTTTCAGGGCTGCTGCTACTTCTTAAGCTTCTTCCGTCACTATCGTACTGGAATTCTGAATAGCGAGGATTATCTATATAAATAGTTTCTTCTGGAAGTCTAGAAATTGAAATAGGTTTTGCTGGAAAATATTCTAGTCTTAAATACCTTATACGGTATCGTGGGTTTATCTGTCTAGTTTCTTTATATATTTGATTAACAATATCAATTATATCGTTATCTATAAATTCGTCTAAATTATTATCACCATAAGATGACAAAAATCTACGGTATGTTCTGGGGGCAGCTGTCTCTACGTTTTTAAGGAGAGTGCGGATTCCTCCGGCTCTAATTAAAATAGTCTTTGTTTCAGCTAACCTTTTACGTCTAACAAATTTTAATACGTCTATACTATCTTCAAGTATCCTAGTGTATTCTAGATACTTTTCAGGTCTTGACAATTCTTCTGCAAATTCTTCAGTTCTCAATTTTTGTCTAAAGAGGTCACGGATTCCTGTTCTAATTATTTCTATTCTAGGTACTTCTCTTCCTAACCACTCAATGATCTGGTCTATGTATTTAAAAGTACCACCTGCATATACTAAAGCAGATTCTATAAGTTCTTTATCTTTAGGGTCTGTAAGAGTCCAGTCTTGAATTTCTCTAGTTAAGTCTAAACTTGTTTGATTAACAAAATCTAAAAAGTCTTTAGTGATTTGTAAGCTCATATAAGATTTTTCTTAAAACAATATTATGTAAAATAGTTAAGGGTTTGGTTCGAGTTTATACCTTCCTTCTGGTCTGCAATATCTTTATCTTCTTCCCTTTGTCTCTTCATCTTTGTTACTATTCTTCTCCGGTCTTGGCCTCCTACAACTCTCTCTTTATGTGTTGCACCTCAATCCACTACTTTAGCGGCTGACCCGTTTCCTGCCTGTACGCCTTCACGCCTAATGCCCACCCTGGCTAACGGCTCACGGCAAATCGGCACCTGACGGCGGTTCACCAGTATAACACCTTGTGTGCTACACCAGAGGTTCAACACAATAGTCCTCTATGAACAGAAAGTTGGAGACAATTTGGAAAATAATAACAACTTAACATAAGAGATTTCTGGAAAAGAAAACACTTTTATTGCATATCATAAGTAACTACAACTCTCCCCTCTCCCCTAACTATGAGAGGTTTACTCACTCATATACATAACATTTATTACAAGCATAGAAGTCTTGTTATCTCTCTCTCTCTAACTACTGATATCCATTATAACTCCTACTACTCCCTTTTATAGATCAAGGGTACATGCGATGACTGGCAACCGAAAAACAAAAGTGATCCGGTTTTCCTTGAATTATTAAAGCAATATTGTCTTTATAGGCTAAGTCTTCATCTTTTGGCCATCTCGTGATAATGGAGGGACCCTCTTCCTTTTGAAAAGGTGGACAGCTGGTTAGGCGTGCCGAATCTTGATCACGAGTTGTCGTCTTTTATGCTACAAAATCTTTGTCTTCTTTTTGGTGGTCCCAGTGGGGCCAGGTCTCTTGACTTTCTGAAAAAGCATGGATTAGGTAAACGATTCTTCCGTCTTTATTAATTCAGCCACCACTGAGGGGCCCTTCTTTGTCGTGTCTGTGTCTTCTTCTGCCTTGTCTTGATTTGGGAGGGTATTATTGAAAAATTCATCAATAAGGCCTACCGTTCTGAGGCTGGCTGGCAAAGCTATCTCCACCATGTCTTTAGATTCTTTCTTGAGCCTTCCGTTGAATGGCTCATCAGCTTGGATTATTAAGTCTTCAAATGTATAGTTAGAAAATCTAACAAGTCTAAATCCTTCCACCCTCATTCCTCCGCAGGAACTTGGAGCAATCTGATAGATTCTAGCAAATAAAGGAAGGAAATCTTCTACCTTTTTAACATACTCATGGACAATCTTTCCAAGAGCAACAGAGTCTTCAATGTCTTTTATTTGAACGAGTCCAATGAACCCGTGGTCTGCAAGAGTTATATGTGCCATTTCTGATTTTCCAAAAAGATATATTTTTGGAACGTCTTTGAAGAAACCTTTAACTACTAAGGCATCTCCACTTATTCCTGATAATAACATATTAAAATGATCAATAATGTTATTAGATTCTGTTTTAAAGTCTTCGGTTAATGGAAGATTATTATGACCAAATGGTATAACAATCTTAGTCTTAAAAGTCTTTTTCTGATAACAAAAATTATCAATGGGTCTAGCTTTGGAGGTTTCTCCAAGAGTCTGAGCATAAGTCTGATTCTGAGGTCTAGGCACAGTATTACCACTAAGCTGGGTAACTGCGAGTCTTTGGGTTCTCATAAATCTGGCAATAGCTACCAAATTTTGTTTGAACTCAATCCAAAGTCTATTCTTTACGTTCCACCATATAGCATCTACAAGAGTATTTTCGTCTTCTGAGAATTCTCGTCTAAATTTGATCAAGTCTGGATATCTTTGATCGGGTCTATATTGGGGGAAATACATCTTCCCAATGAGTCTATTTTTAGAAATAATCTCTTGTCTAGATTTTACAGGAGGAACTAAGATATCATCAAAGTTCTCTAGGATTGGTCTTTCTTGAGAGTCTTGAATATGAGTCTGTCTTTGCGTTACACTAGCATTTGGTCTTACGCGTCTAAGATAGTCTGCAACATCGTCTTTGTTCAGTCTATTTGTTCCAGAGGAACTCATGTCTTCTAAGTCTTCTGTTTGCAACATAAAACATGAAATTATATTAGTGTTAGCAAACATTGGCTCTCTTGATATAATATCTGGAATGGTATTTTTACTTCCCTTAATATGAATAACAGAGAAGTCATAACCATTAAGCAATTGCTGCCATCTAATAAGTCTATTAGTTCTTGATTTAGATAAATCTAAGTCTCTGAATTTTACTGCATAAGAAGAGTCTGTATAAACAGTAAAATGTTTAGGTCTAAGAAATAACATATATTTTTCTATTGCCCTTACTATTGCTAAAACTTCTTTTTCATGGGCAGTATATCTTGTTTCTGGGTCTATGAAAGTTCCAGAACTATGTCTACATAATTTCTTCTTTTTTGTCTGATGATCAATGGCAAAGTATACTGCTCCCCATTGCTTATCAGAGGCATCTGTTTCTACTATGAACTGGTCTTCTGCATTAGGCAGCTCAAGTAAAGGAATGTTTTTGACTGCATCTTTAATTTGTCTTATTACTTTAAAATCGTCTTCAGTCCAATAAAAGGGATTAGTTTTGTCTGTTCCTTTTAATTTGGATGTTAAGCTTTGTCTTTTTGAAGCAAGGTCTTTAATAAAGTCTGCAGCACAATTAAGCAATCCTAAAAATGACTGTAATTGTTTTCTATCTTTGAGTTGGTCTGGAAACTCAAGGATCTTTTTAGTTATGTGTTCTGCCAAGGATAATTTTCCTTTATTAATATGCATTCCCACAAAGTCTATCTCAGTCTGAAATAATTGCATTTTCCTTTCGGAAATAACAATACCATGTTTGTCTAATTCTAGAATAATCTTTTTAAGATGGTCTACATGCTCTATCTCAGTCTTACTGGCTACAAGAATATCATTTATGTAAACAAGACAAAATTCTGAATAAGGTCTAAATATATTATCCATTCTTCTTTGGAAAACTTGAGGAGCATTCAAGTATCCAAATGGCATGACTAGCCATTCGTATTTTCCTTGGGGCACACTAAAGGCTGTCCAAGTAATACTGTCTGGATGCATCTTAATTTGCCAGAAGCCTGATTTGCAATCAAACTTACTGAATATTATTCTATCTTCTATTAAATTTATCAAATTATTCTTGTCTGGTATTTTATAAGAATCAAATTCACAATTCTTATTTAATTGTCTATAATGTATGACCATGCGTCTTTTTCCTCTTTTTCGTTCAGATTCATTTTGAACATAGAAGGCTAAGCTATTATGTCTACTTTTACTTTCTCTAATAATGCCTAACTTAAGCATTTCGTCTATGTCTTTCTTGAATTCTTCTCTATCTTCTTGTGAGTACCCTTTCTTATAGGTTCCACCATTAATAGTGGCGTCTGGGTTAATAGGGATGATTTCACAATAGCTTTGGTCTTTATCCCACTTAGCAATGGGATTTTCTCCTAAAGTAGGCTCAGCTAGTTGCCTAATCTTCTCTTTTTCTACTTCTATATCCATTTTCTTCTGTTTAGATATGGCTTGAATCTGTAATAAGGTCTGTTGGGCTTGATCTAAAATGTCTTGTTGTATAAGCGCTATTTGCTTATAACACTTTTGATCTGGACACGTACACTCTTTTTGTAAGGGTTTAGTTATTTCTAAGGCTTCTTGTTGGGTTGTAGGTCTAGGTCCACCATGCTCAGCTGAAGAACTCTGATGTTTTATGGGTCTATAATTGGGCTTGACCTGCATAAGGTCAAAGGCAGTCTTATGATCTATTAGAGGAGCTTTAATATTAAATTCCTCTTGGTCACTAATTAATATCTTATCATTATACTGGGTATAAGGATGATATTTACTAATAAAGTCTTGTCCTAAAATAAGGTTTCCTGTGAAACTAGGACGAGGATCCATTATCCAAAACCGATGATTAACGGTTTTGTTGGTCTGATTTCCTAATTTAAAATAAATAGGAATAGTCTGGAAATATAAGGTAAATGGATCTCCATTAGCCACTTTACCATAGATTTCTTGAGTACTTTCTAAAAAGTAGTCTTCAGGGAAGGCATTAGCCTTACAAATACTTTGAGAGCACCCTGTATCTATAAAGGTTGAAAGTCTTTTAGGATAGTCTTTATGTTGAACAAATAATTCTACAAAACAAGCATGTGGTTTAGTAGAAATTCCTAAATTATTCTTTTCTAAAATAGATATTCATTTCTGGGGTTTATCTATAAGATCTAAGGGTATTTGTTCTTCTGAACTATCATCAGAATGGTATTCGTCTAAGTCATAGGAAATTCCTTTTCCTTTGAAGTCTTCATTTTCTTGCAATCTTTTGGCTATATTCCTATCAATGTCTTGATAATAGGTTTTAACATCTAAGTCTATTTGAGCATCATACTGGCTAGTATAGATTTCTCTAAATCTAATTCTCCAACAGTCTTCATGGTAGTGTAGTTGACAAACAATACAAACCATAAATAATTCTGTTTGTATAGTCTCAAAACATTCTACGCATCTAAAGTCTTTTTTGCAACATTTCATCTCAAACGTGCAATAATGTTTTTCATCAAAGTAACATCTAGGTATATAGGTTAGTAGCTCTGGATTACTAACAGTCCATATTTTCTTCAGAAAGGGGCTTAATATACATTTATACCAAGCGTCTTCAAAGTCTATATATTCATTATCTAGATCGCCTAGATCAGTCTGCATCATATATAAGTCTAAGGTATCCTGAGAGTCTTCATACTCATCAGTATCACTATAGTCTTCTGAATCACTGTCTGTGTAAACACTATAGATACTAGTGTTATCATCATCTTCTATGTCTGATATTTCTATAGCATATAGGATATCTAATTCTTCTTGATCTGCATAGTCTAATATTGTATTAATAATCTTAATACTTTCTTTATCTTTCTTATTAGGGCAGTCTTTAGAAAAGTGTCCTTCTTTGCCGCAAGTCCAACACTCCTTGGTGGCGGTCTTAGATTGAGCTACGTCTTTTTCCTTCCTATAATTAGGAACCTTCTTATACTTACTAGTATTCTTCTTAAAGTATCTTCTTTGATTAAATCTATTTTTCTTAGTCTTAGGATTCTTTTCCCTAAAGGTAGTAGATTGTCTAAATTTGTATTTCTTTGGAAATCCTAAAGGTCTAGTCTTAAACTTCCTATGTTTCCATTCTACTTTCTTTTTGAATTTCTTAGATTCACTTCCACATGCCCATTGGATTGGAGCAATGTCTCTTTCGTCTTTGATTGGAGGGATCTGCTTGAAAGTTTCTTCTATTAACTTTCCTTGGGTTATATCACGTCTCTTTGATATGATATAGTCTTTGGCGAAATTGATTCTTTCACCAAGGGAGTTATTCTTAACTCCAGATACTCCTGGCCAATTCCTATATTCATTAATTAGGATTTGTCCTATGGCTGGTATCTTTCTAAAGTATTCATCTTTTAATGTCTCTCCAAATTCTTTAATTTGGTAATATAGATGCTCATAATTGTTGCTATATTCATTTATCTTATCTAGTTTGCAAATGCTAAGGAGGGCTAACTTAGTTTTTGCTAGGTCTTGTTCATTGATCTGAGCTAGATGTCCGGCTCCAATGAATTCTGCAGTGAACAATTGAATATATTCTTCAATTGATCGTTCTTCTAGGTTTTCCTTTATTTTCTCAATCTTAGCTAGGGAGTCTTCATCTGTAGCCTTTCTTAAACTATCTAAGTAGTCTTTTGCAATTCCTCTAATGGATTGCTCAGCGTACTGCTTACATGAACTTGCATCCCATTGTTCATTAGATGCAAAACACATATTCATCTGATTACGCCATTCGTCTAAGGCTTTCTTCCTATCTTGCACATTGTTTATGTTGAGGTATATACCTACTGGATTTATGGCTTGGCTTGCCATAGTCTTGACGGGAGTGAAACTCTTGTCACTAGTTGGGAAGTCTTTTATATAATCAGGTTTAGTCTTTACTACGGTGCTAGAGTATATAGGAATATTCATTCCTATTGGTTTACTAAAAAGTCTAGGAGCATCTTCTAGCCTACTACTACTTCCTATCTCTTGCTTACTAGGTTCTACTTGTGTAGCTGGCATTAGTCTTTGTTCTCCTTCTTCTATTAGTCTTAAGTTTCTAAGAAGTTCTTTAGTGTTCTTAGAATCTTTTAATTTTAACATGCGCTCTTGAGCTATCATATTAAATCTTTCTCTTTCTTGAAACCTAACAGAATGACTCTTTTTAAGGTTATCTTTAAATGTCTTCATATCCAATTCTGAGGGTTCATGTCCAAAGTTTTGGATTCTAGCTTTTTCTTTGACTAAGTCTTTTTGTTCAAATGATCTTCTAGGTCTAATTGTCGGAGCTTGTCTAAGTAAACTAGCACTAGTCTTACTACTACATTCTCCTTCTGAAGGATCATTGATTATGGTTTCTCCCATATTCCTAAATCTAATTTCTTCGGTCTGGATATTCTTATTGACAATCTTAGGGGGACCAAACTGGATGGTAACATTTACAGTGACGTCGTCTTGATTAATAAACAAGGGTTTATTTTGTATAGTCTTAGTTTCTTGAAATTCTGGCAATTGCCAGAGAGTCTTAGCTTTCTCTTTCATAGGTCCAGTATTCCTAATACTGTAAGTATGATTATAGTCTGATACATTGGTTCTAACTAAGATTTCTTCATTAAGTCTACCGCTAGGAATTCCTGACTGCATTCCTTCATAAGGAAATTGGGAGAACTTCACATAGCTTTGAAATTCTATATTTATATTAGCGTCTGGGATAATATAGTCTTCATAACCACTAGCATATAAGATTAACTTAAAATGCTTGGCTGTGTCTACGGTTACTGTAAATGCCGGAATGACATTAAAGTATCCTATGTTGTCTGAAATTTCTAATTGGGCTATTCCAATAAGACTTTTCTCAAAGTCTTTCCATCTTTTGTCTACTAAACAGCATAATATGTTAATATTATTCTGGGGTCTATGTAATCCTTGGATTCTTGCTTGAAAGAGTCCAAAGGTTAGGAATTGGAACTTCCTATCAGTTCCTCTTGATCTAAGCCATTCTGAGTCAAATACTTGGAGTTCAGTATAGGATTTGTCTAACACATGATTTCTACAATGGTAGGTCATGTTATAATTGGGAGTCTTAGGAGTGGCACCTTCTTTAAACAGGTCTATATATCTAACGGCTGGAAGTTGTCCATTATGGATGGAGTCTTCCACGATCTTCCAGTCTACTTCACCCCACTCTTTCCATTGGAGAGGATTGGTGAAATTTCTTTCTTTCCACCATGTCCTAACATTGGAGGATGAATCCTTAAGTCTTTGGAGCATATGATTACTCTGTCCAATATTTGGGATAGAGCTGGCTACCTTGCTAGTCTTATCTAATCCGTCATTTATGACTCGTCTACCTATAGTATTCTTTTCTCTAGTTTCTATGGGAGAAGATTCTTTAAACTTACAGGTGGTTACCTGTTTTTGTTCAAGTCTTTTTTCAATTCTTTCTAAGAAGTCTGAATAATCCTTTTGTCTTTTAATCTGATTAAGGATTTCTTCTTTAAAATTCTTATTCTCTTTTTTTGTCTTTTCAGAAGTTTCTTCACTATGTCTAGCTAGAGAATTAACGATGGTTTTACCAACGTTAGTGATATAGTCTTTTACATCATTATCTTTTTCTAGTTGTTGCATAGTTCTAACTTCTATGGCTTCTACAGTCTTTTCAATTTTATCTAACCTAGTTAGAATAAAAGGAGAGTCTATTTCTGCTTGGGATGGTTTATTATATACGGCCTTAATTCCGTTTATAATTTCACCGTATTTTTCTTCTACTTGGGCCATGTCTAGTCTAAGTTCATTAATAATACTATCCATTTTAAATAGATTATGTCTTTCCATATTATTAAGGTAATTTGCTAAATTCTGTTGAAATTTAACAAAGTCTGTGTAGAAGGTAGTTAATCCTTCTGTCTTAGCCTTTAAGTCTAAATGCAAGTCTTTAACAAAGCTACTATTATAGTCTTGGGTAGCTGCTATGGACGTAGAAATTAAATTTAGTCTTTCTAATATAAGTCTAGTTGCCTTAGCTGCATTGGCAATCTCATTTTCATTTATCTTGTAATAAAATCTATCATCGTTTATCTTTTCTAAAATTCTTTGATAGAATTCGGATAAGGTCTGAATGGAGAGGTCTTTTGATACCTCATTCCAGTCTGATCTAACTATCTCCATTAGGAAGATAACTATCAAGTCTAGGGATAAGCTTAGCTTGTTCCTTAGTGAGTTTAATTAACTCGCTGTCTTGGTTTTTAATTAAAGTCTTAATTTCTAAAATGTCTTTGTTAATGACTTCTATATGATTAGTCTTAATATTTATTCCTTGTAACACGTGGACTAAGTCTATAGGGATTTGATTATCGATGTCTAATAATCTTTTAGAGATATTTTTGATCTCTGTTTCTAAGGTATGAGTGTCTTTTATTAATTGTCTTAATATAAGCAATATACACTTATTTTGGTCTATTATGCTATTAATAGCACTAGCAGTGACTTGTCTACTATCTGCGTGTTTGGCTGGGATATATTCAATGTGTGAACAACCGTCTATGTGTGTGGTTAAACAACCTTCTGAGTCTAAATCAGTTATGGGTATAGGTTGGTAGTCTGGGTTGGTTCCAAAAATATCTTGGTAAATGCGAGGGATAAATCCCAAGGGCATTAAAGTCTTTTACTCGTATGTCTAAAAGGAACGTCTTATGGCTCTGATACCAGAATTAGGGTTTTGGTCGGAATTTGGTGAGGTTCTAAAATCTTAAAAGTCTTGATACCAATTTTGGGTCTAGATTATAAATCTTCTAAATATATAGTCTTAAACTAAGGTTTTAGTATAAGACAAGAGGGGGACCATCTGGGGTAAATAACAAAAGTCTTTGGGACCACGGGGGACCACTTTCCGGATAAGGACAAAAGTCCGCACGGGAAGTTCGCACGGGAAGTCCGCACCTGAGCCTGGGTCATATATATATATATATATATATATATATATATATATATATATATATATATATATATATATATATATATATATATATATATATATAAGCCCAAAAAAACCTTATTTTTCTCCCTTTGACATAAACTTTTAGGGAGAATAAAAAGAAGCTTCCTGCTTTAACTTTTCAAATTCCTCGACCATCTCCAACCAACTATTTATTTCATCCAAAATAGCAACCATTTCATTCGGCCCACAAAAAAATCCTACATTTCCTTCCTTTAATAGGTTTGTATTCTTTTTTTTTTGTTAATCAAGATTTGAATTGTATTAGTCTGCATACTTGTAATTGTTTTACTAATCTAGATTTAAAAAACGGGTTTGTATTTGTCTTTTTTCATTTAGGATGAATCTTAGAGTTTTTTATCCAACTACACTTTAACAAAAAACAAAAAATGCTGTTAATTTTTTTTTGTTAAGTTGTTCTTGTTCATGTTATTTTTTGTTGATTTTTTTGTGCTAATGGTAATGATGTTGTTTTTTATGTATTTTTTTAGCGAATGAGGGCTTTCAAAGTTAATTTACAAATTCATCAAAACACGTTTCATTTTTCTTTATTTGGTTGGGATTGGAATTTTTTAGATTGATTGTTGGATTATTAGTGTATTTATACTATACTATGCCTCCTAGAAATTATATTTCTGGATAGGAAAAATTAAAGAGGAAGCAAAAGGTAGAAAAATGTATGCAAAAAAATCATTACATAAAAGGCTCCATTTTACAAGTTTGCCTTGAGCCCCCCAAATCCTCGAGGCCGGCCCTGATTTTAGTTCATTGGTATTTCATAATTATTAAAGAGTCTATTGAATTACTTTACTTTTAATTATAAACTAGATTTTAACCCCGCGCGATGCGCGAATATTTTACAAATCTCGTATAAGAAGATTAAAAGAAACATATTATTCAACTATTATATAAATACGTATCCAAATATTTTCAGTAAGCAAATTTTTATATTAGTTGATAATTACATAAAAATTGGAATTAAATTTGCATAAAAAACTAATTGACATGAAATCCACTCATATCAAGTAAATATTATACAAACTTTTATGATATACTACTCTTTCCATTAGGATTGTGCTAAAAACAAAATTAACATAATTTTAATTGAATAATTCCGCGCACAATGTTGCAGTTTAATGTTGGACGCTATCTAATAATGAATTTTTTGGAATTTAGCCATAACCTCAACCAATTTAATTCATAATGGTAACGAAATGAGATATAACATAAAGCAATTTTTTTTTATCTCTAGATCTTTTTATTCTTATCGTAAAATTAAATAATTAAACCATCAATTTAGTTGAGTAGAAATGTTATTTTTATTTAAGCAAAAAATAAAAACATATTTCTTATTACAAAGTGACCAAACCGTATAGTCAAACAAACTCACAAATATAATTAACTTCTCAAAGACACACACACACACACACACACACACCCACACCCACACACAGAAACCCTCATGTAAGGACTTCTTATGGTGCAAATTTCAGTACATATCATTTTTTTAATATAGTAAAAAAATGAGTCTTTTATGAAACTTCATGGATACGATCTCCAAGGTGAGAAGATCATATTCAATTATTTTGATAAAAAAATTCAATAAAAAAAATGTTGAGATGAGGAGATATGTAAAAAAAATGGTATAAATATGCATTTTCGACCGTTGAAAGGTTGGCGATCATCTCACCCACTTTTAGATTGAATTTTTTGATGAAACTTCATGGATATGATCTCGACAGTGAGAAGATCATATTCATGACATTTCATCAAAAAATTCAATCAATAAAGTGGTTGGCACCGACCCAACATTTCAACGGTTGAAAATGAATATTTATACCCTTTTTTACATATCACCTCATCTAAACGGTTTTTTTATTGAATTTTTTGATGAAAAAATTAGAAATGATCTTCTAACCGTGGACATCACATTCATGAAGTTTTATAAAAAAATTCAGTTTTTTTTACTATTTTAAAAAAATGGTATGTATCGAGGTTTGCACCGTAAGAAGTTGTTACAGACTTTATGTATGTGTGCGTGTGTGTGTGTGTATATATATATATATATATATATATATATTGGTAGCAGACCATGAGGTGTCCGATCCAGCTTATGCGCACCTCGACTATTTTCCATTCACGGATCGTGGCTTCCGCTGGACAAGCATTATTTTGACAGTGTCAGGGATCGAACTGGGGACCAAATTCAATCCACCCCCAAGACTGTCTAATGACAGCCTTATATAAATGCATAAGTATTTATATATATATATATATATATATATATATATATATATATATATATATATATATATATATATATATATATAGAGAGAGAGAGAGAGAGAGAGAGAGAGAGAGAGAGAGAGAGAGAGAGAGAGAGAGAGAGTCTGTCATACATAACACATATGAGGCCCACCAACATAGACCTTTTTCTAATAGTAAAAAAAATATTTTTGAGTTGATTTATAATTTGTGTGGTGTTTAAACATATCAAGTGACTTCACAAAACAATCAATCCAAAATAATTATTTTTTCTATATTAAAGATTCCTAAGGTGTCAAAAACTAACATAGTTTAACCGATTGTTTTAAAATTGAAAAAGAAATTATTTGAGCTGTTTTGTTTTCGTGGGATTGCCTCAAATGTTTGAATACTACACACAAAAACATGAATACATTTTTTTTTTTACTATTTAAAAATAATGGTTCGCATCGATGGTATGTATAGGTGATGTGTATGGGAGTCTCTCTCTCTCTCTCTCTCTCTCTATCTATCTATCTATCTATCTATATATATATATATACACACACACTAAGGTATGCCCGTGCCTAAAAGCATGACGCAAAATTTTGAAAGTGTACGTCGTTGATTGGATCATACGTCATTTAGTTCACAACAGATAAACAATTTTTGAAATAACCTATTGTACGAACTTATTAGTTTAAATATGTGTTAATTTCTTTTGGTATGAAATCCAATACGTAAGAATTACAAATTGCACAGGGAGGGGCCGTACAAATAAAGAGAGAGATGGTGGGAAATTAGGAAATGATGTGTAGAATTCTACTATATTATCCCATTTTGAACTGCTTGGATTAAGCACAAACACCAACCAAAATGAGGGTGATCACAAATGTATACTTATAAATATAGTTTATAAGCTCGAAATACTATTGTGCAGGCTGCAACAGAGATGCAAGGCCATAGTTGAACATCAAGGGTCGGGAAGGTTTAGGCAATATAAACACATCAGCAGTTGTTTTTCACACTAAAAGGAGGAAATTTGATGAATATCAGATACAAAACTTAAAGAGTCGATATACAAACTCATTTAAAACCTCCTAGTCATTACCTCTACTTGGATTCAAGGAATTATAGATTGGGTCATCAATATATTCAGTTAAAACATAAAACAATGGCAACATGATCAAAAAAATTATGAGAAAGTACAAACCAATTAATAGAGGTCATGGTAAGGTAACTCACCCATAAAAGGGTATCATTCTCTAATTTACTATTAATACAATCCACTGAATAAATTATCCACTTTGTATTATTATGCAATCTACCCATTAGAGTCAGGTAAATAATAAAATTCAATGTGTAAACAGTGGAAGTGATAATGAATATTTTCCACACTCAAATATTTGTAAATTTCAGATCTTACAGGAAAAGGAGAGACCCTCCTTGCCCAGTTGGTCTAAACACCCAGTTGGGGGTTGGGTCCTCATCACTCAAGCAATGGAATTGTTTTCTCCAAGAGTAGCACTCTCAAGAAATGCAACACTATTTTCCCATCATTGATCTAATACGAATCGAACTTGGGTTTTGATAATGTTGGATCATTGTCACAAAAAATAACCGCATCACCAACATTGTCACTATAGAACTTCCATGACAGATCAAAGGAACATGAATAAAAGTATTGAAGGTAGTTATATTCATCAATAAACTTCCCTTGTTCTCTTATAAAAACAATCTGCACCAATAAGACAACAACGATTCACGACTTTCAACAACCAAGTGCATTCAATGAGGTCTTGAGGAGTTTCTCTTGATTAATAGCCACCCTTTATCGAATGAGGTCTTGAGGAGTTCTCTTTTGGGGACTAATAATTTTTTGAAGATGAGAGCGGATTGGTGGCTTTTGGACTAGTCAAAAGGGATGGAGAGCTCATTATCAAGTCCAAGTCCTACATGGAAACATTTAAATTTCTTAGAAAATTCGGTGACTGATATGTATTTGTATTGTTTGATCCTATTTGCCCAGTATTGCTCTTGGCCCTTCCTTGAAGTAGCATATCTCCATTACAAAGATGTTAGTTATGTTGGAGTTACAAATCGATATAATCATAGGGGCTGCATTTTTTTACGAATGCATTAATTTAATTTAAATATAGCATATTTGTAATAATAATTATGTAAAATAAATTTGAAAATGATATTATTTGTTTTACAACGATACACAAATAATATGATTTTCGTGATGAAAATGCCAAACACAATTCCAAAATTCTAAAATGGTATGTTTGAAATCTTTGCAGAACTGAATTGTTTTTTAATTGATTTCTTTAGGATATAATACAATTTGAGAGTGCGCTAGCAATCAATGTCAAACTTATTTAATTAAATTCCAATTTTAGTCCCAAGAAGCCTTAACTCTTGCAAGAAAACGTGATTTAATAAAGAAATAATCTAAGCATGCAAGACTATCACGATTGAGGAAAAATCCTCCACAGGGACAAAACAATCTTATTTTCACTATAATGTTGTAAAGAACGGTTTACGCTGATTACAATGAAAATACAAGTAGTGACATATGAAATACTCTCAGGCATCGGTTTCGATGTTGTCGGCAAGAGTTCCCGCAAGAGCTTCAGAAGGTCAGCAATGGAAAAGCATCATCTTCTCCACAAGTGTACTCCAACTGAGTAGTATAATCTTTCTTAGGGTTTAGAGGATTCACATAAAGAATTGAAAAATATTTGTGAATCAAAAACGTATTGAAACCTTAAAATATGAAGTCTGGAAACGGGGTCTATTTTTCAGAAACGAAGATATGCAGACTTAGAAAAACGTAGGAAGTTAAGGTGGTGCGTCGTTCGAACGAAACACGGTGTCGTTCGAGCGAGATGGCATCTTGTTTGAACGAGATACGATGTCGTTCGAACGACATCAGTGACGTGTCACAGAAAAACTCCTTAAAAAGATTTTGCGTGATTATCAACTTCCAGACTTAGAAAATTTATTTAAAAAAATATTCCCAACTATTTATGCAAATAATTTAAACACTCCAATAAAATTATTTTTTACCATAAGTACATGGAGTTGTGGGAACTGTTGAAGAGTACATTGCTTGACACATCATGCACGTATGAAGATGATGGATGCATGAATTTGGATCGAGGCCGTCGAGGATGATCGTTGGGACGTGCCGAATGTAGCGGTATGAGACATACTTAATTGAGATCTAGAATACTTTGAAAATTCCTAGATTCTACCTCGGACATTTATAAATCATGTTCTTACGAATCTCCCCCTATGTCTATGCTGGTACATATATAAAAATATCCAAATTATGCTGCCTAAAATAAACAAACTGACCTACAACCTAATATCCCCATTAAACCCGAAAACTGGAAATACTAAATGTGTGTCTTCATAAATTCAATCATCTTCAAATCTTCAAACTTTTTATGTCGTCATCAGGGTGTGCAAAAATTATTCTCCATTTAAATATCTACACACATGAGACAAGAAACAAATACCCGTGATGCGCAACAGTTTGAAATATAATGATGAGCATAAATAAATATCAATTATGAGCAAGCAAATCATTATATAAATAAACAGGCAATTCTCCCCCATAATCCGTTCTCCACCTTTTTATGATGTCCCTAAATAGACAAATATGAAGAACATACACAATGCAAATGGATAATGTCATATGGAAATAAACTTTCTCTTTTTGAATTTTTCAAAAGAATTTTTTTCAATAAAATAAAAACACACCATGAAATAACACCAAAACAACCAAGTCCATGATAGCGGAAATGAAGGGATGTGAGCATATTTAACAGGAAGATCAATATATACAACCATAACATATGTGCATGATGAATATTGCATATTTCTAACGAATAAACTCAACATCTTCCTTTGGTGTAAAAATTATGGAATTAAAAGAAATTGATTCAATCAAATTAGTAAATCAAAGCTCAAAGTGATTTCCACACCAATAACGTCCAAAATGATTTCATTCTTTTCAAGGCTTTTTAAGGACGTGCAAAGCCTTTTTAATTCTCCAATCAAACTCCCTCACATATATTTTCTTTTCGAGGTGATCTAAATTCTCAAACATTGGAGAATTGGTTAATAAACCTAATGGCGCCCATTATTGGCATATATTTCTTTTTAGTGCCATTCAATTTTTTTGATATCTTTTAAACCTCTTTGGACCCAGGATAATTAAAATTCCTCAATTTTTAGGTCTAATTTAAACGATGGCTTAATCGCAAAGAAGAGTTGTGTACCTTTCGTAGCCCTTCACCATTTATAAAATTCACACAAACTAACGGCAAACGGCTGAAAATATGCACACCTTTTATTATCTTGTTTTATCTCATTTGATGCGTTATATAGACATAATTGAGATGGAAACACTCAAGCCAATATGTGATAGGCAAGTACAATAATCAAATAATATTGTGCATGTGTGCAATAACGGAGATAAGGAGCCAAACATGTAGAAGATATCACGAATTACATCTCAAAGACTCCAATCAATGTAAAGCACATGGATGAAATGATGTAGCATCTCAAATCACTATCAAACAGTCACGTGAAATATGGAATGAGGTTGTGACTATGATTATCTTAAATGTTCATCCATAAACGATGAATTTTTTTTTTTATCAAAATAAAATCTTTTTGGCCTTTTCGAATTTAAAAAGACTAAATAAAAAAATAAAAAAATATACAAAAGATACAATCTAGAGATATGAATCAAATGATATGATCAAAGAAAAATGTATCCTATACTAGACCTGGTGACCACCCCTCAATCAACTGTGAAAATTCCTAAAGACTTCCTAAGACTCTCGAATATAAGGTCATCTAAAGGCTTTGTGAAGATATTGGCTAACTGGAGGTCGGTAGATGCAAAATTCAAGGATACGACCTTTTCCTCTATAAGCTCACGGATAAAGTGCTCGCGTATCCTAATGTGTTTTATACGCAAATACTGGACTGGATTACGAGATATGTGTATCGCGCTTGTGTTATCATAAGAAATAGTCATGGTGTCTTGTGATATCCCATAATCCTCCAACATCTTCTTCATCCACAAAAGTTGCGTGAAACAACTCCCGGTGTCTATATACTCAGCCTCCGCTTTGGACAAGGAGATGGAGTTTTGCTTCTTGATCAACCAAGAGATAAGAGCAGAACCAAAGAAGAAACACCCACCAGAAGTGATCCTACATCCATTTGCATCCCCAGCCCAATCGGCATCCAAATAGGTAGATAAACGTTCACTGGTATCAAAGGAATACCAAATACTAAGTGAGAGAGTCCCACTCACGTATTTGATAATACATTTAAGAGCGAGTAAGTGTGACTCTTTCGGGGATGCCTGATATCGCGCATAGACTCCAACACTAAAGGCTATGTCGGGAGGACTTGCATTCAGGTAGAGAAGACTACCTATCATACTCCGATACAAGGTTTTCTCTACGTCCATGCTTGAAGTGTCCTTGCTAAGATTATTTGAGGTACTCATCGGAGTACGTGCATGCTTAGTGAAGTCTAGATAAAAAAATTTCACAAGGTCTCTAACATACTTGGATTAGGAGACGGACATCCCATCCCCTAGATGACGAACCTGGAGACCAAGGAAGAAAGTAAGCTCACCAACCATGCTCATCTCAAACTCACTCTTCGTCTCCTCCTTAAAGTACTGAGCATGCTAGGAGCATGTGGATCCAAAGACTATATCGTCCACATAGACCTGGGCAACCAAAATAGCACCGTCATCTCTCTTGACGAACAACCTCATATCAACTCCCCCTCTCTTGAAGCCATGGGCTAAGAGATAGGAAGTTAGCCTTTCGTACCAAGCACGAGGTGCTTGCTTCAAACCATACAAGGCTTTCCTCAACTAGTAGACATGATCAGGGTGCTTAGGGTCTTCAAACCGTTTTGGTTGTTCCACGTAAACGTCCTCGTGTAGAATGCCATTCAGAAAGGCACTCTTGACATCCATCTGATATAACTTGAAGTGTAGATGAAATGCGATGGTGAGTAGTAAGTGGACGGACTCAAGCCTTGCAACAGGAGCGAATGTATCATCAAAGTCTACACCCTCAATATGTGTGTAGCCTTGAGTGACCAACCTAGCCTTATTTCGAATAATGGTACTAGTCTCATCCACCTTATTCTTGAAGATCCACTTGGTACCGATCACATTTGTCTCACTAGTTCGGGGGAACAGTTGCCAGACATCATTCATTCTAAACTCAAGTAACTCATCCTGCATAACACATATCCAGTGTTCATCTTTGAGTTCTTCCTTATAATTCTTGGGCTCGACTTTGGACATGCAACAGACATGGCTAACAACGTTCTCTAGTTGAGCACGAGTCTTGACCCCAAGGGTGGGGTCTCCTAATATAGTATAAGGATCATAACTCTTGCAAACCCAAGAAGGAGTGTCCCCTAAGTCAGTAATGGGATCCACTCTGCGTGTGGGAGGTATTACGGGATCATCAGTAAGAGCATCACCCTCACCCAAAAGGTTAGAATCAATAAACGCCGATGGTTTGTCATCTTGCACAGTGATGTTTATTGACTCCATAACCTTAGAGCTATTCAGGTTATACACCTGATAAGCTCTACTAGATGATGAATAACCTAAAAATATCCCCTCGTAACTCCGGGAGTCGAACATTCCTAATTTCTCTCTATCCTGTAGGATGTAGCATTTTCTCCCAAAGACACTGAAATATGAAAGGTTGGGATTATTTTCACTCCACAATTCGTAGGGCATCTTAAGAGTGTGTGGACGAAGATATACCCTATTCACCGTGTGGCATGTGGTAGACACCGCCTCTGCCCAAAATATTCTTACAACATTACGACCCAAAAGCATAGATCTAGCCATCTACTGAATCGTTGGATTCTTCCTCTCAATAATCCCATTTTGTTGAGGAGTCCTAACCGCCAAAAAATTGTGTTTGATTCCGAGGCTATCACAGAAAATATATACTTTTGCCTCTTTAAACCCAGTGCCGTTATCACTCCATATTATATTGATAGTGACACCGTGTTAATTTTGCAGGGCACGACACTTGGTCATAAGAAAGTCCACAACATATGATTTATCTCGTAAAAAACCTACAATAGAGTAGCGTGAGAACTCATATACCATCACGTGGATGTACATCTTACCACTTTAACTCTCAGTACGAGTAGGACCCATAAGTTCCATATGTATCAACTCAAGGATGCGAGAGGTGGTAATGGAATTTAACTTTCGATGGGGGCTACGAATTTGCTTTCCCAACTAGAAGGGTCCATAAACTACAAAAGTTGGCTTTCCAAGAGATGGTAAGCCACGTATTAGGTCCTTTTTGGCTAACTTTTCAAAATCTTGAAAGTTCATATGACGTAGACGTTGGTGTCAGAAATCCATAGAATCGATCGTGGTGCTATTAGAGACAAATGAGGACTCAGGCATGATCCCATAATAGTTGTCTTCAGTACTCACCCCATGCAATAAAATTTTAGTGGTTTGATCATAGACGTGTCATTTATTTTGGTCAAAATTTACTGCAAGGTCAGCGTCGCACAGCTGGATAATGCTGAGTAAATTTGCCTTCAATCCTTTGATGTACAACACATTCTCTAGCTTAGGAAATCAGGGTAACTCTACTGTACCTTGTCCTACTATTGTAGACTTTCTCCCATCTCTAAAAGTGAATTTACCTTCCTTATGATCCTCGAGGGAGGTAAACAATGATAAGTCACCAGTCATGTGCCTGGAGCACCCACTATCGAAGTACCACTATAGAGAATTATGTGCTTTAAGAGAAATATGAGCAACAAGGGCTTTTGCGTTGTGTTTAGGCGCACAAGAAGTGGTAACATCATGCTTGCCCTTGTCATTGTTGACTCTAGTCGATATTTTAGAAGTGTCCACTAATGGAATAGAAATCCGTTGGAACTCTTCTACTATACTCTGAGATGTGGAGATTAGAAACTTAAATCTCTCTATAAGGCTCTCAAAATTAGTAGTGGCATGTGCCGAAGAAAAAGTACGTTGTGTCCTACCCAAACTATAAAAAAACTCACGAAGGTGGCCCTTTCTTTTGTAGTAAGTACAAAAATATGTAGACTTAGGCCGACTTCGATTTGCTTTTCCTAATCGAACTTTCTTCTGGTTTCTATATGGGTGGCCATACAGATTTATAATAAACTCGGGAACCGGTTCTAATGTCGTATGGGATGTGGAAGATCCATCAAAACCTATTCCCAGCCACTCACCTAAAGCAGGGGCGAGGAGCATCTTTCCCATCTTACCAGATCGGTCCTCAATTATTACCTTGACTTCCCGAGCTCTCTCAAGGTCCTGAGTGAGTTGGGCTATAAGGGCATCCAGTTTTATTTGAGTGTCCGGGAAGGAATGGAGCTCACTCATCTGATCATCCACTTGCTTAGTCAAGTCCCCATTTTTCTTTCACAAATACACTTTCTCTTTCTCCAAAAACTCTCTCCCTCAACGTAGTGGATATCGAGGTCTCTATGTCTCATTTCTCCTGATTCCTTCTCTAAAGCTGCAATCCTAAAAGCTAACGATTTGTAACACTTTTTGTTTTGAAAGTATCAACATATAAATCATCATATGTGCGTCAGAAATCACTCTCACTTGCATCTCCCCCCCCCCTTATTCACGTTGCTATCACTGTCGAGGTGTCCTTGTGAGCTTGCATCCTCATCGTCATGAGGAGCACTATCACTACTCACATGACTAGCCATGAATACGGTGAAGTTACATTCATGCGATGACTCGTCTACAGAGTCCACTGACTCTACCTTGCTATCGTCACTAAGGGTAGTGTTTAATGAAGATTTGGATTATTCTTGACGTTTTAACGTAGTTGCACACTCAAATCCCCTATGACCTATACCGCTGCACTCAAAACATCTCTCACTATCCTTCTTAGAGGTGTCCTTTTTATTTTTCTCAAATTTCTTTTCAGATTTATTTTTCTCAAAATTCTTTTTATCTTTAAAATTTCCATTTTTCTTTAACTTGAGAAATTTCTTGAGTTTTTTTACAAAAAGGACCAAATTATCTAAGTCAAAATCATAATCAGAATCAAACATCTATTACTCTCTTTTCTGAGACGATTTACCTCTCTTTGACCCCTTACCCTTTATGGCCTGGACTTTAAGAGCTACCCCTATACTTTTGATTTTATCGTGTTAGGAAACATGTCAATTTCATAGGTCTGTAGGTCTCCAACTAACTCCTTTAATTTCAGTGTATTTAAGTTACCTAATGAATTTAACACAATGAGTTTGGGGATAAATCTCTTAGGAATTGATCTCAAAATTTTCTTAACTATCCTAGCATCAGGAATGTGATATCCTAAATTAAAACAAGTGTTCACAATATTAAATAAGCGTGCAGAAAATTCATCGAAACACTCATTTCATGCATGGAGATAGTTTCAAACTGAGTAGTTAAGTTTTGCAATTTAGATTCTTTTACTGCATTTGTGCCTTCATGGGTAAGTTGCAAAACATCCCACGCTTCTTTAGACGTAGTACACGTCATGATGCGTCGGAACTCGTCAGGAGTGATGGCTCCAAAAATGGCACTAAGCCCACGTGAGTTAAATGTGCTCCATTTAAATTCATCCTCAGTCCATGCAGTTACAGATTTTAAAGTAGTTACATTTTCTACGGTGACAGTGGGAGGCGTCCACCCTCTTTCACACATAATCCATACACGTTCATCAATAGCCTTAGGTGAGATTTCATACGTGCTTTTCAATAGGCATAATTTGACCCGTCAAAAGTTGGAACTTTATTATATGAGTTATCCATTGATATTGCGTTTTTTCAAAAAATCAATTTTTAGAAAAAAATCGATATCAAGAAAAAATATTGCAAAAAAATTACACGGTAAGTTTGTGTAAATGTATCTTATACCCATTTGATAGCACTAGCAATCAATGTCAAACTTATTTAATTAAATTCTAATTTTATTCCCAACAAGTCTTAACTCTTGCAAACAAACGTGATTGAATAAAGAAATAATCTTAGCATGCAAGACAATCACGATTGAGGAAAAATCCCCCACAGGGGCAAAACCATCTTATTTTCACTATAATTTTGTAAAGAACGGTTTACACGGATTACAATGAAAACACAAGTGGTGACATACGAAATACTCCCAGGCGTCGATTTCGATGTCAACGGGAAGAGTTCCTGCAAGAGCTCCAGAAGGTCAGCTAGTACAATCTTTCTTGGGGTTTAGAGGATTCATATAAAGAATTGGTAAATATTTGTGAATCAAAAATATATTGAAACCTTAAAATATGAAGTCTGGAAAAGGGGTCTATTTTTCAGAAATGGAGATATGCAGACTTAGAAAAACTTGTAGCACGAACACTGTTTAAATAGGAAGTTAAGGCGGTGCGTGGTTCGAATGAGACATGGTGTCGTTCGAGCGACATGGCATCTCGTTCGAATGAGATACGATGTTGTTCAAACGACATCAGTGACGTGTCACAGAAAAACTCTTGAAAAAGATTTTAAATGATTATCAACCTCCAGACTTCGAAAATTTCTTTAAAAAAATATTCCCAACTATTTATTCAAATAATTCAAACACTCCAATTATATAATTTTTTACCATAAGTACCAGGAGTAGTG
Organism: Sambucus nigra; assembly: GCA_949130495.1. Classification (NCBI taxonomy): domain Eukaryota; kingdom Viridiplantae; phylum Streptophyta; class Magnoliopsida; order Dipsacales; family Adoxaceae; genus Sambucus; species Sambucus nigra. The sequence goes on from OX422221.1 coordinate 44,655,286, forward strand.
GGAACTTTTTAAGAGTACGTTGCTTGACACATAATGCACGTACGAAGATGATGGATTCATGAATTCGGATCGAGGCCGTCGAGGATGATTGTTGAGACGTGTCGAATGTAGCGGTATCAGACATACTTAATTGAGATCTAGGATACTTGGAAAATTCCTAGATTTTACCCCGGACATTTATAAATCATGTCCTTACACAATTAGTAGAATTTTGGTTTGTGACAAATTTTATTTTTAATTGAGATAAAAACTGTATTTTAACTTCAAATAAAAACTGTATCAGTTAATGTGAAAAATAATGTTTTTCCACTTTTCGTTTGATCAACGTTGCTCTCAATAAAACGCCATTGAAGGACTGTATAGCGTATACCTAAGATAATTTATATTGACAATCATTTTGTACATAAAAAAATAAACATATAAAATTGTAATCATAAGATAATTTCTCTATTTTAGCCAAAAATATGGTGTACCAAAATCTAAAAAACTCACCCCCAAGAAGGGTTTGTGAAGTGTTTGTTCTTTTACCTCAATCCATGGAAGGACGATGCACCGAGAGGAAGCCGACACCAAGAAAGGTTTGAAATCCAATGTGGTTTGTGAATCTTCAATGGTATTTGTGAAGGAGACACTGCTTAAAGTGAGAGAAAAGAAATCATAAATGATTATGTACAAATTCCCTCTAACATAAAATCAGAAAGAAAAAAAGTGGAAGACAATTTATTTCTAGGATTTTAATGCAGATGTCTTCCAATGTCTCACGATTCTCAATGTACATGCTAATCTTCCAAAGAAGTCTCAATCTTTGGGTAAAGTTGTCAATGAGTGTAGCATTGAGGTAGGAAATCGTTTCTTCGATGAAGATTAGAATGAAGTCCATAAAACTCTCTCCTATGCACATATTAATGAGAAGGAGTTATGAAATTATTATAATGGGCGAGATGGTTTACTCAATCTCTGCTCTACTTAGCCTTTATAAACTTATAAAAAAGTGCATGAGTCATCCTCGTGGAATTGTGTACATGGCTGTAAAAAAAAACATTAATTTGGGAAGCAAACACAGGAAAGTTCATGTATAGTCTTGGTATCAAACAGAGGAAAGTCTAAAGTGATACCTTCAGGTGTATAGTCTTGGGAGAAAATAGAGGTAATAACTTCTTCCCCTACGAAGAATTTGACATAATATAAATAACTGTATAGTTTATACGCCAGATAACTGAAGCATGAGATTGAAAGAAGCATTGAAAACATACGACTAAATATTGACTATGAGTGTGGGAATTCTCTTCAGCTCCTACTAATCACATAGTCCATTACCAAGTCAAGTCCTGCTAATTTGTGTTGTACTTAAACTGCTGCCTTTTTGTTTCGTCTGCTTCATGTTCAAAGTCTAATGATGTTGAATTAGTAAGATCATTTGCGCTGAAATCATGCATCTTATGGAATATGGGCTTCACAATATCTCTGTCAATAGCATTAGTCTTTGATTCTATGTCAAAAGCCAAATTTTATATTAAGTGATTTCAAACTAAAAACAATGAAATGTGAGAGGGAGATCAATATGAGATTAATGCCGATCGTGTTTCAATACAATTAAATCATTTTTACCTATTTGTGTAAAAAAAGTGTGTAGGTAGCAAATAGGTGATTTTTAACTTAAAAGGTATAATCAATTAAAAACCCAAAAATCTAATCTTGGCAGTGCTTTGATAGTTAGAGATAGAAGAAATGGACATTGCATTCTGCTGAGTGTGTGATAACAAAGATTTAGTGAGTTAACATACCAAGGCATTTCATCAAACATTTGGTAAATATATCTAACAACAAAACCAAAGCTCGCATTCCAATATGAAGAAATTATATCACAAAATATTTATACATGGTAACTAATCAAAATTTTAATAGTAGGAAAATGCGTCCATATGTTCATAAAAGAGATAATATATAAAGAAAAATGAACTTGATGCTTAAAAATTCCGAACATAGTAGCTTCCAATGGAGAAAAATATGTCTGCCATGGTGGATAACCCTGCTCTATCATCTGTGCATAGCTAACCTTTCTCCCTATCATATAATAATAATAACCCACATATTAGTCATCAATTAATTCAACTTTAATCTTGTACAAAAGAATCCAAATTCCCAAATAACATCCGTACCTCAGATTCTCTTTTTTAAATGGCAGCTTGTAAGCAAAGAATCACACATAGCTTCTCTGCTTCTGAGCTAATTGGGGTTCCATATGTACGCCTAGTGAAAAACTCCTGAAATAAATTTAAATAAACCAATGTAAATAAATTGGCCCAGTTACACTAATCACATAATAAAGTAAATACATTAGCAGAGAAATTATATACCGTATATGCTCTGTATCCTATGGTGTTTACAGTGGCATGGAACAAAACATACTCCATGTCAGTCAATGTGTAGACAACATCAAGCAATAACTTTATCTGATCCTTGCACTAAATATTTACAATAGTTATGTGTTGGTGATATCTATCATGGAGACAAATTAAAAACCAAATTTATAGATACAAATTAAACCCAAAATTTATATCAAACCCAACTCGTAAAATACACGGCAACCGTAAAAAAAGGGTTTTAAAACATAAAATTTACAACTCAACAGGGAGAGAGGGAGGAACAAAGATATACATTAGAAACAAATAGGTGCCTAAAATCCCAATTTCAGTTGTGCGGTGGCTAGATGGAAAAACCCAGTTTAAGCTTTGATGTGTGGTGGCTAGCTGAAGAAACCTCCAAACCCAATTTTAGCTCGATGAGGGAAATATAGGGTTTGTGTAGAGAATGTTGAATCATCAAATTGATGATGAAACTTAAACCCTAGATTTTATTTCTATAGAGAAATCTAGGGTTTATGGCATGGGAAGCTGATTTTGTTAGGGTTGCGGCAGTAGAGAGAGGGAGATAGGGTTGGTGGGATGGGAAGATGATTTGGGTTATGTTTACGTTAGAGAGGGAGATAGGGTTTGATGAATATGTTTGGACATCTTGCCCTAAGAGTATACAGTTGAAATGGATGATTACCTGTTCGATGAGGCGGACGGCGGGAGAGGTGGGTGGCGAGTGAAGGGTTGTAGTCTAGGGCATAATCTTGGGAGGGTTTGGAATGGGGGATTTCTGATGTGGGGGACTGAAAAACGGGAGAGGGATTAGAAGGGGATTGCCTTCTCTCTCATTTGCCACCTCATAATGCTCTCCTTATGATGTGGCACATTCCAAGACCATTAGATTGCTTCAGGAGAAGTAATCAGAACCGTTGGATCGTGTTACTATTCAAACACACCTCACCCATATATATAATGTCTAGTGCTTAAATGATTAACAAATCCTTCTAAGGAAAAACTAAAAAAAATCACCTTAGAGTTTCTAGTCACACCTATGTATTCGTTCTTGATATTGATCCTGAATTCTGGAATGAAGCAAGAAAAATAAATAAAAAAATTAGACAAATCGATTATAATACATGCTGGAATTTCTTGTAATGTTTGTTTAGAAATAACACGGGTTCTTTTAACCAAATGTTGCCAGCCTAATTCTAATATATATCTAATCTAATACCTAATGTACAAATATAAAAATGGTGGCTCTTCATCTAATTTAATAAGGGAGTAAATTGAAAGATATCTAATATTTAATATATAAACTAGGTTTTAGCCTGACGCGATACACGAGCTTTTTATAATTATTTACTGTGTCATATATGTTAGAATTAACTTCAAAGACCTAAGCAAATGGTTTGCCTATGTTCCCATAAAAAAAATTAGTATTCTAAAAAAGAATTAGTCTAAATCTGCTAATCACAGTCAAAATGCAACAATTTGCTCAAGATAAACACCGTAAATCAAATAACACTAACCAAATTTATATGCAACCTTCCTTTTACACCATTGATCATGTACAAACATCCGGTATTTTCCTCCATAAATGAATTTCACATATACCCAAAAAACTTTTTAGAAAGAGAAAAAAAGTAAACTCAAGAAAAACATACATAGGCTTTCAAACTTAATCTTTATTATGGAATTGAAAAATGGGAAAATCAAAAATGAAAATTATACAAAAGTTAATCCAACGACATACAACTATTTGACGCCATCATTTGAATATTAGAAATAATTCATCAATCAAAATAATCTATTATATCAAGAAGTAAATAATTTGAGATAGGTGATATATGCTTTCATTTTATTAGCTTTCCCATTAGTTTGAGATATGTTCTACTGATGACGAATCCTGAGATAATCTCTGCAATTTATGATCCTCTAAAAAAAAGGAATGTTATTAGTCATTTAACTGAGAGAGAGAGTGTGTTTGTGTGTGTGTGTGTGTGTGTGTGTGTGTGTGAGAGAGAGAGAGAGAGAGAGAGAGACCATTTGAGAGGAAAAATGGGAAGGGAAATGACCAATTCATTTTTGTAGGCCTAAAATTAAAAATATAGAAGAAACTTATACCCAAGTCATAACGTAGAAAATAAAATTGTCTCATCACTAAAACTATATAGATGTCATAAAAATAAAAATATGCAGAAACTAATTCTAAAATAATAACTTGCCATTGCTTCAGTATAGTTAGCTCGCATTTGTATTTCAACATGAACCCATTTTATCCCACTACCAAAGCATATAAGCAAGCCCAATTCTAAATTTACATGAACCAAATCATAAAATAATGTGAAACAGTTCACAAAATACGTTTTTTAATGTGATGCTACAATCCATAAAAACAGGAAAATTTACAAAAAGTTATTAAAAACAAAATTACGAAAAGTTGTTAAGAATGTTAAATTAGAGAAGTGAGCATATTCTTTGTGACATTAAATAAAATGAAAAGAGATTGAGAAATAAATATCATGTGAGTTTCTATCTAAAAATTTCATGAAGTGATTGGTATACAAATTCCAAAAGGAAAGTAAATGTAGTGTTGTTCAAAATAAAAATTAACAATTTGGGGGAAACAAAGAAAATGGAAATGAACTCAAACCTGGAGGAGAGTAATTCAGTTTTTTATTTTTGGGTCGAGAAGATTGTGAAGACAGTTGTATCTTGATTTAAGGCTTATGAATGTTGATTTTAGTAAGTATATTACTTGTATAGGAACACGCATATACTCTTTGAGAGAGAGGGAGATTGTGTTAATACTTTGGAAAATGAAAGATCACATTTAGCAGAAAGAGGGGTTGGTTCTAATAAATGTAATATAACTTATAGTTTTGAAGTGTGGATTGTTCGTGTGCTCCATATAAAAAAGGAAGGAGCATTGAAAGGGATACTAAGAGATTGAGAGGATAACAAGAGAATGTAAGAGAAAAAATAAATTACACATTGAATGCAAAGAGATATATGACTCAATGAAGAGTGGTTTAAACATGGCGATATTTCAAAGATGATAGTAAATAAGGGTTGCCACTTGGTACATCCACAAATAGAGACATCATTTTTATATTTATATATTAGATATCGGTTATACCCCTTTATTATTCATATATCAATGAAATGAAAGACTCAAATTCTGTATATGTTCCTCTTTTTTATAACATATTGTCAATACCAGTGTTACCAATTTGTTATTTAGTGAAAACATAAAGAACATGAAACACTTGATTTTTTTATTTTGACAGCATAACGTGAATGTTCATGCGACTGATTCAGTGAGAATCCATTATGAATATGAAGGTGCAAGATGTGGTTCTATAAGACATGAATGATTAAGTTTCACAACTAAAAAGGTAATTAAAGGTTCTTATACTTTTATTTTATATTGATCCCAAAATTTTATTTTTTCATAAACTTACATATTCACATTTTGTATATTTATTTATGAAAAATTACTATATCACACCTAACTTTTTGTATAGAATAAAAATTGAAGATTAGGACTTCAAGATTTATTTAATTATTTAAACTTGATGTTTCAATTTTGCAGTTAGATTTCGAACCTGAAGTTTCATAACTTATTAAATTTTGGAACTTGATGTTTTCATATAATCATTTTAATTTGGGGCTAAAAGTTTTCAAGTCATTTAAAATTGGGACTATAAGTTCTCAATTAGTATTTAAATTTTGGACCCCAAGTTTCAATAAAATGTAATTTAAATAAAAAAGTGAAGTTTTGATTATTTCTATAATAAATGTAAGGATATTAAATGTCCAATGATGGTTATTTATATTTTGGACCTCAAGTTTCAAATACTTTTATCCCTTATCAAATTTGAAGTTTTGAAATAACTGGGCAGGGTCTTTAAAGTCCCTAAATATTTAATGTTGCGATATGACGTTGTCCTCATTATTTACATTTGGGAACTGAAGTTTCCCAATAATTATTCAAATATGAAAATTAAATTTTCTTCCTTCAAATTTTGGGACATGGAGTACATACATTATTTGAAGCTAAGGTATGAAAAGAAAATATATCTCAATCATACCTGAAGTTTTGGTTGCCAAATTGAAAAGGTATAGACCAATAATCCCCCAATTATTATTCATTTTTTGTATGAAGATCTATATTCATTATTGTGTTTAGAAGTTCACAAAATATTATTTGTCATTAGGATATATGATTTGTGGATCTAAAGTGTTAATTAAATATTCTATGAATAAAAACATGGGGTTTTAATTATTCATGGGTATGAATTTTGAAAGTTCTCAAAAGAATTATCTATAAGCTGAATTTGAAGCTCCACAAAATATTTTTTTGGTACTAGTTTCAAAACAAATTGAGTATTTAAACATATCTTTATAAGTTCTTGCATATTTTATTTTCTTTATTAAATTAATCTTCTTTTTAAATACTCTATTAATGTTAAAGTGTCCCTTTAACTATTTTATTAATATCTTCACTATTAAACCATTGTCTTGTGGTGTTTCGCTCCATTCGAGTATTAAATTACTTTTAATGGAATTTAATTTTAACTCATTTTCATATTCCAATTCTCTAATATATATTGGAGCCTTGAAAATATTTAGAGAATGTGAAAAATTAATCGGAGTTAATAAAGATATTTGACACTTATTTGGTTGATTCTCTAATATTTGTATCCCCTAATCAAACGTCAAGTTTTTTTTAGTGTCCTGTGACCTTAGTAATATTGAACTTGAAGTTTAACTATTTATGTATAACCAAAAGTTCTCACATACAAATGATATAAACTTTAAGTTTTACATATAATTAGACACATTGTGAGTTATTTTAATATAGGACCTGAAGTCCTAGAATTTAATTTTATAATTTATATGAACCCAAAGATTCATTTACACGTGAAATTAAATAATGTAATGCCCCAACCCAAATTTATGGGTCACCCATGGTCAACCTGGTCCGACCCAAGCGATAGGTGTTGTAAGGATAAAATTTTCAATTGAGCTCGTCGTATAGTTTTGACTTATTTCTGTAACAAAACACATTGGAGTCATAGGGAGATTTTTATTGTCACTATTCCACACAGACTATCACAAGTTGAAGTTTATTGCAGATGTTGCAGTAAAGCTTCAAGAAATTATTTAAGGTTTAAGTGGTGCAAGTTTATTCATCCTCAAGTTTAATTGCATTTTGAGATCACTCAGGTATGAATACGTAATTTTAATGGGACTCGGAATTTTTTTTTAAATTTGTAAGGATGTCGTTTTATTAAGAAAATGTTTTTAAAATGTTTGAAATCATTTACAGTTTGATTTAAGCTGATAAGGACGGATTAGAGTTGTGGTTTAATGGGACTCTAACGCGCATGTTATTCAAACGACCTGATAGGTCGTTCGAGGGAGATCTCTATCTCGTTCGAGCGACGTGTCTATTTTTCTTGAACGAGCTACGGCCTTGAGAAAAATGTATAATGGCGTGTTTCCATCATATTTCGTAAGTGTGCATTCCGCGAAAATAGTTTACGAACCAGAACGTTTATGCACATAGTTTTATATGGTTTTCTAAAGCTAAACACATCCTTAGAGTTTACAAGATCCGAGGTTTCATTAGTATATGTAATAGTGGTCTTGTTTGCACCAAGAAGAAGGTTTACTCTGAAGAACATTAATGGTTTTGCGGAGAAGAAGCAAAGGAGTTCATGTTTCAATTTCGTAGACGTTACAAGCCATATTGGTGGACACTGAGACATACGTGGACGCGTGTGTTGTGGACGAGCATCGTGGAAGAATGATTTTCTACGTGGGTACTGTGAGAGGAATGGTTGAAGATCAGAAGAACGCCAAGTCTCGTGGGGATCGAGTCATTAAGTGAGACTTGTGTCTGTTCATTGTAATTCCACATTCATAATGATTGTCTGGCTTGGGACGTCCGAGGTTTTTTTCCATTATGGTTTCCTCGTACATCCATCATTGTGAGTATTCTTTATTTTATTTTACTTGATTTAATCACTAGATTCATATTTAGGATTAATCAAGATATAATTTGGTTAAGTTAAAATTGGTTCACAACTTGGTGCGAATTAAAAATTTGAAAAAGGGTTTTCATAAAAAAAAAATTATTTTGTCATCCTTAAAACACTTTCCGTTTTCGCATAGTAATAAAAAGGGACCAACAAATTGGTATCAGAACTAAAATTATATTTTTATTGTGTTTGATCCCTTGTATTTTTTGAAATGAATTTTTGAGGTTTTGAAAGTTTTCGTGCTCTTATTTTTTATGGCACAAATTATGCTTATTGGAAAATGAGAATGAGAAGTGCTTTAAAATACATTGATGAGTGTGTATGGTTAGTGGATGAAAGGGGTTGGTATCCACCACTCACACGAGAGGGTGAGTGTAATACCCCGTATTTTTATGCCTTTTAATTTTGGGGAAATATTAAATTTAATTAGAGATATTAAATTAATAATAATCCGAAAAATCATTTAAATACTTACTAGCATGTTGAGAATTAGTAATTATTTTGTTATAAGTTACTTATGGGTAAAGTAAGTGGTGAATTTATGATGAGTAAAATTATCACGAGAATCTAATTTGGTAATTTTAGAAATTTATCGGGACGCGCTTGTGTTGTGTCAGGATTAAATTCGGACTATTAAAAGTAAATAAATTATAAGTCACCCGTATGGTCATTTTGAGAGCGTCAATGTGTCCGGAAGGGTCGAGATAGTCAAAATAATGTACTCGGGGGTTTAGATTGGGTCTCGGGGCATTTTTAGGCCTAATTAACACCCCGGGAGGGCGTTTTTGACATTTTACATTTTTGGGCCTGAAAACCCACGAAAATTCTAAGGGAATATCAGATGGTAAGAGTCACCTTCTAGGGTTAGAAACACCAAAAACCAAAGACTTCCATTGGAGAGGAATAGGGGAGGTTTTCCAAGGAGTTCTAGGCCAAGAACTCCACCGTTTGCACCGCCGTCGCTGCCAAACGTTAGATCGTACAACGAGGATCAACACCAAAATCTCCACAAATATGAACCGAAAATTCTTAGGCAAGTATCTATCTTGCTCTATTTCAGTTAATGCTCCAATATTATTAGCCTAGGATTGATTAGAACTAGTGTTGGTGAAAGAAAACCCCATTTTGGAGATTTGAATTCGCATGTTGTATGAGTAATATATGTATTTTGGAAACCCAATTCATATGTAGAGGTTGAACCAAGAAATTACAGTAATTAAAGAGTATGAAATCTGGTAAAAGGATGGGAAGAAACCAAACAAAAAAAATATTAGGGTTCTTGATGTTTTTATGGATTATGCCCTTTTAATTCGTTATTTATGATGAAAATCCGCATGCTTGACGTAGGAAATCACTTATTTGAGGTTATAATACTTGTGGTATGAATTATTGGGAGTTTGGTAGTCAAATATATCGTTTTGGATGATGTTGGAAGAGAAAACCCGTAACTGGAAATTCTGTAGATTTTCCATACCTCGATCGATCGACCTTAGAGCATCGATCGATCGATGCTTCGATCGATCGAACACCTACCATAGATCGATCGACCACTCCTGCATAACTCACATTCCCCTTTTTATAGGTTTTTCCAACTTAAATGATTAGACATTCTTGGATATTAATGTTAGAGAATTTTGGGATATAAAGAAGACCAGTAGGACTTATTAAAAATATGGAACCTTTAATGTAAGACGAGATTAACATTTCACGGGGATGTTTTACATATAAGGGAGAATGGGAATATGTGTTAAAGGGTGAGACTCGTAAGGAAGTTACGTTGTAAAATAAATGAGTACCTACTGAAATTACACTTGGGAAGATAGGAATCCACGAGTGTCACTTAATAAGTTGGAATAATCCCACAACTTAAAATAAGAGACAAACCGTTATACGTGATAACTAAATAATGCGTAATAAGGATAAATATCATAATAATGGGTCGTGAGAGTGTACCTAAATTTGATATGGGAATAGTAGTATACATATATGAATGTGTTTATGCATATATTATATACGTGTAAAAATCATGCTCGCGCTACTTGCTATCCTTGAGGTTACCGCGCTAGGAAAGTCTTATCTCGATGGGACCTTTATGGGGGATATTGACTTGTACCCTAGAACATAGGAATCTTTGGTACAGGCTATCGGATCGATAGTCAGATGGTACTAAGAGACGTGAGGGTATGTGCCGACCTCTTAGTGACTTGGAACTATGCTTCGCCTCATTTTGTATATGTTGTGTGTTAATACAGTTCGAGAGTGATTCCGAGATAGTATTTCCCTTAGTACGAGTGATACGGGGACTGGATAGCAGAGTATGCCCGCAGCATAGATTTTATGTGGGGTGCTGTTAGAATATATATATATTATATGAGTATTTAATATATATATATTTAAATCTGGAATTTGGAAACTACCTGCTGTGAATATGGTATGTAAGAAAAGAATAATTATTTCAACTTGGGAATAAGTGTTTGAAAAGTATGATATATTACTCAGAAACTTTATTATCAAATAAGGCTTATGTGAGAATTATGCTGTTAAATAAGATTAACCTCCTTAACATTGGAAATCATTGACTTGAAACCTTACGAGGAACTTAAGATAAAATAAGTTAAACTGTTGGGAGTATTAGTGCGATAGGTGTGCACATTAGAAGAGAGGTGCGAATTTCTCAAGGGAGTGCCGCACTAATATGTTGGTTGCATTAGCCGGCAAGCATTTTAAGTACTTGCTAAACTAATTTTGAACTGTTTTACAATCGGGATCTGACCCGTTTCCTATTTTCTTTTCTCTCTTGTATATATGTATATATTACAGGTGCCCAGCCACAGGGGCGTATTGCATAGGATCCTTTGGAAGGAACGCGCTGCAGCTTAGGTGGGAGTTGCAGGCCTCTTGCTTAGATGACCTCATTTTTTATTCCACTCCTAGCTTTATTTTATCCAGTTGGGCATGTGTTGCCCTTTTCCATTATTCAGTTGTTTTATCGGATATTTTGATTCGTTTATTTACAGTATTTACACTTTGGGATTTATTATTGTCAAGATTTTTTCTTTAAGTTTTAAAGTTGGAATTAATTAGTTGGATGGTTAATTGTTTGGATTATATGTTCCAGTATAGTTGTTGCGAATCTTTAACTATGAATTATGTAAAGTTTTAAATGTTGGTTTTAAAAAAATGAAATTTGGAAATTGATGTAAAAAAAATGGTTTTGACACTTACCTTAATTATTTAGGGTTTTTAATTGGAAAAGCTTTTTTTACGACAGTGATGCTAAGAATGAACCAACCGTTCACCTTGATTATAATTTAATAAAGGACTGATCACCCGGTATTTAATTAGGCGGGGTGTCACAGGTGGTATCAGAGCATCAGGTTCTAGTGTCCTTAGGATCTGTACGGCTTATTTCTCTTTCAGCTTAGCATTCTTGTTATAGAACCCTATTTTAGGATTGTTGTATTATTGCTTTTACGATTACGTCTTCAACTATTTGAGATTTGATAATAACTGTAGACTAATAAATTTCTTTATGTTTCAGATGCCTCCGAGACATGCACCAAAGGATAAGCGTGCCCAAGCCGAGCAGCCAGTAGCTCCGGATCAGGGAACGATGAACGCAAATGAGGTAGCCGTTATCGTGGCTCAGGAAGTGAATGCCGCGTTAGAAGTAGTACAACAGGCTCCACCCCAAGTTCATGCAGTGGCGCCAGTACCGACACAGCTTCCATCTGCATGGGAGCGAGTTAGGGATGCCTTTCAGAAAGCGCATCCCCCAGAGTTTGCAGGTGGTTCAGATATTATTGTAGCCAACCAATGGAAGAAATATATCCAGAGGCATCTGCGTATGTACGAGTGCACGGACGTGCAAAAATAGCTGTTGGCTTCCTTTAAACTTGTGGGGGCTGCTTTGCATTGGTGGGAATCCACTACCACCTTGGAGGAGAGGGATATTATTACTATTCAGTCATTTTGGGCGCGGTTTGACAACAAATACTTCCCATTTGCCATGCAGACTGAGATGAGGAGGAAATTACTGAGTCTGAAGCAGGAGAATTCTACTGTTGCTGAGTATGAAGAGGAGTTCACAAGACTTCTCACCATAGTGCCAGATGAGGCACCCACTGAAGGAAAGAAGATACTATTGTTTGTGGACGGGTTAGCTTGGAGGATCCGTTAGCACCTTATAGGAAATCTGTCTCTGAGTACCTACACAGATGTACTCAATACTGCTTTGCTACACTGCCAGGATCACCGCTTCCATCTGTAGGTAAGTAAGCAAGCAGGAGAGTCCGGCCAGCAGGGCAGGACAGGGGGTAGTGGTGCTAGTGGAGCACCGACATCTCAGGGATAGACTAGTCAGCAGGAGAAGAGTTCCCATCAGGGGGACCCTGTCAAGAGGTTCCGATCAGCTGATTCCAAGAAGGGATTTTGGGGATTTAGGTAGGGTCAGCAGGGCAAGCAGGTCCAACATCGTCAGCCGCAGGGTCTGCAGCAGGGCCAACAACGTTTTCAGCAGGGCCAATGGCGGGGTGGTAACGTCTGTGAGGGCCGTAATCAGCAGGGACAGAGGGGAGGAAATTTAAGGGGCCGATGCTTCGGGTGTGGTAAAAATGGCCACAGGCGCTAGGATTATCCAGAGGGTGATAGGGCCCCACAGTAGCAGGGTTCCCGTAATGAGCCACAGAGGCCACTTTTTCCAGCCGTCCTCCCAGCACCAGCTCAGGTACCAGCCCTACCAGCCATTCCAGCTGCTCCAGTACAGCAGGGGTAGTTACAGTACGGACGTGTCTATAACGTCCACTAGGCAGCAGCCCCTTAGGCGCCACCCGCGATTGAGGGTATGTTTCCTATCCATGGTACTATGGGTCGGGTTTTATTTGATACTGGGGCGACACACTATTTTATAGCTACTCATTTTGCGAAGGCCTTAGGGTTATTAGCCACAGCAGAGAGCACTGTAACGTGTGTAGACTCACCACTGGGATATGGATTGCTAATTTTCTTTATATGCCGGGGTGTGGGAGTAGAGATTGGTAGCTTGGTATTTCTAGCATACATGTTAGTCTTAGATATACATGAGCACGACGTTATTATTGGTATGGATTGGCTCGAAGCTTATAGAGCCATGATAGATTGTTTCGGTGGGAGTATTATCTTTACCATTCCGGGGCAAGAGATGTTTGTAGTGGTGATGCCTGGCCCAGAGGGAGGCTCGACCGATCATTTTTATTACATAGAGGAGGATACCACTAAGGAGGTCATGATTCCCTTAGACTCGATCCCAGTTGTTCGTCAGTATTCTGATGTATTTCAGGAGATACTAGGCCTACCCCCCAGTCGAGAGATAGATTTTGTCGTATAGTTATTACCGGATACTCTACCTATAGCACGCGCTCCATACCGTATGGCTCCGACGGAGATGCGAGAGTTACGAGATCAGATAGATCAGCTGTTATGTCAGGGCTTCATTCGCAAGAGTACCTCACCTTGGGGCTCTCTAGTTTTGTTTGTAAAAAAGAGAGATGGTTCACTGAGGCTATGTGTGGACTACCAGGAACTGAACAAGGTCACGATACAGAACAAGTATCCGTTGCCTCGAATCGATGATCTATTCGACCAGCTGAGGGGAGCAACTTTCTTTTCGAAGATAGATCTGAGATCAGGGTACCATCAGCTACGTATTAGGGAGAAGGATGTTTCAAAGACCGCTTTCTTGACGAGATATGGGTCCTATGAGTTCATAGTGATGCCATTTGGACTCACAAATGCTCCAGTCGTATTCATAGACTTGATGAACCGAGTGTTCAGAGAGTTCTTGGATCAATTTGTCAGCGTCTTCATAGATGACATTTTGATATATTCACACTCTGAGGAAGAGCATGCCGAGCACTTGAGGCAGGTTCTTCAGACTCTACGAGAGCATCAGTTGTATGCTAAGTACGAGAAGTGCGGGTTCTAGTTACGGGAAGTGCAGTTCTTGGGGCATGTTGTTTCTGAACAGGGGATAACAGTTGACCTGAGTAAAGTGTTAGTGGTAAGGGAGTGGGAACATCCCACGACACCGACGAAAGTACGTAGTTTCTTGTGATTATCCAGATACTACAGGAGATTCATTCGAGGGTTCTCCAAAATAGCGGGTCCATTGACGAACCTGACTCGCAAGGGGGTACCATATGTTTGGGACGATGCTTGTCAATTGGCTTTCGACAAGATGAAAGACAAGCTTAATTCAGCACCGGCCCTTGCTTTACCTAAGCCGGGCGTGGAGTATCTGGTTTACACCGATGCCTCTTTACGGGGACTTGGGGGAGTACTTCAGCAGGAGGAGAAGGCTATAGCTTTTGCCTCCCGTAAGCTTAAGCCGCACGAGAAGAACTACCCCACACACGACCTAGAGTTAGCAGCGGTCGTCTTTGCATTGAGGATATGGAGACACTATTTATTGGGAGAGAAATTTCGCTTGTTCACAGACCACAAGTCACTGCAGTACCTGTTCACTCAGCGAGAGCTGAATATGCGTCAGCGCAGGTGGTTAGAGTTTGTAAAGGACTATCAGTTCGACATATAGTACCATTCGGGGAAGGCCAACGTAGTTGCCGATGCGTTGAGCCGTAGACCGGTAAACGATGTAGCGAACATCAGGAAATCAAAGTGGAAAGAGTTGGGTCACCAGGATGCAGTAGCCCGTTCCTTCATATCTGTCATGACAGTGACACCCGAGATTGTTACGAGGGTAATACAGGCACAGACCGCAGACCCATTTTGCCAGGAGCAGATTGTACGACTTTTAACTGAGGGTGCTGAGTCCTATTCTGTTAGTTCTGATGGAGGTTTGAGGTTTAATGGGAGATTGGTGGTCCCAGAAGGAGCAGACTTACATCATGTAGTGATGACCCAGTCTCACGAGTCCCGATTTGCGGTGCATCCTGGGGGAGATAAGATGTACCAGGATATGAGGCAACAATACTGGTGGAGTGGGATAAAAAAGGACATTGATGAGCTCGTGTCCAAGTGTTCTACCTGCCAGCTGGTAAAGGTGGACCACCATAAACCGTCGGGGTTGCTTCAGCCATTGGAAATACCTGCGTGGAAGTAGGAGAGTATTTCTATGGATTTTATTACTAGGTTTCCTACATCATAGCGGGTCCACGACTACATGTGGGTGATTGTGGACCGTTTGACCAAGGTCGCTCATTTTCTTCCAGTATGGACAGACTATACCACGGGCCAGTATGCTCAGTTGTTTATTGCTGAGATTGTCAGATTACATGGGGTGCCCCTAAATATTGTGTCAGATAGAGATAAGATCTTCGTGTCGCATTTCTGGGAGAGCTTTCAGGAGGCCATGGGTACGGAGTTGAGGTTGAGTTCAGCTTATCACCCACAGACAGATGGACAAACATAGCGTACTAATCAGATGTTAGAGGATATGCTACGCATGTGTGTCCTTAGTTTTGGAGGAGGTTGGGAGCCACATCTTCCACTGGTAGAGTTCGCTTATAATAACTCTTATCAGTTCACGATTGGCATGGCTCCATTCGAGGCTTTGTATGGAAGGCCTTGTCGTTCTCCAACGTGTTGGCTAGAGGTGGGGGATAACAAGTTGCTCAGACCAGAGGTGATTCAGGAAACCTCCGCTAGGATTGAGATTATCAGGAGTCGCATTCGGGTAGCCCAGGACAGGCAGTAAAGCTACGCCGATGCAAAACGGTTATTCCGAGAGTTTAATGTGGGGGACCAAGTATTACTACGTGTATCTACTATGAAAGGAGTGATGAGGTTCGAGAAGAAAGGGAAATTGGCCCCGAGGTACGTGGACCATTTCCCATTAACGAGAGGATTGGGCCGGTAGCATACAGATTGGGACTGCCAGAGCATTTACATCGCATTCACGATGTATTCCACATCTCGTCGTTGAGACGATACCTTCGGGATAACATGGCCCATACCCATATCGTGATTGAGGAGATTGACTTACAGTCCGACAGCTCTAACGAGGAGAGGCCAGTGGCTATCCTAGACCATAGCGAAAGGAGATTGAGGTCAAAGGTAGTCCCACTTGTTCGGGTCCAGTGGGAGCATCATAATGTGGAGGAATCCACTTGAGAGCGTGAGGCGGACATGCATCAGAAGTACCCAGAGTTATTCTTACCAGGTACACCTTATTTTTAGAATTTCGAAACGAAATTCTGTTATTAGGGGGAAGTATGTAATACCCCGTATTTTTATGCCTTTTAATTTTGGGGATTTATTAAATTTAATTAGAGATATTAAATTAATAATAATCCGAAAAATCATTTAAATACTTACTAGCGTGATGAGAATTAGTAATTATTTTGTTATAAGTTACTTATGGGTAAAGTAAGTGGTGTATTTATTATGAGTAAAATTATCACGAGAATCTAATTTGGTAATTTTGGAAATTTATCGGGACGCGCTTGTGTCGTGTCGGGATTAAATTCGGACTATTAAAAGTAAATAAATTATAAGTCACCTGTATGGTCATTTTGAGTGCGTCAATGTGTCCGGAAGGGTCGAGATAGTCAAAATAATGTACTCGGGGGTTTAGATTGGGTCTCGGGGCATTTTTAGGCCTAATTAACACCCCAGGAGGGCGTTTTGGACATTTTACATTTTTGGGCCTGAAAACCCACGAAAATTCTAAGGGAATATCAGATGGTAAGAGTCACCTTCTAGGGTTAGAAATACCAAAAACCAAAGACCACCATTGGAGAGGAAGATGAGAGGTTTTCCAAGGAGTTTTAGGCCAAGAACTCCACCGTTTGCACCGCCGTCGCCGCCAAACGTTAGATCGTACAAAAAGGATCACAACCACACCAAAATCTCCACAAATATGAATAAAAAATTCTCAGGCAATTATCTATCTTTCTCTATTTCAGTTAATGCTCCAATATTATTAGCCTAGGATTGATTAGAACTAGTGTTGGTGAAAGAAAAACCCATTTTGGAGATTTGAATTCGCATGTTTTATAAGTAATAGATGTATTCTGGAAACCCAATTCATATGTAGAGGTTGAACCACGAAATTACTGTAATTAAAGAGTATGAAATCTGGTAAAAGGATGGGAAGAAACCAAACAAAAGAAATATTGGGGTTCTTGATATTTTTATGGATTATGCCCTTTTAATTCGTTATTCATGATGAAAATCCGCATGCTTGACGTAGGAAATCACTTATTTGAGGTTATAATACTTGTAGTATGAATTATTGGGAGTTTGGTAGTCAAATATATCATTTTGGATGATGTTGGAAGAGAAAACCCGTAACTGGAAATTCTACAGATATGCCATACCTGCTTGATCGATCGATCGACCTTAGAGCATTGATCGATCGATGCTTCGATCGATCGAACACCTTCCATAGATCGATCGACCCCTCCTTCATAACTCACATTCCACTTTTTATAGGTTGTTCCAACTTAAATGATTAGACATTCTTGGATATTAATGTTAGAGCATTTTGGGATATAAAGAAGACCAGTAGGACTTATTAAAAATATGGAACCACTAATGTAAGACGAGGTTAACATTTCACGGGGATGTTTTTACATATAATGGACAATGTGAATCTGTGTTAAAGGGTGAGACTCATAAGGAAGTTACGTTGTAAAATAAGTGAGTACCTACTGAAATTACACTTGGGAAGATAGGAATCCACGAGTGTGACTTAATAAGTTGAAATAATCCCACAAATTAAAATAAGAGACAAACCGTTATACGTGATAACTAAATAATGAGTAATAAGGAGAAATATCATAATTATGGGTCGTGAGAGTGTGCCTAACTTTGATATGGGAATAGTAGTATACATATATAACTGTGTTTATACATATATTATATACGTGTAAAAATCATGCCCGCGCTACTTGCTATTCCTGAGGTTACCGCACTGGGACAGTCTTATCTCGATGGGACCTTTATGGGGGATATTGACTTGTACCCTAGAGCATAGGAATCCTTGGTACAGGCAATCAAATCGATAGTCATACGGTCCTAAGAAACGTGAGGGTATGTGCTGACCTCTTAGTGACTTGAAACTATGCTTTGCCTCATTTTGTATGTGTTTTGTGTTAATACAGTTCGAGAGTGATTCCGAGCTAGTATTTCCCTTTGTACGAGTGATACGGGGACTAGATAGCAGAGTATGCCCGCACCATAGATTTTATGTGGGGTGCTGTTAGAATATATATATTATATGAGTATTTAATATATATATATTTGAATATGGAATTTGGGAACTACCTGTTGTGACTATGGTATGTAAGAAAATAATAATTATTTCAACTTGGGAATAAGTGTTTGAAAAGTATGATATATTACTGAGAAACTTTATTATCAAATAAGGCTTATGTGAGAATTGTGCTGTTAAATAAGATTAACCTCCTTAACATTGGAAATCGTTGGCTTGAAACCTTACGAGTAACTTAAGATAAAATAAGTTCAATTGTTGGGAGTATTAGTGCAATAGATGTGCACATTAGAAGAGAGGTGAGAATTTCTCAAGGGAGTACCGCACTAATATGTTGGTTGCATTAGCCGGTAATCATTTTAAATACTTGCTAAACTAATTTTAAACTGTTTTACGATCGGGCTCCGACCCGTTTACTATTTTCTTTTCTCTCTTGTATATATGTATATATTACAGGTGCACAGCCACAGGGGCGTCTTGCATAGGATCCTTTGGAAGGAACACGCTGCAACTTAGGTGGGAGTTGCAGGCCTCTTGCTTAGATGACCTCATTTTTTATTCCACTCTTAGCATTATTTTATCCAGTTGGGCATGTGTCGCCCTTTTTCATTATTCAGTTGTTTTATCGGATATTGTGATTCGTTTATTTCCAGTGTTTACACTTTGGGATTTATTATTGTCAGGATGTTTTCCTTTAAGTTTCAAAGTTGGAATTAATTAGTTGGATGTTTAATTGTTTTGATTATATGTTCCAGTATAGTTGTTGTGTGATTCTTTAACTATGAATTATGTAAAGTTTTAAATGTTGGTTTTAAAAAAATGAAATTTGGAAATTGATGTAAAAAAAATGGTTTTGACTTAGCTTAGTTATTTAGGGTGTTTAATTGGTAAAGTTATTTTTACGACAGTGATGCTAAGAATGAACCAAACGTTCACCTCGATTATAATTTAATAAAGAACTGATCACCCGGTATTTAATTAGGCGGGGTGTCACAGTGAGGTCACTAGTTTGAAACTTGTTGAGTCATGGATTGAGGCAGAATATAGGCTTGCACTTTACAACTCAAAAGGTCTGTGCGTAATTTCACATGTCACACCCAAAGATTATAATAGAATTATGACTTGTGAAACTTCAAAAGAGGCTTGAGATACACTTTCACTTACTCGCGAGGGAACTAGCACGGTTAGGACTTCCAAGTTACAAAACCTCACTACACAGTTTGAGCGTTTGATGAGTTTTACGCTAGGTTGTCTTATATTTGTGACACCCCACCTAATAAAATACCGGGTGATCAATCCTATACCAAATTAAAGAAGGAATCCCTGTTGGTTCATCCTTAACATCACTATCAAAAACCTTTTTAAAATTTCTAACCACCCAGTATTCGAAAAAGCTGGTGCTAAATTTTATCTTATTAATTAAAAAAATAATACATGCAAAAATAAATATAAACCATTCACACAACTGAATTAAATGAACTGAACAAATAATACAATGACATGCCGAATAAACCATCGTCCACCAAAATAAATAGTCCAATACAAATATTCAACACCTGAATAAAAATCTGAAAACTGAACTGAAAGTTTGGGCGACATGCCCTAAATAAAACTGAAACTGATAAGTGATTCCTACTCTAGGAATGCAAGAACGATGCGTCTAATCCAAGCTCCTGCTAGCATCCACATATGCCGCAGCTCCGTGTCCCTGGAATAGAATATCAATCCTAGCGTCCCTGTGGTTGGACACCTAAAAGGTTTTGAAAATAGTTTTATAGCAAGGGTTAGAACCCAAAACATTTTGAAAATATTTAGCAAGTGAATTAACTGCAGTAATTTAAAATATATGAATGCGCTGCATATTTAAGTTAGTGTCGCACTCTCTCTTGAGGACATTCTCACCCCTCCACTAAAGTGCACACCTAATGATTACCTTAACCCCACCTAGTTGTACTACCCCGTCCAACTAGTCCTTGTAATCCTCATTTTCCTTTCCACTCTAATCCGAGTATTATTATCCACGGGTTATAAGTTATCTCACTAATTAACTTAATTAATTTCCTTTAAATAATATCATATAAATGTGACACAAGTTATATAAAACAATTACATCACACACTGTACTATTACCCGCATATAATATTTACCACCATTATATACATACTTTTACCATAACATCCACACATATATCATATGTAAATCCATCCCTTCCAGTATACCCTCTTCGGATGATTCCCTCTAAAGTGCTATCTTACTAGGTGTGCTCATATAACCTAGATACCCAAGTTAGAATCGCTCACCAACTTGGCCCAGTATATAAACGTAGTGGAGGCGGTCATATTCCTTCACTGAAAGTGAGATAAACCCCTCACCCATATACCGGACGCTATGACCTGGGGATATACTAATCCTACTCCTCAAGCTAGGGGATTCACCCACATCGCACAACCTCCCTTAATAGCACTAGAGTATATAAATTAAATAAATATCTAGTCACTGATATTTAATAGCACACACAATATATACAAACACATATATATATATATATATATACTATCACTACACTGTATATATATAATATAAACCCCGACTTTACCGTGTACTCAAAATCCCGTAACACTAGCCTGTAATTTCCTGAGTATGTGGCCCGACTGAACTTAATTAATTTTCTCACTTATTAATTCACACGTCAATTAATATAATATTTCCCCTAGTCTATGGTCCGAGTCTTATATAAATACTTGCACATTGATTTATATAATATTTACTAGAGTCTTTAATTCGACTATAATTTAATTAATTTACACATTAATTAATTAATACTAATCCGAGTCTATGGTCCGACTCTAATTAAATTAATTTACACATTGATTCATTACCAATCCGAGTCTATGGTCCGACTCTAATTTAATTAATTTAACACTTGGTGTCTCCCAACCATTATACCCAGACTCGCTCACTTGGCCCGTACCATCGTTAATACTCAATTCTATATTTTGCCCCATAACTAATTAATTACACCTAAATTCCTTTAATAATTTAGTGCCTCTCAACTACAATACCCGAATATTTTCCCTCGCTCCAAAATCAATACTCACAAATTATTTCCCAAAATTTATTCATCTAATGGCATACAATTATCACCCTCCTAAACCCAATTATATCACCTTATAATTTCTAAGGAATATGTGTCACATATGAATTTCTAACTAAATAAAAGTAGGGATTAAATCCTAAATTAATTTCCCTTATATGTATAAAAGTAGCCGAATTGCCAAAATTCTAGGACCATCGATCGATCGATCCCCCTGAGTTGATCGATCGATCAAGCAGGTCCCTTTCTTCTCCGGCTTTCTGTTCAGCCATTGTTAACCCATTCAAGATTATACTTTCTCCCATAAAAAAATCCGATCATAATCTACCATATTAACATATGAAAATAAGTTCTACTCAACCTAGAAGCCTTAATTGAATCACCAATTTCCACAAATCTTAACGATTTACAGATTCGGGTTTTACCCGGGTTTCAAACACCTAAAGACTTTCCATTTCTAATATCAGAATTTAAATGTCCATTCATGCTGAATTTAATCATACGGTTCATATTCCTAAACTATAAAATCATGAAACCTACTAATATCATCCCAAATCTCATCAAGATATACTATTTCCCAAATACCGATTTCACCCGAATACCCATTTGTTCCCAAAATGGATTTTGGTTTACACATCACAAAAATATGAATTGATTATCACCAATTTAGAATCATAACAGTTAACCACTTGCCTGAAATCATTCGTAGGGTCTGATCTGTTGGTGTAGTTAAGGTGTTGACGAAGAACACCCCAAATTACTCCCTTAATTTGGCTCCAAAAATCCCCAATTGGCTCTTGATTTGCTTTCCTTTGTGTCTCTATCAAACCCTAGGTTTAGAATTTGTTAACTGTCGTTCAACTTTTCCCCCAATTATGTTTAAAACCCTTAATCTCATTTTAGGCCATACGGGCCTAATTAAAATGGCCCAAATCACCCCGTGTGGGCCCGACTATGCCCAAAAATACCCCGAGACCCAATTACTATCCACAGGCACTCTTTTTTTACTATCTTTACCCATTCGGACTCAATCGCGCACTCATAATTGTCATCCGAAATACTTTTTGACATTTCCAAATTTGACCTCAAAAATGCGACGCACATTAATTCGAACAATTTAACTTAAAGTAGCCAATTAAAAATAATTCTTCCCACTCAATTAAATTCTCCAAATCATAAATTTAAGTTTCTCCAATTTAAATATTTTTATTTTCTCCTAAAAATAATTAAATACTAAATCCTCAAAATTACGGGGTGTTACAATATTGTCAACTCGTTGTTTAACTTAGGAGAGAAGATTCTTGACAACCATGTGATAAAGAAAATTTTGTGATCTCTACTGAGTAGGTTTGATGCAAAAGTGACCGTTTTAAACTCCTTAGGTATGCTTGATTCGACTAAGTGCCAAAGAAAAAAATAGCATAGCTTTGAAATCCCGAAAGGAGGAGACTAAAGTTTCGAATGAGGATTTCGATTCCGATTTTGAGGACGTCCCTTGTTGACAAAGGAGTTCAAAAAGTTTCTTAAATTTCAAAAGCAATCAAAAGATGCCAAAAAAGTTTGAGAAATTCAAGAACAACAATTCCACCCCTAAGGATAAGAGTGAGAAATTTTATAGGGTTCAGTCGGATAGGTGTTTTGAGTGTGAGGGGTATGGTCATAAAGCTGCCAAGTGTCCCACTAGACTTAACAAAGAGGGCAAGAAAATGATAATTTATAGTGCCTCCTTAAGTAATAGTGATCCGAAAGAGGGAGAGAGTTCCCCCAATTAGAGAAAGTTTGTTGCTTTCTTGGCATGTAATGTGAGCAATGACGATAAATGTTCCCATGAAGATTCTCATGTGCATGACACTTCTGAGGCTGTTGAGAGTGAATCCCGAGTATGTGAGAGTGATGAGAGAGACGAGGAGGAGATCGATGTGAAAGAGATGAAAGTTGCTTTTAATGAGTTGTATGTCGATACGGTGAAGGTGAAAAAGGCAAACTCTAAATTGCAAGCTAGGTTAAATGATCATGCCGTAGAAAATAATGATGTCTTGATTGAGGATCTTAGGGCACGAGAGAAGAAGCTTAGGGATAAGTTAGAGTACATTGATAAATAGAGATATAGCTTTCATGGTTTGATGGAGGCATGAAAAAATGAGATGTTAGAGTTTGTGGAGTCTAGGCCTGTGCTTGAGTCTAGAATTTATGAGTTAGAGGAGATATTGAGAGACTCGAGTAAGGTTAAGTTTGACTTGGAATCTAGGTCGGAGAAGTTGGATAGGATGTTGGGCACCGCCCAAGTTAAAAGTGAAAGGTTTGGTATAGGCTACGATGATAGAGTTGTTCGCACCCCCAAAGCCAATACCAATTATGCGAGACAGGACACTAAGAACATGAGGAGAGGTCGGTATTTTGGTAATCATTCCTGCCGTCTTTACACTTGCACACATTGTGATCGAAAATTCCACCTTAGACGTTTTTTCTATGACTTTAGGAATGCTCCTAGGAAGTTTAGGAATAAATTTGTTTTGGTTACCAAAACCCCCAGCCATCATGTCACACCTACTTGGATTAGGAAATTGGATTTAGAGGCTTTAGGACTAAAACTTCACGGTTCTCATTTGGTTGCACTTGATTCTTCCTATGCTAGATCTTAAGGATGATTGTGTTACCATATTTATCATACGTTAGTCTTTGCATAATGATTTATATCTTCTAGTGTTATGACATGCGTATCATTTTGTATTATTTTTTTGCATTTATTAAGTCTTATTTGAAAAATAAAAAAGGATTTTTAGTTTAAATATTTTTGAGAAAAAATACAAAAATATGGGGTTGAGTTTATAAGTTTGATGTGGCATATTGATGTGCTTGGACCCCCATCATTTCATTATCCATGTAGCTAGGACATTTGGTCATAATTATTGATGCTTAGAATGATCTTAACCATTGTATTATGGGGTTGTTTCAAAGTTGATCTGCATTTTGATTTGACTTTGTATACATGCCATCTTTGCACACATGCATGAGTTTATATAGATGTTTGACATCTCTTGCATATTTGAGTTTGGTGAGACCTTTATATCTCAATTTTGTCATCTATGCGTAAGTAGACATAAGGAGGAGATGTGCATGTAAGAAACGTTTACTCTTAGTATTGTAATTGCAAAAAATGAAGAGTGTTCACTGGAATGGCTATGAGGGTGTAAAATGGACTCATCGTGAAAGAGACCATTTAAAAGAGCTCGAAAAAATTAAAAGACAATAAAGAGAATCATATGCCAAAATGGGCCAAATTAGTTTATGTTCATTCAAAAGAAAAATATGATATATTTGAGGGAGTTTGGATGGATAATTTAAACGGGTTTGCACCACAAATCCTAACGTTAAAAAATCGTGTCATGACGCTATTGTTTGTAGAATCATCAAAATTCTGGATTTGTGTTCCTGTTTGATTGTTTAGTTCAATTATATCACACCTTAATTTAACATATGGATACAATAAAGTTTGATGATTTATAGCTATCAATTAGAACTTCTTTATCGTTTCAATCTGTTGGAATTGTGATTCATTTATTGTAGTTCACGCCCATACATTCCATGTTCATGTTTGCGCACATCGATATTATGTTAGCATGTAACTCATATTTTTTTTACTGTTTTAGCTACTGTTTTGATACTGGTCTACAGTTTTCTACCCCTTCTAGTTTGTTTTTGCACAATGCGAAACTGTATGATTTTCTACACGGACTATGGGAAATTAGTTTCCTTATTTGAGCAATAAATTTGTGTCGCGCGAAGCTTTCAAGAGAGAACCTGATGTCATTTGAACGACAAGGGTATCTCGTTCGAGCGACCTGCTTGGATTTTTGAAATCCTTTCTATTTCAGTACCTTGCTGCTTATAGTTATATATTTTGGTACTGCTAGGTTTATTCTAGTTTATGTTTATGTTGTTTGGTGTGCATGATTATCTAGATATATTTCATTGATTATGCTTGTGCAGATATATCGCTAAATTGGTATATTTTCATCGGGTTGTCTATTTCAGGCAAAAAGGAGGAGAAATGTATGTGATGTAGGGTGGATTTTGTGTGATGAGCTTGGTATCCTGATTTAAATGATTGTTTACATATTGATATCATGTTTTGCTCACATAACAAATTATTTGGATTTATTTTTACGTATTGGTTTATATCATTTGTTCCTCCATACTTCGCTCGGTTTATATTATTCGGTTTACATATTGATTCGAGACTTTAAAACTACCTCGCATTCAGACAGTTCATGCTTGTCGGACCATCATTTACTAGTCTTGTCTTGTCTTGTTTTTTATTTTGGGTTTTCGGGATGGGATTTAGGTGTCATATGGCTTGACGACCCGGCTTAGGCATTTTAGTGTTGGTTTTTCCCAAAATAGTCAAAGGGGGAGATTTGAAAGGACAAAATTTCCAATTGACTCCATTGTATAGTTTTGACATATTCCTCGAACAAAACATGTTTGAGTTATAGAGAGATTTTTATTGTCACGATCCCACACAGAATATGATGAGTTGAAGTTTATTAAAGACGTTGCGGCAAAGCTTCAAGTAATTATTTATGCCGAAGGTTTAAGTGGTGAAAGTTTATTCGTCTTCAAGTTTAATTGAATTTCGAGATCACTCAAGTATGAATGCGTAATTCTAATGGGACTTGGGATTTATTTTAAATTGTTTAAGGATGTAATTTTATTAATAAAATGTTTTTAAAGTGTTTGAAATCGTTTACACTTTGATTGAATCTGATAAGGATGGATTAGAGTTGTGATTTATTGGGACTTTAACGTGCGTGTCATTCAAACAACCTGATAGGTTGTTCGAGCGAGATCTCTATCTCGTTCGAGCGATATGTCTGTTTCGCTTGAACGAGCTACTGCCTTGAGAAAAATATATAATGGTGTGTTTTCATCATATTTCATAAGTGTGCATTATGCGAAAATAGTTTACGAACTAGAACGTTTATGCACATAGTTTTATAAGGTTTTCTGAAGCTAAACATATCCTTAGAGTTTACAAGATTCGAGTTTTGATCAGTATATGAAATAGTGATCTTATTTGCAACAGGAAGAAGGTTTACTCTTAAGAACATCCTTAGAGTTTACAAAATCATGTCATGACGCTATTATTTGTAGAATCATCAAAATTCTGAATTTATGCATGTTTGAGTGTTTAGTTCAGTTATCTCACACTTTAATTTTCACACAGTGCTACAATAAAGTTTGATGATTTACAGCTATCAATTAGAGCTTCTTAATCATTTTGATATTTTGGAATTGTGATTCATTTGTTGTAGTTCACGACCATACATTTCATGTTCTTGTTTGAGCACATCAATACTATATTAGCATGTAACTCATATTGTTTTTGCTGTTTTAGCTACTATTTTGCTAGTGGTCTACAGTTTTCTGCCCCTTTTAGTTAGTTTTTTCACGAAATTTTTTCACTGGGCAAAACTGTATAATTTTCTCCACTAACTGTGAGAAATTAGTTTCCTCGTTTGAGTAATAAACCTGTGTCGTTCGAAGCTTTCAAGCGAGAACCTTATTTCGTTTGAACGACAAGGGTATCTCGTTCGAGCGACCTGTTTGGATTTTTGAAATCCTTTCTGTTTCAATACCATGCTGCTTATGGTTATATATTTTGGTACTGCTAGGTTGCTTCTAGTTTCTGTTTATGCTGTTTACTATGATAGATTTCATATTTTGCTGCATTCGATCGTTTCGTCACACCTGCATAGATTTCTTATTCATATTATGTGATTAGTATTTACTAGCTACGGATTTGATTTTATTAATCATTATTAGCTGGCTGTGTGCAAAATTATCTAGATATATTTCATTGATTATGCTTATGCTAGATATATCGATAAATTGGTATCTTTTCACCGGGTTGTCTATTCAAGATAAAAAGGGGGAGAGATGTACGTGATGTTGGGAGAGATTTTGTATGATGAACTTGGTATCCTGATTTAAATGATTGTTTACATATTAATATCAGGTTTTGCTCACATGACAAATGATTTGGATTTATTTTTACATATTGGTTTATATCATTTGTTCCTCCATACTTCACTTGGTTTATATCATTTGGTTTACATATTGATTCGAGATTTTAAGACTACATCACATTCAGACATTCGAACAATTCATGTTTGCTGGACCATCATTTACTAGTCTTGTCCTGTATTTTTTTTTTATTTTGGGTTTATGGGATGGAATTTAAGCGTCATACGGCTTGACGACCCGTCTTAGACATTTTTTTGTTTGTTTTGTCCCAGAATAGTCAAAGGGGGAGATTTGTGAGGAAAAAAATTTCCAATTGAGTCCGTTGTTTAGTTTTGACTTATTCCTGGAACAAAACACGTTGGAGTCATAGGGATATTTTTATTGTCCTTATCCCACACATAATATGATGAGTTGAATTTTATTGAAGACGTTGTGGCAAAGCTTCAAGGAATTATTCATGTCGAAGGTTTAAGTGGTGCAAGTTTAATTGCATTTCGAGATCACTCAAGTATGAATGCGTAATTCTAATGGGACTCAGAATTTATTTTAAAATGTTTGAGGATGTTGTTTTATTAAGAAAGTGTTTTAAAAATGTTATTAAATTGTTTGAAATCATTTACACTTCGATTAAACCTAATAAGGATGGATTAGAGTTGTGGTTTATTGGGACTATAACGCGCGTGTCATTCAAATGACCTGATGGGTCATTCGAGTGAGAGCTCTATCTTGCTCGAGCGACATGTCTGCTTCGCTTGAACAAGCTATGACACCCGTGAAATTACATACCGGGTCATCAGTCCTTTATAAAACAAAATATCCGGTTGGTTCATTCTTAGCATTACCGTCGAAAAATATTTACCTTATTAATCACCTAATAATTAATTAAGCGAGTGTCAAAAACTTATAATCCATTAATTAATACTCATAAAACTTAAACCATTAACGCATTCACCAGTTCCATGAATAAGAACAGTAATAAAGGATAAATCAACTAGCTGAATCAAATAAAACTGGAATAAACGTCCCAGTTAAAAATCTCAAATTCTACAAAATGATATAAAACTGAATCGAACTAAAACTGAAAGTTGAAGTAAAATGAGTACAATAACTCTGTGACATAAATGAGAACTGAGATTGGGCGACATGCCCAAACTGAATTATCTAAATCATGACACTAAGAGGATAAGAGGGGATGCGTCTAAATATGAGGGCTTGTAACTCCCACACTAGTTGCAGCATGCCAAATAGTTCGACAGTTTAAGCTTGGCATCCCTACGATTGGACACCTAAAATAATTTCACAAGAAAAAAATAGATTTGCAAGAGACGGGTCAGAGCCCAGGTGTAAAATATTTTAAAACAATTTAGCAAGTATTTAAAAATTGTAATTAAGCAAATATTATATGCAGTTAGCTTTTCGAGATCTCACTTGAGATTCTCACCTCTCAACTATTGTGCACGCCTAGCATACCTCTAAACCATTCTAGTTATCGATAGATTGTAGGCATTAACCTTCTAACTAACACTCGTAATAATATTCCGTATTTCCCATATAATATTAATAAATGTTTCTGATGTTAATATCCCGAGTAAGAGTTTTTACAAGTAAAATTTAATGTTCACATACTTAAGTTAATTTAGATTTCATAATCTTTCTCATCTACTAATTTGATGCAGTAGATAATATCACAAGCACACACACACACACACACACACATACACACACACACACACACACACACACACACACACACACACATATATATATATATATATATATATATATATTAATACAACACCCCTAGACTCAGCTGCGGTATGTGCATACTCTGCTATCAAGTCCTGGTACATCTCGTACTAAATAAGGACAATCGGTTCAGTATCTCTCATGAACCATAAATACAAATTAAACATATTGGAGGCGAACATAGTTCTAAGTCTTTGGGCTACGCACATACCTATACACCCAAATGACCCTGCACACCATTATTCTCACAAATGATGATCCAACCTAAGTTCTATATTTTGAGGTACCAATCTAAAATCCCCCCAGTGGGCTCACCAGGATGAGACTGTCCTCTTTCACAACCTCCCATGATAGCAAGTAGCGTAGGTATGTCACACACATAATAACTCACATATAGGTATTCATACATCCCATTAAAATCAGTAGGTATTTACACAACCCGATTATATATTCCATGCATAGTATTCTTCTCATTATTACTTACAATTTAGCTATTCATTTATGGATAATATATCTCTCTCTCTCTCATAATTTCCGAGGATAACTCACCGCTCCAAATACCTTAAAGTAGTACACCCAAATAAGTTCCAAAAATTCTACACTATTCTAAAATTCATCGAACATTATTTTATCTCACTCGAATTAACTACGTCGCACAAAATCTGACATGTCGCTCGAACGAGGGCCGCAACTCGTTTGAACGAGATAAACAAGTTGTTTGAACGACCTCTTCACGCGACAACCATGTCGTTCGAACGCGACTTCACACGACTTGGGCTGTTTCGTCTTTAACCTCTAACGGTTGCATTTTTCCACCATTGTATTTTATCCTAAAACCTCTACAGATCAAACCCAAATACCAATTAATCAATTCTATTTGATATCCTAACACGTATATATGATTCCTAATGACATAGAATCATTAGATCATGCATAATCCTTGATAAATTCCGAAATCCCTAAATTAATTAATTAAACCCTAGTTCTTCAAATTTTCATTCAAGAACATCATAAAGCCATATTCGTTCATAACAATTAATCATCAATTAGAGACTTCTAATCTACCTACATGAGGATCAACCTAATACAAACTCGGATTCTAGTTAATCATCTTAAATCTCCAATTTCATAAAAAATATGAAGAATAAATGGGCATTACACACCTATACTAACATGAACGTGATTATTGCTAAAGTTTTGCAAGGATTAAACACTTGACTCAAAAAAGAAGGTCTGATCCGTTGGTTTTAGTTGGTATGATTTCGATCCTCGTTCTTCGATCTATGAGGTGGTGGTCTTGGTGGTGTAAATGGTGCATTAGTGGTGGTTCTAGCCCTAAAAACCTCTCCTCCTCCTTCCCCCTTTTGCCTTTATGTGTGTAACAACTGACAATCCTAATCTAACCCACATATATAATATTTTATCCCTTTAATTTTCATCATTAATTATTCTCCAAGAATATGAATTACCAAAATGCCCTCACGGGATGCCGGTTTGGCCTAAAATTGCCCCGGCACCCAAACTAAATCTCTAGGTAGATTTTTCAGACTATCTCTACCCTTCCGAATACATTAGTGCACTCTAAATGAAGAAATTGGTGACTAAAATTATACTTACTTTTTAATTCATTAAATTAGTCCTGACATGACTGATACGCGCATCCCGACTTAATTACCGTAACCGTCGTATTTCTTACCCGCAATAATTTTCATAAATTCACAATCATATATTACTTTATTTTCTCAGTAATATTCAATATAATTCTCGTTAATAAATACTAACCCTTATCTTTCTAGTTAATATTTATATTTAAATTCGGATTGATTACCAATTAATTTTCCATATATACTTTTAATTAATCCCATATTTTAAAAATCATAAAAATTACGAGGTGTTACACGAGCTACCGCCTTAAGAAAAATATATAATGGCGTGTTTCCTTGAGATCTTGTAAGTGTGCATTGTGGGAAAATGGTTTACGAACCAGAACATTTATGCACAAAGTTTTTTCTAAATCTAAACAAATCTTTAGAGTTTACAAGATCCGAGTTGTCATTAGTATATGAAATAGTGATCTTGTTTGCACGAACAAGAAGGTTTACTCTAAAGAACATTGCTGGTTTTGCGGAGAAAAAGCAAAAGAGTTTGTGTTCCGATTTCATAGACGTTACAAGTCATATCGATGGACACCGAGACATACATGGACGTGTGTGTTATGGACGAGCATCGTGAAAGAAGGACTTTCTACGTGGGCACTATGAGAGGAGTGGTTGATGATCAGAAGAGCATTAAGTCTCGTGGGGATCGAGTCGTTAAGTAAGACTTGTGTCTCTTCATTGTAATTCCACATTCATAGTGATTATATGACTTGGGTCGTCTGAGGTTTTTCCCCGTTGTGGTTTACTCGTACATCCGACGTTGTGAGTATTCTTTACTTTATTTTACTTGCTTTAATCACTAGATGCATGTTTAGAATTAATCAAGATAAAATTTGATTAGGTTAAACTTGGTTCACAACTTGGTGTGAATTAAAAATTGGAAAAAGTATTTTCATGAAAAGAAAAATCATTTTTTCATCCTTAAAACACTTTTCGTTTTCGCATAGTAATAAAAAGGGACCTACAGGTGTGAATTGCATTCAAACAATATATATAATGTTGCTAGTCTAGTTTTATTTTAATTAACATTTCACTTGATTTGCATACGATTCCAATTTCAAGTTCAAACTACGTGAGGGGCCTTGGGAAATGTTCTCTGGGTCCAAGCATATAAAGCTACTAATGTAATTGAAAATTAAATACTTACTTTTACAATGCTCTCAAAATACGGAATATCATCTAACCTGCCGTAACAAAAGGAGGGTGTGGGCCAATGCCCAGTGGATACAAAATACAGTATATAAATGAATGGCGGAAAGAAGACTCCACACATTATACCTATATGCAACTACCTTGCACATATATAGATACTTATATACGTACTCACCACATGATACCATTTTTCTTTTGAAAACATTATTTAGTCCGATTAATTTATCTTAATCTCATAACGGACTTCTTCTTTCTTAACTTGACATTTATCCATATATTTAACACACACAGTTAAATACTTGAAACCACTACAGTTTGTTTAATCGAAACAATTTCTTTACCGAAATTACCCTTTTCCATTTAAAGCGGTGCACATTGGTATTTTTATTAAAAATCACCTTTCAACACACACAAACACCATGTTAGAAAATTCTTATTTACCCTTTGAAAACCTTTCACAAAACAACCTTGTGGTAATTATGGGTTTAATCACCTAGGTTGCTTAGTCGCCCATTTACCAACTTCTATTACCTTTCCTTTACTTATCGACATTAATCAAGTTGCACATTTACTTGTCCATTTTACCCTTTATCGGAACATTTTTGAATTCATTCAAGTTACGCTATCTTAACACATTTTCACCGCACAACCCATTTCTTGACATATTCCTTATCCCTTTATATTTTTCTAGGAATCTTCCAATAATCACGTACTTTAATGGGTTCCACATCGCCGGTGATGCCACCATATGCTTTGGCCAGTGATTTTAGGTCTTTCACCTCGGGCTCCAAGTCCTCGTTAATTATCTTGGTATCATCCGAGTTAATTCTTTATGCTTAACATTTTACAAATGTCCACATTACTTTACCATTTTTCATCTTTTATTGGACAAAACAAAAAGTCGGGACTTTAAAGCCCCCTTTTACCCGTGTCACACATGGAATGTTATTTCCTTCCATTAAGTCCTTTTCTTTCACAATTAATCATTGATTTTATATCAAAACCATTTACATTCAAGGAATTATTCCTGTTTCATTCATCTTAGTGTAACATTATTCCTTAAAGAATTTTTATTACATTAAATTTTTCCACTTCAAGTAATTTACCAAGTTACCCTTTTATTTTGAAAACACACAATTTAGTCACCTAACAAGTGTAATTTTCCAAAAATGGTTATTAAGTTTTCAACTTAACATTAAAATACTTTTAGCCACTTTTAACACTTGCTCAATTTCACAATTAAACCAACATTCTTAATTACTACTTTACCACTTTTAATATATAAAATAACACCTTTTTATATACTAAAGTCTCATTTTCTAGATACACTTTATTAATGAAATTTTGCATCTTAACACCCACGTTTCTACTATTTACACATTTGAAGCTTTTAACTTCCATTATTACCTTTTTAACCCACAACATTATGGAAAATCCCTACTTTTTACCTATTTACACCTTAAACCCATTTTACTTTCTACATGAACTCATCCACTTTCAATAATCCTTTAAAGCGAGGGTTCTATTTCTATATATCTTCACTATTCAGGTAACAATCCACACTTTAGTCTCATATAAAGGTTTAAACAAGTCTAGCATTTCTTTGCATAAAATCATAATTTTCATTCTTTGAACATCATTCCAACAATGTTATTTCATAAAATGTTTATAGTATATATTCTGAAATTTTTTCCTCTCATAAACCCATTTCAAGACCCATTTCTTTAAACACCATTTTACATGAAATAATATGATGATATCTAGCAATTGGTGTATGCGAAATCCATATATATGTTAAACATAATATATGTAATAAGCAAGCTGAAAATCTATATTGTCATAATCTTAGTGTAAAATTAGTTTTCCCACCTTCAATGAGCTCTAAAATGGTGAAGATGTTAAAGAAGATGAAGGACCCGCCCCACCTCCAATGGTGGCCTCAAATGGGTCTATAAAAGCCCTCTCAATCTTGTATCCATTGTGAAACCTCCTTTACGTGGAAAACCTACCTTCAATCATTAAAAACCTCCTTCAAACAACCTCCAATAACCTCATGAACACGACCTTGTACACCCCAGCAAGACCATCTAGGTATTTTATGTGTATTTGGGAGCTTAAATATGGCCTTTAATGGAAGCGTAAAATCTTAGGAGTGTGAGGAGAGGGTGGGTATTATCAGGGGTAGAGAGTTTCCCCCCATCATATCTACAAGCTAGAGAGGAAAGGGCTTAGAAAATCTGATGGGTTTGTGTGTATATGGCCCCGTTATGGTTCTCTTTCTCTTATAACCAAACTATAAGCTTTTATGTCATAAATGGGAAGATTCTCATCTGAAAACATTTCCATATCATGTGTTTGAATGATTATAAATCAACATCGCACTAAACCCTAAGGTTGAGTTGTTGACAACACAAAAAAATCAGTTCCCAGACCTTTCAATCATCGATCGATCGATAGATGCCTTGATCGATCTACTCCTCATGCTAAAAGCATCGGTCGATTGACACTTCTCACAAAACTTCTTCAATATCTATTTTTGATGCCATGGTCCTCAAGAACTCTATTTTAGACCCTAAATTCTTAAGTTGGACCATTTTTACCCTTCACGGTGAATTTTCTAAAAATTATGCAAAGTTACTTATTAACGCATTGCGCGCTGACAAATTTCCAATTCCTACATATATAACTTCACCTCATTCGTATCCCTTTACCTATTGTGACACCAATTTAGTTATATTGACTAAAAATGGGTGTCACGCATCCCCATGCATGCCCATGCAAGACAAATGAGC
This sequence comes from Sambucus nigra, assembly GCA_949130495.1. Lineage (NCBI taxonomy): Eukaryota > Viridiplantae > Streptophyta > Magnoliopsida > Dipsacales > Adoxaceae > Sambucus > Sambucus nigra. The sequence goes on from OX422221.1 coordinate 44,690,372, forward strand.
CAATATATTACGATAAGTGCATTATTTCACTTGCAATAGTAACCTATTCACTTGTGCATCATTTTTCTTCAGAAACTTCTTCGAATAAATCACCCAATTTATTATCAAACATACATTTCAAGGGTGGGGTATTACAGTGTTTTATCCTCAAGTAATTTCGTCCTCGAAATTCATGGTCATCAACCGTAGAATCCCGTTACCTACAACCAGTTTCCAATCTTAGGGCATCCTCAACACTATGGTCTAAAACCCAAAGATTTTTATTTCATCAATTGCATTTCTTACCCAATCATGGATAACCCTAGAATCCTATTGTTAATTCCCAAGCATGCCGAAAAATTTTATTTAAACAAAAACTCGAGATGATCTATACTCACCAAACATTGTATTATCATCAATGAACCCATCATCATGAATCCTTCCTACTTGGATTTACAGGCCTACATTTTCTCATCAATTTTGGATCACACCTAGCCTAGGCTGATACAACCTCAACATCACTAGCTATCTCATCATTAATCATGATGGTCATCTATTCCCATTGGTCTACCTGACTAATATTACCTACGAGATACTCACATTAACCTAGAGTCATCCTTGGTATCACAACCTAAATGTACATAAGCGGTTACATAACAACATAACCTTTGATAGAGTGCAACATTAGCACCTAATGATTCATCGAAATCTAATATTTATAATATCCTTGAGTAACAACCTCGAAACCCATGACCAAGTCGTAGCTAATTATAACGGTTAATTAACGAAACATGTTAACCTAGGATATAATAGAAATGACACGAATCTTTTGGCCACATGTCATAACGAGAAATGACTATAGAGTACATGTAATAATAGAATGATGCATCTAATTCAAGGTCCATAACTCCATAGTTTCCATATCAAATAAATATCCAATCCTCTATATTGGGCGCCCCTGTGGCTGGACACGTGATACAATATATATATATATATATATATATATATATATATATATATATATATATATATATATATATATATATTTATATATTTACAAGACAAAAGAGAATATGCAAGAGAAAACGGGTCAGAGCCTAATTATAAAAATATTTTAAAAATAGCAAGTGAACAAATGTTACAATTAGCAATTATTATATACATTTTAGATTCTTGGACGCTCACTTGATACTGTCACATCTTAACTAATGTGCACGCCTAACATATACCCAAATTATTCTAGTTACAATTCCCATTTTCACTAGATTATCTCATTGTATCAACTGACCATAGCCCCTATCTTTCCCCACGTATTTCCTTCACAATACATGTAATAAATAAATATATTAATTCAATTCTCAATATAATTAAGTATTCTCATACTTAATTAATTTCATATTTCACTATCTTTCATGTATACTCAATTCACACAGTAGATAATATCACAAATATATTCACTTTATTATATATATATATATATATATATATATATATATATACATCAACAAATAGGTATACTCTCATCCCATATACAAATCCCACACGTAGTATTTCAAGTTTATCCCATAAACTAATAATTCACATTTTAATTCACATATCCCATTACTCTTAAAATATCTTGTTAACCGAAAGGATTTAATTAATTACTCCAGTATCTACATTCAACCCATACTTATTAGTCCAAGACCCAGACTCATTATAACAAGCCCGGATTATATTTTAATTCCGAATAATCTTTTTTTTCGGATTAAGTTACAATCTACCCAGAAATATAAAATTACAATTTTGAGGCTTTTCTGCTCCGATTTTAAAATCACTTTAAACTACAAAGTTGTGCAGAATGTAATTTTATACAAAAACTCACTAGCACACTACCAAGTTTCTCTTAAAACAGTCCTAAAATTATCATAAAATTTGCATCCTTTTTCTACATATTTCTACCTACGGGTTGTAACATAATTCATCCTCAAAACCTCCACTAAATGATACCAAACTCCTTAAAATTCATCCCAAATGATATACCCAATTATGTACATGATTTATAACTTCAAATCATATCAAAATCATCATGGAATTTTGATGAATCATACTAATCTTATTTTAAATTCAAGAAAATATAAATGATAAAATTCTTTCTAAAGAACATATATAAATCCCAAATTACCTCCTCAATTAAACCCAAAATTTCATGGTGTTAATTCTATTTTAATCAAAGGAAAAATCCTAAATAATTTCCATTTCAAGAATTACATCAAAATCATCAAATTTTCATCTTTGATATATACTTTTCATGGATGTTTATCACTCCTAATTTAACATGGATATAATACTCACTAATTGGAACAATAATTACACTTGCCTTAAGTTATAGGTCTTATCCTTTGGAGAACATGTGTGTAGGATATTTTCTCCTCCTTTCCAATCACTTTTTTGGTGGTGGTGCAAGGTAGTTGTCCATTGGTTTGCTCTCATTACCCTTCCTCTTCCAAGAGAACTCTTTCCCTTCCTCTACTTACCCTTTTGGTAAATGATATCTTGGTTTAACAAACTCTAAATGTAAATAATAAAACTTAAATCCCTCTGGTACTATTCACCTCCCAATAAAAATGACAAAAATACCCCTCCAGGGTGTCCTTTGCGTTCCCAATTGACCCTAGACTCAAATCAAACCCCCGGGTAGAATTTTCTGCCTGTTTGGACCCTTCCGGGCTCATCAACGCAGTCGAAATGAGATTTTGAATGACTTACAAATAATTTATCTTTTTGCCCTTTTATTTTGGTCCTGACACGACTCGCACGCACGTCACGACTTAAATTCAATAATTCACGTATTATCCACTCGTGACCATATAATCATATATTATTTTTTATCACTAAGTAATATTTAATATTAATAACATGTTACTTTATTTTCTAGTAATATTCAGTCTGGATTAATTCCAATTAATCCTCATTTTACTTTTAATTAATCGCATATTAAAAGCCATTAAAATTATGGGGTATTACATTTTCTTTGACCAGATTTTTTTTCATTGGGTTTTACAATTAAATCTTTTAACGAGGCAACACTAAGCACATGCAATACCGGTTTAATGATGAAAAATGTTTTACTCTTCTTCCTTCACTTTGGTTTTTTCCATTGGGGTTTTCCTTAGTAAGGTTTTAATAACACATTACTCACAATGGTGCAAAAACTTTATTATCAATATAAAAATATTTAGATGAGTTTGGCTTGTACAACCACTATATTGTCCACTTATAATAAAAGTGATTGACCCAATCATATTATGAAAGCATATAACTATAAAAAATGAGTGACTGTTCATCAGAATTGTTATGGTCTGATTACTCATAAGGTTAGGTCGACACCCATTTCCCCCAAATTGTACTTGCATGTTTCCTCACAAAAAGGTCTCCATGCCTACTCTTAAAAAATACTTATTCTTTAGTTATATCACCCGATCATAAAACTCAATATGAGTAAGGGGAATGGAAGGTTATGGATGGTTTCTTTAGAAATATGGAACTGTTTCTCACCCAATCCTACCTACCCTATGTATTCAGGGGGGGGGGGGGGGGATGGAATAGAAAAAAGACCCAATTCCACACATATGAGACGGACAAAAGTATTGGGCGATTACTTCACCACATAAAGCTAATCCAATCATATAGTCGTCTTTTTGTTCGATATATGCGAAAGCGCTAAATAGGATGATGGTTCTCGGAATTTCAAATTTTAACTTTCTTCAAATTTAAATTTTATTTTCTTAAGCACAACTTCAATTCAAGTTCAAATTTCGTAACCCAAATTAATTAAGAACCAATTAAAACATTTTTTTGATTAAATTGATTTTATCTTGTTAAACTTAAGCATGCATCTGGGAGAGAATTTTCAAGATAAAATACACAACCACAACGCCGCAATGTACGAGGAAAATCCACAATGGGAAAACTTTTGACAACCCAGCCATAAGTCCACTACGTACGGATTTACTATAAGGACACGACATATTACTTACTCAACGACTCAGCTTCCTTGCAAGACTTGGCACTCTTCGTTCCTTCAACCTCTACCTAGTGACAATGCAGGTGTCCACCTATGTCTCAGAGTCCATCGATGGTGAGCTACTGTCATCATGCAAACAATGTCCAACGTATATACACCAACAAACACGGAATCCTTCGCAAGAAAAAATCTCAATTATGTAGAGAATGACAAACCCGATGCCAACACTTGATCTTAAACATATATTATGTAGAAGCTTGGATCATAAAACAATTTGAGTGTAAACCTGTTTTGTTTTAAAATTAAACCATAAGTTTTGAACAAAAACACTCTTGAACTTTTCTAAAGGTTTCTCATTCTTAGATGTTGGAGACATATCTGAATAAACTTAACTCCGTCACTGCATAAATGGTTGGGAAAAAGTAATGGGAGGTTATGGAGAAAACATTTTAAAAAAAAACTGTCCAATTTCAAAAATTTCTCCGGTCGTTTGGAAGAAAACTAATATCATTCGAACGACATAACCATCTCGTTCGAACGACATAGCCATCTCGTTCTAACGAGATAAGAACGAGATTTCTAATGAGAAATCACCACAAGAAAAAAGTAACCTCGTTAGATAGTCATTCAAATGAATGAGGAATCTCATTTGAATGACCTAGGAAAAATCAAAATATTTTTCTTTAAAAAATATGAAGTCATTTTAAAATATTAGAACAAAAATTATAACACCCAATAATAAATTTACAAGACCCAGCATAATATAAGAATTCATACCTATGATATCCTTGGACTGTTGATAATGAAAACGAGGCACGAAACACGGCAATGGATATGATCGCTTCGACTTGGCCGCTATGTCTTCAATAAAAATTATCATAGGATTGAAAGGTTACAAATACAACTTCTATCCTATGACTCAAATAGTTTTGTTAGGAATTAAGTCAACATATACAAATTGATTAAATTGGAAATTTTTCCTTACAAATCTCCCCTTTGACTATTCCGGAACAAAATTAAAAATAAAAACTCTATGGGCGGTAAATCTCACCTAAAAGACTCAATCCTAACCCAAAAGAAAAAAATATAGACGCTTGACCGATACATATTTTGATAAGTTTTTCTTGCATTAAAGCTTTCCCACATGATTGCAAACCTACACACTTAAAAACATCATAAACATATTGAGAATATAACAATATAAATTGCATATTAAATCCTCCACCTTTGTCTAACAGTGACCTTTGTCTAACAGTTTATACCTAAGAAAGGACATATTCCCTAAGTTAGATCTCCCAAAATGAAAGAGTTATATACCATTCTCCCTCCCCCCCTGTTCAGGAATAGACAAAGATTAAGGTGCATAAAATAATTAATTTCTCCCCTAGTTAAAACGATTCTCCCTTAAATGAAACAAGGGATAAGGAAAAAGGGAAGAACAATTATTTCATGCAATTATGTAGAGTGATACATGAAATAATAGCTCAACTTGGTTCCACAAGATAACTAACCCATATAATGAATAATAGGTATTAACTATGAAAAATGATATCAACTAAAATCAACTAAGATGAGCATGTAATACCAATGAAAAATTATAACAAGATAGATATTGATATGGAAACAAAGCATACAAGGACTAGATGCAAAAGCAAAGACTCAAAACAAGCAATACCCCCCCCCCCCCATATATATATATATATATATATATATATATATATATATATATATATATATATATATATATATATAAAGACCATATAAGACATTAAACACAATAAGCTTTCCACATTCATATAGTATAAATGTGTCTAAACCAAATGCGATAAACGGAGTGAATGGGTCTGAATTAAAAATAAAAGAGTTATGACCCAATCATTTAAATAGATTCAAGGAGTTCTATTTGATTGCAATACTTTATCAAACTTAGATTTGGCCTCATGTGACAAGAGAATGTGAACTCAAAGAACAAGAAATCACATTGTACACAAGCCTATAATTTTAATGTTTCTACAGATCAGTAAAGTCATGAAAAAATAAGTATAACTAGGATTCATTGTGCTAACCCATTGATCTTCATCTAAACACCCTCAAGAGACAAACATATTATATATTTTCTTTTCTTTTCTTTTCTCTATTATTTTGAAGCTATTTATTTTGAATGATCAAACTAAACTATGTTTCCCTTTGACAATTTTTTTACTTCCTTTATTATTTTATTTAGGCTCTTAACAACGGTGACTTTCCCACAAAGGATATTTTCTCCTTTCATATCCCTTTTCCATGCACCCTCAACAATTTTCAATACAATTCAAATAAATCTCACGAGCCAAGGTTCGTACATGCACAAATCCCCTATAGTCACAAAACATGTAGATGACAAAATTGATGGGAAAACATCTCTCAAAGCTCAAAGATACATGTGAAGTTAAAGTTCAAAAGAGCTCGTGCATGAGGGTGACGAGGCATATACAAAAAGAATTCATTAAGCAAATCAAAATCAAACTTCTCCATGCAAGCATGGTAAAGAACAATTTAAGAATTAAAATTCATAACCAAATGTTCTAGCCACATGAAAACAAGGAATGATATAGGATTTAAACGCAAGAACATGCCACAAAGAATGTGCAAAAGTAAATTACACAGCAACAAAAAAAATATTTTTGAGTTTTCAAATTTAAAAAAAAATTAAAAACAAAGACAACTCAAAGGACAAACAAAATCTTTTTGTATTTTTCAATAAGACTCAACAAAATAAAAACGATATACTTTTCATGATCCTAGCAAAGCATATATGATGAATCATGGACTAGAATATGACTAACAAATATACAACTAGCAAGAATATATCATGAATCACAGCTAATGTTTTTAACAAAAGCTAACACAATCAACCTTTAAATCTAGAATGGGAAGTATCATGTGCAGGAAAATGAGAATCATAAAGTCTATCATGTAAAGTCTCCAAATCAAATCTCATAACCCACATAGGCGTAACATGACACTCTTGGGTTTTGGTGCCCTTGGTGACTCTAACCTTGGATTTCCTAGGACCGTTTCTAAGATCATAACAAAACCTCCTAATGTGATCCTTCCTACCATAATATGTGCATGTGAAATCACGACGATAAGTATTACCTAAGCGTTGACCTTTTTCTAACGTTCCTACATGATTCTCTCAAAATCATGGTTTTGGATTGATTAGCATAAGCATTTTGAGTATCAAATCCAATACCACACTTATCATATTTAATTTTGATGGTGCCTAAATTTTTATCCAACTTCTCAGACCTACACTCCAAAGAAAATTTGACCTGACTCGAGTCTTTAAATATCTCTTTAAGCTCCATTATCCTAGACACAAGTAAACTCATAGTCTCTTCAAATTCAAGGAGCTTTTATGTCATAGTCTCCATTAAACCTCGAAGACTATCTCTCTAACCTTCAACATTTCCTACAACATTTCCTAGCTTCTCTCAAAGAGTCCTCTCACCTGCCCTCAGATTTTTAGTTAAAACACTGTTATCATTTCCTACTCCATGTTCTCTCATCCTAGATTCCAACTTTAAGTTTTCCTTTCTCAATTTCAAAGATTCCGCATACACCCCACGAAAGGCAACTTAGAGTTCATTGTCCCCCTCCTCTTCTTCATTATCACTCTCTTCTTCAATCACTTTACCATCAAACACTTTAGATTCATAAACAATGTACTCATAAGTGTCATGCAAAGAAATATCTTCATGGGAAGATTCGTCATCAATGCTCACATGACTAGCCATGAACGCAGTGAAGTTGCACTCAATAGGGGAATCGGGTCCCTCTTCCAGTTCACTATCACTAAGGGTGGAATTGTAAGAAATGGGTTTCTTGACCTCCTTCATTAGTTTAGTGGGACACTCGATTGTCCTATGACCATAACCATCAGAACCAAAACATCTATTTGACTCGTCCCTCTTAGTATCATCATTATGATTTTTAGGGAGTTTCTTAGTTTTTTTGTATGTGGACTTCTCAAATTTCTTATATTCGTTTTTAAATTTCTCTTTATTAAACTTAAGAAATTTTCCAATCTTCTTAGCAAACATAGTCATATCATCCGAGTCGATGTTAGACTCATTATTCAAAATAGATGCTTTCTACTTACGAGCTTTCAAAGCTATGCCCTTTTCCTTAATCTTCACATCCTTGGAGGTAAACATGTTAATTTCATAGGTTTGTAAGTCACCTACAAGATCTTCCAGTTTCGTAGAGTCTAAAGTGCCTAAAAAATTCAAAACGATCATTTTTAGATTAAACCTATTAGGTAATGACCTCCAAATTTTCTTTTTGACACGGTTATCAGGTATTTTCTCTCCCAAGTTAAAAGATGAATTCACAATATCGAATAATCTAACATAGAACTCATCAAAGGTCTCCTTTTCTAACATCTTAATGGTTTTAAACTGAGTGGCAAGGTTTTGAAGTTTGGAAGCCTTAACAGCACTTGCACCTTTATGGTTGAGTTGGAGTATGTCCCATGCCTCCTTAGACGTTTCACACATCATAGTCCGATGAAACTCCTTAGGTGTGACCCCACTAAAAATATCATTTAAACCACGTGAATTAAAATTTTCTAGCTTAAGCTCATCCTTACTCCATCTTTCTACGAGTTTAGGAACACGAACTTCTCCTACTAAACACGTTGGTGGGGACCACCCTATAATAATCGATAGTAAAACCCCCTCCTCTAATAACTTAAGTGCCGGCCACATATGCACTTTGTAGTACATGTAGTTAGAACCATCAAAATTGGAAACAACGAAAATGACAAATTTTCCATATTCAAACCCAAAAAGGATCTAACACTACAAGTTAGTGTGCCCACTATGATACCACTTCAAAGAACTAAATAGGACGATGGTTCTCAGAATTCCAAATTTTAAATTTCGTTAAATTTAAATTTTCTCTTCTAAAACAAAACTTTGATTCAAGTTCAAATTTATACAAATCAAACTAGAAACGAATTTTTCCAAATTAAATATTTTCTTGAACTTATGCAACCCAAATTAATTAAGAACTAATTAAACTATTTTTGTGATTAAATTGATTTTATCTTATTAAACCAAAGCAAGCATCTAGGTGAGAATTTTAAAGATAAAATAAACAACCACAATGCCACAATATATGAGGAAAACCCACAATGGGAAAAAGCTTGGACAACCCAGACATAAGTCCACTAAGTACAGATTTACTACAAGGACATGATAGAAGACTTACTCAACAACTCGATGCCTATGGAAATCCCCTATACTCGTGGTGGGAGAGACATAGGAGGGGGTGTCATCACCATGGTGAGAGGATCTCAGTCCCGCGCATCCCTTTCGGGAGAGCTTCGACCGACATCGGCGATGTGTGAGGTGAAAAATGTAGAGAGACCGAGTTGCCAGTCTATTTTACGCAAAATAGACAAAAGAAAAGGGGGAGCCATCCCGAAGGACATCATCCAAAGATACACTGATACATACGAAACCAAAATGATTCAAAAAGGATTCGGAGGCTAGGTTACGAAATGGGAAGGTGTTAGGAGATGTAATTTTACATTCCAAAGAGTTTGAATCAATTTGGGAAGTTGAATTTGGTCAATCGGGGCCTGTAAGCGTTCAGTGACCTTGTAGAGTAAAACGGATCGTTCGTCCGCACCGTAAGTCAGAATTGGGATCGAAGTGGACCGTTAGAAAGGGGTTTCAAGGCCCTTTGAAAATTCATTTAGTCTTAGTCAAGATGAAGAGTTGACTTTGGTCAAATGGAGCGTGGGAGCATCCGATGGCCTCTTGATCAAGTTTTAGGGGAGAACGGGTCATTCGTCCTTATCGTAAGTCAGAATTACGCACAGGGCGGACCGTTGGAAAGGGATTTCAGTGAACTTTGAAAATTCATTCAGTCTCAATCGAGATGAAGAGTTTGAATTTTGGTCAAATGGAGCCTAGGAGTGCCTGATGGCCTCTAGGTCAGTACCCGGGGTATGACTTAGGTTTGTAGTGATGAAGGGAGGTGCTAGGGTCCTAAGGAGAGGTTTAGGGGGTACTAGAATGGGGTGTCTATAGAGCCCCTCGACGGGTGAGTTTGGAACAAATGGTAGCCATCGAATAGAAATCGCACGATGTCTTTGAAAGAGTATGACCAATTCAGAGGGTCAAGGCTGATTTTGAGGACCCAAGGATGAGGATGACCGATTCTACGGGTCGAGGTCGATTCTGAGGACCTGGGGGGAATATCGGGGATGATCTAAAGGAAGTGATGACAAAAGATTTAGGTGAATTCTGAGGACCTAAAGCGATGCCGGGGGAGATCGATTCTGCGGGTCGAAGCCAATTCTGAGGGCTTAAATTATGATGACTAATTCTGTGGGTCAAAGCTAATTCTGAGGGATTAGGTTGAGATGACCAATTTTGCAGGTCGAAGCCAATTCTGAGGGCTTAGGTTGAGATGAACAGTTCTGCTCGAAGCCAATTCTCAGGGCTTTAATTGAGATGAAAAATTCTGCGGGTCGAATCCAATTCTAAGGGCTTAGGTTGATATGACCAATTATGCAGGTCGAAGACAATTCTGAGGGGTTAGGTTGAGATGACCAATTATGCGGGTCGAAGCCAATTTTGAGGGTTTAAATTGAGATGACCAATTTAGCGGGACGAAGCCAATTTTGAGGGCTTAGATTGAGATGACCAATTCAGCGGGTCGAATCCAATTCTGAGGGCTTGGATTGAGATGACCAATTCTGCGGGTCAAAGCCAATTCGGAGGGTTTAAATTGATATGACCAATTTAATGGGTTGAGGCCAATTTTGAGGGCTTAGATTGAGATGAACAATTCTGTGGGTCGAAGCCAATTCTGAGGGCTTAAATTGAGATGACCAATTCAGCAGGTTAGAGCCAATTTTGAGGGCTTAGGTTAAGATGACCAGATATGAGGGTCAAAGCCAATTATGAGGGCTTAGGTGTGATGTTCTCGGGGAACTCTGTCAGGGAAATTACCTTGTGATTTTGATTTGATCTGGGGAGGTGATTGATGGGGAAATCTTTGTTTCTTTTGGAGACTTTGCCGGGGGAATAACTAATTTGATGCTATAGATTCCACTGGGGAAGTGATTAGGTGGTCCAGGGTTTGGACGTGTTTCTCGGGGAGATTTGAGACCTTTGGGGAATAGGAGATAACCTGAAGTTTAGGATAATTTATAGGTCCTCTAGGGACGTTGCTGGGGAGAGATCCGCTTGGCCTTTGAGAGTGCCGCTGGGGAAATATGGGGTCAGCTTGAGGGAGTGTGAAATTTTATTGGTAAAACTATTTTAAACCCTCCCTGGGATTTTTAGGAATTTTCTGAGGATTTTTCAAGGTTTTCTGGTATTTTCTGGGAGTTTTTGTAAGAAAACTTAAGGGGGGTGCCGGTCAGCATGGTGTGGAGGGTGCCATTCTGCAGTGGCATGGACTTTTGGCATTTTTTTAGCGATTTCCTTTTTTCTTGCATTTTGACAAGGTTTTTCTTTGACAGTCTGATGTATCTTTATCGACTGTGCGTGCCCATGGGACAACGTGGCTTAAGAATGTTTGGGAGAACCTTCCACCTGTGGTGCGTTGGGTAGTATCTTCAGCAGGCTTTGGGAGGCTGGCGTCTGTGCTGGATGAGATGCCTCATTCGACGGTGATCTTATGCGCTCCGAGGGAGAGGTGGTGGGACACTACCCACACCTTCCATTTTGGCTTCGGGGAGATGATTGAGACTCCTATAGATGTGCAACAGCTACTGGGGGTAGATTGTGATGGAGAGCAGATAGAGGTGGATCATTCCCTACGGGTGAGGCCGGAGGCAGTGCGGGCGGTGCTAGGTGATGTGGGGAGGATAGTATCTAGGGAATCTATTCATCTGTGCCTGCTGAGGGATGTTTTGCTTAGTAGGGTGATTGATGTGGAGGATGGGCTGGAGGTGAGAGAGATGGATCGACTGTTTATTTTTCTAGTGTAGGGGGATTTCTAGTGGTCTCGATCTATGACGTTATCCACTTATGGTTTTTACAATACTTGAGGATATTTTCGAACATCCCTCTTTATGATTGGGGGAGCCTGACTTTAGCGACCCTTTATTTTTCTTTGGAAGAATTTAGCCAGTGCTATCGGCAGACTTTTACTGGAGCCACATATCTTTCTTGAGGTATTCTTTAGTTTGTGCATTTTCCTTTTCATGCATTCGCATTTTCCTTGTGCGTCTCTTTTTTATTGCGGATATTTTTCTTCAGAAAATGTGGTTCTATGAGGTGATTGGGTGTATTACCCAGCTGGTTGCTCTCAAGGATAAGACTGTTGGGGACTTTTGCCATTTGTATCGGTGGCAGAAGGCCAATCGATAGTCGATGAAGTCTCTTTCTCTAGAGGCGGTGCGTCCGGTGTTGAATGGCCTAACCAGTGATAGGGCAAGACTTTTTTCTTCTTCAGTTCTAGTCTTTGTGTGATCTGATTCTGTATTGACTTATATCTGTTGGGGATTTTTCAGGTGACCTTTTACCCTTGGGGGACGGTTGTTCAAGACACGAGGTCAACTGGAGTGAATCCGCAGATGAGGCGTTTGCTGGAGCATGAGTTTTGCCACTCTTGGTATCTCAGGGAGATGGTGGTCCGACAGAGTTCTGAGGAGGAGGTGGTGGTGCCACCTGCGAGGCCCCCTATGTATATGAGGCGGGAGCAGCTCTTGCCAGAGGATGCGAGGATCGAGATGATAATTGACGAGTCCTATCTGTTGTACACTGATACGGCTGTGTCGTATGATTATATGGACTTCATGATGAGTTGGGTGATGGTGCCCAGCATATATGATGCACTGACTTTCCCTTATGTGGGTTCGAGTCTGCCAGTGGGGTCCTCCCACATCGGTGGAGGTCTGTCGACATCTGCGGCGGCGGCAACTTCGGAGGTCCCCTGTGTGAGGTTTCATACCCCTTCATACAACGCCTGGAGACTGATGGAGGGATGGTGCCTATGTTGCATTGTACTCATGCGATGGACCCGGAGGATTTGGGCTTGGCAGAGGAGGTTCTTCGTCCTTTGATATATCTTTTTATTCTTCTCTTTTCCTTATTTTTGGTTTCTTTTAATCTTTTCTACTTAATACTGATTTTGACTTTTCTTGCAACAAGTCAGGGTGTCCACCACTTGGCTGAGGGATATTAGAGACTGGATATCTTCGCCGACTACCCATATTCGCCTCATCCGGGGAGGAGTCTGGTTCGGGTAGAGGTGGTGCATCGTCTCATCGCAGGGGAAAGAGAGCGTATCGCAGGGATGGGAGTTCTTAGAAAGAGAGGGTAAAGGTAAGTGAGAGAGAGAGAGAGAGAATGTGGGTTCGAGTTAAGTCCCATTAATTTTTTGCTTTTCTTTATTTTCTTGCAAAAATGATGTAACAAAGAAAAATATCTATACAATTCAATGGAGTTTTTTTATTATCTTCTGTTAGTAATGAATAAATGAATGCATATTCTTTTTTTACTTTGCTGCTGAGACCGTAAAAACAAATATTTTTGGGATTTGAAAGAAAGTTTTATTTAAAATGAGAATTTATATATCGACGGAAGGGGATTTTGAAATTCTGTTGAGAATATCAATTTATTTTTATTGAGTTTTCTGATTTTGATAGAAGAGGAAAAAGGGAAGTTTCTAAAAATAGGGGATTGCCAATCGGCAGGTTAGTTCAGTCTAATCAATCAAGGCTTTGATTGGTACCCTCTTCAGCCTTTGGTACCTTGTGGGGAAGGATTTCCTCCAATTTATGCAGGGGTTATATTTTTTTGTGAGAGTTTTCAAGTATAAAAAGGGGTAAGGGTGGAGTGCTTTCATCACACCTTCATATTCTATCTTTCTTATCCCGTGAGATGGCTCTCCTTGGTAGTGTTGAGTTTGCCAACTACCTCGATACTTTGGAGGAAATGTGCTCCTATAACATCGACTATGATGCTTTCAACATGCGTCAAGTCTCTTTATGGCGTAATCGGCCCATAGAGTGTACATGGTGATGGCGACGGTACAATTTTGGTACCCCGAAGACCATGTATTTCGTTTTGGCTTGGAAGAAGTCTGTCCGACTTATGAGGAATTTTTTGCCATGTTGGGAGTAAATCCTAGTGTGGTGGCTTTTATGCCTGTGTTTCCCTGGTCTCCTCAGGAGCTGTTTGTTAGACTTCTCCGCATCTCGCCCTCGGTGGGTAAGTCCTTGGTTATTGGAGGAATGATTTCCCTTCCGGCGGTGATGCGGTCAGTGCATTTGCAGGAGGTTGGTGATGATGGATATGACGGAGCTGTCGTTCTGGGCTTGGTTTCGAAATTGGTACTGGTGACTGGGGAACTTCTGGCGGACCCATAACTTATAGCTATAACTTCATGGATGTCCTACTGTCGTAATCCTGCGGCGGTGTTATTGGCGGAGACGTTGAATGGCCTGAATGAGTGGAGAGAAGGTCATTCTGACTTTCTAAGGGGTAGCCCTGTGATGTTGTTCATGTGGTTGTTTGAAAGACTCCTCCTAGTGACTCCTCTGGAATACCCTTTGTTAGTTATACCCAATTTATTTTCGCGCCATTTCATTAGCGTTGGCCTGGATATTGAGAGCTGGGAGAACTGGTTTGTGGAGCATGGGGCTCTAAATCTTCACTGGTCACTGCCTTGGTGGGGACAGTTGTTGCCTATTTTAGAGCCGGGGGAATACCCATACGTCCGGATGGTTGGTCTCAAACAGACCTCTTTCTATTTGCCTTGGCGGCTTCTGCTCCAATTTGTCTAGGATCAGGTCATGCCACCTCGAATACTAGATTTCTTTCTGGTAGAAGATCTGACAGAGCGTCTGCGCATGCAGCTTGGCTCTTTGTGGGAGAGTCGACGTCCGTCGTCCTGTCCTTCTCAATCGGTTGGGAGATTTTTGCACATCCCTGGGGATTATATGAAGTGGTTATGGAGAAGAGTTGTCTATAAGATGTTAGTAGTGGAGACTGGACAAAGGTGGCTTATCTTATCCGATACCATGGAAGGAGGTCTTGTAGTTTTTCGATACTGGTTCGAGATTATTGATCTATAGAGCGTCTGCGACACTCTATTCAGGTAGGGGAAGCTTGGGGACCCCCGGATGTAGATGATGACAATGGAGCGGACTCCTCTGGTAGCTGTGGATAGGACTCTTTGAGAGTATATTTTGTAATGGGGAATAAATTTGGGAATTTCGTTTTCTTTTTAGGAAGGTAGGGGGAAGGGAGTTATCCGTTCATTATGTAATTGCACTGTAACTTCTTATTAGTGAAATAAACTAGTTTTTGATCATCCAACTGTGCCTTTTGATGAATTTTATATTTATCTATACCGATCGCTAAGGCATGCATAATCCTTTTGCTTAAGTATATGTTAGAATGAACTGTCATTCTCGGAGATAAGACAAGAATAGTTTTTTTTTGTGAAAAAAAAAGGGTCGTGCTCACGTAAGATGTATGAGCTGCCTACGTACCTTTGGGGTTTTTTGAAAGGTTTTAATTTTTTTCTGAAAATGGTTCTTGTAGAGGATCAGGCCCACGTAGTTCTGGGTAAAGGAAAATGAAGATTTTTTTTAAGAATAAAAGGGAGATGAGAAGAGTCTTAGCGCACCGAGATTTTGGTTTAGGGGTAAAATTTCTTGAGACGATCCAGGTTAACTGGACGAGCCATCTCTTATCGATCTAAGTCGTTGAGCATGGCGGCACCGCCAGACAAGATCTTCTTGACAATGTATGGGGCTCCAATTGGGCTTGAATTTACCTCTGGGGTCCCAGATGGGATCTACTATTTCTTTGAGGGCTAAATCCCCCTCTCGAACATCGCGGTCCTTGAATTTCATATTGAATGATCGCGTTATATGACAATGGTACCATTGTATATGGTATAGAGCTTTCAATCTCCTGGTCAACTCATCAAGACGACTTTGATACCAGTCTTCTTTGCTCACCTTGCTTTCAAGCATGACGCGCAATGAGGGTATATCTAGCTCCACGGGTAGGACTGATTCCATTCCATAGACTAGAGAGTAAGGAGTAACCCCAGTAGTGATTTAGATTGAGGTTCAGTAGCCCCATAGAGCGTATGGGATTCGATCAACCCAATCTCAACAACTTTCGGTCATCTTACTGATGATGGATTTGAGGTTCTTGTTGGCAGCTTCGACTGCACCATTGGTTTGAGGTCGGTAGGGAGAAGATCTGTGTCTCTGAATCCCATACTTATTGACCACTTCTGTGACTTCTGCCTCAAAATGCAACCTATGATCTGACACTAACTCATGCGGGACCCCATACCGGTAGATGATATTTTTCTTGACGAATTGGGCCACTATTTTGGCATTCAGGACTGCGTATGACTCGACTTCGACCCATTTGGTGAAATAATCAATGGAAACTTGGATGAATTCATGCCCTTTGGAAGACTTGTGTGTAACTTTACCTATGATGTCGATTCCCCAGGTGGAGAATTGCCAGGGAGAAGTCATGTTGTATAACTCTCACGCAAGCAGGTGTTGAAGGTTGGAAAATTATTGGCATTTGAGGCATTTCCAGACATAGGCGGTGCAATCCTGGATCATGGTTGTCGAGTAGTATCCTTATCAGATGATCTTCTTGGCAAGCATGTGACCATTCATGTGGGGCCCGCATTCCCCGCTGTGGATTTTCTGCATTACCTCTTCAATGGCAGCCTCTGCGATGCAGTGTAGATGGGTTCCATCGAAGTTTCTTTTGAATAGTGCTTTGTGACAGATGATGTATTGGGTGGCCAGTCTTTGAAGGGTTTCCTGGTATTTCTTGTTGGAACCCTCGGGATACCTACTATGCTTGAGGAGGTGCTAGATATCATAGTACCACTAATTGGCTAGCTTGGGATCTTCTTTGGTGTTGAGCTCAATGTGGCAGCAGTGGGTTGGTTTGTCTTGCTTTTGAACTAGTAAGGGGGCCATAGTTATTCCTTCGGGCATGTCGACCATGGAGGCTAAGGTAGCGAGGGTATAGGCTAGGTTATTCTTTGCTCGAGGTAGGTAATGGAAGGTGATATCTTGGAATTAGGAGGCTAGTTCTTCTAAGTGGACATGGAAGGGTTGGAGTATTTTGTCCTTGACTTTCCATTTTCTGAGCACTTGACTGATGATGAGGGAAGAATCCCCATAGACATCTAGGCATTAAAATACCTTTCTTGAGAGCAATTTTGAGGCCTACCGTACACGCCTCGTATTCAGTCATGTTGTTGGTGTAGATGAAATCCAATTTGATGGCTATGGGAGTGTGGGAGTCATCTGGGGAGATCATAGGTATCCCAATGTCATATCCCTTTTTGTTGGCAGCGCCATTGAAGAATATTTGCCATCAAAGGTCATCTTGAGCAGCGTAGAGGATGTTTTTATGTGGGATTTCAGAGATCCAGTTATCAGATTCTTCCATGGGGTAGTCAACGTGGTAGTTAGAGATGGATCTTCTTTTCATGCCTTTCTGTGGGACGTACACGATATTAAACTCGGTTAGGAGCATCAACCATCAGTCCATTTGGCTAGATAAGGCGGGCTTCTCAAGCATATGCTTGATGGGGTCAATTTGGGATACAAGTTTGATGGGGAAGGCGAGCATGTAGTGTCGCAACTTTTGGGTGACCCAAACAAGTGCGACACATGCCTTTTCCAAAGTAGTGTAGTTGTCTTCGTACCTAGTCAATTTATGACTGGCATAATAGATGGCTCTTTCTTTGCGGGAATATTCAAGGTATTAGGATAACAAATCCCTAGCTGCAGTGTTGGTTATGGTTAGGTATAGGAGTAAGGGGAAACTAGGCTCTGGTGGAATGAGTACCGGAGGTTGGGTCAGATATTATTTGATTTGTTCAAAGGCTTCTTGGCAGGCCTCGTTCCAAACCTTGGTTGAATCCTTTTGGAGGAGTTTAAAAATAGGTTCACAGATGGAGGTTAGTTGGATGATGAACCGGATGATGTATTTCAATTTCCCAAGGAAACCTCAGACTTTTTTCTCCGTTCGAGGATGTGGCATCTCAAGTATGGCTTTCAGTTTGGTAGGATCTTCTTCCATCCCTTTCTCACTTACCATGAATCCTAAGAGTTTTCCCTTTGTACCGCCAAAGACACATTTCTGTGGATTGAGTCTCATCTGATACCGTCGCAGTCATTCAAAGAACTTTCGTAGGGAGGGATCATGATCATTTCTAGTTTTGGATTTGATAATCATATCATCCACATAGACCTCTACTTCCTCGTGAATTAGAAAGTATAGGATGGTTGTGGAATCCCTCTGGTATGTAGCCCCAGCATTCTTGAGATCAAATAGCATAACAGTGTCGCAAAAGGTTCCCCACGGTGTGATGAACGCGGTTTTTTCTTGGTGATCTGGGTGCATTTTGATTTTGTTGTATTCGGTAAACTCGCCGCCGAATGACTTAAGAGCATGGCTGGTTGTGTTGTCCACGATCATGTCAATTTTGGGTAACGGGTAATTATCCTTTGGAGAGGCTTTGTTCAAGTCCCAGTAGTCTACACACATTCAAACTTTTTTCCTTATGATTTCGGCACATACACTATATTGGCTAGCCATGTGGGATATTTGATCACACGAATGAAGCCCACATTCAGCTGTTTGACCACTTCTTCTTTGACTTTGAGCGACCATTCGGTGTGGAGCTTTCTCAGCTTTTGTTTAACTGTCTTGTAATCTGGGAGAGTGGGGATCTCATGTTGAGCTATTTTGGGATCAATGCCGGGCATATTGTCATAGGACCAGGTGAAGACATCCATGAATTCTTTCAGTAATTCTTCAAGTTGTGCACGCTCATGCTCGTCAAGAGTAGCCCCTATTATAATCTCGCGTAGTTGGTTACTAGAACCGAGGTTAACAATAACAGTTTTTTCTTCATTAACTTGAATGCACTTATGTTGTTTGTTATTAACCTTATTTAGATCAGTTAAGAATTGTTCATTTGCAAAATCATCATCATCAAAAGTTTGATTAGAATCCAAACAGTTAATATAAGGCACAACAAGATACTCAAAATCTTCATTTATTTCATTGATAGGAAAAATAACTTTTAGAACCTCCTAAAAGGAGTTCTCGATTACATTGGAGCAAGGATAGACAACATAAGAAGAAATGGGGTAAACATTAGGGTTAGGTGGGATTTCAACAGGTAGAATCGGCGCAGCATGCCAGTTGAGGAAAGGTATATCATCAACTTTAATCAGGTGGGATGGATCCAATAATGTGGTACTTGAATGAACCATGCAGAGTGTCAGCCCCAGTGTTGGTAAGTTGAATGAATCCTTGGAGTCACTTCCCCCGGAATCTATGGTATCTTTCATCAGTGGTTGTACAAGGTGTCGGGAACTTTTGTCCCATGGGTAGTTATCTTGGAAAAATATCTCCATACAAGGCTTCATCTTTTGTCTATATGGTCATACCAGGGTTTTGAAAAGCCACAAAAGGGGAAGTCCTTGCCCTCTTTAATGAATCATCCATCAAGGAGTCACATGGGATAGTCTGTATGCAGTTTAATCTTCTTTTTAGTCGAGACTGACAGATCATTCTGATCCCTTATTCTGACAGTTGATACCCTAAACCACAAGGGGGAAAGATTTTTTCAATTCAATGGGTTCAATTATCCCTTGTTGTCTTTGTCCTAGCCCCAGTCTGAGCATTAAGTGCATGTTTCTGAACATCTGAATCACATTGACATTGCTATGAGGGTTGTATTCTAAACAAACCCTTTCTTTGAAATCGTCCCCTACCAGGAGTAGAAGTGGCTCGACTGGAAATCCTGATAGGAGCATATCATTTGACCCGTGCTATATCTCAAGGATTGGATTGCTGTTACTTGCACCCTTGGCATTATCGTTGTCGCCCAAAATGGTGATGACTCGTCCATCGGTGAAGAACTTTAATTTCCGATGGAGCGATGAAGACACACCCTTGATACTGTGGAGCCGAGGTTGTCCAAGAAAAAGGTTAAAATAAGTAGAGATGTCAATAACTTGGAATTCAACGACATGGTTTATAGGGCCAACCCCTATTAAAAGTTTTATGGATCCCATAACCTACCGATGGGTAATATCGTAGGCACGTATAGTAGCGGAGGTTGGAGCGAGGTTATTTTCCTTAAATCATAAGAATTTGAAGGTTCTTAATGGGCAGACATTCAAGAAGGATCCATTATCCACAAGAGAGAGGGGTACGATTTTCCCCATAACTTTGACGGAGATATTGAGTGCATGATTGTGATTTAGCCCAATTTTGGGGATTTCTTCTTCGTAAAAGGATAGCATTCGGGTAGAGGTCAAGTATTCGATTAAATTTTCTGCCTCTTCTGGTGTGGTAGAAGGAGGGACTGTGGGTCCAGTGAGCAAATTTATCAAAGAATTTATGTACAGTTGGGAAGACATGAAAATCCCCCATAGAGTGATGTTAGCCTGAGTTTTCTTCAGTTGATCGAGGACCTTTCTCTCCTCGAGGGTCATCTTTGGCATTAGAAGGTTTTCAATGCCCTTCCCATTGTTATTGGCTGGTAGTAAGCTTGGGATCTGGTAATGCCTCACTGATCTGGTCATGTGATTTACTGAAGAAAGGAAGAACATAAATCCTGTTTCCTCTTCGATCTCGGGTTATTTTTCCACCTTGTTAATTTCTTTGAGGAGTTCTTCAAATGATATCATCCCACACATATCGTCCATTGGGCTAGTTTTATTTGAAGCTTGATCTTTATTTGAATCTTCAAATTCTTCCACCCATCCAGTGGAAATAATTCTATATTTCCGTGCAAAGTCAATACATTCCAAAACTTCAATGGATCCTTCGTACAGGTCCTCCCATTCCACGGGGAGATGTAAGGGTGAAGGGACCATGCGCCCTTGTAGCTTCAGAGTATCAAGTAACTTGGTCATACTGAAAATATTATTGGTTTGCCTGAATAATTCTTCCATGATCTGGAAAACATCATCTAGGCTGACTTCGTTAATTAGTAATACCCAATTATCTGACTCTTAGGCCCATTTTCGTGATTCCAAGAGCATCGTAATGAACCTTTGGCAATCAATGATCATTTGTGGGGGCAGTTTCAGCCCGAACTCTAGGAATTGGTTTATCACTTTTGATAATTTCATATTTCCATTTTTAGAACGGGTAGGGACAACAATGAATGCTCTGGTAAGGAGTGATAGTGCCTGATCAGCGAGGCTAGCAGGGTGTAGGAGGAAGTATGGGCAAGTTTGGAGAGGTTTGGGAGAGTATATGGGTATGATTTGAGTTGAGGGATCAAATTCTGGGTTCATTTCTAGGAAGATAGCATTGGTATGATTTGGGAGTGGGTTGTGAGTAGTGTTTGGCTTAATATTGGCTGGTGGGGCAATGGTACCCCGGTAAATTAGACCTTAGAATATGTTTTGGAGCTGAAAGCATTGGTTGGTGGTATGGACAACAGTTTGGTGAAACGCGTAATGGGCATCTGCCTTAAAGTTTCTTGGGAGTGGATTTGGCAATGGACGGGGGTCTAAGGGTTTGATAAGGTTTCATCTTAACAGGGCTTGATAAACTTTGGTGAGGGGAGCATGGAGCTCGGTGTATTCCATTAGGACTGGGACAGGGAGACTTTTTGTTGCCCACAAGGTGGTTGGTTGAGAAATGTTATTGATGGTTGAAACTGAAGCACTAGTGGGCTTATCGTATTTTATGAGGGTGAACTGTCTGGACACTTTCTTTGGTTCATTTTCTTTCGATTTCTACTCATGCTTGTCTGAGAGCCAAGAAGTGGGGATATAATTTTCCTCCCATTGTTTCTTGGACATGGGGTAAGAAGTTTTTCTTTACTATGTTGATTTGTTCTTCCTCGGATGGCCGATTGGTCATGGTGGATGCTTTTTCCCTCAACCGGGCTATGAAGTTACTGACTGATTCCCCAGATTTCTACTTGAGCAGTTCTAAATCACTATGGGTGACCTCAAGCTCTTCGTTGTATTTGTACTGCGACATGAATTCTCGGGCTACATCCTTCCACCTACGGATTCTGGACTCCTCGAGAGATAAAAACCATCGGAGGGTGCTATCCTTCAAAGTTTGCATAATTAATTGGGCCATCACTTCTTCAGAAGCCCCTAGGAGAGTCTTAGAACGGTGATAACTGCGAAGATGAATAATCGGGGGTTCACTCACTCCGAATTTCTCGATATTTGACTTCTTAAACTTCTCGGGTAACCTCGCCTTAGGATAAGGAGACATGTGGGTGTAGTCCATGTAACTCCCCGAGATTCTGACATGGTCGTATTTCTTAGTTAGAATCTTGAGATCTTTTTTGACTTTATTTAACTCTTCCTCTTTTGGATCAATAATCATAGGTAAGTTAGCCCCAGGTTAGGCAAGGTTTGGCATAGGAAGCTGGGCAAGTGGAGACCCATTAACTGGAGGGGCACGTGGAGCATGATGATACTCTTCGAAAACCTAAATAGGCCCGGGTGGACCCATAGTGCGAGGTAATAGGGCCTCGGTCTCTTGAGGAATAGGAACCTGGTTTCGTTGCATCTCTCGGACCTCAGTCAGGAGGTTGTCAATCTTGGACACGAGCCGAGCTAAAACTGCCGTCAGATCTCGCTGCACAACTGGTACTTGATCTGTCTTCCCCATGGAAAGCGAATGGATTCCGGAATTGGAAGAAGTAGCAGAGGAATGGACTAAACTCTGGGGTGATTTGCGTGAATACTGAAGCCAATAAGGATCCAGGTCAAGGGCGTGCAATCGACCTGAGAAGGCGCAAAATGGGATTTATTTTTGGGATAAAGAATGAAAATATTTTTGACATTTTTTTTTTCTTTTTGAGATTGAAAGACAAAATATTTTTGACTTTTTGACAAAGAAGGGAGAAATATTTTTGGATTTTTGATAAAGAAGGGAGAAATGTTTTGGGAAACGAGTCTCAGTATGATTATTATTATTACGTTCTCACTTGTATTAAATTCTCCTAAATGCAAAATGAAATGTCGGACGTGACTCGAGCCTAGAAAATTTAGGTTTATAACATATGCAAAGCTATGGTTGGACTTGTAACCAAGCTCACAGGAAGGGTCCCGTTTTAAAAATGCACAAAATTTTGGGCCGCGAACTAACCCAAAAATTCGGCACAATTTTGGGTCGAAATAGGCAATCTAACATGTGTGTCCTAAGATTAACACTTATATGCGGGTATGCAGTTGGTTGGGTGAATCGGAAAGTGTTACCCCATTTGGCATGACTTCCACGATATATGTCTTGATTTTGAGGGCAATCGGTACGTGTGGACAAGCCATTTGATATACCTGAGTGTACGTGAATTTCCTCACTATATACCTTGTGGGGACGATATGTGTGAGAGCGAATTCGATATACTAGACATACGTGAATGAGTTCCCTGCGATATACCTCCCGTCATGATTTCGGTCAAGCGGTACAATGCGGGGGAACCATTCGATATACGTCGAAGGTACTTGGCCAATGAAAGTTGAGAGTCATATCACTTAGGCTAAGTGTGCCCTGCCGGACTAGCGCCCATCACGAAGTGACCCTCCAATTATCGGACAAAATTTTGTGAATCACAATGCTCTTTGGTGATGTCGTTTGAATCATCCTGAAGGACAACATCGAACGATACACTGATACATACGAAAGAAAAATGATTCGAAAAGGTTTCAGAGGCTAGGTTATGAAATGGGAAGGTGTTAGGCACCCATTCCGACCTTGCGATCTCTCATGGATTTTTGTTATTTTCCTTTATTTCCCCGTGACATGTGTGCATGTGTATATATAGTGGAGATAGGAATCATCGACTTGTATCATGGAAGAGATAAAGAGATTCATCCATAGGAATGTTCCAAAAAATAATATTAGAAAATATGATTTACGGGATTATCCTAGCACTGATCGTTATAATGGAACGATAATGCATACGGAATAATATGCCACTAAGAACAAATATATATATATATATATATATATATATATATATATATATATATATATATATATATATATATATATATATGAGTGTGTGTGTGTGTGTAAATATATAGATTTTAGGAGAATTAAGTTAAAGAATATAGAAAAAAATATAATGGGAGAAAAGTAGGACTCGAGTCTCGAGTTTTACCCGGAGACGCCTACGTAGCCTATAGAGGCATCAAAGTCTACGTAGTTCGTATGCAAAACGAGGGGTGGGATTTATCCCATAAATCCAACCGAGGACTTCTCTTATATGTGTGTGTGTGTGTAAAAAATTGTTTTGGTTATGAGAAAAGTGTGAGAGAAGTGCGAGAATTCCCATTTGGAATTTATGAGCAAACCCTATTTTTCTTGTTTTTGGGGGTTTTATTTATATGAAAATAAGGGATGTGCAATAATACTAAATAAAAACTATATTAGGATATGTGAGATGGAGAGAATAAAAGTGTTCAGTTATAAAATAAGTTTGTAGAGAGAGTTGAGAAAGTTGAATCTTCTTGAAGATCTTGAGTTTGATCTTGAATGTTGGAGAGAAACCCTTACACTTGGACGATGATGAAGGGTAGTTAATTCACCAAGTTTGATGAAACTATGATGAAAAGTGAGGGTTGGAAAGGGATTTGGATGTGGAAATCACACTGACTTTGAGAGGGGTTTTCTGAGTTCGCTGAGAGTGGTGGATTTCAGATCTTGTGTCTCCTTTTAAATGAGGTCAAGACCTCCTTTTTATAGGCCCAGGGCATTGCCCGTCGGCATAGACCTGGTCCTGCGAATTGGCAGGCATTTTTAGGCACACTGTCGATAGGCAGGGTTTAGAACCTACCGTTTGGGAGTCTCTTTCAGGTTCCTTCAAAAAATCGATCGTAGAGCGCAAACCGTTGATCCAAATCGCGCATGGGGTGAACAGTTGAAAAAGTACTTCAGAGACCTTCAAAAGTCTTTTGGACTGCTCCCGGGTCCGAGAGTTGACTTTGGGTTAAATGTGGCTCAGAAACGTTCTTTTGTCCTTTGGACGAAGATTTATCGGATGCAAATGAATCGTTCGTCCGCATGGTAAGTCAGAATCGTGCTCGGGGTGGACCATTGGAAAACTTAGGAGATGTACTTCGACATTCCAAAGAGTTTGACTCACTTTGGGAAGTTGACTTTAGTCAATCGGGGCCTGGAAGCGTTTGGTGACCTTTAAGAGTAAAACCGATCGTTCGTCCACACCATAAGTCATATTTGGGCCCGAAGTGGACCATTCTCTTTGAAGATTCATCCAGTCTCGATCAATCTAAAGAGTTGAATTTGGTCAAACGGAGCCTGGGAGCATCCGGTGGCCTCTTGATAAAGTTTTGGGGCAGAACGGTTCGTCCGTACCGTAAGTTTTGGTTGGAAAGGGGTTTTAGTGCCCTTTGAAAATTCATCGAGTCTCAATCAAGATGAAGAGTTTGACTTTTGGTCAAATGGAGCTTGGGAGTGCCCGATGGCCTGTAGGTCAGTACCCGGGGTATGACTTAGGTTTGTAGTGATGAAGGGAGGTGCTAGAGACCTAAGGAGAGGTTTAGGGGGTACTAGAATAGGGTGTCTACAATGCCCTTGTAAGCCTTGACGCTCTTAGTTCCTTCAACCTCTACCTAGTGATAACGCAGGAGTCCACCTATATCTCGAATTCCATCGATGGGGCACTGCTACCATCATGCATATGGAGTTCACCATATGTACACCAATAAATATTAAATCCTCCACAAGAAACAATATCAATGATGTAGATGATGAAGAACCCGATGCCAACATTTAATATCAAACATATATTATGTAAAAGGTTGGATAATAAAATAGTTTGGATGTAAAGATGTTTTTGTTTTGAAAACTAAACCATAAGTTTAGAACAAAAACACTCTTAAAATTTTCTACAGGTTTCTTACTCTTAGATGTTGAAAAATTCTTTGAATAAACTTAACTCCAACACTACATAAATGCTAGGGAAAAAGTAGTGGGAGGTTATGGAGAAAACTGCTTAAAAAAACTCTCCAATTATAATAACTGTTTCAGTCATTTGAACGAAGACTAATATCGTTCGAACGACATAGCCATCTCATTCGAATGGGATAAGAACGAGATTTGTAACGAGAAATCAGCACAAATAATAAGTGACCTCGTTAGATAATCGTTCGAACGAACACACAATTTATTCGAATGACCTGGGAAAGTCATTCTAATGACTTGGGAAAATCAGAATATTTTTCTGGAAAAAATATAAAGTCATTTTAAAATATTTTAACGCACAAGAATAAATTTTCAAGGCCCAACATAATACAAGCATTCATACTTGAGATATCCTTAGACTGTTGACGACGAAAAGTGAGGCACGAAACACGACATAAGATATGATCGCTTTGACTTGACTCCGAAGTCTTTAACAAAATTATCATAGGCTTGAAAGCTCACAAATAGAACTTCTATCCTATGACTCAAACAATTTTGTGCGGAATTAAGCCAACATATACAAATTGACTAAATTGAAATTTTTTCCTAACAATAGGTTTAGTGGAAAGGGAATTAAAATCCATTTTTATATCGTTCAAAATATTAATAATATAATTAAGGGGTCCTTTTATCTCTTTTTTGTAGTGATTTTGAATAGAGTATGTACTAATATGTAAGAGATTTTCCAGGAATTTTCATCTTGATATTTAGAATATATTGGTTTTTATATATTCCTTTTATTAAAATCCAGGCATAGGATTTTTTATTGATGTAATATGGAAAGAGAAGATTTTTTTTTCTTTGCGAGGTCAAGGTAAGGTATGTGAAGAAAAATCCTCCATGACATATGTCAATCTTTTATTAGAAGAGAGTGCACTTTTTGCACACATACACACTCAAAAAGTTATAACCCAGTACACTTCTGTGACGTTAAGTGTGGTGTGTTCTTTGGTGTGTTGGAGAGTCACTCTATTTGTGAGACTCTCTCTATCTCCCTCTCTCTCTCTCTCACTCTCTATCTATATATATATATATATATCTATCTATCTATCTAGACACGCACACACACACACGGAGGCACATTGAGGCTTCCAACACACCAAATATCACACCTCACTTAATTGTATTGAGTTATAACATTCTAATTTGTCTTTCCAAAAATGACCCGACTCAAGATGTTAACTTGATAGATTTAGTGAGATTAAGTAAAGTGTGTTCATTGGTGTATAAGTAAGGTGTGTCGTAGAGTCACTATATATATATATATATATATATATATATATATATAGAGAGAGAGAGAGAGAGAGAGAGAGAGAGAGAGAGATAGAGAGAGAGAGAAAGAGAGAGAGGATCCTGTGAAGACTGTCATGTGAGGTCCTCACATGTGAACCATTTTTTTTAAATAGTAAAAAAATTGGCTTATTTTTTTTATGGTTTTTAAACATTTCACGAAACCCCTAAAAAATAACTCAAAAAGATTTTTTTTGCTATTTTAAAAACATAGGTCAAAATATCAAGGAAGTTCAATTCCTTAAGTGATTGTCAAACCCAGTGGTTATGAAGAAGAATATCGAGAAGTGGAGAGTTTGCATAGACTTTACCTGTCTAAACCAGGCATGTTCAAAGGATTGTTTTCCTTGAATAAGATAGACCAATTGGCCGATGCGATCGCCAACCATGAATGTACAATCTTCCTCAATGCCTACTTAGGGTACCATCAAATCCCCATGTTCGCCCCCGACCAAGATAAGACTTCCTTCTTCACACCACGTTGGGATTGTACTACTCTAGGGTGATATTTTCTGGATTAAAAAATGCCGAGGAAACCTATTAGAGGCTTGTTACGAAGATGTTCAAACAACAGATGATAGATATAATGAAAGTATACACAGAATATATGCTTCTAAAAATTAGAAAGAGGAGCACCACCTCACAGAATTAGCAAATTGTTTTTATGTTATTATAGTATTAAGCTGAATGCGTCCAAGTGATCTTTTTTTGTACAATTAGGAAATTTCTCGGATACCTATAAAGTCAAATAGGTATTGAGGAAGACCTCTACTAAATCATGGCCATCAATAAGGTGCAATCACTGAGCACTGTGAGCAAGGTGAAGAAGCTGATGGATATGCTCTCCCCACTCAATCGGTTCATGTCAAGATCCTCGGAGAAGTGCCGACCTTTCTTCCAAGCACCAAGGAATTAAAGGAAAGAATTATGGAATGAACAATGCACTAAGGTGCTTGAAGAAGTAAATAAGTATTTAAGACGATCACCTCTAATGATGATTCCCGATGATAAAGGTCCCTTGAACTTGTAATTAACAAAGTCCAGTAATGAAGTTAGCTCGGCTCTAGTATGCTAGAAGAACGGTAGTGAATATCCAATCTATTATGCAAAAAAACTTTGTTTGATGCTGATAAAAGGTACCTTCCATTGGATAAGCTTGAATACGCACTAGTGATAGCCTCTCGTGAGTTAAAACACTACTTTAATGCACGAGATCATTATTTTAACCTTTTTCCCTCTAGAGGTATACTCAGGAAACTCGACCTATCCAAAAAAATGTCCAAGTGGTCGGTATAATTGGGGAGTTTTGGCATCTAGTTTCATCCTAAAACCTTTGTCAAGGGGTAGATTCTAGTCGACTTCGTCACTGAATTCTACAGAGAGTAGGAACCAGTGGAGACGAGCACCGATAATGAAGCATAAGTCCAATAACCAATCAAAAAGGGTGATTGGTGAACCCTTTATATTGACGGAGCCTCAAATTCCAAGAGGACACGAGTTAGGATAGTGTTAGTATCATTGGAGAAGGCTATCCTCTAATAGGTAATTTTCTTAGGATTTGAAACATAAAAAAACTAAGCAAAGTATGAAGCCTTGATCGGTGGGTTACAACAATACTCTCCCTAGGCTCTCATCATATTGACGTATTTTGTGACTCAAAGCTAGTATCAAATCAAATATCAGGTGACTATAATGAAAGGGATGAATGCACATACCTTATTGAGGCCCAGTATCTTCTCACCCAGTTCAAGAATGTATAAGTGTATCAATCCTCAAAGGGGAACTACAGTCACACATATGCACTAGCCATACTCGATTCAGCTGTTAAGGGAGAGATGAAATGAACTATCCAATTAGACTACTTTGACAAAACTATCATCAATAAAGGTAAATTGGTCGAGAAGTTTGATTGGCACGTGGGAACTGAGTAGTTGTGTAAGGCCACGTGTCGTTGTTATCAGCTCTCACCACTAATGCTAAGTAAACTAAACTTTAACTACACTCTTATAGGAGTATAACGGATAGTCCCGGTATTGAATCCCCAAAGAAGTTTTCTAGAATTCAATTGATTTATTACTTCATAAATAAATGTCTATAAGATGATATTCAATTATAATACGTGTTATAATACCATTAAACTAGATAACTATATAAATAGTTTAATCAACAAGACGAAAACTATAAATTGAGAATAATATCCCTCGCATAGGGTTAATTATCATAAACGGTTACATGGGAATAAAATCTATTAAAAGATTAAATATCATTTCATTAATTAATCAAACGTTGAATTGCACCCCCTAAATTCCCATAAATGCCTGCTATGATTTTGGCATCAACAAATATTCCAAAGATTAAGCATGCAAGGTCATAAATATGGATCATACATGATATATACTATTAAATCCCATAGGCATAAAATCAAGAACAACCTAATCCATTAAAACTATCTTAATCTATCACCATGCCAGAGCAACTAAGTAATCTAAGGTGAGTTTAATCCTCTGAGCATGATTTAACTTATCTATAAAGTATTGTAAATGGCACGTATCCAAGGAAAGAAAGTAAATCAAGAAAGAAACTAAGTTGAAAAATTTTGAAACTATAAATGGAAGATTAAATTTATTAAGGAAAATAAGGAATATTATTTACATACACAAACAGGATGGAAACCTTAAGAGAGAGAAATAGAAGAGCTCTCAAGCCAAAACCTAATCTGAGCTAATACTACTAGATAAAATCCAACTTTTATATATATATATACAGAAAGGATCTCATGCATACCCAGTTTGCATACCCTCCGTGCGGACCATTTTTTTAAAATAGTAAAAAAATAATTTCGGGCTGATTTTTTTTTATGATTTTTAAACATTTCAGTAGGACCATGAAAAAATAATCAGCTCAAAATGAATTTTTTTGCTATTTTAAAAAATCGGTCAAACTTTGTCAGTTTTTAAGTTGTTAAAAACTGACAAAGTTTGACCGATTTTTTTAAAATAGCAAAAAAATTCATTTTGAGTTGATTTTTTTTTATGGTCCTATTGAAATGGTTAGAAACTATAAAAAAAAATTAGATCAAAAATATTTTTTTTACTATTTTATCAAAATTGGTCCGCGCCAGCGGTATGCATGAGAACCTCTCTCTCTCTCTCTCTCTCTCTATATATATATATATATATATATATATATATATATATATATAGTAGATTGAATAAATAAAGGAAAACAAATCAAATTGCTCAAAAATAAATGATTTATAGGATGATCAATGAAGCGACTAAAAGGGTTTGATCGATCGATGATTGTAATATATGTTTAATGCCTCCGTATCCTTTGCAAAACTGATATGGCCGAGCAATCGAAGATTTTTTATCGATATATGGTTGGGAAATTTTGTCACTGCCTACATTTATTAGAAAAAATCACTCGGATCTATCGATCGATAGAGGGTCGATCAATCAATCCCATATGTTTAGTAACACTAGCAAGACTTCCTCTTCATTTAAATAACTAAGGGACTTCGATAGAATGGTCCTAACTCGGAAAAAAGACGATGAAATGATGTACAATTTGCAGCCACACGAAGCTAAGTCAACTAATAGGCTTCCATGGGGATCTGTCCAATACATGAAGTTTAAAATTACAGAATTTCCTTGAAGTAGCATCTTGCGATGAAATTTCTTGAAATGCAACCAATTGCTCAGCAAAGCATTCTAATACCTAAAAAGCTATGATAATAAAAAATAGATAGGCATAAATGAAAGAAATACAACTTTCGTAGGTGCACGATTTGATTTAGTGAATGTAACAAGCCGTTAAACCCCTAGTTACCCTAGTAGATGAGTGTTGTCTCGTGAGGGTTTTTAGGGATGAAAGAAAAAAAAACATCAAAGTTTCCGAAAAAAGGTATGCTGAAACAACCAATGCAATAGGTTCAATAACAATGAAAAGTATTTCAAAAAGTTATTGACCATTAACATTATAGAATGACTTCATAAAATTAAAACCTTAAATGTGAGAGGAAGAGTGAGCGTATGTAAAAAGTATGATTTGGATAGACTTTTATAAGTTGGAGAAATAGTAAAGTTCACATGATATCAATACCCACCGGTAATTACACTCAACAAATGAATCACTATGAAATAGGTTGTAACACTTACATGACATGCGTGCATAATTAGTAAATGTAAATGGAAACAAGGCCACACACGTGTCATTAATGAAGAACGATATATATCAAATGAAAAATATGCAATCTCAATGAAATATATCATTCATTAACTTAAATAAAATATATTTTCATAGATTATTACAACTAAAATGACATTTTAATCACACTCACCTTAGGATCACATAAGACTTAAAAGGTTGTAATATAGGCTTGGGTCATATGTGATCCTAAGGTGAGTGTGATTAAAATGTCATTTTAGTTGTAATAATCTATGAAAATATATTTTATTTAAGTTAATGAATGATATATTTCATTGAGATTGCATATTTTTCATTTGATATATATCGTTCTTCATTAATGACACGTGTGTGGCCTTGTTTCCATTTACATTTACTAATTATGCACGCATGTCATGTATGTGTTATAACCCATTTCACAGTGATTCATTTGTTGAGTGTAATTACCGGTGGGTATTGATATCATATGAACTTTACTATTTATCCGAATTATAAAAGTCTATCCAAATCATACTTTTTACATGCGCTCACTCTTCCTCCCACGTTTAAGGTTTTAATTTTATGAAGTCATTCTATAATGTTAATGGTCAATAACTTTTTGAAATACTTTTCATTGTTATTGAACCTATTGCATTGGTTTTTTCAGCATACCTTTTTTCGGAAACTTTGATGTTTTTTTTTTCTTTTATCCCTAAAAACCCTCACGAGACAACACTCATCCACTAGGGTAACTAGGGGTTTAACGTCTTGTTACACTCACCTTATGAAATGATGGTATATTTATGAAGTCAAAGTATTCGGGGAGAATACTTTGGTGTAAAATTCCACATTTTCCATGGGAAGATTAGTCAAAAATAATACGCCGAAGATGGGGCTTGTCTAACAATTCATACCATTCTTAGCATTAAATAGTAAAAATAAAATTTAAATTTAAATCATCCACGCACAATAAATAAACATAAAATAATAAATGATAATTGATTAGTCCCAACTCTCATAAATCATAGAACATTCGTCCTAACATATCTGGAAATAAATAACTGTAATAAACAAGTCTCAGACCTATTCCCACATAAGCTCTGTAATATAAAAACTGAAATATATAATGAGTAACAACCTATGCTAGAATAAAATAGATGAATCCGTGGCTAAGCAAATGCAACTGTAAGTTTGCTCCTCTGTCAGCCCTGCAATTCCTATCTAGGATAACCTGGGAGGAAAAACATTTTATAATTTGGGTCAACGCCCTAAATTTTCAAGAATTAAATTACGAAACCAAATGATAATAATGAATTTAGTTCACATTTCATACAAACCATTGGCACTCATAAGTTGTATCTACCTCACCCCTCATCTAAGTGTAATAATACTATACGCATTTCCAAACCAAGTCCAAACATGTAATCCGATCTCTTCGCTAACATAACAAAATCAAGGAACTAGACCACATGTAATTGGGAGATAAATATCTACAGATATGATTTTAGAGCCAAAGACTAACCCCACAATACTACCCCACAGAAGTACAATCTCATCACATTATGTATTTTATGTAGCATTGTGTTCATTATTAATAGTCTACATCGTTAGGCTATCTTGATTTATTCTTAATCAATTTATATAAATATGCATATATACCTTCATATATATGACACACGAAGGCTTTTACCTTCGATGTCCATCTCATGCTCTATCGGTAAGTTCGGAGGAGTCGCTCACCAAATGTACATAAACAAAATACATGTAAGTGGGGCGATCGCTATGGAGTACACCATATCATGCCCATATCCTAGACTATGAGAATAGATGCATGCATCCCACTTCTCTCATCACGAAGCAGTGCCACTAAATGTATGACCTAAAATAATGACCTACACTACACCTAACCCACGTGTATCGGCGCATGCGACCGGTTCGACAACATATGTAACCCCAATAGATAGGCCTTCCACGAACACGGGTATGGCCACACAATATTAAATATATATATATATATAACACATACAATATGTATAGGTAATTATTCTCATAACTACCATAACTAGATTTCATGATTATAAAAATATAAATACTTATCTTGAATATTAACATTCTAATTAATTAATTAATTCATCAATTATTGGATAACAACACAAATCCATTTTTAATTAAATATCCCATCACTTGGATAACCTCCCATTTACTTTCTTGAACTCGTAAAAATACCTCGAACCATTCCACGGTCTAACCCTGACCTGGGCCTAGCCCAGGATCCGAATCAATTCACCCATTGGAGCCGAATCGATTCTCTTCGGGTAGTAAGCCCAGATTTATTAGTTTTTTCATATGAGAGTGACTAAGCCGAAAAGGTAGATTGGGAACTGGTCTTCCCTAAAATTCTATACTCGTTTTTAAGGCTTTGTACAATTCAATTACATGAACTATAACTCAATTATAGTCAAGAAAACATATAACTACACTAAAATAGGCGAATGGTCATGGATTTTGGATTTTACCAAGGTTACGGGTCACGAATCAAGTCCGTTACCAAACAGGCATGACCAAAATCATTAGTTATGAACTTTTTACCTAACTAAAAGTCAGGGTCACGGATGAGTGCGTGGGCCAGTGTATGGCATGTTGACCACAAACTAGGGCCATGACCTATTAGTCAAGGACTAAAGTATTGACAAAGATTGAGGATGGGGTCATGAACCTCAACCCTGATCGAGTTTGAAACCATGGTCACTGACCAAAGCTATGACTAGCGATCTAGACAGGTTTATAAATGGTCGTGACTGCAATCCGTGAACATATTTCTATCTAGTTGAAAAATTATGGGCATTATTTATTCTCAAACAGTGAGTCCCGTGATGATGTGGCCAATTCCTGTGAGTTACGTTGGTCACGTATGAGGTGTTCGTGACCCCTCTGGGGCCGTTTTAGGGATATTAGAGGTTTTAGCCCACTTGCGGCACGTTTTCAAGCCTAAGTTTTCTTATTTGCAAATTTCAATCCTATTATCAAATTGGGAATCCTTTGACTATGTGGCCAATTCATATGAGTTATAGTGGTCAGTTACGATGTGTTCATGGCCCCCCAAGCTATTTTGGGGGCTATTCATATTTTCACCTACTAGCGGCATGTTTTTAAGCCTGTCTGCTTATTTGAAAATTTTGGTCCTATTCTCAAACTGGGAGTCCTATGAATACGCGACCAGTTCCTGCGAGTTATGTTGGTCACGTGGGAGGTGTTCGTATCTCCCAAGGACCGTTTGGGGGTTGTCGAAGTTTTTGCCCACTAGTGGCATGTTTTCAAGCCTAAGTCAGCTTATGCGCATATTTTGATCCTATTATTTAAGGGGGAGTCCCATGATCATGCGCCTAGTTCCTATGAGTTATGTTGGTCACGTGCGAGCTATTTATGCCCCCTCTGAGGCTGTTTGGGCGTAGTTCACGATTTTCGCCCACTAGTGGCACATTGTCAAGCCTAAGTATTCTTATTTTCAAATTTCGAATTAATTCTCAAGTCGAGAGTCCCATGATTACGCTACCAGTTCCTACGAGTTACATTGGTCATGTGCAAGGTGTTCGTGGCCCCCAAGGTCATTTAGGAGCTGTTCGGGATTTTTGCCAACTAGAGGCAAGTCTTGAAGCCGAAGTCTTCTTATTTGTATATTTCATTCCTATTTTCAAATCGAGAGTCCCGTTACTACATGTCTAGTTCGTATGGGTTAACTTGTTAATGGGAGAGGTGTTCATGGCCCCCAAGCCATTTAGGGATTGTTTAATGTTTTTGCCCACTAGTCTCACGTTTTTAAGCCTAAGTCTGTTTATTTGAAAATTTTGGTTCTATTCTCAAATCGGGAGTCTCGTGACTATGCGGCCATTTCCTATGAGTTATGTTGGTCATATATAAGATGTTTGTGGCCCCCTAGGGTTATTGGGTACCGTTCGTACATTTCGCCCTCTAGCGACATGTTTTCAAGCCTATATCTACTTATTTGCAAATTTCGATCATGTTCTCAAACCGGGAGTCTCGTGACTATGCAGTCAGTTCTTACGAGTTACATTGGTTATGTGAAAACTCTTTATAGCCCCTAAGGACATTTAGGGTCTATTTTGAGTTTTTTTTACCACAAGCGACACATTTTCAAGACTAAGTCTGCTTATTTGTAAAATTTTATCCTATTCTCAAACTAAAAGTCCCGCGAATACACGGGTAGTTCCTACGAGTTACGTTGGTCTCATGCAAGGATTTATGGTCCCCTGAGGCCATTTAAGGGCCGTTCGGGGTCTTTACCCACTAGCGATAGGTTTTCAAGCTTAGGTCTGCTTATTTGCAAAATTTGATCCTATTCTTAAATCTGTAATTCTGTGACTATGCCTCCAATTTCTATGAGTTACGTTGGCCACGTATGAGGTGTTAGTGTCCCCTAGGACCGTTTGGGGGTTGTTTGGGATTTTTGCCTACCAGCGACACGTTTTGAAGCCTAAGTATTCTTATTTGTAAAGTTTGTAGCTATTTTCAAATTGGGAGTCCCATGACGATGCAAATAGTTCCTATGAGTTACGTTGTACAAGTGTGAGGTGTTCATATTTCATCAACTAATGTCACATTTAAAAGCCTAACTCAGCTTATTTGTAAATTTTGTTCCAATTCTCAAACCGGGAGTCGTGTGACTATGCGACCAGTTTTTATAAGTTATGTTGGTTATGTACGAACTTTTTATAGGTCCCTGAGGACGTTTAAGGGATGTTATGAGTTTTTTCCCACTAGCGGCATGTTTTCAAGACTAAGTCTTCTTATTTGCAAAATTTAATCCTATTCTCGAATTGAGAGTCGCTTGACTACGCGACTAGTTCCTACGAGTTACGTTGGTCACGTGTGAGGTGTTCGTGGCCCCCAAGGGCCATTTGGAGGATGGTCGATATTTTATCCCTCAAGGCTAAGTCTGCTTATGTGCATATTTTGGTCTTATTCTCAAAGCGAGAGTCCCATGATCATGTTCCTAGTTCCTATGAGTTATGTTGGTCACGTGTAAGCTATTCGTGGCCCGTCCGAGGCCGTTTGGGGGTTGTTTGCTGTTTTCACCCACTAGCGACACGTTTTCAAGCCTAAGTATGCTTATTTTCAAATTTTGGTTCAATTCTCAAGTTGGGAGTCCCTGACTATGCGACTAGTTCTTACGAGTTACGTTGGTCACGTGAAAGGTGTTCGTGGCCCCCGAGGTCATTTGGGAGCTATTCAGGATTTTCGCTAACTAGAGGCACGCATTGAACCGTAAGTCTGCTTATTTGTAAATTTTGATCCTATTCTCAAATTGGGAGTCCCATTACTACGCGACCAGTTCATACGAGTTAACTTGGTCATATACGAGGTGTTTGTGGCCCCCGAAGTCGTTTAGGGGTTGTTCGGTGTTTTTGCCTACTAGTGGCACATTTTCAAAACTAGTACTCTTTATTTGCAAATATGGGTCCTATTATTAAACCGGGAGTCCCATGACTACGTAGCCATTTCTTATGAGTTACGTTGGTCACGTGCAAGATGTTTGTGGCCCCCTGGGGTGTTTGGGGGCTGTTCGTGATTTTCGCCCACTAGCGGCACGTTTCCAGGCATATGTCTACTTATTTTAAAATTTTTGTCCTATTCTCAACTCGGGCACCTAGTGACTATGAATCTAGTTCCTACGAGTTATGTTGGTTATGTGTAAACTCTTTGTAGCCCTCTGATGCAGTTTAGGGGATGTTCCAGGTTTTTGCTTACTAGCAGCACGTTTTCAAGACTAAGTCTACTTATTTACAAATTTTAATTATATTCTCAAAATGAGAGTCTCGCAACTTCTTGAGCAATTTCTATGAGTTAAGTTGGTCATGTGTAAGGTTTTTGTGGTCCCCCAAGGCCATTTGGGGTCTGTTCAGTCTCTCTACCCACTAGCGGCATGTTTTTAAGCTTAAGTCTATTTATTTGCAAAATGTAGTCCTATTCTTAAATCAAGAGTTCCATGACTACGTGGAAAATTCCTACAAGTTACATTGGTCACGTATGAGGTGTTAGAGATCCCCTTTGGCCGTTTGGGGGATGTTCGAGGTTTTCGCCTACTAGAGACACATTTTCAAGACTATGTCTACTTATTTGTAAATTTTGGAGCTATTCTTAAATTGGGAGTCCCGTGACTGCGCGGGTAGTTCCTATGAGTTACATTGGTCATGTGTGAGGTGTTCGTGAGCCCATGGACTGTTTAGGGGCTGTTCGGGTTTTTTCCATCAAGCGACACGTTTTCAAGCCGAAGGCTGCTTATTTGCAAATTTTGTACCTATTCTAAAATTGGGACTCCCGTGACTATGCGACTAGTTTCTACGAGTTACATTCGTCACATGTGAGCTATTCGTGGCCCTCCTAGGGTTGTTTGGTGATTGTTCGGGGTTTTCATCCACTAGTGGCACGTTTTCAAGCCTAAGTCTGACTATTTGTAAATTTTGATTCTATTCTTAAATCGAGAGTCCCGTGACTATACGACCAGTTCCTATGAGTTACGTTGATCACGTGCGAGGTCTTAATGGTCCTTCGAGGCCATTTGCAATTTTCACCCACTAGAGGCACGTTTTCAACCCTAAGTTTGCTTATTTGATAATTTCTATCTTATTCCCATGCCTTTAGTTATGTGACTATGCGACTTGTTCCTACGAGTTAAGTTGGTTACGTGCGATGTGTTTGTGGCCCCTTGGGGTAGTTTGGGGATTGTTTGGGGTTTTCGCCCACTAGCGGCCCATTTTCGAGCCTAGGTCTTCTTATTTGAAAACTTCGCTACTATTCTCAAATCGGAAGTCTCGCGGCTAGTTTTTACGAGTTACGTTGGTCATGTACGAGGTATTCATGGCCTCCCCCGAGGCCGTTTGGGGGCTATTCATAGTTTTTGCCCACTAATGGCATATTTTTAAGCTTCTGTTTGCTTATTTGCAAATTTTAGTCCTATTCTCAAATTGGGAGTGTCGTGACTTCACGGCTAGTTCCTACAAGTCACGTTGGTCACGTGCAAGCTATTCATGCCCCCGTAGGGCAGTTTGTGGGATGTTCGGGGTTTTTGCCCACTAGCGACACGTTTTCAAGTATAAGTTTGCTTATTTGCAAATTTTGATCCTAGTCTCGAACCGATAGTCTCATGACTACACCGAAAGTTCCTACAAATTACTTTGGTCACGTGCGAGGTGTTTATGGCCCTTCGAGGCCGTTTGGGGGTTGTTCTGGGTTTTTTTCCACTAGTAAAACGGTTTTAAGCCACAGTTTGCTTATTTGCAAATTTTGGACCTATTCTCAAATTGGGAGTCCCTTGACAATGCATCTAGTTCCTAAGAGTTACGTCGATCACATGCGAGCTGTTACTTCCCCCTTGGGATCGTTTGGGGATTTCTAGGGTTTTTGCCCACTAGTGGCACCTTTTCAAGCCTAAGTCTGCCTATTTGTAAATTTTAATCTATTCTCAAATCGAGAGTCTCATGATTACACGACCAGTTCCTACGAGTTATGTTGGTCACATGCGAGTTTTTTTGTAACACCTCATAATTTATGGGTAATTATTTTAATCAACTAATTCAGTAATTAGTGATCCTTAATTAATGGGATTTAATTAATGGGAATAATTAAAAGTGAATATATTTAATAAAGTTAACGAGTGAGGAGTTTATTTTAGAAATATAATCCGGATGGCGATTTTAAGTGCGCGGTTGAGTCCAGTAGGGTCAAAATAGTAAAAAAGAAGTGGGTACTTACACATATTAGGTATTGGGGACCAATTACACTTGTGTGAACTTAATAAAAGAGTTTGGGTCATTTTAATTAAGACCCACAGGCCCAAAATGTGAATAGAGTTTTAATCCTAAGGTGTGTAAGGGGTTAGGCATCATTAACTCATAATAGAAGACTAAAGGGAGAAAAGAGAGGGCAATCCAAAGGAAAAGTGAATTTAGGGATCTTGGAGAGGCAATTGCAATCCAACTTTATCTTTCAAATCCATAGATCATCTTGGTTAAGGCAAATGGTTTAAATTTTGAGTATTAAATTGTATCTTGCTATTCATATTATAAGATGTGGAATCTAATTGAAATTCTAAGGTTGGTTCTTCTATAAATTGGGGTTTTCCCTTTATAAGGATTATAAATATATAGATGATTTGATAAATAATGCATTTGATGATTGAGGATCTGAAAATTTGTTAGATTATTAGGTCTCGAATTGTTGTAATGGAGAATTGAACTTAGGATGAACTTGGGGAACGTTTCGACCGAAACCTATTCAAAATAAGGGTTTTAATTCATCAATGGCAGACATGATTTATGCAGAAGCAAGAAAGAGGAGGAATTATCATGGTCGTTCGAACGACATGATAATTTGTTCGAACGAGATCCACTGTCGTTCGAGCAACAGGGATCTTCGTTCGAACGACCTTTGATGGTTGCGAGAACTCTGAGATCCCTGGTTTAGACCTGTTGTGTTGGAAATTGAAATTTTAGCCCAGTTGAAATTGTGAAATTTAATATTGAATCTTGGTATTTATTTGACTAAATTTCACGAGATTTGAGATGAGGGTTCATGATTTAGCATGTTATGGTCTTGATGTTTAGATTGATTAAACTTAACTGTAGAAAATTAAAGGGTGGACTAGAAACAGTTAGCTTCGGGCCCAATGATGGGGAGTCCGGTTTTACTTTTAAAGGGGTTACATTAAGATAAGAGAAATTAATGCGTAAATAATAACAATAACGAAGTTAGGGTGTAGAATTAAATATTGTAGGCTTGAGTATGGTCATATTGCTCCAATAGCCGGGATTTCTATATATATCGATGTACAATACATATATGAGTTAAATATATATTTATGTGAATTATATATATATATATATATATATATATATATATATATACATATACCAATGAATGTTATCATAGGAGGTTATGAGATCCGGGCGAAGCCCCTAGCTTGAGGAACTGGGCAAGTATAGCCCCCAGGCAATATCATTCGGGTTCAGAGTGAGACGAATGGTGCCTAATTCGAATTCACTACCGTGGGAAAATATGGTCGCCTCCACAACGATTATATTTTTTTTATCTGAAATAGGAAGCTAACCGTATCAGGGTTTTGGATGGAAGAGAATACCCGATTATGATAGCATGTAGTGAATACCCAAAGAGTGACTACTTAGGGGAATATTATTTACATATCTACGGCATAAACGTGTGAATGTTGTAGTATGATTTCGTATATATGGTATAAGTATATACAGGTTAGTACATAATGGTAATCGTGTTAATTATATAGCTTTGAAATGGCTATATGGTATTAAATGAGAAATGATGTTTTTTATAAGTTAATATGTATAATAACTTAATAAGTAAATACTATACTCACTTGGGGTGTATTAGTGGGGTAATTTTTATAGTATTTGGGAAAGGATATTTACGAGGGAAGTCGCTAGGGACATTAGGTTTAATCCTTTAGGCGTGCACGTTAGTTGAGGGGCGAGGTGAACTCAAGGGAGTGCGCAACACTAATTTAAATATGAAGAGCATTTAAATATTTATTTCATGCATTTAAATTCACTTGATAAATGT
Source organism: Sambucus nigra (assembly GCA_949130495.1). Taxonomy (NCBI): domain Eukaryota; kingdom Viridiplantae; phylum Streptophyta; class Magnoliopsida; order Dipsacales; family Adoxaceae; genus Sambucus; species Sambucus nigra. Next base: position 44,731,424 of record OX422221.1, read on the forward strand.
TTTTAAATGTTTTTGGGTATTAACCATTGCTATAAAATATTTTCAAAAACCTTTTAGGTGTCCTCCCACAAGGGCACCCGACTTGATTCCATCCTACAGGGTACGTGGTTGTAGCTATGTGGAGTGTCGTGGTTTCTTTGATGTAGTCACTTATCTCATTCTATTTTAGATAGGGATAATTTCAGTTGTACTTTTGGTCTTGTATCTCTATATTCAGAATAACATGTATTAGTACTCTTTTATTGTCGCAGGTGTGGATGGTTTGTAGTCGACATTGTTCGACAGACTATTGGACTTACTTTGTGGCATGTTTTAGTTTTATTCTCGTAATGGATTGTTTGTTGTTTAATATATGGTTTTGGTGGGATTAATAAAGATAAAATTTGACATCAGCTTAGTGAAACACTAGTTGGTTAGTAATTAATGAATGAAGGACAGTGATGCAAAGAATGAACTAGATGAGATTCCTGTTTAATTTAATATAGGACTGATCACCCGGTATTTTATTAAGCGGGGTGTCACAGACGGTATCAGAGCATCAGGTTCTAGTATCTATAGGATCTGTGCGGCTTACTTTAGTTTCAACGTTGCGTTCTTTGGCATAAATGCCTATCGTTAGGACTGTTGATTCATATTTTTCTGTGGTTATCGTTCTTTTGTTATTTCAAGATTTGTATATATTGTGAACTAATACAAATCATTCTTCGTTCAAATGCCTCTTAAGAGAGCGAGAGGTAGACCAGCGAGGGCAGCTGCCCGAGTAGGATATGGTGAGACTCCCCAGGAGCTTGAGGTACCACAACCACATGGGTTTGTTTCTACCGAGTAGGTTGCCAGTATAGTGTCTCGGGAGGTTAATGCCTCCATGACAGAGATGGAAGCTCACCTTCCTTAGCATCAGCCACCGCAGCACATGGCCCACATAGGGCAGGATCCCTCAGGGCCAACAGAGTGGCAGTGAGTGTGGGAAGCCTTCCAAAAGGGTCATCCCCAAGAGTTCCAAGGTAGTGCGGATGTGATTACTTCTTACCAGTGGAGGCATGATATACAAAGGCACCTATAGATGGTGGAGTGTTGAGAGGTGCAGAGGTAGATGCTTATAACATTTAGGCTGACAGGAGCCGCCTTGCAGTGGTGGGAGTCCTCCACCACAGTTGCAGAGAACGATTTCATGACAGTTGTAGAGTTTTGGGCATGGTTCGACCCCAAGTACTTTCCCCCGGCAGTCGAGACAGAGATGAGGAGGAGTCTTAGGGAGTTGACGCAGGGGGATAGATCTGTTGTCGACTACGAGGAGGAGTTCACTCGTCTGGACACTCTCATGCTGGATGATGTGAGAAATGAGGAAAGGAAGAAAGCTATGTTTGTTGATGGGTTGTCCTGGAGGATCAGGCAACATTTAATAGGGAATCTGACTTTTGTTACGTATATCGATGTGGTTAATGCAACACTTCTTCATTATCAGGATCATCGCTTCCATCTTAAGGGAAACAAGAGGGGTGGGGAGCCGAGCCAGCAGGGCAAGGCCAATAGAGGTTCTTCTAGTGGAGCACAGCAGAGGAAGGATAACCGTCAGGGGAATCCTGCTAAGAGATTCCTATTTGGAGGTCAGGGGTTTAGGCAGGGTCAACAGGGCCCAAATCAGCAGCAGGTTCCTCAGGGCTGCCAGGGCCAAGGGAACATTGGGGGTGGCCATTAGGGCCAACAATTGGGGCACCCTTGCCAGGGCCATTAGGGCCATCCTCATGGGCCACAGTGTTAGGGACAACAGGGTCAGTATCAGGGGAATGGCCAGAGGCATTGCTATATTTGTGACCAGCCGTATCACATTAAGAGATATTGCCCACAGAGAGATAGGGGCTAGGAGCAGGGTACCCCGCATGGATATAAAGAATAGGGACCTCAGGAAGCACCAGCACCCCAGATTCAGTAGCAGTTAGGATAATTACATTACAGATGTGTGGACAACGTCTGAGATGTTTTGATCCCTCTCGCACCACCCGCACCACCCGCATCACCGAAGTTGAGGGTACATTCCCTATCCATGGTCATGATGGTAGAATTATTTTCGATACTGGTGAATTGTATTCATTTTTCAGGACCCATTTTGCTAGAGTGGTTGGGTTACTAGATACCACTGATAGTCTACTCATGTGTTTGGAGTCATCGATAGGGGGTGGATCACTTATTCACTCTATTTGTAGGGGCTAGACATTATTATTGGAGGGTTTGAGTTTTGCGATAGATATTTTGGTACTGGATTTGGAGGGATATGATGTGATCTTGGGTAGAGATTGGTTAGCCGGTTATGGAGCGATGGTTGGTTGTTATGAGAGGGGCATAGTGTTCGGTATCCCGGGGCCGAAAATGTTTTTAGTGGCGATGCCCCTTCCTGAAGGAGGATCGCGCACTCACTTATGTTACCTAAAGGAGGAGACCTCACAGGAGGTGGTGATTTCGATACGCTCGATTACGATGATGAGGGACTTTGAGGATGTATTTTAGGACATATCAGGGTTGCCACCCAGTCGGGAGATCGAGTTCGTCATTAAGCTAGCTCCAGGCACTCGACCGATAGCCCGAGCGCCTTACCGCATAGACCCTTTTAAGATGTGTGAATTGAGGGAACAGATTCAGCAACTCTTGGTTCATGGATTTATTCGATGGAGCACATCGCCATAGGGTGCACCCATGTTGTTTGTGAAGAAGAGGGATGACTCACTCTGTTTATGTGTTTATTATCAGGAGTTGAATAAGGTCACGATTCAAAACAAGTATCCACTGCCTAGTATTGGTGATTTTTTTGACCAGTTACGAGGGTCGACATTCTTCTCCAAAATTGATCTACGATCAGGGTACCATCAGTTGAGGATTTGAGAGGAAGACATTCCAAAAACCGCTTTTCTATCACGGTATGGCTCTTAGTAGTTTCAGGTGATGTCATTCGAACTCACCAATGCACCGGCTGTATTCATGGACCTTATGAATCGAGTTTTTTTAGAAATTTTATCGATTAGTTTTTCATAGTTTTCATAAATGACATTTTTTCTATTCATGCACGGATGAGGAGCATGACGAGTATCTCTGCATTGTCTTGCAGACATTATGGGATCACCAGCTTTATGCAAAGTATGAGTAATGTGGGTTTTAGCTTCGAGAAGTGCAGTTCTTAGGCCATATTGTGTCGGAGAAGGGGAATTTTGTAGACCCAAGCAAGGGGTCAGTGGTGAGGGAGTGGGGTTAGCCCACGACACCGACTGAGATCAGGAGATTTTTGGGACTAGCTGGGTACTATCACCGTTTCATCGAAGGGTTCTCCAAGATTGTAGGGCCGTTGACCAATTTGACTCGAAAGTTAGTGCCCTTTTTATGGAGTGATCAGTGTCAGTTGGCATTTGACGAGTTAAAAGACAAGCTAACATCGGCCCCATTTTAGTGCTACTGAGGTCAGGAGTGGATTATCGGGTTTATACTGATGCGTCCTTATAAGGAAAATGAGGTGTGTTACAAGAAGAAGAGAGGGCTATAACTTATGTGTCCTGGAAGATAAATCCCCATGAGAGGAATTACCACACCCATGATTTAGAGTTGGCCGCAGTCATCTTTGCCTTGAGGATTTGGAGTCATTACCTTTTAGGGGAGAGGTTCACCTTGTTCATGGACCATAAATCACTCCAATATTTGTTTACTCAAAAGTATTTGAATATGAGGCAAAGGTGGTGGTTGGAAGTCCTTAAGGATTATCAGTTTGATATTCAATATCATCCTGGTAAGTCCAATGTAGTTGCGGATGTGTTGAGCCGACGGCCTAAGGGAGATTCGACAGCAATTTGGAAGGCAAAGTGGAGCGAAGTTAAGCACGACGATAAGATCGCCAGGGAATGTATGGAGGTTTTAGAATTCACACCCGAGATTGTTATGTGGGTTATACGGGCTCAGGCGAATGATCCTTTGTGTCGGGACAAATGAAATAGTTGCTAGCAGAAGGTGAGGATTCCTACTCCATTAGTTCCGAAGGTGGGTAACGCTTTAATTGACGGTTAGTCATGACAGAGGACGAAGATTTGAGACACGCCGTGTTGATGGAGGCCTATGGTTCCAAGTTTGCGGTACATCCCGATGGGAACAAAATGTACCAAGATATGAGAAGGCAATATTGGTGGATGAGGATGAAGCGGGACATTGCGGAGTTTGTATCGAAGTGTGCTATGTGTCAATTTATGAAGGTAGATCACCATAAACCATTGGGGATGTTGCAGCCACTTGAGATTCCGGTGTGGAAGTGGGAGAGCATCTCTATGGATTTTATTACGGGGTTACATGTTTCACAAAGAGGGCATGATTTCATTTGGGTCATTATAGACCATTTGACCAAGGTGTCCCACTTTCTGTCAGTCCGTACGGGTTTTGAGACTTTGTAGTATGCGAGACTATTTATCGCAGAGATAGTCACATTACATAGGTTCTCGATCAATATAGTGTCCGATAGGGACAAAATTTTTGTATCGCATTTTGGGCAGAGCCTCCAGGAGGATATAGGCACCGAGTTGAGATTGAGTACCACCTATCATCCTCAGACAGATGGGCAAACAGAGAAGGTGAATCATATGCTTGAAGATATGCTACGGATGTGCATTCTTAATTTTGGGGGAGGGTGGGAGCAGTACCTTCCTTTGGTGGAGTTCGCGTATAAAAACTCGTACCAATTTACCATAGTCGTGGCTCCATTTGAGGCTTTGTATGGTAGGACTTGTCGCTCACTGGCTTGTTGGTTGGAGGTGGGGGACTACAAACTTTTGGGGCCGGAGATGATTCGGGGTACTTCCGCAAAGATTGAGTTAATTCGGGGGCGTGTCCGTATAGACCAAGATAGACAAAGAGCTATGCAGATGCAAATTGGAATCATATAGAGTTGGAGATCGGGAATCAACTGTTAGTACGGGTATCCCCAATGAAAGGGGTGATGAGATTTGGTAAAAAGGGGAAGTTAGCACCAAGGTATGTGGGCCCTTTTCCCATCATTGAGAGAGTTGGACCGGTGGACTACCATTTGGGTTTTGCCTGATCATTTGCAGCGTATCCACGATGTGTTTCAAGTTGGGTAGTAGAAAAAATATAAGAGTATTCCACGGACATTTTGGCATGTCCCACATGAAGAGATAGATTTACAGCCCGATATTTCTTATGAGGAGAGGTCAGTGGCAATCCTAGATCGCAGTGAGCACAAGTTACATTCCAAAGTAGTACCACTTGTCCGGGTTTAGTGGGGTCATCATAGTGCGAACGAGTCCACTTGGGAGTGTTAGGAGGACATGAGGGAACAATATCCAGACCTATTTACTTCAGGTACGTTCAAATTTCGAGGACAAAATTCCCTTGTAAAGGAGGGAGTATGTAACACCTTGTAATTTCTGGGTAATTATTTCAATCAACTAATTATATAATTAATGATCCTTAATTAATGAGAATTAATTAATGGGAATAATTAAAAGTGAATATATTTAATAAAGTTAATGAGCGAGGAGTTAATTTTATAAATATAATCCAGATGGCGATTTTAAGTGCGCGGTTGAGTCCAAAAGGGTCGAAATAGTAAAAAAAAAGTGGGTACTTACACATATTGGGTATTGGGGTCCAATTACACATGTGTGAACTTAATAAAGAGAGCTTGGGTCATTTTAATTAGGTCCCATAGGCCCAAAACGTGAATAGTGTTTTAACCCTGAGGTGTGTAAGGGGTTAGGCATCATTAAGTCATAATAGAAGACTAAAGGGAGAAAATAGAGGGAAAGCTAAAGGAAAAGTGAATTTGGGGATCTTGAAGAGGCAATTACAATCCAAATTCATCTTTCAAAGCCCTAGATCATCTTGGTTAAGGCAATTGGTTTAAATTTTGAGTATTAAATTGTATCTTGTAATTCATATCATAAGAGGTGGAATCCAATTGAAATTTTACGATTAGTTCTTGCATAAATTGGGGGTTTCCCTTTATAAGGATTATAAATCTATAGATGATTTGATAAATAATGCATTTGATGATTGAGGATCTGAAAATTTGTGAGATTATTAGGGCTAGAATTGTTGTAATGGATAATGGGACTTAAGATGAACTTAGGGAACGTTTCTGCAAAAATATGTTAAAAACAGGAGTTTTAAATTCATCAATGGCGGACTTGGTTTATACAGAAGCAAGAAAGAAGAGGAATTATCATGGTCTTTCGAACGACATGATAATTCGTTCGAACGAGATCCACTGTCGTTCGAACGATAAGGATCTTCATTCAAACCACCTCTGATGGTTGCCAGAACTCTGAGATCCCCTGGTTCAGACCTGTTGTGTTGGAAATCAAAATTTATGCCCGACTAAAATTGTGAAATTTAATATTGTATTAGGGTTAATTTGTGAATACTTAACCTTGCCATTTATTTGACTAAATTTCATGAGATTTAAGATGAGGGTTCATGATTTACCATGGTCTTTTCGTTTATAATAATTAAACTTGATTGTAGAAAATTAAAGGGAGGGATAGAAACACTTAACTTTAGGCCTAGTGATGGGGAGTCCGATTTTACTTAAAAAGGGGTTACATTAAGATAAGAGAAATTAATGTGTAAAAAATAACAATAAGGAAGTAGGGGTGTAGACTTAAATATTGTAAGCTTGGGTATGGGCATAATTCTCCAATAGTCGGGATTTCTATATATGTCGGTGTGTAGTACATATATGAGTTATATATATATATTTGTGTGAATTATATATATAGTAAAGCTATACCAATGAATTCTATCATAGGAGGTTGCGCGATGTTGGTGAATCCATTGACTTGAGGAACAGGGCGATATAGTCCCCAAGACATATCGTTCGGGTTCAAGACTGAGGCAAATGGTGCCTAATTCGAATTCACTATCTTGGGAAAATATGGTCGCCTCCACAGAGATTGTATGTTTTGTTCTGAAACGGGGAGCTAACCGTATCAAGGTTTTCGGGTGGAAGAGAATACCCGATGAGTGACTACTCAGGGGAATAGTATTTACATATCTACGGCATATATGTGTGAATGTTGTAGTATGATTTTATATATATGGTATAAGTATATACGGGTTAGTACATAATGGTAATCGTGTTAATTATATATCTTGTGAAATGTTTATATGGTATTAAACAGGAAATGATGTTTTTTTATAAGTTAATGTGTATAATAACTTAATAAGTAAAATACTATACTCACTTGGGGAGTATTAGTGGGGTAATTAGTATAGTATTTGGGAAAGGCTAGTTACGAGGGAAGTCGTTACGGACATTAGGTTTAATACATTAGGCGTGCACATTAGTTGAGGGGTGAGGTGAACTCAAGGAAGTGCGTGCCACTAATTTAAATAGGAAGAGCATTTACATATTTATTTATTGCATTTAAATTCACTTCCTAAATGTTTTTAAATGTTTTTAGGTACTAACCCTTGCTATAAAATATTTTCAAAAACCTTTTAGGTGTCCTCCCGAAGGGCGCCCGACTTGATTCCATCCTACAGGGTACGTGGCTGCAGCTATGTGGAGTGTTGTGGTTTCTTTGATGTAGTCGCTTATCTCATTCTATCTTAGATAGGGATCCTTTCAGTTGTACTTTTGGACTTCTATATCTATATTCAGACTTAACATGTATTAGTACTCTTTTATTTTTGCATGTGTGGATGGCTTGTAGTCGACGTTGTTCGACAGACTATTGGACTTACTTTGTGGCATGTTTTAGTTTTATTCTCATAATTGATTGTTTTTTTTTTCTGTTATATGATTTTGGTGGGGTTAATAAAGATAAAATTTGACATCAACTTAGTGAAACACTAGGTGGTTAGTAATTAATGAATGAACGATATTGATGCTGAGAATGAACCAGATGAGATTCCTATCTATTTGATATAGGACTGATCACCCAGTATTTTATTAAGCGGGGTGTTACACGTTCGTCTGCTGTCGGGGATATTTAGTGGTTGTTCTGGGTTTTGTTCCTACAAGCGGAATGTTGTCAAGCATAAGTTTGCTTATTTGCTAATTTCAGTCCTATTCTCAAATTGAAAGTCTCGTGACTATGAAACCGATTCCTACGAGTTATGTTGGTAACGTGTTAACTCTGCATTTCCCTACTGAGGCCGTTTGTGGGCTTTACGGGGTTTTCGCCCACTAGCAGCACATTTTCAAGCCTAAGTCTGCTTATTTGAAAACTTTAATCCTATTCTCAAATCAGGAGTCCCGTGACTATGCGATCTATTTGTATGAGTTATGTAGGTCACATGCGAGGTTGTTCATGGTCCTCCGAGGCCGTTTAGGTGGTGTTTGCAATTTTTGACCACTAGCGGCACATTTTTAAGACTTAGTTTGCTTATTTGCAAATTTTGACCATATTATCAAACTAGGAGTCCCGTGGCTATATGTCCAAGTCCTACGAGTTATGTTGGTCGCATGCGAGGTGTTTGTGGCCCCTTGGGGCAGGGGCCATTTGGGGGGTTGTTCATGGTCTTTACACACTAGCAAAACGTTTTATTTGCAAATTTCAATCCTTTTCTCAAGCTGAGAGTCTCGTGATTATGCGGTTAGTTCCTATGAGTTAGGTTGGTTACATGCTAGGTGTTCGTGGCTCCCTCGGGGTAGTTTGGGGGTTGTTCAGGATTTTCATCCAATAGTAGTACATTTTCAAACCTAAGTCTATTAATTTGAAAATTTAGGTCCTATTTTCAAATTGGGAGTTCTTTGATTATGCGACCATTTTATTCCCCCCAAAGTTGTTTGAGGTTGTTTCGGGGTTTTCGCTCACTAGCAGCACATTTTCAAGCCTAAATCTACTTACATGAAAAGTTCGGTCCTAAAATCAAACTGAGAGTCCCGTGATGATGCGGGAAGTTCCTACGAGTTACATTGGTCATGTACAAGCTATTTGTGGCCTACCCGGGGCTGTTTAGGGGTCGTTCTGGGTTTTCGCCCACTAGCAGCACATTTTCATTCCTAAGTATGCTTATTTGCTAATTTCGATTATATTCTTAGGCCAAGAGTTTCATAACTACACGATCAGTTCCTATGAGTTACATTGATGACGTGTGAGGTGTTGGTGTCCCTTGGGTTGCTTGGGAGCCATTCAGGATTTTTACAAACTGGCGGTATGTTTTGAAGCCTAAGTTGGCTTATTTATAAATCTCGGTTCTATTCTCAAATTGACTATCTTGTGACTATATGGCCAGTTTTTACCAGTTAAGTTGGTCACGTGTGAGGTGATCCATGCTCCTCGAGGCTATTTGGGGTTGTTTCAGATTTTTTCCCACTAGAGGAACGTTTTCTTGTCAAAGTCCGCTAAATTTGCAAATTTTGGTCTTATTCTTACAGATGGATTCCCTTGACTACGCGGACAATTCCTACGAGTTATGATGGTCATATGCGAGGTGTTTGTGTACCTACAAGACCTTTTGGAGGTTGTTTGGGGTTTTCGCCCACAAGAACACTATTTAGATTGATTGTAAATTTCGTTCCTATTCTCATCCCGGGAGTCCTACGATTATGCAGTTAGCTCATTACAAGTTGCGTTGCTCATGTGAAAACTCTTTGTGGCCTCCCCAGAGAGTTTTAGGGGTTGTTTGAGGTTTTCTACCACTAACGACATGTTTTCAAGCCTACGTCTGCTTGTTTGTAAATTTCTATCCTATTCTCAAACTAAGAGTCTCGTGACTATGCAGGAAATTCCTACGGGTTATGTTGGACACATTCGAGGCTATTTTGTGGATTTTTTGGGTTTTCGCCCACTAACGGGACATTTTAAAGCGTGTCTGGTTATTATAAATTTTGTTTATATTCTCAAACTGGGAGTCTTATGATTGTGCGTCCAATTCCAATGAGTTACGTTGGTCATGTGCAAGGTGTTTATGACCCCCGAAGGACGTTTGGGGGCTATTCAATATTTTTGTCCACTAGCGGCACGTTTTCAAGACTAAGTGTGCTTATTTGAAAATTTTGGTCCTATTTTCAAACTAGGAATCCCGCCAATACGTGAACAGTTCCTACGAGTTACATTCATCACATGCGAGGTGTTCATGCTCCCCCGGTACTATTTGGGGGTTGTTCGGGGTTTTTTCCAATGAGCGACAAGTTTTCAAGCCTAAGTCTACTTAGTTGAAAATTTTAGTCATATTCTCAAATTAGGAGTCTCGTGAGTATACATCTAGTTCCTATAGGTTATATTGATCACGTGCGAGGTGTTCATGTCCCCTAGGGCCGTCTAAGGGTTGTTTTGGGTCTTTGCACACTAGCAGCACGTTTTCAAGCCTAAGTATGATTATTTGCAAAATTTGGTCCTATTCTCAAACTGGTAGTCCCGTGACTACTCGATCAGTTCCTACGAGTTATATTGGTCACATGCGAGGTGTTTATGGGCCCCCAAGGCCGTTTAGGGGATGTTTGAGGTTTTTTCCTAGTAGCGGCACATTTTCAAGCCCAAATATGGTTATTTGCAAATTTTAGTTCTATTTTGATACCGGGATTTACGTGACTATGCGAACAACTCCTATGAGTTACGTTGGTCACGTAAGAGCGTTCGTGATCTCCCCGTGGTCATTTATAGTTTTCCCTACTAGCGACACATTTTTAAGCCTAAGTATGCTTGTTTGCAAATTTTGATCCTATTCTCAAAGTGAGAGTCCCGTGACTATGCGACCAATTTTTACGAGTTACGTTGGTCACTTGCGAGCTGTTCGTGGCCCCCCAAGGCCATTTAGGGATTATTTGAGGTTTTCGCCCATTAGCAGCACGCTTTCAAGACTAAGTCTGCTTATTTGTAAATTTCAGTCGTATTCTAAATACGGAAGTCCTATGATTATGTTGAACGTTCCTACGAGTTCGTTGGTCACGTTCGAGGTTTTCGTGGGACCCTAGGGGCCGTTTGGGGTCTATTAAGGGTTTTTGCCCACTAGAAACACTCTTTCAAGCCTATGTCTGATTATTTGAAAATTTCGACCCTATTCTCAAACCAAGAGTCCCGTGACTACACGACCAGTTCCTACGAGTTACGTTGATCACGTGCGAGATGTTTGGGTCCTATCGGGGTTGTTTTAGGTTTTCGCCCACTTGCAGCACGTTTTAAAGCCTAAAATTTCTTATTTTAAAATTTCGGTCGTATTCTCAAACTGGGAGTCTCGTGACTATCCGACCAGTTCCTATGAGTTACGTTGGTCATGTGCAAACTCTTCATTGCCCTATTAGGGTCATTTGTGCGATTTTCAGGCGTTTCGCCCACTAGCAGCACGTTTTCAAGCATAAGTCTGCTTATTTGCAAATTTTGATTCTATTCTCAACCCAAGAGTCCTGTGACTAGGCGAAGAGTTCCCACAAATTACGTTGGGCCGTGACCAGCAAGTCACAGTCTTGGTCTGTGACCAACTTGTTGTGACCATCTGCCTATTTTGGTGAAGTGTGTTTATATCATTCTATAACCAATCTACACATGACAATCCCCGTTAATTTAAGTTATGAAATCATAAATGTTTTAAGTCATCTAAAACCAATAAGTAAATAAATCTCATTTAAAAATTCCCAAAATAGTAAAGTCAATACATGATTTCAATTCAGCCATATACATTAATCCTACCACATGAATTCTAGTAGTAGTTTCTTCAATGAAACGATATCAATTCTAGATTTTTCACCAAAGTATTTAATTATCAAAACACAATTAATTCTAAACATCCCTAGATTGATATCCATTTATATTTGAATCTCTAATCAAATTTATAGTTTGAAATTAGTATGTGGAACATGCATATGAATCAATACACGTATTATTAAGAGTTTTGCAAGAAAATTCTTTCCTTTTAGAGATGATGTGAGCCTCCTCCCTTGAGCCTTTGTTCCTCTCTACTTCTTCAACTTTGGTAACTTCCCCATAAGGTTTAGGGTTGCTAGTTTAACTCAAGAATGAAGGAATGCGTAATTAGGTTGGGTTATAAACCTACTAAATTCCTTAATCCCGTATCTTCCCTTAATAATCAATTTTTCTCCCCCAAAAAAGCCCAAAATAAAAATTAGATTGGTCCAAATTCTCCCTGAAAGGTATACCTATCCACGGGCCCAACTTAAGATGTTTAAAACGCATAAACGAGTCATAAATTACTCTAAAATGTACTCAAACAATGTTAACAACAAATTACACATTTTTGTTATGCTAATCATGAAATAATAATAATTCACATAACATGCAGTTAGTTATCTACTAGTACACATATTCGGTATAATCCAATCACATAATCATGCATATTCATATTCAAGAAATTTATTTACGCAATTTATTTATTTTAAATTCACCAATTTAAATGATATAAAACTACGGGGTGTTACACTTAGATAATGAAAAATTGTGGGAAATTTCAAAATTGGAATATAATTTCCATAAAAAGAAATAAATATAACTGTGGGGAGTGATAAATATTATTAAACATTATGCATATAAAGGAAATCTTTTTATTTTCCTTTTTACTTTTTCTTTTCTTATTTACTTTTTTCTTTTCCAATTCTTATAACTCTCACATGCTTAATTGCAAACACATAATAAGAATATTTTAAATTCTAGAGTATTATTCCAAACAAAGGTATGGAATGTGTATATATGGTTCCCAAACTCTAATATGGAGTTGGTTATGGTACTTTAGGTTTTGAAAAGAAAGGTTATATTTAGGCTAAAAGGGGGTTGACTAGGGAAATATTTAGGGTGAGGTCAGGGTGAATATGAGTTGAATAACAAAGAGGGCCATGATTCGTTCCTAAATTTTACAACATTCTCAAGTAAAAATAATGTTAAAATTCGTGCTCAAGTAACATATTTCAAAATGAACTCAATTAATGAACTATGAAAGAAAGAATACTGTGATTATCAATGAATTTAACATTTTAAAGGATGAAAGAGTAATGTATAAACACTCACAAACGAACCAAAGTGAACTCTCACTTGGTGTATGTAAATAAAATGAAACAAAATATCAGTAAGTTATAAAAGTCCTAAACTAAATCATTTAAGCGAAAAAGCACATGTGCTTGTGGGTTCAAAGTTTAATTCACGAAGTTTTTATAAGATAAATGATTATAGGAATAGAGTCTAATAATTTCTAAAATTGAGAACATGCATTATTGAATTATCTATTGGATCAGTTAATTATTTGAAAGATCATCGAAAACAAGGTCAAAATGCCCAACAAAAGAGAAAATAGAAAGAAAATATTTTTAAAAATTTTCCACTTTTTACATAAAATTATGCTTGGGAAGAACATGTAATCAATCCATGGAAATTGAAAAGGCATGGGAAGCATATTTGACACCCCTTAACTTAAACCTTGTATTATCCTCAATGTGAATTAAGAACCAAATTAAAGAGAGGAAAAGAGCAATATTACCCACAATGGAGCGATCTACGGATAGTACAAATCCAAAGATTCTACAGAATATTTTAAAACTAAGCATCACAAAAAATAAGAAATAAAACCTTGACTAATTACACTAGACAATAAGCAAAAAGAAGAATAAAATAAACTACTTTATACAATCTACAATTTTAACTTCTTACTAACTATACATTTGAAGTTGAAATTTTTAAGGGTATATATTCATTATTAATGAAATTTTCTTCACTGTTTACCAAAGAATAAATCCTTTAGTTGCATGTATACTACATTAATTTCTTTATCACTTTCGTACTACATCCATTTATGCCTTAGACTGAAAGAGGAATGATTTGTTCCAAAGTAGGCATCGATTCCTTATTTGGTTAAAAACATTCGTCATTTTCCATGGTATTAGGAGACAAATCATCGTAGTATTAAAATAATGCATCCAACTCTTGTTGTCAATAATGATTTTGTTCCTAATAATGGTTTTCACACTTTATATTCTCAAGTATCTGAATGACCTCACACAAAGTCCTAGGCGAAGGAGTAAATTCTTCAAAATGATACGTTTGATAACTATCTTTAAAACTACTTTCAAAATCATTATTATAAGAATTTTGAAAGTTATTGTAATAATTTTCAACATTCTTATTGTAAGAATTTTGTGGCACTCTATCAAAAATATTATTCTCAAAATTCCTGTAATCCATAACATTACTTTTTAATACTCACCCAAAGTGATTTTATAATTTTCATTCTTCTCCTTATGCAAGTTTTCACCAAAAGTCATCAATTTTGGGGGATTTTGAGAATTATCGTTACGATTACTGAAAATAGAAGTTACCAAAGTAAGCACAAGATGGACATATCCACAAAGTGGTGCGCGGTTGAGAATTCAAGTGTTTTTTGGTGCTCAAACGTCTAAGTCTATAAAACAAATTAAAACAAACAATAGAGATAAAAGTAAAATATTATGAAATAATAAATCAATTACAATCTAAATAAAATAGTCCCCGGCAATGATGCCATTTTATTGGCACATGGGAATTGAGTAGTCGTGTCCACTTGTCATTATTATAGGCTCCCACCGCTAATGTAAAAAAAACACAACTTTAACTACATTCTTATGGGAGTATAGAGGATAGTCCAGGTATCGAATCCACAAAGAATGTTTCTAGAATTCAATTGATTTATTATTTTATAAATAAAAGTGTAAAAGGGTATATTTGATTTTAAAACGTCTTACTACTATTAAACTAGATAATTATGTAAACAAATTTAATCAACAAGAATAAAAAATATAGATTGGGAATAATATCCCTCACCTCGGGTTAATTATCATGAATGGTTATATGGGGAGAAAAGCTTTTGAAAGATTAAAGCTCATTTCATTAATTTATCAAACGTAGAACCGTCACCTCATTAATTAATCATACTGCATGTGAGTGCCAATGGGCGGTGTATAACATGAATTGACTGCATGATTATATATTGGTTTTGTAATTTAATTCTTACAACTTTAGGGCACTGACCCAAACTACAAAAATAATTTTTCCCCAAGTTACCTGAGATAGGGACAACAGGGCTGACAGAGGATAAGACTTGCAGCTGCATTTGACTAGTAGCGAATTCAGGTAATTTGATTCTAGCGTAGGTTGATACTCTCTATTTATTCGTTTTTTTATTATTTCAGAGATTGTATGGGCATAAACTCGAGATTTATTTATTTTCGTCAGTTATTTTCTATTTAAATTTGAGATATATGTTTTATGACTTATGGGAGTTGAAATTTATTTATTACCAATTATTACTTCATATGGCTTTATTGTGCATGTATGTTTTAAAAAAATGTGATTTTATGATTTGAAGTCGAGAATGGTATAAAATTTAAGAGAAGCCCCAACTTCAATGTATTATATCTGGTCAACCTTTACGTGAAAAATGGGGGTTATTACAGGTTGTCTCAGAGCTTCGAGGTTCTAGTGTCCTTAGGATCTGTGTTGCGCTCGTTACATTCTGCGTTAGATTTCTTTGATATGTAGAGCCCTATGTTTAGGAATCGTTGTACTCTTTACGATCTGTTACTAAGATGCATCTTGTTTGCTTTCAGATAGCGCACACTAGACACGATAGACCATGACATGTTACCACCAGAGCTGCTGAGGATAAGGCTCAACAAGAGTTGCAACCGCACCTATAACCGCCACCAGTACCACACATGATTACTCCAGCAGACATTCCCACGATAGTGACACAAATAGTATCTACGACGATGGCCTACAGACTCCATCACTTTCAGCCAGAGCAGCAACCATCGCCATTATCCATGCAGTAGGTGGTGCTTTTCGTTTAGGCAAAGGGATCAGCTTGAGAGAGATCCAAAGAGGGCTTAACTTAATACCACCCACCAAATTTTGCAGGGAGTACAGATATCTTGGTCGAAAGTAAGTGGAAGAAATTCATTTAGAGACATTTGAGGATGATTGAGTGCATAATTGTGCACAAGAAGATGTTAGCTTCGTTTTAACTAGTAGGAGAAGCCCTACAACGGGGGTAGTCTATCACCACATTACAGGAGTTGCACCGATTGATTATTGATGAGTTTTAGGTAAAGATTAGGGAAAGTACTTCCTACTCGCCATGAAATCAGAGATGAGAAATAAGTTTTTGGACCTTAAGCATAAGGGCCATACCATATCGAAGTCTGAGGAGGAGTTTACCACATTGTCCTTAATCACTAGGGATGAGGTAAACACTATAAAAAATAGAATGGAAAAGTTTGTGTCAGGGAAAATTTGGCACATCAAGAAATCCTTATTGGGGAACTCAAATTTTACCGCCTATACTCAGATGGTGAATGCCACTTTGTTGTATTGTCAGGATCACCGATCATTCCAAAAAAGTAAGGCGGAGAAGAGATCCAATTCATGGATGTTAAGATGGCAGGGCAAGATGGGTGGAAAAGGTAATTATGAGGTCCTGCAGTTTAAGGGGCCCCTGTAAGGAGATCAGTATAAGAGGCATAGTGGTTTCGATGATCGAAACAAGAAGGGCTAGTGGTAGCAAGGTCGAGGCCATCAAGTCTAATAGAGGCAACAACATGATATGAGCCAGTTCTACAGAAATTATTACTTTTGTGGAGAGAAGGGAAACATAGAGAATAGTTGACCTCGAGATAATTATGGGGCACATGATCAGGGGGGATAGCATGAGTATCAGGAACCTCAGGGGTAGTGTCAGCAATTTCCAACCCCACTGGTGGTTGCAATGACAACACTACAAATGTACCCGCCTCACTTTAGGGGCAGTAGTCGTAGTTACAGTATGGGCATGTGTATCACATTGCACCGGGAGAGGGACTAGGACCAGCACCATTATGGGCAGGGTAGAGTATGCTTCCTATATTTTCGCATGTAGGGCGTATTTTTTTTATACTTGTGCATCGCAATCATTTGTTAGTATTAGTTTTTTCGTGCATCGGGGATGGTGGACTTAGCTTCGGCTATAGTACTTTATATTTATTTACCCACTAGTACAGGGGCGTCTATATGTTTTGTGTGCAAGGGTATCGGTATTGACATTGGGAAACTTAGGTTCGTGGTAGACCTACTTATGTTAGATACGTCAGAGTACGGCATTGTCCTAAGGATGGATTGACTAGATACTTACAGGACTTGTGTTGATTGTTATGGGAGGTCCATTGTCTTTTCCATTTCGGGGTAAGAGATGTACTTGGTTGCGATTCCTCACCTATGGGAGGCTTGAGCATGCATTTGTATTACATTAAGGGGAAGACATGTCATAAGATCATTGTTTCTCTATATTTTATTCTGGTTGTTAGGGAGTTTTTAGATTTGTTTGGAGATATTCTAGGGTTACCACCGGCTAGGGAGATCGAGTTTGTAACTGGATTAATTCCAGGTACAAGACCCATCATTTGTGAACTGTACCGCATGGCTTCTTTAGAGATGATAAAGCTTATGGAAGCATGATAATGAAGAACGTTTCCAATTGGTGTTCAAGTATATAATGACTGGTTGGACAATGGTGTTCACTATAGATGTGGGGACTATTATGGGAAATTATCGCGTTTAGGGGTAAAGGCCGCCACTTAAAGACTTTTATTAGCATAATTGGTGAATTTCATTCTTGTTATCCATTTTGTAGATATTAAGGAATTTTAGTCTTGAGGAGCCTATTGAAATTTTAGGGTTTGGTTATGGTAATATGAACAACGATGGAAATTTAGGTTAATACAATGAACTTGTGAAATTTGTTGCATTTAAGAGAGATAGTAGCATATTTATGCATTTTAGCAATTGTGAGAATTTTGAGGAAAGAGTTGGGTGGTTATTAATTCTGATTAGAGCATCAAATTTGTGTTATGCTCAGATTTGAGCAAGATTCATATATGTTGATTCAATCGCTTGTGATTGGAGTTAGGATAATTGTTAGAGTCTTTAGACCTAGGAGTGGGTTCACTGTATGATTACAAAATATAAGGGAATATGACGCAATTAAAAAATTCATATGAGGATGGAGTGGCTTATGTAGTATAGTCATGTGTTTTATTAGTGTACTTGTAATTAATAAGGTTTATGGACAAGTAAGTTCTAAGAAGATCGAAGAAATAATGTGTTTCGATTGAGGGTTGTAATTGCAAAGGTAATATTGAGAGTACTCCTATTAGAGAAAATTGAGGGATAATGGAAGAGGATGGGGCAAAATGGCGAGTTGAGCGGAGAGAGATAACTTCTAAGATGATTTATGATTTCGATTTTACGACATGTGATGTGTGGCCACATTTTTGGCAGGTATCAAAATATGAATTTTGGGGATAGTAGTGTAAGACGAAGGATGATCCGATTAAGGTTTTATAAATTTTAAATAGTGAGAGTTTATACATGCATTAGGATGATAGCCGTGAGTTTCGCATGATTTGGGAAGTATCGCCTTGTCGAGAGTAGTTGCAACAATGTGAAGCTTGTAGGTTTCATATTGAAGTAGTCCTTGTATTAAAGATATAATAGTTTTTGAGTTGGGGTATAGATATAGACTATATGCTAGTGATGGTATACTTTAAAGGATGAATAAGCGTGATGGTTAACCGGTGATGGATTTATCTTAGTAGGTAAGAATATGCATAATGCTAAGCATTCATATTTTAAAAGTTTGGGGTTACTTTGAGAATTTTATTTCTAGCAACAGTCTCAATTAAATGAAGTTGAGTATGGTCACTTATAGTCTTTGAATAGTGATGTTGTCAGGTAAATGGGTAATAGTAGATCCTTAATGGATAGATCTTCTGAGGTTTAGGTGTGATTAAGTGCTCTATTAGATTTATGGATGGGCAAAGGTTGTCCTACTAAATGTTTGAGGTGATTATGACGTTTAGAACTATTAGATCGATTAACTTAATAGGGTTTGGTCTCACTCTTAGCATGGATGAGCGTTTTGTTGTAAGTTTCACAAGATGAAATTTCTGTAGTTAACGTATTGTTTTGTGTTTGGACTTGGGCCAATAGATCTCGATAACTGATTGAGCTACGTATTAGTGTATCGAGAGGGTTCCTTATTTGGATTTCTCTCGCGAGATGTCCCATGTATGAAACTTAGTTAGTGTCTGGAATTAAGATGATTTTTAGTCTCTTGGACATTTTGTTTAATACGCTATACATGTGTGAAAATGCAACCCATTGGGTGATGATATATTATATGACTTAAGGCTATAGTGGCCAAGGAGGGAAATGTCGAGAGCACTTAGGAATTTTTACACCACTAGTTGAATAAGTGGGACATCTCAAGAAGAATTGAGTCACGGGGGGTCAAATATTCAAGTATACTGTTGATACCAAATTTAGTCTGCTGACGTGGATTAATTATGTGAAGACACGTGTCAACCTACATGACACCTACAAGCATTTTTGAATAACACCTTGACTTTGAGGAACTCAACCTCCCCGACCAATTCAGACGCTCCGAGCAACAAATGTTCTCCGAGGAACATTACTGCACCGAGGAACTCACGAGTACCAAGCTACTCAGGCGGTCCGAGAAGTTTAGGCGGTCCGAGATGCATCTCGTATAGAGCATTAATATCAGGATATCCAACAGATTGACTGCGCATTGAATGCTTATTATTATCATAGAGATGTACACACTTATTGGACAGCTGTGTATTACCCTTTCACATTGGCAGCCTCAAGGCTATAAATACATTGTATCATCCTCATTGTTGGAGGACTCGAAATTTCTTGGTAAAACTTGTAATCGAGAATTCCCAAACAGTCAAGCAATAACAAAATAGTGGACGTAGGCCATTATTTCAAGGCTGAACCACTTTAAAATTCTTTTGTCTTATTTATTCTTATCTGTGATTGAATAATTAGAGATAGTCTAATTTTTTAAATCAACAGATTGGCGCCGTCTGTGGGAAACGACTGCAATTTTCGTTTTTCATCGAAATCATTCATCACCAATGGCAGATAATCCTGAATCCAGTAATCAAAACGCTGGAAACCCACCAAATCCATCTGCTCCTCCAAATGTCCAAGATTTGGCTGGAATAATGGCCAATTTGGCCCAGGGCCAAACGGCCATGCAAGGGACCATGCGAAAACTCATGCAAACTATGCAGGGTGGAGCGCCGACCCATTCAGGACAACGAAGCGTTCAAAGAAATACACGCTTTCCTTCTAGGAGAACGTTACTCTCAGAGGAATCTCGATCTAGACGTGTCGACTCATATCGCACTGAGAGATATGATGATTTTTCTTATCAATCGGGTCGAACTTCGTCAGTACGAGCCACATATACTGAACAAAATGTCACTCTCTCTCCAGAAAGGACTAGTGCATTGGAAAGATTAAGTAGAGTCTCTCCTTTTGATCGATTGGGCCCTAGGAGGAATAAAAGTCCTTCTAAGACTGTGTCGAGGAACTTTCAACGACCATCCAATCTAAAGGAGGGTTCTGCCCAATCACAACTAGCTGTTCGTCATGATAGATCCCAGGAAGCAGATTCAACACGATCAGTTGCTCGAACCAATAGGCCCGAGGAGGGAAATGATGCATGGAAAGGCTCTATTCAAAGGTTGGACGATAGACTAGGTGAGATGGTTAAGGCCAAGAATCCTCTGCAGAGAACTTTTGTCCAAGGGACACCTTTTATCCAGGCAATTGTGGAGTTTCCCACACCATCGAAGTTCAAAGCACCTGTTGTGACTCCTAAATATGATGGAAAAACATATCTTGTTCTTCATATAGAACAATATCAAGTTGTTGCCGACATCTATGCTGTGCCAGATGAGATGAGATGAGATGCAGGGCATTTTCAGGAACTCTTACCGAATCTGCTCAAATATGGTATAATAATCTTCCTCGGGGTAAGATTTCAACTTTCTTTCAACTGACCGAGCTATTCATTGGAAATTTCTATTTTGGAGAAAAACCAGTTAAACGAGTAGCACACTTGTTAAGTGTTAGATAAAAAGCAGGTGAGAGCACTAGGGATTATATAACTCGTTTCAATAACGAGAAGCTCGAAGTTATTGATTACGAGGAAAAGACAGCGATTACTGCTTTGATGAGTGGGCTACTGCCTAACAAGTTATACAACACTTTGGCCAAAGATCCACCCAGAACCATGTCAGAACTAATGGCAAAAGCGGCTAAAATCATGAATGTCGAGGAAGCCATGGCTGCGAAGAAGAATATGGACACCAAAGAGACCAAGATGGAAGTTAATAAGGCTAAAAAGAAAGAGCAGAAGAACAATGGTGGCGACAAGCAGTCAAAAGCGAAGCCATCATTGGAAATATTGAAGAAGTTTGAAAATTATAATCCTTTAAAAGTAGACATAAACCATGTACTGGAAGAAATCAAGAACAACGAGGAGCTAAACTGGCCAGAGAAAATGAAGACAGATCCGGACAAGAGGAAAAAGGCCACATATTGCAAGTTCCACAAAGACCATGGTCACACGACCAAAAAATACATAGCTCTTCAGAATGAAATCGAAGCACTCATCAAACGAGGAAAGTTGGCCAAGTATGTTGATCGTAGAAATGAAAGAAAAAGCAATGACCGAGCGAGACAGAGGTCAAGATCTCCTCGTCGAACAGAAGAAAATAATAAAAGAGACCATGAAGATGATCCAGAAGACGACCCCTATCTCCCCAAAAGACCAAGGCAGCCAGAATGTGAGGTATTTTCAATTCATTTAGGGTCATTTGATTGTAATGTTATTACAGGTGGAGATGCAGGAGGTGGAGACCTTACTGCAGAGAGAAAAGCTTACCTCAATGAGGCTCAAGCTTGTTCATACATTCAACGAATAAATCTAGCTGAGGATGATCGTCCGAGGAAGGTAAACAAAGAAAAATTGGTCATCGGTTTCTCCAAGAACGATCTAGTAGGTGTGCTATATCCTCATGATGACCCACTGGTGATCAAAATGAGGATAAAGGAAGTAATGATCTCAAGAGTACTAGTGGAAAATGGTAGCTAGGCGGATATCATGTTCTACTCATGCTTTGACAGCTTAAATTTAAAGTTGTCTCAGTTGGAGCCTTACCACGGGCCCCTCCTCGGTTTTGCTGGCGAGAAAGTTTTTCCACTTGGGACGATTAAGTTGGATATGTTCATCAGTACGCGGACTGCTTGTCGAACATAAAGAGTGTGCTTTTTCGTGATGGATAAAAATGTCCAATCATCTTACAATATCATAATGGGAAGGGTAGGTTTAAAGAAGTTCCAAGCGGTGCCATCTACTGTACATCAATGCCTAAAGTTTCCAACTAATTTTGGAGTAGGAGTTATGAAGGGCGAGCAAAAAGTAGCTCGGGAATGCTACTATTCATCTGCCGAGCAGGAAGAACTGAAGGAATCTAGGAAAAGACGACTACCTATCAAGTGGATGAAGGTGCAGAGATTAAAACATTAGATCCTAGAGATGAGTCGCAGCTCGTGAAAGGTCAGGTGGTAGAAGATACTAAAAATGTCGTTCTGGATGACGAGCACTCAGAACGAACAACTCAAATAGGTTCGTCGTTGGATGCGTCACTAAAACAGGAATTGATAGTTTTCCTAAAACGCATAAAATAAACGTTTGCTTGGAGTCATGAGGACATGCCAGAAATAGACCCAAATTTCTTATGTCACTAGCTCAATGTGAATAAGGAGATCAAGCCAGTGAAGCAGAGAAGAAGAGAAGAAGAGTGTTCAGCCCCGAGAAGAACCAAGTTATACAAGAGGAGGTCGAGAAGCTCCAGAAAGCTTGCTTTATTAAAGATGTTAAATATCCAGACTTGTTAGCAAATTAGGTGATGGTGAAAAAGAAGAACAACAAGTGGAGGATGTGTGTAGACTTCACCGATCTCAACAAGGCATGCCCAAAGGATCAATTTCCTCTGCCCCGAATTGATCAATTAGTGGACGCTACCTCGGGACACGAGATATTGAGCTTCATGGATGCTTATTCTGGTTACAACCAAATTAAAATAAAACCTGAAGACAGGGAGAATACCTCTTTCATTACCCCTAGGGGAAGTTATTGTTATAATGTTATGCCTTTTGGTTTGAAAAATGCAGGTGCAACATATCAGCGGCTGATGAACAAGGTGTTTGCAGAACAAATGAGTTGCAATATGGAAGTTTATGTGGATGATATGCTGACGAAGAGCAAGAGAGCTACTGACCATCTAATTGACTTAGGCCAGACCTTTGATCAACTAGATAAATACCAAATGAAGTTGAATCCCACCAAGTGAATATTCGGAGTATGAGAAGGCATGTTCCTCGGGTATATTGTCAACCAACGAGGAATCGAAGCAAACCTAGAGAAGATCAAGGCTCTATTGGGACTACGATCTCTAATAATGAAAAAGGAAATGCAAAGTCTCACTGGGCGAGTTGCACACTTAATAGATTTGTATCACGAGCAACGGATGGATGCCTCCCATTCTTTAAGGCACTCCGAAAAACTTTTGAATGGAATGAAGAATGAGAGAAGGCTTTTCAAGAATTGAAGAAATATCTGGGAGCACCTCCACTGTTGTCCAGACCAATGATGGGAGAAAGATTGTACTTATATTTGGCAGTGTCAGAGAATGTAGTTAGCTCGGCATTGATAAGAATAGAAGATGGAGTGAAAAAACCGATCTATTATACTAGCAAAGCCTTCCGAGGAGCACAGATCAGATATCCAAGACTGGAAAAGTTAGCACTAGCACTGATCGAGGCGAGTAGGAGAATGAGGCCGTACTTCCAAGCTCATACCATAGTTGTGTATACTGATATGACATTGAGGCAATCTCTTCATAAACCAAAAAAATCAGGGAGATTGATGTACTGGGCAGTAGAACTTGGTGAATACGACATAGTTTATGAACCTAGATCATCGCTTAAAGGGTAAGCAGTAGCAGATTTTATAGCAGAGTTCACCTATCCTGATACCTCCGAGGAGCAAAAGATGAACACCGACCAACCTGTGGATGTTACAGGATCATCAAATTTAAACCCCGATCAACTTAAGTTGGTCGATGAGCAAGAGAAGATGGTCGACGAGCAGCAGGAAGTGATAGAGGAAGATAAAAGGAAGCAACATATATTCCACCAAGGAACTCTGTCCGATCAAAAATTTGAAGACGAGATAGCTATATGGAGTCTATATATAGATGGCTCATCTTGCACTACAGGTTGTGGAGCAGGGATTATTTTGAACAACCCAGATGAGATCGATGTGGAGTATGCTCTGCGCTTCCAATTCAAAGCTTCTAATAATGAGGCTGAATATGAAGCTATGATTGCAGGTCTTAGTTTGGCAAAAACCATGGGGGCAGAGCAGGTTATTATATTCAGTGACTCCCAATTGGTCGTAAATCAAATGCTGGGAGTATATACAGCCAAAGGAGAATTAATGATCAGGTATCATGCAAAAGCTACGGAGGTCTTATCAAGCCTGATTGCAGTACAGATAATTAGAATACCATGATTGAGGAATGCAAGAGCAGATGCCTTAGCTCCGTTAGCTTCAGCCACACGCACCGAGCTATGAAGAATAATCCCAATAGAAGTCTTGGCTAGTCGGAGCATAGACGAAGATCTGATGATGAACTTTATTACCCTTGGTTTAGGACCATCTTGGATAGATCCTATTAAGGAATACATTGAGGAAGGAGCATTACCAATTGACAAACTCGCAGCCAATAAATTGAAGTTTAAAGCTTCTCGCTATGTACTGACCAATGGTATTCTATACAGACGAGGAATTATAGCAGGATTGCAAAGATGTGTGCATCCTTTCGAAGTGAAAGACTTGATTAAAGAAGTCCATGAAGGGCCCTGTGGAGCCCATATAGCAGGTCGGACGCTTTTACAAAGATATAATGACACAAGGATACTATTGGCCAACTATGAGGGCTGATTGTATAGCCTATGCCAAGAAATGTGACAAATGTCAACACTTCTCCTCTATCCGAAGAACTCCCCAGGAATTATTAGCACCCATTACTTCCCCTTGGCCATTTTCCATATGGGGAATAGACTAGGTTGGGCCACTTCCAACGACTAGGGGAAGATTTAAATATCTCGTGGTCGCGGTGGACTACTTCACTAAATGGGTTGAAGCTGAACCTCTCATTGATATGACGTACGACAAGGTATACTAATTTATTTGGAAGAACATCATCTGTAGATATGGTCTCCCTCATGCCTTCATCACAGACCATGGAACTCAATTTGACAACGAGGAGTTCGCTGCCTATTGTCATCAGTCAAACATCTTGAAGACCCACTCTGCACCAGGCCATCCCCAGAGAAATGGACAAACTGAGGTGACAAACAAGACGCTGTTGAATGGTTTGAAGAAAAGATTGGATGATGAAAAGGCAAATTGGATCAACGAGCTACATTCTGTACTGTGGGCTTATCGTACTACTCCCCGAGCAGCAACAGGAGAATCTCCATACATGCTGGTATTTGGAAGTGAAGCTGTTATACCTGCCGAGCTGGGCCTCCCAACACATAGAGTGCTGAATTTCAATTCCCCTGTCAGCGACTTGATGAGAAGGTTAGATTTGGATATGCTCGAGGAAGTTAGAGAAGAAGCAGCAATCAAGAATGTTGCATACCAACAACGAACAGCTCTGTTCTACAATAAGAGAGTGAAGAAATGCGATCTGAAGGAAGGAGACTATGTGCTAAAGAAAGTGATTCAAAAGCACAACAAACTGGAAGCTAATTGGCATGGGCCGTACAGAGTAATAGAGGTTGTTCGACCAGGGACATATAGGATTGAAACTCTAGAAGGGGAGGATTTTAAAAATGCATGGAACGCAGAGAATCTTCGCAAATATTATTAGTAGTTGGGGATTCCTATGTAATGCAGTTTTCTTCAATATGAATAAAAGTTGTGGATGTTTTTCCCAATTCTCTCCTTTTGTTGAAAATTTTTCGGAGTACTAGTGCTACACACTATATAAAAATCCACCAACTACGGTTGGTTGGGAAGAAAATCCACCAGCTAAGGTTGGTCGGGAATAAAAAAATCCCAGAATCACCAACTACGGTTGGTTGGGAAGAAAATCCACCAGCTAAGGTTGGTCGGGAATAAAAAAATCCCAGAATTACCAACTACGGTTGGTTGGGAAGAAAATCCACCAGCTAAGGTTGGTCGGGAATAAAAATCCCATAATCACCAACTACGGTTGGTTGGGAAGAAAATCCACCAGCTAAGGTTGGTCGAGAATAAACAAATCCCAGAATCACCAACTACAATTGGTTGGGAAGAAAATCCACCAACCACGGTTGGTCGGGAATAGAAATCCACCAACTAAGGTCGGTCGAGAATAAAAATCCACCAACCACGGTTGGTCGGCAATAAAAATCCACCAACTAAGGTTGGTCGGGAATAAAAATCCACCAACTACGGTTGGTCGGGAATGAAAATCTACCAACTATGGTTGGTCGGGAATATTTTTATTAAACAAAGGAGGATTATGTGATAAAAGTCATCTGATGGCTTAGCATTAAAAAGTGATAAGTCATTACAATCAAAAATAAAACAAAATTTTTGATACTTGTAACATTTTAAAGTACCACCAACTCTAAGTTGGTCGGGAAAAAAAATATCACCAACTTTGGTTAATCGTTAAATGATTATCACAAATTCAGAATAGTTGGTCCGCAATTTAAAATAGCACAAAATATTGTATCTTTTTAACAGATATAC
This sequence comes from Sambucus nigra, assembly GCA_949130495.1. Taxonomy (NCBI): domain Eukaryota; kingdom Viridiplantae; phylum Streptophyta; class Magnoliopsida; order Dipsacales; family Adoxaceae; genus Sambucus; species Sambucus nigra. The sequence continues at coordinate 44,758,061 of OX422221.1, forward strand.
ATGCACATTCATTAGTAAATAAAAGAAATGTTTTACAGAATATTTCCAAGACAATGACAATCAAGATTGCAAAGAAAACTAGAAGTTTTTCATTAAATCCAGAACAAAATACATTAAGAATGAAATACATAAGAAATTATTACATCAGGAATCCTATTCTATTGGTTTCTTCCCCTCTTCCTTTGAAACAGGTTCTTCACCAGTAGGAGGATTGTCTAAGGCATAGGGGGAGTTTATGAAGTTCATATCTTTGAGCATCCTGATATTCATTACTGATGGCCGATCAAGAAGGTGCTCCGAGCGAGATTTCTCGAAATTGGAATGAAGACTGTAGTCGTCGAGATACTTACAAATCAGGCATTGAGGAATGGCCCGAGCAGGAATCCAGCTCATGTCGAGTTTGAAAGGTGGCACTGGCAGGTCGAGCAACCCAGGATTATGGTAATCCCATAAATAATGACCCTGTTCCAACTGCAGCACACCTAAGGCATTCACCCATCCTTGCTTGTACCCCTCGTTGTTCGACTGCTGGATCCAGTCATCGAGATGATAGAGGGCTTCATTATAACCAGCCATCCAGAACTCTCTGGGCTGCTTATGGAATTGATAGGTTAACCTCTCCAATTGCTCGTGAAGATTCTTTACTAGATTTGTTTTATTCTCCAAGGTAGAATTTTGGGCAGCCAGTTGTTCGTCGAAGGTCTGAATCTTCTTGGACATATCTGTTAATGCCTGATTCTTTTCCATCAACTGGAAGGCTTGGTTCTCCAGGGCCGATTGAGTTCTTTGTTCCTCAACAGTAATTCGAGCAGCTCTTGCTCGTCCTCGAGAAGTTCTTGCTCGTCCTCGAGTAGAAGTAGAAGGCCCAATCCTCTTCAAGGTTTATAATTCGTCTATCATATTGTCATTTTTGACCTCCAAGAAATAGAACCCCTCGTCGTTGACAGGGACCAAAGCGCTCGAGGTAGATGCTGCAGATTTTAGCTAAGATACCTCTCCTCGCAGGTTATTGTTTTCTTGCTCCAGTAACTTAGCTATCTGCCTGTGCTCTTCGACCTCGGTCTTCAAAGTTCTCTCCTTCATGTCATAAGCAGCGATCAACTTATCATATCCCTTATCAACACTTATTTGCTGATACTTCTTCTCATATCCCTGGTGCAGAAGAGTAGTAAACTCATTGTACTGTTGTTGAAGTTCCTCGAGGGTACCCTGAAGATCTTCAATCATCTCATAGTATGATACATTGTTAGCCATTGCACGGTTGAGCAGGAACTTTAAATACTGGTAGGCTTCAATTGCTCGCTCTGAAGCATCTGGACCGAGGATATCAACGATTTGAGCTTCAGTCATATCTGCATGACCAGCATTAAAGTATTCATTGCATTGTTTCAATAATTTTGTATCATGAGCTGATAACAATTCCATCTTGGCCATAAACTAGTTAAATGAAGAGATAACAAGAATCGATAAGAGTGCAAACAGAGCAAGAAGAAGAGAAGTAATATGAGCAATAACTCCAAATTTTATTACATCATAAAAAAAGTACATAGCCCAGAGTTACAAAAAGGCAAAAAGAAAAAGTCTTAACAACTCTACACCTTCTCCTTGTCTCCTGAAACTTTCTCGGGAGGCTAGGACGAAGAGGTAGGTTGCTCGGATGGCATAGAAAGTTGATAGGAAGGAGTTGGAAATTGCTCAGTTGAAATGATGGTTGGTTGAAGTTGCTCGCAGGAGGTCTGGACAACTGGGGGATGAGAAATCTGATCTCCAATCACCATGGAGGATTCCTCGGAGGCAGCTTCGTCCACTTCTTCTTCCTCGGGAGAAGGAGGGGGGCCAGGAATGTGTCGCTCAAAAAGGTTTGAATTCTCTTTGACATTCATCTCTCTCAGAGCAGCAACCCAACCATCCCTGAAGTATTTAAGGATTCCACACTCCATTTGTGATATCATGGCAGCCAAACCCTTATTCCACCCCTTATCCCAGCCAGCGCTGAAGGATTTCTTAACAGCCTTTCTCCTTTTTTCTCTCTCCGAGGAGGTCCTTTCCCTAAGGAGCTCCTCAACATTCTTCAGTTTATTCTCAACTTATTCCTTCTGACGACCAACATCACGAAGCCTGTTTAACTCTTCCTCAGCAGACTTGAGCTGACTTTCAAGCTCTCCAGCATTTTGGAGCTTCCCCTCGAGCTCTTTATTCTCCCTTTCTAAGTCTTTTATTCTCTTCTCCAACCCCTTGGAGAATTCAACAGCCTGATCCCTCTCTTGCTCGGTGGCTGTTAGTTGCTTCCCCCAAGCAATTTTGTCTTCATCATACTTCTGACGATAATCCTTCAAAGACTGCATCAGACCTACAAAAGCCTCCTCCACACCTGTTGAGGAGCTCAAAGCTTTAATAGCTTCATCCTTTTTCAAAATTGTATTGAAACAAGTTACCAACTGGAAAAAGAAAACAATTGTAAGTCAGTGCAAAGATATAACATTGAAAAATGAAAGTTTATATTAATAATACTTATAGAGGAAGTATGTTGAGCGGCTAAAATGGTAACCCTCTCCCGAGAAAGACTTTCTTCAACATCTTGGATCTAGAGGATAATCCAAGACTTCACCGAGCTCATGACAGAGCTCGGAGCAACAAAAGTGGGAACACCACTTCCAGCAGTTAGAGGCTGAGAGGTGGATTCAGCCAATCTATCCGAGGAGCTTTTCTTCAACTTCCTTGTAGGAGCAGGAACAGTTTCGACCAAAGATGTGGTCTTGGTCGGGGATATAACTATAACCTCGATTAGAGGAGAGACAACAACGACCTTTCTCGGAGCCACTAGGGGATTCTCGGTAACCTTCTTAGTAGCAGCTGGAGGGAGTGCATCGATTTTTCTTGTCCCTTCTTCTGGGACATCCTGCTTGCTTTTATTTGCCTCTCCATCAGTAGAGGCAGATTTGTCAAAGAGGGCAGGAGCTCTTCTTTTCTTCATTTTATCACTAAGAGGAATATGCGATTTAGGAGAAGAATCTTTAGGAACTGGTGCTGGTTCTATGTCACTTATCACTGGACGAGCAGTAAAAGACGAGGTGTAACTCTTGTACTGCAACAAGTACGAAGCTAATCTGATATGTTCGTCGGCAACAGTTTGATGCAAACCCCAGATAAGTTTCAGATGCTTTAAATTAACTTCTGTGTCTTTTGGAGACCTTCTTTTGCTGTCAACTGCAAATAAATAAAAATTAAAATATCAGTGACACATTTTATCAAACACAAAGAAAGCATAATTTCAAAATAAAAATAAAATAAAAACAACCTATCCCATTGCCATAGGGAGGGCATCTTGGACCCTGATACACATCATTTCCATTTATAGGATCATGTTGCCAATTTTTCATAACAACACCATGCTCGAAGTAATCCCTGTTGGCATCTGGGAGATTGACCACTAAAGCCCTATTTAAAAACCTAGTTTTCAAATAAAAAGTACTGTCACCGACAGCCCATCTATAGCAAAACATAATTTCTGGAATTCCTATACGGGTTCCATGAATCTGATTTAACCTATGGACTCTATTAACTATTCTCCATGTATTGGGAGCTATTTTTGCAGGTACCACGTCAAAATATTGACATAATTCCAAACACAAGGGGTTTGGAGGAAAAGAAAAGACACATTCGGCCACAAAGAGACTGGGGAACCAATGTACCTCAGCCAAATGAAAATAGTCAGAAGGTTCAGAAAGTTTTTCCAAAACGACCCATGAAGGAATAGAGAAATCAGAACGAAATTTATCAAGCGACTCAACAAGGTAAACCATGATGAATAAAGGAAATAAAGGATAAGGAAGAAGATCTTACAGAAAAAGGATGGATCAGTTGACAACGAACGATGGAAGGAATGAACGCACAAGATAGAGAAGAAATGGATAACTCAAAGATACATATTTGAAAAAGTAAAAGACGATAGGATTTTCTGCAACGCTTAAATACCTTACCTTGGGAAGGAGTAAAAATAATGATTGAAAAAAAAGACGTTTGCGCTACAGGCGACTAAAAGGACAAAAAGGACACGGAGACCGAGGCGGTTAGAAAAATTCAAAAAGTCTGATTCTATGAATTCAAAAGAAAAAATAAATACAAGGAAAACACTCCTAAAATTCAGGATGATTATTTAACCCCGCCATATTTCGAGAAGAATGTTCCACACTCCTCAACCTCGAACTGTGAAACATTGGGGGCTTCTGTTGATACCAAATTTAGTCTGCTGACGTGGATTAATTATGTGAAGACACGTGTCAACCTACATGGCACCTACAAGCATTTTTTAACAACACATTGACTTCAAAGAACTCAACCTCCCCGACCAACTCACACGCTCCGAGCAACAAGTGTTCTCCGAGGAACATTACTGCACTGAGCAACTCATGAGTACCGAGCTACTCAGGTGGTCCGAGCAGCTTAGGCGATCCGAGATGCATCTCGTACAGAGCATTAATATCAGGATATCCAACAGATTGACTGCGCATTGAATGCTTATTGTTATCATACAGATGTACACGATTATTAAACAGCTGTGTATTACCCTTTCACATTGGCAGCCTCAAGGCTATAAATACATTGTATCATCCTCATTGTTGGAGGACTCGGAATTTCTTGGTAAAACTTGTAATCGAGAATTCTCAAACAGTCAAGCAATAACAAAATAGTGGACATAGGCCATTCTTTCAAGGCTGAACCACTTTAAAATTCTTTTGTCTTATTTATTCTTATCTGTGATTGAATAATTAGAGATAGTCTAATTTTTTACATCAACATATACCATTACCTTATAGATATGTATGGTGTTTGTGGTTGATTTTTGGATGTATATGTGTGATTCATATGTGGTGTTTGTGTGTGTGTCCATGTGATATATGGTGCAAGGGCATCCTAGTCGTGGCACACTATGGTAAGCGTATGTGATCCTTTTTCTTTTATCGCGTGGGATACTGGTGCAGACTATTTGAATATAATCCTATGATATTTGTTCATGTTAGGTTTTGATGTTACGCTTAAGTGAATTCCAAGGATGGAATTCCTTTATTAGGATGGGAGAATGTAACACCTCATGTTTTTATAATAACTAAATGGGTAAAATTTTAAATAAATAAATTGCGTGAATAAACTAATTAAATGTGATATGCATGATTATGTGATTCAATTATGCTGGATGTGTATATTGGTAGATAATAAAATTGCATGTTACTTGAATTAATATTATGTCACGATAAAATATAATAAAATGTGTAATTTGTGGTAGACATTGTGTCGGTGTGTTTCAAAGTTATTTGGGATCTCGTTTAGGCATTTTAAACATCTTAAGTTGGTCCCGGGGGATAGGTATACCCTTAGGGGAGATTTTGGACCAATCCGGGTATTATTTTGATTTTGTTTGGGGGCCAAAAAATGGGTATTAAAGGGAAATACGAGATTAAGGTTTAAATTAAATTGATAATCAAACCTAAACACATATCCCATCCACATTAGAGTTGTAGGGGGTGCCCCCCCCCCCCCCCACCCCACCCCACCCCAAATGGAGGATTAACTTAGCCAAAAAAGTTGATTGTTTACAATGAAAGATGTTCCATAAACACACTTCGAAGATTCTTCATGCAAGTGGTTCGCAGGAGCCACCTCGAGGACTCTTCACAAGCAAGTAGCTCACAGCGCTCTACCTCGAATAGCCTCCAACGATCCTGGCTCGAAGGACCCAGTTCGAAGAACAAATTTCACTCGGATGACAATAGTTTGTAATAAGAAATATAATGTTGTATTATGTATTTTATCTTATGAATGTGTATGTTGAGTGAGGTCGCTTGGTACCCACGAGGGACCATGCTTGGTAGGGCATGGGAGGGATTTCATGCTCTATCAAACAACCTCCTCCTGGGAACTTCGCAAGGACATGGTTTGGAGGGTTGAGAACAAGGAAACGTTGGGAATTATCACCAACCATCTTGGCACACTTGGACAAAACTTTACCCAGGACAAATGTCACTCGAGCCTACTCATTGCTTACCTATTCGAGCGAACTTCCTCGAGTCATCCGATATACCTCAATACTTGCACCCTCAAGTTCACTTACTCGAGGTACCTTGGGTTCCAGCCCGTCTGACTGATGTTACTAGATACCTAACAATAGCCACTGTTTGAACCACTTCCTCACATCACAATGTCTGATGGTCCGGGACTCAAGAGCGTAGAACTCAAGTGCCTTTACTCTTAGGATGGCAGGTTTAGTTCACCAAATCTGACCTCATAACCATCCCAGAGTAAGCCTCAAGATGGCATGTTATATCCCTCATTAATTCCCTTAATTCTTCCTACCAATAGAATATTTTTCGACCAAAACTATCGGATCCCATGCATTAAATGTAGTATCTCATGCATTTAATGAACCACACGAGAGGGATCGAGGGCATGCTGACTTAAGGAACCTCTCCCCCATACAAATAAGAAAAAATAAACAAATCAAATGCAGAGGATCCAGAGTCTAGAATTGCTGCCCAAATTTCCTTATAACCAGAGAACTCTCGCGAGAGCATTAACTCCCTCACACATTCAATGCACCCATCATTAGGCATTAATTGACCATGAAGTTCCTGGCTTGTCTTTATTGTTCCAAGAGTGCTACCTGCTGGTCCCATTCATTTATTGTGTTTTCCCTATGCTTATCATGTCAACATGTTCTTTAATGCCACTTTGAATATTAAATCTCTCCGTCTCTGATCCGCCAATGGCTCTGACCTATACTTCAAATCTAACGGTGTTACTCCTGATCTTAATAAGGGGTTACGCCTCACTTAATACTAACAATATTTGAAGAAACCGCATCTTACATTTAGGGACTCAACTGGGGAGGCATTCTCTTTTGAAAATATGCTAGAGAATAAAGCCATTGGAAACATTGATTTCGACGCCATACATCATGAAGAATAGGCAAATAACGCTATGTTGCCTGAAGTGGGGAAAACGACAAGGATAGAGCCAAGCACACCTGGTGTTGGTATCATAGAGATGATGGCCACGTAAGGAGGAATAGGCCAGACACAGATGCATGGGCTGATGGGACTATTCGCAGAGTTCATTAAGATGCTGGCAACCCAAGAAATTTTGGGAGCCCCCACGAGAGTGAGTTCCTTTACCACACTTCTAGCCAATATACCAGCTCCAACTGTTACTAGAGGGGTGGCGACGCCTTCTCCTGTTAACACCTTCCCCATGGTTCCACCACCCTCAGGCGGTGCGTATCCTATCACTACACAAAAAATAGGAATCTGGCACGGTTTAAAACTGTGCCAGATCAAATCTAACACGCTTTTGAACTGTGCCAGAATCAGGTGTTCCAAAATGGCCATTTTTTTGTGGCATGGTTTAAAAGTGTTCCAGATTTCACCAAATAAGAACTCTTTTGGCACACTTTTAAACCATGCCAGAATTTGATATTTCTAGAACACTTTTGGCAGAGTTTTTAACTGTGCCAGATTGAGAACATTTTGATAAGCTTTTGGCACAATTCAAAATCGTGCAAAAATTTGTTACACTTTTGGCACGGTTTTAAGCGGTGTCAAATTTTTGGATAATAGAAAAAAAATTAATTATTTGAAAACAAGAAAACTAACAAATTGCAAATCTTGCACATTGTTGATAAACTAATGTATATACAAACTTCAAAATATTACAAATCTTTAGTAGTTCATAGACAAAAAAAAAATTGGACAGAGTTTCCTCTATTTTCTGGACATTCTAAAATCTACTAATATAAAACCTGCGTGATATAAAACCCGCATGACCACAAAATATAACAATATACTTACAAAAAGCTCGCACGACCATAAAAGTTAACAATAAAACTATAAAAGCTCGCACGGCCATAACACAAAAAAATAGAATCATGAATATTAACGACATTAAATAAATAAACCCCTTGTTGTAAACCATTGATTTCTCCGTGTGTTCCACGTGAATAAATGCTAATGATAACATGTTATCCTGCAAAAAAAAAATAGGATACAAAAAAGAGACGATATTAGTAACCAAGTAATTTAAAAAAAATATTACTCAAGCTAAAAAATTACATATAGGAGTTGCAATTATTATTATATTATAAAATAGAAAATCTTATGCAAGCTATGACTACCTGATCAGTGCCTACGAGTTACATTTGTCTCGTGCGAGGTGTTAGTGCTTCTTATGAGATCGTTTGGGGGCTAGTTTTGGTTTTCACCCTTCAACGGCTTGTTTCTATGCCTAATCCATATACTATCGAATTATCATCATATTCTCAAATTGAGAGGCCCGTGACTACAAAGTCAGTTCTTATAAGTTACATTAGTCTCGTACGAGGTGTTAGTGCCTCTTACGGGATCGTTTGGGGGCTGGTTTGGGTTTTTACCCTTCAACGGCTTGTTTCTAAGCCTAATCCATATATTATCAAATTATCGTCATATTCTTAAACCGAGATACCCATGACTACGCGACCAGTTCTTACGAGTTACATTGGTCTCGTGCGAGATGTTACTGCCTCTTACGGGATCGTTTGGGGGTTGATTTGGGTTTTCACCCTTCAACGACTTGTTTCTAAGACTAATCTATATATTTTTAAAGTATCGCCATATTCTCAAACCAATATCGTCGTGACTACGCGGTCAAGTCCAACGAGTTACATTGGTCCCGTACGAGGTGTTAGTGCCTCTTACGGGGTTGCTTGGGGGCTTGTCTAGGTTTCCACTCTTCAACAACTTGTTTCTAAGATTAATCCATATATTATCAAAGTATCGTCATATTCTCAAACCGAGAGACTCGTGACTACGCGATCAGTTCTTATGAGTTACATTGGTCTCGTGCGAGGTGTTAGTGCCTCTTTCGGGATCGTTTGGGGGATGATTTAGGTTTCCACCCTTCAACTGCTTATTTCTAAGAATAATTTGTATATATTTAAATTATCGTCATATTCTCAAACTGAGAGGCCCGTGACTACCCGGTTAGTTACTACGAGTTACATTGGTCCCGTGGGAGGTGTTAGTACATCTTACGGGGCCACTTGGGGGCTAGTTTGGGTTTTCACCCTTCAACGCCTTATTTCTAAGCCTAATCCATATATTATCAAATTATCATCATATTCTCAAACTGAGAGGCCTGTGACTACGCAGTAAGTTCCTACAAGTTACATTGGTCCCGTGCGAGGTGTTATTGCCTCTTACGGGGCCTCATGGGGGCTAGTTTGGGTTTACACCCTTTAACACTTATTTTTAAGCCTAATCCATATATTATCAAAGTATTGTCATATTCTCAAACCGAGAGATCCGTGAGTATGTGGTCAGTTCTTATGAGTTACATTGGTCTCGTGTGATGTGCTAGTGCCTCTTACGAGATCGTTTGAGGGTTGATTTGGGTTTCCACCCTTCAATGGCTTATTTCTAAGCCTAATCTATATATTTTTAAATTATCATCATATTCTCAAACTGAGAGGCCCGTGACTACGCGGTTATTTTCTATGAGTTACATTGGTCCCGTGGGAGGTGTTAATGCCTCTTACGGGGCCGCTTAGGGGATAATTTGGGTTTTCACCCTTCAATGACTTATTTCTAATCCTAATCCATATATTATCAAATTATTGTCATATTCTTAAACCGAGAGACCCGTGAATATGCGATCAGTTCCTACGAGTTACATTGGTCCCGTGCGGGTGGGGCCGGTTAGTTTCGGGTTGGGAGGGTGGGGAGATTTAGTTTAGGGATTATGGCAGGTATGTAAAGCAGTGGTATGGGTATAGCGATGAGGTAGGGAGGTTTAGTTTCGGGTTGGGGTCTTAGCTGTAGGTTTTGTAGTTTGGGAGTTAGGTGATTGGATTGGGAGCAGGTGGAGGATAAGCAGTTGTGGGGGTGATGGTTTTAGGCAGTGGTTTGGTGGTGGGAATTAGGTGCAATGTGCAATGTTGGTTGGTGATGGTTTAGGGCAGCAGAAGGTAGGGTGGCTATGGGGGTTAGGATTGTATCGGGTTGGGTCAGAAGGTGTAGTAGGTTAGGAAGGTAATTTAGTGTGAGCAGATAAACTATGGGAGCAGGTGTTTGGTGAGGTTGGGTTTCGAAACAGGGGTTGTGGGAGCTGGTGTTAACCTGCTCACATTGAAACTAATGTTTACTGCCCACTTTACATTCAATTCAAGAAGATGAAGTACACTAACCATCTTTTCTCTTTCATTATCAATACTAACTAGCATGGAGCCCGCGCGATGAGCGGGCATTTTTATATGATACGACTATATAAACTTATACATCGTATGCTTTCATATGCAAATCCTAACAATTATTTAAGGAAGTCAATTAATAGCTTAGCGTGGTAATTTTTATATGATACGACTATATAAACTTAGACACCCGTATACGTGTGCGTATGAATATAAATTACAAAGAGTGACTGGCCATCTCAAACCCATAACTCCCATCAATAAGAAAAAAATGCTAAATAAGCAAACTTTGAAGAATCAATCATTCCATTGATATCATTTGGGCACTCCACAAATTGTATGCTCCTTTACTTACCTACATATGCATACATAGTAATGATCAACCACCCTTTACCATTCCAAAACATACTTGAGTAAGAGAATAAAATTAATGAAATGGTACTTGAAAAATAGTTTTAAACCTAACACGATAGTAATGGGGCCTCGAACTTGCAGTAAATTATGCTTGGTGTAGTGCTTGATAAGAGACTTTATTAGAAGATAGTTGCCAACCTAATCAACAAGTTTCAAGTTATATACAATTGAATATTTTGTTCACTAAAATTAGTATTATATTGTATTGTAGTGTTAAAAAACAGTTTACCTGGGGAGGCCCCTCCACAACAACAACATATAAAGCGAATCCTTGTGTGGTGGGATCCTATTATAAATAGTTCATTATTATATCATCATCACGTCATAGTAACTATAAATTGGAAGAAGAAACAATAATGCCAACCTTAGGGTTGTGGTTGTGGCTTTTGTCATCCCGCTTTCAAGTTCCACTGTCCATTGTCATATTATCATCAACACCTTAACTTACAAATAGAGACTATGTCCTATTATCAATAAGTATTGGCATGAAATGTTGGGCTATACTTGTTCCTCCTCATACAATATGCAAAATGTAATGCATAAAAACTAAAAATTAAATTTTATATGCCCATGTAAAACATAAGTTATGAAAAATGATGAAAATAAATGGTTGTCAAACGCAAAGTAACCCTATGAAAAATGAAGAAAATTAGATCTTATTCTTACATTTATTCAATAAAATCTAGTCCATTAATTGGAAATTAAATATAAGCAACTGGTTACCAAATCCTATATTTCTTAAACCCCTCAACTGGAATTTCTCGTGGTCCCACTATATTATTAAGGAATTTGCATAGAAATATGGAAATAGTTTGAGGAAAAGAAGGATTCCAAATGATATTGCATAGAAATGAAGAAGGTTTTGGTGACCCGATGGACTGCCAAGCAGTCTTTGAAGAAAAACTACCATCAATCAGTACAAGGAGCCATCAATCTCTTGGATATAACAGCACTGTTGATGTTATATGCGTTGATATATATATATATATATATATATAACAACATGTAATAGAAGTGTGATGCATCGAAAACACACCTAAAAAATACACCTAAAAGATATTATGGAGTATGGACATTACGTACCTACTATGGAGTATGGAAATTATGCAGTCAAGTTGAAATCTTTAAAAGATATTGGGGGTGTCTATTTAGTGAAAGGAGTATTTTCCTAATTTTTAAGGTTCATTTTGTATTTTGTAGAGTTGAATATGTATTTGTTCAAGAGTTATTTTAAAATAGAATTTCTTACTTTTCCCCCGTGAGATAATTCGGTACTTAGGCTTACCCCCTACTCATTCAGTAATTACACTTGTGCATCATCTTGTGGCATATGGGGTGGTTCTAATTATTCAGCATGTAAGGGGAAGTCTAAATACCGAATTATCTCAAGAGGTTAAGTATACCTCAAGGATTAGTACGGATAGTTGTCTAAGAATAGGCATGAAACGACAAAACTGTCATTGAAACTTCTTGCTAAAAGTCCGATTATGTGAGGAAAGAATGATAGAATTTTGAGTCCTTATGAAAGAGAATATTCACTGTCCTCTAATTTGTATTTTATCGTAAATGCTTGATGTGGTTGGTTCAACTACATATTGTGCTCTTTACTCTGCCCATCCATCCAAAGAGGCAGAATTCTCGTAGTTTCATAAAAAAGGGTTTAGAATTAACCTTCTTTATGTAAGGCTCCAGCTGATCCAACGGTGCGTATCCATGAATAAAAGAAGTGGTTAGAATAAGAATAACTCCAACACAAGAGATCACGAGAGTATATGGACAATATTATACATTGTGTATACTATGTAAAAAGGATGGATTAAATTGAATTGTGATGTGATGTGATGTGGCTGCCAGGGGTAATCCACGGCTGAGCGGTGGGGGTATTTAGAGATAAGAATTTCATTTATCTATTAGGGTATGCTGACTTTTATGGATGGGGTACAAACTTTATGGTTGAAGTTAATGCTTAGCGTAAAGGTGCTTAAAGTGTTGTTAGCAAGGTATTCGAATAATTACTTCTCGAATCTGATTCCATGACTCTCGTTAGCATCATAAATTATAGAAGCGCTCCTCAAGATTTGATATATGTAATCTCGAACATAAGGAGGATCTCAAGAACACGTATTGGAAATTTTAACCCACCAAATAGAGAATAATAGATCGACAAATAGCATGGATAATTGGAGGGTGGATAACTGTGCGAGCGTGAGCTTTTCCAATTTTGAAGAATTACCGAAGATAGTAAAGAACAATATCAAAGATACAAGGTGGGTTTCCCATCCACTGGACTGATTAGGAAGTAACATGTCGGGTTGTAGATAAGGGTATATCCTCTTCTTGTAGCCACCAGGGAGAGTATTTTCACCTATTCTCTTTTTTAATAAAATCTCTGGGGTTCCCAGTCTAAAAAAATTTGTGTATACTATGTACAGTATACATTGTGTATATATTATATGGTTAGTATACATTGTGTATATATTCTATGGAAAATGAGTGCACCTCCAAAGAGTGATGTACCTCTCATCACACCTGATGAACTTGCCGAGGATGATAGGTTCGTATTTGGAATGATGGCGGCTCAATTCAAAGCATGTTTGGATTCAACTGGAGGCCTATGGAGAACACAAAAGTAATGTTCAGAATCATTAGATGAGATATCTTGCTCCGACTCTGGAAACCGATCAATCATGCGCTATTTTATTGAGAAACTCGATCAAGCCGAAAATATTCCCAATAGAGCATATAGACCACATCATAACAATAACATTGTAATCAAAATGGAGAAAAAATTCAAATCAATAGACACGAAACACGAACAAAATAGAAATACGTTAGATTTATAATGATTTTATACATAATAAGAAACATGAGAATACAAAAAACAAAAATATAAAATTTATATGAAAATTCATTGTGTGTGAGATGATTCTCGTTGTCTCCCCAATAGTTCACTAAATCAATGAATTAACAGTGATACATCGTGTATGCCCATCCATTGCCATGGAGAAAGGTTATATAAGACATATAGCGTTATGTTCTTATACTTCGTAACCTCGTACCAACTACAGAAAACTAATTGTCGCATTATGGAGAACATGAATAGCCTATCCACCCCAACCCACCTCTAATCTAAAATAATAATAGTGGAACTAACCTAAGAATCTAGGTTAAACAGGGGACTAATGAATGTATCTCCATAATCGTTGTGTTTGTTTAACTGTTGAAATAATGGGTCCTGTTGATTATTACTTCTCATCATCCTTTTTTTTTGCAATGTATGTGTATGATTGGTTAGGAGTGTAAATGAGCCAAACTAATAGTAAGTTTATCAAGATCGGATTGAAAAGCTTAATGTTCTGTAAATGAATCTTGAGTTTGGCTTTCATTTCACAAACTGATCTTGAACGATCATCTAATGGAGCCAATCATATGTGAACTCGAGTTGCTTGACTTTTATGCTACCTTGGAATGGTTATTGATTAATCAAGACCAATTCGAGTCGAGCCCATTAGTCTACAGAGTTTAAATTCTCCTTGTTTAAAAAAAGTGATTCCAAACTCGAGAAACTTGGCCCATTCACAGACCTATTACTAGTTAGTTATCATTGAAATTGCAATATTGCATTAAAAAGTGTCTGGTGAGTCAGGTTTTAGTATAAATCGGGTATGAGTATGTGTCGGATATTTTTCCATGTTGAGTACATACCTGGTGCATATAACTATGGAAAATCTCATTTTATTTCTTTAATCTCTGTACAAAGAGCTTTGGAGAACCAACACCTGTTTTCTTCTTTTGCGAACTTATCTACATAGACATCTAGTATTGACCCTATTGGTTAGAAAACTATGATATGTCCGGTTGAAGAATGAATGAAATTATCATTTTCTTTCACATTTAGCTCCTACCCATTTGTTGTTCTCCCAATTTCCCTCAATGAACCGTCGGACGATTAACATGTGGCAACTTAAAATTATAGTAAAGAAGAATATTTATCTTGTGACATGTCAAACTTCTAAATATGCATTAAAAGGAAAAAAAATGTGTACTAGATAGGAGTGTGATCCCTTTCCATTTGATTTGCTTCTTTTTTCAGTTAGGCACCCCTAACACCTTTACAACAATATATCTTTAATTTTTGCAATTTGCATCTAATTTTCATAAACCATTTGTAAATTTGGGTAAGTTATTTGTGAACTTGACGAAATATCTTGACGGCATTCCATTATATACTGATAGACGATTTGTAAAGCACAAGATTAAACCTCCCCGGACCCTGCAATAGCGAAAGAATCGTGCACTGCATTTGCCCTTCAGAAATTCAAGCGGGTTTTAATCAATAAAAATGTTTTCCATTATATACTGATTTTATGCTTCTTCATTAACCTAAAGTAAAATCTCATTTACTGGGGGCCTCTCAAGATGAAGAAATATGCTATAATTATTCAAAATTTAAAAGCTCCAATATAGTCATTCTTATTAGCTACGCATTTTCACTTGGAGCATACACAACAATATTATTTTTCAAATTGTCCTCAAGCAATGATAAAAACAAATATATAATGAAATAGAAATAGCCAGTTACAATAGTAACTAATTAAAACTTAATAACTTAATTAACAGATAAAGAAATGATACATACATTGGCCTAATTTGAACCTGAAAGGAGTTCCCTCTTCTTGGCTAGAATCAAAATATGACCCGTCCTCGAGACCCACGCTGTAATGAACTATAACAAAAATTTCAAATAGATTGAGATGATTCATAACTATAATATAAAAAAGATAAGCAATAGAATCTTTCATTATCAACATTCAATTTGTACCAAAAACTCACACATTAAAAAAAACACAATAATAATTTTAAAATGTATATATTAAACCCTAAAAATACAAGACACAAATAAAATCATGGATTGCGTAAACTGTAAGATCAAATCTGATACTTTTCCAAAAAAACTTTCCAAGAATAGTTTGAACCCTAAATTTGTGATTTTGTGAATACTTTGCAGAGCAAATCGCGAACACGAAAGATTAGTTAGAGGGTGCCGAGCACGGAGAGAGAAGATGAGAAGACCGGAGTGAGATGGACAGAGAGAGCGAGAAAGAGAGAGAAAGAAATTGAAGAAGAGAGGATGAGTGAGAATGAGAGAGCTGGAGAGCTCAATTTTGGCAAGTGTACTCATTTTAGTATAATGATTTTTTTTAGGGTATTTTATATTTTAGTCAAGTGTATTCAATTTTGGCACACTTTCAAACAATGCCAAATTTTGGCACTATTTTAAAGTGTTCCAGATGATCATTAAACCACGCCAGAATTTCGCACAGTTTTAAACTGTTCCAAATTTTTAATATCATGGTGTGCCAAATTGATGTTTTTCATGTAGTGTATCACGATCCCTCTTGCGACAATAGAACCGACGTTGCAAAACGAGGGAGTAACTCCAGCTGCTCTAGCTATCGACGTAAGTCAAGGAGTAGGCATCCCTGCCGCAACAACTCCAGTGACGACAAAGCCGTCATCAGGTAGCCCCTCGTCAGCCAAGTTAGAAGATATGAAGAAAGAGTTACTAAAGTTCATAACTGTGTATAAAGGGGAGAGCTCCTCCATATACGATGCCTTTCGTACTCCCTACCTAGATGAGTATAATAACGAAGCCTACCTAGTGGGTTATATTCCCCCAATCTTTAAAAAGTACACGAGGAAAGGTGCAAATTCGAAGGAGCATGTGAAGAGGTTGATCGATAATTTGAGAGCCCATTGTTATGACAAAAAGTTAAGGCTAAGGGAGTTCTCAAAATCCCTGACAGAGAAAGCCTACACGTGGTATTCCCACCTAGCTCCAGGTAGTGTAAATTCTTGCAAGGAATTATAAGCTTTGTTTGTGCAAAAGTTTTTCTTGGCTGAGGACGAGGTCACACTCGCCCAACTCATGCGTGAGAAGTAGAAGCCCGGAGAGGATATTGTGGCCTATATCAAAAGGTTTCGCTAGCGCTCCCTAGATGTGATGGAGACACGAGAGGACAAGCTTTTACATGTATATGCAGAAGGCTTGTTGCCTAAATACATATGGCATTTGATTAACGAGATAAGAGAAGGTACGTTTGCAGCCTTTTTAAAGGCAGCAAGGAATATCGCATTAGTGGTAAATCCTATAGTACCACCTCCCTCTTTGCCTAGCTTGATGGTGAGGCTAATAGTTACCTCGGGGAGGGGAATACCCTCGAGGATCAACTACGCAGATGATGGGGGGCATAAAAGGAGGTAATGGCGGTCTAGGACGTACAAGGGGAAGAAGCAACCAGAGAAGGTTTAAAGACGAGGAGGATCCTCTTGAGCTATCTTGCACGGTGGATCAAGACTTGAACCTGTACAATCTCATTGTCCGTGATAAAGTTTGCAGGCTCATTAACATCCATAACGCGCCACTCACTCGAGAAGATAGAGATAAACCTCATTATTATGAACTCCATAACCGCGTAAATCACCCTACAAACGTGTATTTTTCATTAAGAAGGTTGATTGAGCACTATGTGAAGAATGGAGACATTGAGTTATCGCAGACCAAGGTAAATAACAACCCTTTATAGCCCCGTAGGGACCATATGGATAGCGCCTTAGATGAGGCGGCCGAGCGATCAACGATGGAACAGTGGATCAAAAGGAATGACTCTAAAGGCACTCCGAATAGTGGCTTTAAAGATTCTCTCGAAGAATGCACTTTCGAGTTGGTTTGCCTACATTTAGATCATAAGACTAAGAAGGAGAGGACAAAGAAGGAGAAGCATACAATTTTGTTGAGATGCTCAGTGGGAAGATGGGAGATTATTCTCTGGGAGAGGTCAACGCGATAATAGTATATGATGAGACTGCATATAGAAATGAGGAAGAAGTTTATGAGCTCGAGGATGATCGGACATATCCGTGGATTGAGTGTGCAGTTATGGCTTGCTCTCTAAAGTTTAGGCGGTTCTTCGACTAGGTTGGACGGTTCTTCGACCAGGTTGCCTTCCTGATGATTCATGGCTGGAAGTTACGAAGGCTATTCTAGAGATTGCAAAGAAAAATATGGCCCCACACTTGAAATGGAAGGGGCCTATGGATAAAATGGTGAGTAAATATCTCTCAGAAGTCACATTCTAGGAGGAAGATAGGATGATCACGTATCCACATAATAGATCTTTGTATTTACTACATCGGTGAATGATTGTCTTTTCTCACAAGCATTTTTTAATGGAGAGGCATCCATTAACATAATGCCTGTGGGATCCTTCTATGCCACTGGGTTATGGGATACAAGGATAGTTCCCCATTAATTGGAAATATTGGGTTATAACAATAAATCCTCTAATTCAGTGGGCTACGTCAATGTGGACATTATGATGGGGAACATCACTTTCCATATTAAGTTCTACATCAAGAATCGCAGGTCATCATACCAGTTGTTGGTAGGTAGGCTATGGATTCACAACCATGGGTTGGTACCATCCAAATATCATCAATGTGCTAAGGCAAACATAAAAGGGTAAGGAGGTGGTGATACGGGCTACCAAGAAACCTTTTGTAAAGGAAGAAGACCATATAGTGGATGCAGATTTCTATACCGATCTGATGAAAGAAGCCACTATAGTGACAAGATATACAGGGGGATAAGGATCTCGTCAACTCGAGAGAAGGTGCGGGCACCTGCTCGAATGATTATGACTTACGAAGAAGAACGTGATCTAGGGGTAGTAAGGCCCCCCAGCCTGTCAAGACAGCTTCGTGATCGGATGACCCCGCGAATCGATCCCATTTAGAGGCGAATAGTGAAAGAGGTGGATGAGAATCATAGAAAGAAACCTTTCCAAAGATACACGGCTTGACAGTGCAAGCGGGTGGTTCTGCCTAATGATAGAATTATTTATAGATTATGAAGGTGTGAGCGGGCAGCCGAGAGACTGGACGATGAAGCTGACCCGGTGTATGAATGATTCCTGGTGGATAACCAGGGAAATGCCTAGTAATTGATAACTCTGGGATCTAAGAGTTTGTATAAAAAGTGGAGAAAGAGCTGGAATGTATGAAAGATGTCCCTAGGCCACAGATCCAAGAATTAGAAAAGATCAATTTGGCTAGGGAAGGTGTGGATTCGAACCCCATCTTTATCTCGAAGGAATTCGAGGGAGCCTCTCAAGAGTGGTTAATCAAATTTCTGGTAGAGTTCAAAGATGTCTTCGTATAGAAGTAAACCAAGATGTCTAGGGTTGACACGGAGGTAACTTGCCACAAACTGAATGTCTTGCCCTTAGCAATCCCGGTGAAACAGGCCACTCGAATATATAAAGCAAAATTAGATTTGAAGATCAAGGAAGAAATACCGAGGCTGCTCACGGTGGGGTTTATAGTTCTAATATAACACACGATATGGTTGTCCAGTATTGTACCTGTGGGAAAGAAAGACAAAAGACAAATCAGGATATGTGTAGATTTCAGAGATCTGAATCGGGTGTGTCCGAAGAACGAATTCCTACTGTGCTCAATTAACAGCTTGATTGGCACAACAGCGGTCCATGAGATGTACAGCTTCATGGACGGGAATATGGGCTATAATCAGATTAAAAATATATCCAACTGACACGGAGAAGACTGCCTTTCGAACACCTTGGGCAATTTCATGTACACGGTCATGCCGTTCGGATTGAAGAATCAAGGAGCCACCTACTAGGGGACGATGATGGCATATTCCACGACCTTTTCCATAAGACTGTGGAGTTTTATATTGATGACTTGGTGATTAAGTCCAATAAATAAGAATCCCACCTAGACGACTTGAGGAGAGTATCCACTCGCTGCATGAAGCATAAGTTAAAGATGAACCCTCTTAAATGCACCTTTGGAGTAACGAGTGGGAAATTCATGTGGTTCGTGGTAAACTGCCAGGGGGTACAGATGGACTTGGATAAGTGACGAGCCATCCTTGATATGACAATGCCAAAATTAGTAAAAGAGCTAAAGAGTTTCCTTGGCAAGGTATCCTACTTGAGGCAGTTTGTCCCGGAGCTGGCTGAGGTAATGCACCCCTTGATGGAGCTGCTGAGGAAGTTCGTGAAGTTTGCATGGGAAATAATACACCAAGAATCCATGGACAAGCTAAAGGCGGTCCTTAACTCCCCTCAAATAATGATCCCTCCGAAGGCAGGTACCCCTTTACGCTTAGAACGGTATATTGGGGCTTTATTGGCCCAAGAAAGGCAGGTATTAAAAAAATTGTTTATTATCAAAGTATAATTATACATAGGCCTGAGGCCAGATACACTAGCATCGAGAGACATTGTTTAGCCCTCGTATTTGTAGCACAAAAGCTTAGGCACTACTTGCTATCATTCACGGTTCATATTATAACTAGATGTGACCCCATAAAGTTTTTTCTTGCTAGAACTATATTGATAGGCAGGGCAACTAAATGGTTCTTAATCCTCTTGGAGTATGATCTCAAGTGTGTGAACCCTCGGGCCATCAAAAGTCAGGCATATGTAGATCTATTGGCCATTTTCCTATCTGGGACGTTTGAGTCGCCTATTAAAGAGCTCCCTAGGCCAATTTTATAGAAGCCATCCTAGACGAATGGAGTATGGAGTTCGACGGCTCTTTAGCCGAGAAAAAAGAAGGAGCGAGAGTCATTCTGCCAAGAGGCAGTGAAGAGATTCACATGTCTTTCAAAATAGAGTTTGAATGCTCAAATAATGAAGCTGGATACGAGGCACTGGTCCTTGGGTTACTCGAAGTGATAAGGAGGGGCATTCAGGTTCTGACAATCAAAGGGGACCCAAGCTTGGTGATGAAGCAAGTGACGGGGGAATTTTTATTGAAGCACATTAGTTCGGCGCCTTAGCGCATGATCATCCAGCGACTACTGGGCTAGTTTGAGGTGGTAAAGATAAAAAGACACCCCCGAAGGATGAACAAGCATGCAGATGCCAATGCCACCATCGCGCAAAAGATTGCCTTTAATGGAGAATCAATCGTGGTCCGAATCATAAAGAGAACTGCCCCCTCGACGGTATCTGAGATGCTGCCATCAGAAGACAAAGATGACTGGAGTGGTGAAATCAGAAAGTAGCTAGAGAGAGGAGTAGGACCACTTATATTTTTTGACTTATCACAATACTTTGTTTCCAGGTCAAACTTATATCTAAAAAATAAGGGAGGTTAGTTGTCCATGTGTGTGGACCCTGAAGAGGCTAAGAGAAGACTGATCGAAGTACATGAGAATAGCTGCGAGACTATCGAGATCCCTCTATACAGAAGGATATAGCTGTAGGGGTACTACTGGCCCTCGCTGAGATAAGAAGCTGATGCGGTACAAAGAGAGTGCTCGAAGTGCTGCATTTTCTATCAAGCGGCAGAGTGCAACTTCATTGACCAACTACAAGACTGGAGATAGTCCTACATAGACTTCTTGATAGACAGAGTAGTGCCAGCAGATAAAGAGGATGCTATGAAGATAAATAGGTGAGGATCAAGGTACTTCGTGCAATATGGGTGGCTGTACCCATGAGGCTATCATGACAGGCCCCTAAGTTGTATAATAAGCGAAGAGGGTCATGAGCCAGGTCACATTGGGGGAGATAAAATTTACGATCAACTAATAACCTTGGCCTAGTACTGGTCTTCGATGGAGAAAGACCCGACTGATTTTATTAGAAAGTGCAAAGCCTGCCAGCTACAGGGGAATATATTCCACACCCCTTCAGTGGACCTGAACTATCTGTCTACACCATTACCATTCCATACTTGGTTCTTTGACCTGGCAGGAGCCATCAACCCTTCTTCATGAGGAAATATATGTACTTTGGTAGCCACAAAATGTTTCACGAAGTGGGCGGAGGCCATACCGCTCAAAAAAGCCACTGCGAGGTAGTAGCTCAATTTATGAAGGAATACATTATTTGTCGCTTTGGCATTTCGAATGTGTTTTTGTCAGACAATGGTAACCCCTTTATGAGCAACGAATGCGTTTGCTTATGAAAAAGTATTCCATCATCAATCACAAGTCAATAGTGGCCTACCTGAAGTGCAATGGGCAAGTAGAAGCAACCAAAAAGACGTTGGTGAGTATTTTGGAAAAGATGTTAGAGGACTTCCCTGGCATATGGGATGACAAGATCCCCAAAGTTCTACGGGCCTATCGAACGGCGAAGAGAAATCCAATAGAGTACATACCATTATCTTTAGTATTTGGGGTAGAATCCGTGCTTCTAGTCGAACTCGAGGTACCTTAAGCTCGTTAAATCCTACAAAGTGCTATGCTCCCGCACAGCCGACACGTAAAACTTAAAGCCTTGGAAGAACATAGAGATAATGCAGCGAGGCACTTCAAGATATACAGGAAACATTTATCCAAATCTTATGGTCAATTAGTGAGTCCAAGGAAGTTAAAGGAAGGAAACTTGGTTCTAAAAGCATGCACGAGACATATAAGAGGCTTGTCGCTACCAACATTCAAAGAAAACTAGGAAGGGCCATATATTGCTCGATCAGCCCACGATTCGGTCTACTGTGAGATATCTAAGTTGGAAGATAATGTGACTTTCAAATTGAATAAAAAGTGGCTGAAGATTTATTACGTATGAATGTATGTTTTGTCACTCTTGTTCAATGACTTATTTTTTTTGTTTAAACCATATATGTATTCTTTAAAGCAATTGGGCTCCCCCGTTTAATATAGTCAGAAGCAAAATTCTTGGGGCATATTCTAGATCAATATCTTATTCTCACAAGTTCACTGATTGATCCCTTTATTATATATGATGTATTTACCTTTAATGTATAAGCATATCCAATATTCAATTAAAACAACAGGAAGGAAAGGAAACACCAAAGTTACCAATGTTTATATTTTTCAAATAAATGATAGCATTGTGGTTACAACCAAGCTAGAAAAAAATTAAAAGTTCATGGAAAAGGTCAAGACAAATAAAAGAAAGACTGGATAATGAATTTAGGGGTCGTCCATGATAAAGTGAAGATTCTCTGAACCAAGTAGCCGGTGGTGATATGGGAGAAGATTTTGCTCAAGCTGGTTCTTCTCTGCAACAAGGTCAGCTATATATTTTTGGAAAATTTCTTGAGTCTGGTATATGGTTTCTAACTCCTGCTCTTTTTTAACTAAATGTGCCTCTGCACGAGCAACTGCCTCGTGAGCCTCTTGCACTACTTGCTCTGTTAGCAGCAACTGGGATTCCAAACCCTTATGTTCTTCAGAGATAGCCACCTGCTCGCAATGGGAATTTCGAAGGCGATCATAGATGCTGGGAAGATCACTCTTCTTGAAACTCCACAGCAGCTCCACCAGCCATGTCATGGAAAAACCATCATTGGTTAACACGTTAACCCTACCTAATAAAGCTTTGATAGTGTCAGGACTAAGGGACATAAGGGGGGTGCTGAGAATTTCTTCTAATACCATCGCAAGCCCAAGTAATCGACATGCCATCATCCCAGGAATTGGCTGCAGACAACGAATAATAAAGGTCAAAGTAAAGAGAGCCAAAAATTGCTCGATCAAAAAATGGGGACCCTCAGTCAGAACAGATGGGAAATTGGCCAATGTTTGCCGCACAACCACCTGAGGGACTGCCTCAGCGGATGAATACTGAAAATGCTATCACTGGAAGATGGTCGTCGGGTATGTGAAGCATTATCACTTGCTTTCACTTGAGGAGCGCGTGGTGCAGTAGTATCACCAAGTACACGTGCTCATCCCATAGAAGCAACTGAAGCTGCTATCGGTGCTTAAACTAACTCTTTAACAACAGGCTCCGCTTCGAGCCTATGAGTTGCTAGCTGATCGACCTCCACCTAAAATGCAACAAACATTTGAAGTTAGAAGTAAAGACAAAGGAAAGTATGAATAAAAACACTATGCTAACTTAGAGATTTATGCCTATAAGACTAGTCCCTCCTGACCCTCAGTTATGGGAGATTTATGCCTATAAGACTAGGCTCGCCTGACCCTTGGTTATGGGAGATTTATGCTTATAAGACTAGGCCCACCTAACCCTTGGTTATGGGATATTTATGCCTATAAGACTTGGCCCGCCTGACCCTCGGTTATGGGAGATTTATACCTATATGACTAGGCCCGCTTGACCCTTGGTTATGGAATATTTATGAAATATAAAGTCCTACATTACTAGGCCCGCCTGACCCTTGGTTATGGGAGATTTTGATTTTAAAGCTAACATATTTACATGCAAAAGATAGATGGAAGAGTGGAAATACCTCAGGGCGTCTCCCATCTGCAAACTCGCGAATGGCTATCTGGACCACATCCTCCTCTTCAATCATTTCGGGAGCTACCAATAGGGGATGACTTTGGGGGCAATCATATTCTCCCCAACCTCAGCAACCTGATCCTCCCTATTTTCCACCGTCTCGACAACATGTTCTTGTTCACCCTCTTCTTGAGCAGTTGTAGCTGGCTCAACACCTTCTGGGTTTGAAATCAAAGGCCCGAATAAAGCAACATGCATTTGATCATTTGAAAGTGGAGGCGCCCCGGGGACGACTGAAATTAGTGTGGGAGCCTAAGGAAGGAAGAGACAAAAGAAATTGAACCATTAAATCAAGGGAGAAATAAAAGGGGGAGATAAGTGCAAAAAATAAAGGCTTACCATAGGTAACGAAGTTACATCAACAACAGACACATGCACAACTTCAACAACTTTCATAGAAGGCACCTCCCTCTCAAGGCCAGCCTGCTCGTACAAAAAAGAGGGATCAGGAGAATAGCTTCTACTGGACTCAAAATAAGTATCAGATATAACTTACCCTAGGGGGAAATAGGAGATTACCTAGAAAGTAGTAGGGGAAACTCCCTCGACGGGACGATCCTCTCCAAATCCCGCGTGTGCATCCCCTCGCACATCAACCTAAAAAAAGACATGGGATTATTAGTATAGAAAGAAGAGAAGGAAGAAGATATTTACAATAAGAGAGGTTGAAAGGCTTACCTATCCTTCTAACACTTCCTCTACAATCTCATACTCTAAAGGAGGCGAGACATGTCTTGAAGGAGAAACCATCCTCCTCAATCTACGCCGGCGCTCCAACACAGCTTCTTCTTCTTCCTCCTCTTCTTCGGCTTCCTCTTCTTCTTTATGCTCCTCCTCATCATCATCATCATGAACATCACCACTAGACACATGTTCCTCAGCCAACTTCTCCTCACTAGACTCACTCAAATCCTCCATTAAAAGCTTGAGGGGGCTAATCATTTTCCTCTTTTTACGACCCCCAACAAAATGGGGGTTATAATAAAACCCACGAGCAGACATATCGGCTGACATAAAGGCCTTACCTTCTTCACTAAAATGTTCCCAAGTCTGGCGAAGACAATCCACCATCTGGCTAACCGCTTCAGAAATCTTTAGGTCAGGAGTAGAGGCTAATGGAGGCTTTGGAATGGTCTTAAGCTTCTTTAAAGGCGCCTTCCGAGTAGCCCTAACTGCTTCACCTATTGAGGTGGTGAGACGAGACTTGGTCCTTCCAAACGGCCTCGAAGGACCAGGGGAAACATCGGTTGGAAGAATGGAAGGCTGAGTGGTTTTGTTTCTTTTCACAACTGCCTAATCCACATGCACTAGGGGAGGCAGCTCGGGGGGGGGGGATTGGTGTTGGCTGTACTGAGGGAAAAAATAGAAGATTGGGTGGTGAGGTTTCTCAAACCCAACTTAGTGGGTGGAAATATCTCAACTTCGAGAAAACAGGGTTCCTTAAGAAGGTTGGTTTGAAAGCAAACCAATTGGTTCTTCCAGGAAGAACACATTGATGTAGATCGCTAATCTCCCTCCTGGAGCTCTCTTTCTCGGGATCACGGGGTTAGCAGGATAATGGGCACACAGACTGGAAATAGTGGACGTGAGGAAATTCGAATAAGCAAATGAAAAATTAGTGGGCTTCTCTCTGGTGAAATGGCATAACAGGGGGCCCTTTGATCAAGCTAAACTGCATGGCTACCCGATGGGGGCTATATACAGAGAAAAATGATGACCATTCGGTATACGAAGGAAAATATGAAGGGATCAACAATAGGGGGACACTGTGCTCGGGGAAGTTTCTAGCAAGGGCTTCTTTAATAGGAGCAATGGGACGCTCCTCTTCACCAAAAAAATTATTTGTAAAAAATTAACTTACCCCAACATAAGGGCGAGGATCGAATCGTTCAGCTCGATTAATCAGAGCTATCAGAGGTTTCTTCACTCTCTTATTCTTCCAATAACAAATACGGGGGACTCTCACATCCCGTGAATCGGGGAAGTGGCCTCCGGGGGCATAATCCAAGAAATTAGCGTAGAGAAATGCTGTCAAAAGAATATTTCTTGCAGAGTTAGACACATCAAACCTACCAATGCTTTGAATGAATTCTACAGACACACGATCTAACCAAGTGTATAGAGACCCAATAACAATGGCAGCGAGGGGGATCTTTACACCACAGGCCATTAAAATGGCCATGTTGATCGGGTCCTTACGAGGACAGTCGTGGGGCCTACCCAAAAGGTATACCTTCGACAAAATTACCCATATGTACCCTGCTGTCTTAATTTTTGACTCATTGACTTCCCCAATTGGAGGCTGCTCAAAAACTTCTTTCGCTCGAGGGTTCTCCCTAGCAGCCTCACGGGCTTTGATGACAACCTTCTCTTCAATAAAGTAAAAGTAGAGAATGGCCTCAAAGAAGGCGCACTTGTTATAAGTGACCATACAAATCCTTCACAACGTCTTATAACTCGCTCCTCAGAGTTTTCTCTTCACTAGAGACAACCTCCTCGAAGAAGGTGTCAAATCCAATAGCTTCGAGTCCCAACAATTCGCACACATCTTCCATGGTAACCGTAAACTCATCCCAAGCGGCCACGAAGGTGTGTGACATATGGCTCCACTTGTACACCAACAGTTGCAAAGTGGTGTTATTCTTAGCCAAGGTAAGATCACCCAACCACATGGAAAGAGATAAGCCTACGAGGGACAGTTGAACAGAGTACTTTGCAGGGATATACTCCATCCAAGGGACCAACCCTTAACTAGCACCATAGGATGCCTCAAATTCCACCTTAGAATAGGGGAAATCATCACGCTCTATGAGAAAACGGGTAACAGTAGTGGTAGGGATATAAGCGAAGTCTTCAACGTCTTCACCTTCGTCCATCAGTAAGTTTGGCTCCTCAGTTGGCACCAAAGCACTGGGAAACTGCTCTACCATCACCCAAAAATGATCGTTCTCTCTAAAGTAAGGGGAATGACCGTATCATGCCCACTGATTCTGGCATGCCTAGGTGGCAGGAGAGGCGCCCCTGATGGAAAGAGTTATCGTTACTGGTGCCATAGCAGATAAGGGAAAGGATAATAGAAGATAAGGTAAAAAGGGGGTCAACAAGTTGAAGAAGGCAAGAATTTATTTGATAAACTCTCGTGAAAAATATTGAACTCAAAAAGTTAAACCCAAAGGTTAGTTTGAACAGAAGGTGCGCCCCCTTTTATAGGGGCAACATGAATTCCAAAAGACGGTAACAAATTGACGATTGGAAAAGTGTAATAATGGCATTTCAGAATTATATGATTGGCGTGTTGGACAAACGCGCGTGGTCATAGAAGACCAAAGGTTGATACGATGATGATTCGGGGAACGATGCGTCAAACGATTACGTCGTCTTCACTTCCTCACCCTGGCACTGCCACGTGGGATGAACTAACATGCAAACGACACCTGCATTTGATGAGGCATGCCTGGGGGTCTTTTCTACCTTAGGGAACGAAGAGCTTTGGGGAAAATTTGAATAAATCGCTTCATTTTCCCCAAGAAGGAAAATCATTGATAAATGGAAGTTTTGTATAGATATTTCTTCCTAAAATAAATAAATATCTCTACGGAGCGGAAAATGTAGGGGGTGCCCCCCCCCCCCCCCCACCACACATGGATGATTAACTTAGCCAAGAGAGTTGATTGTTTGCAAAGAAAGATGTCCCATAAAAACACTTCAAAAATTCTCCATGCAAGTGGTTCGCTTGACCCACCTCGAGAACTCTACACAAGCAAGTACTCACAGCGCTCTACCTCGAAGAGCCTCCAAAGGACCCAGTTCGAAGAACAAAGGTCACTCGGATGAAAATAGTTTCTAATAAGAAATACAATGTTGTATTATTTATTTTATCGTATCAATGTATACGTTGAGTGAGGTCGTTTGGTACCCACGAGGAACCATGCTTGGCAGGGCATGGGAGGGCTTTCATGCTCTTTTAAGCAACCTCCTATTGGGAACTTCGTAGTGACATGGTTTGGAGGATTAAGAACAAGGCAACGTTGGGAATTATCACCAACCCTCTTGGCACACTTGGACAAAACTTTACCCAGGACAAATGTCACTCGAGTCTACTCATTGCTTACCTATTCGAGAGAACCTCCTCGAGTCATCCGATCTCCTTCAACACTTGCCCCCTCAAGGTCGAATACTTGAGATACCTTGGGTGCCAGCCCGTCTGACTGATGTGACGGTCAGGAACTCAAGAGCGTAGCACTTAAGTTCCATTACTCTTAGGATGGCAAGTCTAATTCACCAAATCTGACCACATAGCCATCTTAGAGTAAGCCTCAAGTTGGCAAGTTATATCCCTTATTAATGCCATCAGTTCTTCTTACCAATAGAGTGTTTTCCCGCCAAAATTATCGGATCACATGCATTAAATGTAGTATCTCATGCATTTAATGCACCACACCAGAGGGATCGAGGCCATGCTGGCTGGAGCAACCTCTTCTCTATATAAATAAGACCAACAAACAAATCAAAGGCAGAGGATCCAGAGTCTAGAATTGCTCCCCAAATTTCCTTATAACCAAAGAACTCTCGCGAGAGCATTAACTCTCATACACATTCAATGAACCCATCATTGGGCATTAACTGAGCTTGAATTTCCTGCTTTATCTTTATTGTGCCAAGAGTGCTTGTTATGTCTCCCTTCGACCATGCTACCTACTGGTCCCATTCATTTATTGTGTTTGCCCTATGCTGCTCATGTCAACATGTTCTTTAATGCAACTTTGAATATTAAATCTCTCTGTCTCTGATCCGCCCGTGGCTCTAACCTATACTTCATATCTAACGGTGTTACTCGCGATCTTGATAAGGGGTTACGCCTCACTTAATACTAACGGTATTTGAAGAACCCATATCTTACAAGAGTTAACCTAGAATCCCCACACCCTCTGGAGGAAGTTACCAAGGTTGGAGAGGAATGGATGAACGGCTCGAGAGAAGAGGCCCACATCATCTATTTAAGGCAAGAATTTCCTTGCTAAACAAGTTATAATTTATTTCTTGATTCATATGCATATTCTCTCATATACCAATTTTGGGTTAAATATTGATTTGAGGATTGAAAACAAATGGATTTGAATCTAGGACTTTTATGATTAATCAAGTAATAATTTTTTTAGAATTAAACACTTTGAATACAAACTCGAAATTGATATCGTTTTATTGGGAAATATATTACAATAATCCATGTGATAGGATTTATGTTTATAATTAATTGCAAATCATGTATTGATTCCATTATTCTGGAATTTCTTAGATAAGAATGATGATCTTGATTGAGTTAGATTATTTACACGTTTTATGATCGGATTTCTTGACTATACTAGGGATAAGTTCCTGGAATTGAAGTGGATAGAACTTTATAAATGTATTTGGATATGAAACCCATATTGGAGAAACATAGCAGATCTGGGCTACTACCAAAAATAAAATCGATTCGGCCTCTAGGGAGAATCGATTCGGCCTGGAGTGAATCGATTCGGCCCCAAAGGCAAATCGAATGGACTCCTATGATTGGGTGAGGCTTGGACTGTGGGAACGTTCAAATGATTTTAATGAATTCTAGCGAATATGTGTGAATCTATCCAAATGAGTGGATATTTAACAAAAAATATATTTGTGTCGCCCTTCATTAATTGGGGAATTTAATAATTAGCAAAGGTGTTGATTCTTATGACAAGGGTGTTATCAGCAGATTGATGAAACCTAGATGTTTCATATATGTAATTATTAATTTTGTGAACATACTCATGTTTGTGGATGGTTTATCAGTTGGGGTTGCATACATCTTCAAAATGTAGCACGTGTCGGCACAGGTGGGGTAGGCATAGTGTAGGTCATTTTTATAGGTCCTACATTCAAAGGTATTTCTTTCACTGAGGCAGGTGGAATAATTGGATCCATTGTCATCGTCAGGGGTATGGGCCCTGAAATGATGTACAACGTAGGGACCGTCCCTCTTATGTATATTTTGATTACGTTCGTTTGGTGAGGGACTCCTGCGGACATATCGATAGAGTACAAACTGGATACCAAAGGTAGATGCCCTCGTGTGGAATATATATATATATAATTAAGAACAAATCCATTAAGTTTAATGATATAAACAACTTTTAATGTGCATAATCTTGTAGGGTGGTATTATGGCCGTTATTATTGGGACTGAAACCATATGTGTAGATGTTTAGTTCTCGTTTAATATACGCGGTAGAGTCCCTTGATATTGTCAGGTTAGTGTAGATACTGCATTTCATATTTGGTGTTGGTTGGAGAATGCATATAGTGTTACACAAACATAAGGGGTGCGATACTTATTGCGTGTGAGTGAGGATGGATGGTTTGTAATGTGAATTGAGTGCATAATTATATATTGGTATTGTAAGTTAATTCTTGCAATTTTAGGGTGCTGGCCCAAATTATAACATGTTTATCTCCCCCAGGTTAACATAGACAGTGATAGCAGGACTGACAGAGGATTTGAATTGTAGTTTCATTTGAATTGTAGCGGATTAAGTTCATTTGATTCTAGCATAGGTTGCTACTCTCTATTTTAGTCACTTTTTATTATTTCAGAGATGGTATGGGCATAAGCCCGAGATTTATTTATTTCAATCAGTTATTTTCTAGTTACATTGGGATGGGTGTTTTATGACTTATGGGAGTTAAGATTTATTTATTGCCAGTTATTACTTCATATGGCTTTATTGTCATGCATGTTTTAAATCAAAATGTCATTTTATGGTTTCATGCTGAGAATGGTATAAATCGTTAGACAAGACCCATCTTCGGTGTATTGTGCTAGCCAACCCTTACGTGGATGGGGGTTGTTACATGTGGTCTCCTACATTCGAAAGTGAAAAAACTACCAAATCTTCTCCCCATTAGAGCATTAGAATTCCATCCAACTAAAGTCTCTCACAAGTCCATGGCCTTTTACACAATGAGGGATGAACATCATTGGTCCACTACCCCTTGGGTCTAGCACCAGGAAGTATTTGTTCGTTGGAAATAACTACTTCTCTAATTGGGTTGAAGGAAAAAAATTGGCAAATATTAAAGATATCAACATGACCAAGTTTATATAGAAGAAGATCAAAATGTAGTGGCATCCCTCGGATCATCATCATGAACAACATGACTGGATTTGAAATCAATATTTTCCATAGCTTTTGCGTACAATATCAGGCAGTGATAAAATTTAGTGTCCTATACCCAAAGAAATGGGAAAGATGAAGCTTCTAACAAGACAACCCTCGATGGGACAATCAAATGATTAAAAAGGTAAAAGGGGCATGGATCTACCAAATCCCCTAAAATCTCTAGGAATTTCCAATTACACCCATAAGATTAACAGGGGAAACAACCTTCGCCCTATCTTACGGTACAGAGGTTGTCATCCCACTGGAAATTGCTATGCTAACCATGAAGTCGTACATTGTTAACTAAGATCTCAACGAAGAAGAAATCATATCGAAACTTGACCTGGATGATGAAAAATGTAATTTGCCCTTATAAATCTTTCTTCCCACTAGAAATAATTGGCCAAGCATTACAATAGGGGGTCAAGGCCAAAAACTTCCACAGCAAAGATTGTGTGCTTAAAAAGATCATGGGCAATACTAGTAAGCCCTCAAATAGAAAATTGGGTCCCAATTAGGAAGGCCCATTCAAAATTATCAGGGATGGCTTGCAGGTATCCTAACACCGAGAAATAATGCAGAGCAGAAAGGTTCCCTGAGCACAAAATGTGGCCAATCTCAAGAAGTTTTTATTTTAAGTCTAAATCTATTTCAGTTTTGGATTATTTTTCAAACATTCTTTTATATTTATCACATTCATGTGAGAAGTTATCAATTTGCATTATTCAAAGTGGCAGACAATGAGTATTTAATAAATAATATCTATTCGTCACATGAGTTATATTACTTATCGCTTTGATGCTTATGTTCTCCTAATTGCCTTCCCTTAACACAAACGAACTGGTCGACCATAGACCGTTATTAATTGATGTATAAATTAACAGATTGGTTGACTAATGACTAATGACTAATGAGACTTGATTTTTTGACGATTAACAAAACATAGATAAATTACTGAAAAAGGCCTACTGAAAACCCTAGGCACTCATGGGTGCATTCTTGCTTTTCTTGATCTAGGACAAAGGATTTATGTAACGACAGCACCTAAAAGCTAAGATTAGGGTACACACAAAGTAAAGAAAATATAAATGTGAAAATTCCCAATAATAGTTAAATATTATTAAAAGGACATTAGGAAACTAAAATGATTTACATAAAAAAGGATATCAAAATAAACTAGGCTACTTGTGTGATCGGACTGATTTACAGTGGCTATGTCTTTAAACTAATTGACCTCAGTACTTGAGCTGCCTTAATAGAAATAGCTTGTCCTACTTACCCTTGATCAATCCTAGTAGCATTAGCTTGTTCTACGACCTCCTTATCTTCCTCATCCTCATCACCCTCCTCCTCCACTTGATGAGGAAACCTGCTTCATTCTCCTTGAGGAGGTCAGAGTCCTTAGTAATAGCGTACTTAAGAAGGTCCTTGTCCCAACCATTCATAAAGAATACCTTTCTCAGGTATTCAATCTGATTTCCAACTTTGGCGAAAGCCTCATCTCAACCACAATTATAAGCATCATATTTAGTCGACAACATGATAACTAGGGCTTTCTCATCTTTGGCATTGGACTCATCAGCCCTTGTTTTGGCATTCTTAATTTTGACCTTCGACATCTTAGAAGTCCACTGACCAGTCATCAGAGACTTTCTTAAGTCATCAAAATATACTTCCATATAAATAGAGTAATCCTTTAAAGCATCATTCCTCTACAATAAATAATCATAATCAATCAAAAATTGGTAGACAAATGGAAATCAAAGGTAGGTGAGGCAACAAACAAGAGTAAAAGGATATGTAAATAATGAATTACAAGGAAAATATTGTGGTTTGAACATTCGAGCTGCGAAGCATGGGTTAAGGAAGAAGTTATTTCCTTATTATCTAGAAATACCCCCAATCGAATCAAACCTCAGGCTAGGTCGCTGCAAGCAACCACATGTTAGGCAACACCCTTGCCTTTATCAATAGTAGATTTCCACATAAAATCTAATGAAGTATAGGATATTGATCCTTCGTGAACCGATTTAAAATAAGATCATATTACTTGAGGTAAAATCCATTATTTTTATGGGATTGGTAAGCCCCCAACTTCATTTTTCTTGATGACCTGGTAAGCAAGTACTCTACCCTTTCTCGACAGATGATCTGGGAGAGGCTTATTGGTATTTATGTTTATAGCAATCAGATCCACTATCTTCTTCCTCAGGTCCATAATACTAGGACTAACTTTAACATAATAAACAACTCATATTTCCAAGGGCTTAAAAGAGGAATAGGTTCTCTTTTCGCTCGATAACTTCCTATATAAGCCTTCAGAATTGGATTCCTGGCAAATGAAAGCCTATGGATCTTCCAAAATAATGAGGATGGATGGAGATTGTTCTACCACCCTCGCAAAAACTAGGTTGTATAAATCTTGTAGCAGAGTAAAAATAACATTGACTTGGGATGAACACAAGTTCTAATCCCCTGTTGGATAGCTCAAGCTGTTTGAAGATCAAAAACATTAATGTCACAAGTGACAGGAGGATTTTTCTTTCTATGTTTTGAAAATAACCAAGAAATGCATTCGACATCATCCAACGTGAAGGAAAAAATAGTTCAAACCCAAAAATGTAATTGTAACCTAAAACATGAGTAGCCCTTTATAAGGGCATCTGGTCCTTCGTATAGCACACTCTCAGGAAGAGGGGAGTGTTGCTATTTATTCAAAATTATACCATGATTTCAATAATACTTATTAGAATAAGGCAGATTCATGATCAAGGGCCAGTTAGACACCCTTGTCTTTATAGAATAAAGACCTTTGCGGGTCATTGGCCACTAATAGCAACATCTAATGTTACTATGCCAAGACGAGTCCCATACAATGCCTTAAGGTGGTGAAACCCATCAATGATCCTCTAGGTATTTGGATTAACATCGGATGGGACCACGTTAAAGTAATGGAAAAAATCCAAGAATAACAAATTTAGGGAAAAAGTAACCTCACATACATCTACAAAGATTAAAAGCAACTAGTAGCCTTCAGAACTAGCACAAAGGTCACGAGGACCCCCAAATAACTCTACACTACCCATTAGGGGATGTAGTGTACAAGTTTGAATTTTTTGATAGTGTCTTCACTAATAACAAAGACCATCATCAGAGATTGCAAATCAAAGAAGAAAATTAAGGAGAAAATTTTTAAAAATGTTGAAAAGTGATTGAAATGGAGTCAAGTGTGCTTACAGTGAAATAAGGAAGGAAAATCACTTTTCCATAGTTATTAGATTTTAAAATGAGTAAAAAATAGAGGGACCAGGTGTTTATTTTGTGGTGAGAAATGGCCTCATAGATCCCAATAAACGTAATGATCACGCACGTGTGTTCGTTGTCAAAGCAATGGATGCATTCCCTCACCACCAAGAAAAGAGGTCATATTTACAATCGTGCCCCTAGGGCACTTAATAGGCGAAGACTTTCCATTTTATAGGGCATTTACTAAA
Organism: Sambucus nigra; assembly: GCA_949130495.1. Lineage (NCBI taxonomy): Eukaryota > Viridiplantae > Streptophyta > Magnoliopsida > Dipsacales > Adoxaceae > Sambucus > Sambucus nigra. The sequence continues at coordinate 44,792,676 of OX422221.1, forward strand.
CTACCTTTTGACAAACCAACGAAAATTGCAACTTTCGAAGAAGGAATACTCAATTTGAGGGAATTGTTTGATTAAAAAGGAGATATTCTATAATTTTTCACCTGAGGTATTATTTCTTAGTTTCTCCCAGCCATTAATAACTTAATTATTTTTACATAACAGTAGATTGAAACAACCGTATTTTGAAACACGAAAAGAATAAATGGCTTATCAAAGTATCTATGGAGCCTTGAAAAAGATTCAACAAAGGACATTGCCATTCCCACAATGTAAAGACTTTTCAGATATCAACACTTGACCTGAACGCGGCAAAGTCCAATGACCTTAAGGAGACCCTATAATTTGGGGGAATTGTGGGGTCTAGATTCACATAGGCATGTGCTCAGCATAAGTGCTAAAGCTCAGGAGAATCTATAGTTAATGAAGAGTCTAAGTCATATAAGATTACTTCATATCAACCACTTGTAATGGGTGATTATGATGAGAGATAAGTTCGAAATCTTAGGTATGGATACTAACACAACTTAGGACTCTCTGAAGATGCCATACAAATGTAATCCCATCCCACTTGAGAGGGGCATATAATATTGTAATGTTTATCAGTACTATAACTCTTTCGACTAGTTTTCTAAATCAATAATAAACAAGCCTAAACACCTTATGGACGTAGGCATTTAGTCGAACCATGAACATTCTATATTGTGTGTGTGATCTCATAATTTCTATCATATTAAATTCTTGTTTATCTTGTGTGTACTGGATACGATCACCTGTAGGAAATTACCACATAAAATATTCAATCGCTCTCTCCCAAAGTTTGGTTGTATGGATCATTAACTTAATACCATAATAATTTGAACAACTTTGTATGTCTCCTTTATTTTTATAAATAGGTAATAAAACACACTTTCTATATTCTCCATGCATTCTATTAATCATTATAATTTTATCAAAAAAAATTATAAGTCAAAAAACACTTTCTCCCCAAAGCACTACCAATCCTCAATAAGGATATCATTTGGTCCCAAAGCTATCCATGTTTTAATTTTTTAGAGCAATCATAAACTCTGTTATTAGAATTATATGAAAAAATATATTTTCTCTAGTCTCCTTAAGTTTTTCCACATCCAATCTACTCAAATTAACTTCATTCAATAACCTCTCAAAGTAATTCTTTCATCTTTTCCTAATCTCCTTATACTTGACTTGGACACTCAAATCATAACTTTTTACACACTAAACATTACTAAAGTCTTTTGTTTTTTGGTACATAACTTTAGAAATATTATAAATATGTTTTCCCCTTCTTAGGTTCCTAGTTTTATATAAAGATCATCTTACGTCCTTAACTTAACATATATTATCATTTTCTTAATTTCTTTATTAACCCTTTTATATTTCTCAAAATTTTCTTTATTTCTAATTATTTTCCATGTTTTAAAGCACTCCCTTTTAATATTTATTATATTTTTTACTTATTCGTTCCACCACCAAGTTTCTTTAGATTGTGGCTCCCTACATTGTAATTCTCTAAGAATTTCTTTCCATTTTCTCCTAATGCATGTAATAATCTTATCCCACATATGTGAGTAGTGTCTTCGGTATTCCATTAATCTTAATTTCATATTTTACCTTTAAATAGTTCTAATTTTATCCTTTTATGTTCAACCACCTAGATCATGGGTTAATCTTCTCTTTTCTCATTTGTGATTTGTTTTAAATATTTATATCCAATAACATCATCCTATGTTGTGAGTTTAGGCTCTCTCGATGGAATAACTTAAAGTATTTACATGTTAATCGATCTCCTTTTCTAGTAAGAAAAAAGAATATATGGTTCTTATTCTTTCCACTTTTATAAGTTATCAAGTGTTCAAACCTTTTTTAAAACATGTATTTATGATTAAAATTCACAATCATTAAAAATTCTAAGATAAACTATCACCATCATTACTCTCTCTAAAATCATATCCCCTTATGCACCATCTTACATCTTACACGATGTTTTTCTACATGGCCATTAAAATCCCCAATATAAATTTTCTCACCAATGGGTATTTCTTGAATCAGTTCATCAATTTGTTCCCTATATTCTACTTTAGTATACTCATCTAGTCATATTTGAAGTTCATATGCACTAATAATATTAATTATATTTTAACCTAATATCAATTTTATAAGCACATGATATCTTCAAATAACAGTTATGATAAGATCTTAAGGTTCTTCTAAACTATTATTTCGACTTTATTTTTATTTTTATTTTTATTTTTGTTTGTATATTATAATTAGAACCCGTATAGTATAATTTAAACCATGTATTTTTTATTTCTCTAGATTTATCACCAATCGATTTCGTTTCTTATAAAGAAGCTATGTTGCCTTTGTTCTTATCATGATATTCACTTACGACATCCATTTTCTTGTCAAGGCCTATATATATTATAACTCACTAACCTAAGTCTACTACCCTGGACTAACTACTTGTGACACCTCACAGAATCCACGAATAGATTAATAAAGTCTATTACAAAAATCAGGGGAATAAAAAATGTTAGTAATATTTTCAGCACAATGAAATAGCTAAAACTAAGTAAGTAATAAAAACAGATAATGTAAAACTGAAATAAAACATAACTAACTCTAGTACCAATCATACTTGAAAACCCTTGAAAACACAATAATAATAAAGAACCATATAAATCAATCAACACAAAAGTCGGTAGAAAGAAGAATGATAGTATAATTAACACACAGACCAATGACACCTATATTCTAAGAATCGGCAGTGAGTATGAGATATGTAGGAGGGTACTTTAAATAAGATGGAGGCGTAACCCCTTTGAAGTATGGTGATTATAAGTTAATTAGATAAAACCTTGATTAGTGATAGAACATGCAAACAAAAACTCAATGAAGATAAGACTTAGTTTAAACTCACGAAATCTCTCGTGTATAACTCAAAAAAGATAGTAATGAACTTAGAGGTAACTTAGTTAGAGGGAGAGAGAAGTAATCACCCTAGATACACCTTGGCAGACAGCCCAACACACCAACCACCCTCAAGAATCTCTGCCGAGTATTAAAAGCTTCGTAATAAATGACAATGGGGAGTGAATAAGACCTCTGGTTTGTAATAACTCTCTCTCTCTGATGCTTATTCTCTCTAGTAATAATTTCTTAAACTCTCAAAAGATCATCGCCTCCTCTAAGTGGTTGGGGTCCTTAAATAGCCCCCCACACCACCCCCGAGCCAACTCAGTCATTAAAGACTATGAAACAAATCCCTCATACTTTATGTCACAACATTAAATGCCTAATGCACTAGTTGTCTCCACGTCATAAACATTAAATTCCAAGACGTGCCTTTTGCCTAACCACTGTGTGTCAGGGGGCTGTTGTCGCAGAGGTGGATCACCAACTTCCTAACAGCCCCAAATTCCATGGTGGTTTACTCAAGTGCAGGTCTAAATTATTTAGCTAGATAGTGACATCACCTACAGTAGATGTGACCTTAAGTAGAGGGCTGTTTGGTTCATAGCTCAATGCTCGATGGAACTCTAAGCTGCTCCGCCCGAGGTTCCATGGTCAGGGTTCTTCGGTGTTTTACCAAGTGTATCTAAGATGGTCAGGATTAGCCCCAACGGTGACTCACTTCTCAATCCTCCAAACCAAGTCCCTCTAAAGTTCCCACAGTGAGGTCATTCGATAGAGCATGAAAGCTCTCCCAGGCCCTGCTCAGTGTGGTCTCTCGCGAGTACCATTTGACCTCACACTAAAACTCTTTATTATTCTCGTTACATGATTACAACAGTTATAGCTTACAGTCAATATAAACAACGATACACTATGACTAATACAACAAGCTAAAATACAGGTTATCACGCTGAGCTGCCTCGCTTGAGCTTCCACGCTGAGATGCCACGCCGAGCTGCCACGGTGCCTTAATCCCCAAAACACTGTTGCTAATGTGGAGTTACTTTTAATCTCAAAATTACCTTCAACGGTGTTTTGGGTATTAAGGCACTGTGGCAGTAATTTTGATATTAGAAGTAATTCCACATTAGCAACAGTGTTTTGGGGATTAAGGCACCGTGGCAGCTCCGCGTGGCATCTCAGCGTGGCAGCTCGCGTGGCAGTTCAAGCGAGGCAGCTCAGCGTGATAACCTATATTTTAGCTTATTATATTAGTCATAGTGTATCTTTGTTTATATTGAATGTAAGGTATAACGGTTGTAATCATGTAACGAAAATAATAAAGAGTTTTAGTGTGAGGTCGAACGGTACTCGCGAGAGACCAGGCTGGGCAGGGCGTAGGCGAGCTTTCATGCTCTATCGAATGACCTCACCGTGGAAAGTTTATAGGGACTTGGTTTGGAGGATTGATAAGTGAGGAACCGTTGGGGATTGTCCCGACCATCTTAGATACACCTGATAAAAGACCGAAGAGCCCTGACCATGGAACCTCGGGAAGAGCACCTTGAAGTTCCATCGGGCGTTGAGCTATGAACCAAATAGCCCTCTATTTAATGTCACATCTACTGTAGGTGATGTCACTAGCTAGCTAAACAATGTCAGACCTTCACTTGAGTAAACCACGGTGGTATTTAGGGCTGTCAGGCAGTTGGTGAGCCACCTCTACGACAACATCCCCCTGATACACATTGGTTAGGCAAATGGCATGTATTGGCATTTAATGTTTATGATGTGGAGACAACTACTGCATCAGGCATTTAATGTTTTGACATAAAGTATGAGGGATGTCTTTCATAGTCTTTAATGATTGAGTTGCCTCGGGGGTGGTGTGGGGGCTATTTAAGGACCCCAACCACCTTAGAGGAGGGGATGATCTTTTGAGAGTTTAAGAAATTATTACTAGAGAGAATACACATCAGAGAGAGAGTTATTACAAAACAGAGGTCTTATTCACTCACCATTGTCATTTATTACGAAGCTTTTAATACTTGTCAAAGATTGTTGAGGGTGGTTGGTGTATTTGGATGCCCGCCAAGGTGTATCGAGGGTGCTTACTTATCTCTCCCTCTAGCTAAGTTGCCTCTAAGTTCATTATTATCTTTTCTGAGTTATACACGAGAGATTTTGTGAGTTTAAACTAAGTCTTATCTTCATTGAGTTTTTGTTTGCATGCTCTATCACTAATCTAAGGTTTTACCTATTTAACTTATCATCACCATACTTCAAAGGGGTTACGCCTCCATCTTATCTAAAGTACCCTCCTACATTTGGCGACTCTGCTGGGGAGGAATTCTTCTAAGTAGGAATGGCTCAAGATAATGCTAATCGAAGGCGACATCCAACATAATGAAGAACAAGCTACGAGAGAACTAGAGGCCTTAAGGGATGGGGCTCCTCGGGTAGAGGTACCTCCAGTTCCGACAACGTCAGGCATTCCGGGGGTAACACAACCTTCCATGAGTGTGGGGTTGTGACCCACTCAGGTCGCGCTCCTCATGAGCAAGTTTTATGAGTTTTTGCAAACTCCTGTAGCTTCAACTATGCTGGGAGGATTGGAGGCCAATGCCTTCGTAACACCAGGGCTAGCTCCAACGGCCCCACCAGGTGGAGGTGTTGCAAGCATACCCTCTGTTGTGAATACAGTAGTGGTAACCGCGAGAGTTTTAACGACCCCTACTGTGACGTTTGTGCCAGCTGCAATAGGCACCCAGCCTATGGTGCTATTGGTTGTTGCCCCAGTAGCATCACACATAGAGGAAATGAGAAAGGAGATGTAGAAAGAGATGATGAAGTTCATGAAAGACTCCTCGCAATCTGCTGGTGAGGTAGCTTCGGTTTATGATGACTTTAGAACACCCTATCCTCAGGAAAACAACGACGAGCCCTATCCAAAGGACTATATTCCTCCTATTTTTAAAAAATACACAGGAAAGGGGGGGAACCCGAAGGAGCATATTAAGCGCTTTATTGAATATTTGGGGGCACATTGTCATAATAAAAGGCTTAGGTTGAGGGAGTTTTCTAAGTCCTTGACCGATAAAGCCTATACCTGGTATTCCCACTTGGCCCCCAATAATGTTTCTACATGGGAAGAGATGCACCTATTGTTTGTTCAGAAGTTATTTCTGGCAGAAGATGAGTTTATTTTGACCCAACTGAGTAGGGAGAAGCAACAACCTGGGGAAGAAGTAGTGGCCTATGTTCAAAGATTCAGAGAAAGATCCTTTAACGTGAGGGAGGAGGCCAAAAAATCCAAGTTATTACAGATCTGCGCTGAGGGGATGCTTCCTGAGTACATCTGTCATGTTATCAATGAGACGCGCGAGGGGACTATTACGGCATTCCTAAAAGCAGTGAGAAATATCTCCTTGGTGGTGCATCCCAATCCGATGGTGGTGCCCATGATGTTTAGGTAGTTGATGAAACCCGCGGGGGGAGGTCTCAACCCCCACGAATAGGGTACACAGAGAGGGGAGATAGGGGCAAAGCACAGAAGAAGGACAATAAGAAGAAGTTCGAAAGAGACAGGGAAGACCCACCACCACTGCCTTATACAGTAAAAGAAGTTGTTAGATGTTAAAACGTGATGGTCCAACGGGGAACAGTCTATGAGCCAAAGGGTGTTCTCTCTGGGGAGCCCGATGCGACAACGAAGGCGAATCTAAAGTATTGCCAGGTTCATCGGAGGATCCAACATCCAACTGAGAGCTTCTTTACGCTGAGAAGAATCATCGATAAGTACGTGAAGACAGAGATGTTACAAATCCCTCCATAGAATGTCAACAACAACCCCTTTGCCAGCACATGGGGACAATCTCATGGTGGTCTATGATGAGGAGGCTGAGAGAGGAGAAAGAGAGTCAACAATGGAGCAAAGAGAGTACGAGGAGGCTCTGCAAGATTACACGAGGTGAATGGCTAATGTAGTGTTGGCTTATGACGAAGAAAGCACCAAGGATGTGGAGGAGGTATACTGTGTTGAAGTTGAGGAAGAAAATCGAGTTCTAGAATACTGTGCAGTTTTGAAATCCCTAAAGTTCACCTGGTTCTTCGACCAAGTGGGGGTACCGAAGGAGAGTAGGTTGGAGATAACCTAGGCAATACTCGATATTGCGAGGAAGAACACAGTCCCTTTGCTGAGATGGAAGGGATCCATGGCCAGGTTGGTGAGAAAGTTTCCGTCGGAGGTAACCTTCAGCGATGCAGATAGGTCTGTAAGGTTCCCTCACAACAGGTCATTGTATATGACTGCCATTGTCAACGGGGTTAGCTTTACGAGGACTCTTATAGATGGGGGAGCTTCTATCAATATCATGCCAATCAACTCTTTCCACGCAACTAATATTCCAAAAGAAAGGTTGGTCCCCATGCCTTTGGTAATTTCGGGGTATGATAATCAATCTTCCAAGTCCATTGGGTACGTTAATGTTGGGATTGTAATGGGAAACCTGAGTTCCCATATCAAGTTCCACGTGATAAAGAGTGCAAATTCCTATCATCTGCTAATAGGGAGGGTGTGGATGCACAGCCAAGGGATAGTTCCTTCTACGTACCACCAATGTGCCAAAGAGAATGTCAAGGGCACGGAGGTGACCATTAGGGCTACGAAGAGGCCCTTCGCTATTGAGGAGGCTCACTTGGTGGACGCAATATTTTACAGAGAGTTAGAAGAAGATGTCTGGGTATTGACAAGAATAATGGAGGGGCATGGGTTCCCTCGATCAGAGAAAGGATGGGGCCCTTAAATGACAAAAAGAAAGAGGTTGCGAGAAGCATAAGGGAAATTACAGAAGAAGCTCACCTGGCGTCACGATCCCAAGGAATCTCAAACTAGCTCAAAGACATAATGACGCCCAAAATGGATCCAATAGAGCATGAGGTCCAACGACAAAGCGTGCTGAGCCAGTTCTCAGGAGAAAGAGTGGTCGAGGCTTCTAGAGAGAAGAAGAGGAAGGAAATCACCACTACAACAGAAAATTTAAGAAGGTTGTTACCTAGGAAGGGAAGGTGGTGTATCGATTATAACAGTGTGAGAGGGAGGCTAAGGAAGCTGATGATGAGGTTGACCCGATATATGAATGCTTTCTGGTGGATCAACGGGGACAATGCATGGTGATATAAAACTCCAACATACAGGAGTTCGTAGAGGATGTCACTGAAGAGTCAGACTCCATGGCAGATCAGCTAAAGCCATAGGCACAAGAGTTGGAGCAGTTGAATCTAGCAAAAGAAGGGGAAGATCCAAGGCCCATCTTCATCTCGAAGGACCCCAGCAAAGAGAAATGAGAGGCCTTGGTTGAGTTGATTAGGGAGTTTATAGATGTTTTCGCATGGAAATACACAGAAATTTAGGGGATGGATGAGGAAGTAAGCTGCCACAATTGTGTATTTCAGCCATTCCAGTGAAACAAGCGATGAAACGTACAAGCCTAAGCTATACTTGAAGATCAAGTAAGAGGTTCAATGCTTACTAATGGCAGGTTTCATCACACCGATACAGCACCCACTCTGTCTATCCAGTATTGTCCCAGTAGGGAAGAAGGACGAGAACCAAATAAGGATCTGCGTGGACTTCAGAGACTTGAATAGCGCTTGCCCTAAAGATGAGTTCCCTCTGCCATCCATTGATAGCTTAATAGATGCAATGAATGGTCATGATATGTACAGATTTATGGATTGGTATGTAGGGTACAACCAGACCAAGATGGACCCCTCGGATGCAGAAAAGATGGCATTCAGAACCCCGTTGGGTAACTTCATGTACAGGGTGGTGTCGTTTGGAATCAAGAATGCTAGGGCAACTTACCAGAGAATAATGATGGCCATTTTCCATGACTTCTTCCACAAATTTATGGAATTATATATGGACAATTTGGTCATCAAATCGAGGAAGGAGGAGTCTCATCTGAACGACTTGAGGAATGTATTTTCTAATTGCAGGAAGTTTAAATTGAGGAGAACCCATTAAAGTGTGTTTTCGGAGTAACAAGTGGGACATTCCTAAGCTTTTTGGTTGACCGATAAGGGGTGCAGATGGACCAGGACAAACAGCGAGCGATCTTGGAAATGCCATGTCCAAGGACGGCGAAAGAGCTGAAGATTTTCCTCGGTAAAGTCTCCTACTTTAGGAGATTTGTGCCTGGGTTAGCCGAAGTAACACATCCATTGATGCAACTATTACAAAAGAATGCGAAGTTCAAGTGGGAGGAAGTTCACCAGAAGTCCCTCGAAGGGCTGAAGAAACTACTCGTTTCACCATAGATCATGGTTCCCCCAAGGGAAGGAATACCGTTGCAGATGTACCTCACATCCACCACGAGGTCCGTGGGAGATTTGTTGGCACAAGAAATCGATGGGCAAGAACGGTCAGTCTACTACCTCAGCAGGATCATACATGGACCAGAAGTCAGATACAGTAGCTTAGAAAGGCATTGTTTAGCCTTTGTCTTTGTAGCGCAAAAACTTAGGCATTATATGTTGTCTTTTATAATTCATATTGTAACTATATGTGATCCTATTAAGTATTTGCTAGTAAGAACGAATTTGATTGGTAGGGAAGTTAGGTGGTTCCTCATCCTATCTGAATATGACTTGAAGTGCGTGGTGCCTCACGTAATCAAAAGCCAGGCATACACCGATCTGTTGGCTATTTTCCCCTCAGGAACACTCAAGCCACCCAAAGAAGATATTCCAGGAGACGATTTGCAGGTCAACCACCTAGACACAACGGACGTGGAATGGACCATGATGTTCGATGGGTCATCGGCAAAAAGGAAATGAGGAGCAGGGGTTATTCTTTCGAAAGGAATGGAGGAGATTTATCTTTCTTACAAGTTAGATTTCCCTTTCTCTAACAATGAGGCAGAATATGAAGCATTGGTGTTAGGATTGCTAGAGGCTCTTCGAAGGGGGATCCGTTCACTTTGCATCAAGGGGGATTCAAACTTGGTGGTTCACCAAGTGAATGGAGAATACGCATTGAGGCACATGAGTCTGGCACCCCAAAGAACAGTCATTCAGAGGCTCCTCTGCCAGTTTGATCGGACCAAGGTCAGGAGACAACCCCATATGATGAATCATCATCCGGACGCTTATGCCACCATTATCCAGAAAATGGTCATGCGGAGCGATACAACTACCGTCGTGATCTAACGAAGAATAGCTCCTTCAATGGTACAATCAATTCTACCAATGGAAGAACATGGGGACTAGAGGGGAGAGATTAAGAGGCAACTGGAGGCTGGTGAAGGAATGATGGGGCTCAGAGAATTGGCCCAGTACTTTACGAACCAGGGAAATCTTTACTTTAGAAATGCAAGAGGATGGCTGTCGAGATGCATTGGTCCAGAAGAGGCAGAGAAAATATTGAAGAAAATGCATGAAGCGCACTGCGAAACAACTGAGATACCCCTCTACCAAAGAATGACAAAAAAGGGTATTTTAAGCCTAAGATGAAACAGGATGCGATGGAGCTACAATGGAAGTGCGATAAATGCCAATTATTCTTCGAAGCAGCTGAATGTCACTTCGTGGAGGCTCAAACTGACTGAAGATAGCCATATATTGATTTCATTAAAGATGGAGTTATCTCGATGGATAAAGATGATGCGATAGGACTTCGGTGAAGGGCCCTGAGATTCTACATTCAAGAGGGGTAGCTTTATCGAATGGGATTCTTCAACAGGCCTTTACATTATATCATAAGAGAAGAGGCAGTGGAGGTCCTCAAGCAGGAGCACGATCCGTCTCACATAGGAGGGGCCAAGTTATATGACCAGTTTATGACTTTAGGATACTATTGGCCAACGATGGAGAAATATTCAACTGAGTTCGTTCGAAAGTGCAAGGCTTGCCAACTTCATGGAAATATGATCCATGCCCCGTCAGTGGACTTACACTCCCTAGAAACGCCTTATCCTTTTCACACTTGGGCGTTCGACCTGGTAGGGGCAATACACCCTTCCTCGAGGGGGAAGATATGGATAATGGTAGCAACGGAGTGCTTCAGAAAGTGGGATGAGGCGATACCACTAAGAAGGACAACAGCGGGAGTGGTGAGCAACTTCATCCGAGAGTACATTATTTATCGTTTTGGGATCCCAAAGGTTATCCTTTCAGACAATGGAACCCCTTTCGTTAACTTAGAAGTAATGATGCTCACAGACAAATATTCTATTGTCCATCACACCTCGACGGTGGCATACCCAAAGGGAAACGGTCAAGCCGAAGCGACTGACAAAACTTTGGTCAATATTTTGGCTAAAATGATGGAGGACTTTCCAGGATCATGGGATGATAAGATACCAGCCATTGTATGGGCCTATCGGATGACTAAGAGGAATCCCAAGAAATATACACCGTTCTCTCTTGTCTATGGGGCCGAGGCGATTCTCCAAGTAGAGTAAGAATTCCCCTTTGCTCGATATGCCTTGCAAAGTAGCATGCTTCCTCAGAATAGACATGTGCATTTGGAAGAGTTGGATGAACACAGAGACAATGCAATGAAGCACTTTCAAATGTATACAAAGAAACTCTCCAGGGCATACGATAACTTAGTGAGACCAAGGAAGTTCGTGGAGGGAGACCTCGTATTGAAAGCGGCAGTGAAACACATTAGGGGGCTTCATCTACGCAAGTTTGCAACAAATTGGGAAGGAACTTTCATTGTGAAGGAAGCTCATGAATCAGGTTATTGCCTAATCTCTAAGATAGGCCATTTAAGATTAATAATAAATGGTTGAAAGTTTATCATGTGTAGGCTGTTATGTTTGACCATGGATGTAGTTGGCTATTATGAATACACAAGTTCTTTGTTTTCATTACAATGAGTGTGCAAGTTCTTTTTATTATGGCTTAAGAAGAGATGAAAGAACTATAGAATTTCACACTTCACAATATATGCAGTAAGTTGTAACACAAAGTAAGGGCATAAGAAAATAAATATCCTTTCCATTCATAAACTTTGGGGCATTACAAAATTGGGAGCTATCGCCCAAGAATTACATGAGAAGAAGAAAAAAATATGTATACAAAAAACTCATTGGCCCAAGAGGAACCACAGATTTGGAGAAGAGAAAAAATCTCCAGGGAGGCCCGAAGAAGCTCCTTGGCAAGACAGTTGAGCGTTGATAGAGACCTCCAACCTTGTATGCTCCTGAGTGCGCTCAATCAAGAGTTTCTCTTTTTTCAACTTCGCCGCGCGTAAAGCTTCTTTGAGGTCCCCCACCTCTTTGTCAATAGTTTCGAGAAGAGGTGCTAGCTTGGCCAACTTGGCTTCCTCGGTCCGCTCATCCTCCTGATGTTTTCGTAAGAGATCCCTTTAGCTGTCCAACTATTGGTTCTTCAAAGTCTTTAAATGTGCGATGTTCCATTCAAAACGGAACCCGTCATGACCCAACTCCCTTAGATAACCCAAGAATTGGTTGAGGAGGGGTATGGTAACATTTGCATTCGGAGTATTGGCAATTTTATCAACGACGATGGCCATGCCTTGAAGCCTCCCTAAGATGTTTGAACGTAGGCAGTCCACCGTGAAGGTATCATGATAACATCTCACAAGTTGCTCAATTGTCAAACGGTGGTTGGCAGGCATTTGGGGAGAATGTTGGAGTACCATCAGGCAGAAGGCGGGAGGAGCCAAGTCGGGCAGAGGAAGATAGCACCCAGATCCGCTCTCCGCAGGGGCACCGATCATGGAACCTGGATCATTATGACTAGATTCTTCGGAGGAGATAGGTTCACGATGTGGTGAGGTAATAGGCGAAGGAACTGGTGGAGAATCCTCCCAAGCAACCTGAAAACAGTTAGAGGAAACAAAAGAAAATTCTTAACAAGCATTTTCGTTGTTAAGTCACCGATATAGGTGGAGTTTTTGGGAATATATTAACAAGTGATTTCGTTGTTAAGTCGCCAATATAGGTGGAGTTTATAAAAAAAAACCTTAATAAGTGTTTTCGTTGTTAAGTCACCAATATAGGTGGAGTTTTTGGAAAAAATCTTAACAAGTGTTTTCGTTGTTAAGTCACCGATATAGGCGGAGTTTATAGAAAAAGCCTTACCAAGTGATTTCGTTGTTAAGTCACCGATATAGGTGGAGTTTTTGGAAAAAACATTAACAAGTGTTTTCGTTGTCAAGTCACCGATATAGGTGGAGTTTATAGAAAAAAACCTTGACAAGTGTTTTCGTTGTTAAGTCACCGATATAGGTGGAGTTTATAGAAAAAACCTTAACAAGTGTTTTCATTGTTAAGTCACCGATATATGTGGAATTTTTGGAAAAAACCTTAACAAGTGTTTTCGTTGTTAAGTCACCGATATAGGTGGAGTTATAGAAAAAAACCTTAACAAGTGTTTTCGTTGTTAAGTCACCGATACAGGTGGAGTTTTTGGAAAAAACCTTAACAAGTGTTTTCATTGTTAAAGTCACCCACATAGGTGAAGTATGAGAAACTGATAAGTATAGAGAAATCAGCAAGTTGCCTCTGCAGCAGTAGAGGTGAGAACGGGAGTCACCACGGGGGCCATGAGGGTAGAAACCATTGGAGGCGGGCAACCTGTCTCAGCAGCTTTAACGGGGCCCTCGATTGAAGAAGTTTCAGCTATAGGTGAACTTCCCTCGCCAACATAAGGTACTAAAGCTAGAATAGGTGAATCATCGAAAGGAGACACTAAACCCTCAAGAGATGACCCAACGAGAGCAGTAGCATCGATCGTGGACTTGGAGGCAAAAGGCCACTAAGGACAAAGGGAAGAGAGAGATCTGGGGAAAGTTGTGAATGTAAAACCAAGTGTTAGACGCAAGGAGTAAACACAAAAGAATAAAAGGTAGGACTGCATCTAACTTACCCCCGTTATGGCACCAAAAAGAGGAATCGCAGTAAGGGGTCTGGTCAATGCAGGCGGAAGGAGAATATTGGCTATCAGTGACGTCACTTCCACCTATAACGGCCCAGCATGTTAGAGATGATAAACAAAATAAGGGAATAAATAAAAGATGTAAGACTTGGAAGGAAAATTACCCGCGAGGCACTCTCCTCGACCAAAATAAGGGGAATATGCACCTCTTGCTACGATGGTAGCTCAGAAGGGGCAACAGTAGTTCCCTCTGGTTGACCAGGCATTCCAGTAAACTCAATAGTGGTAGCCTCCATCGCAGCCTCTTTGGCCCGTTGCGAGGATGAACAACGAGAATAAGTGAGACTTATCAGGAGGGAGAGGGTAAGAGTAGTGTCTACGGGAGAAACACCGCAACGCCCCCCCCCCCCCCCCCCCCCCCACAAAGCGACTTATAGGGGGGCTGGGGGACTTAGGTCATTCCTCTTCAACTCCCTTCACCAAAACATCTTCTTATTAAAAAATGGGCAGATGTAACACACCTTAAGAGAAGAGGAATAAGAAATAAAGAATGCACACATACCTCAGATCCAGAGGGAGAATGAGAGGGTATGCTTACTGGTGAAGGCGGCGAGGAGGCAGCAGTAGAAGGAACTGGTGACGGAGGTTTCTCAAGTTTATCTTTCTTCTGGGGATTTTTACCCAGTGTTTTCTTCCTGGAGCTCGTTGCACCACCAGTTTCAGGTACCCTCGTCATTCTCCTCTTTTTTTTCGTTGGCACTGTGGGATCAACAACGATGGTGGGAGACGCACCCGGAGGAGGAACAGCGACAACGCGCCATTAAAACTCAGCATGTATTCTGTCAACTTCAGCTTGCAGCAGCCTCCTCAGCTCCTCATCCATCTCTGGAGACATGGGAGGGGGAATGGAGGCAATCAGGAATTCCTCCAATGGAGTTTGCGTTTGAGCTTGGGCCTTAGGCTTCTTGGACTTGGATTTCTTGGCCTTCTTAGCAGGTGGCTCAGAAGGCCCTTCTCCCGTTACAACTTCAGTCAAAGGAATAGTTTATTTGGGAGCTACAACGAACTTGGATTTGGGCATGGCAACAGGGATCATGGGGCAGTATAGAGGAAGTTCAGTGGGAGGATCTTTGGGGGTCTGGCTCAGAGGGAACTCAAACCCAAGAACGAAATTTCCCTTCAACCCCAACTCCAGGGCAAAAAACAAAAGAACTGGAGGATACACGGGATCCCCCTCGATGAATTCAACAATTTGGGCCAGTTGCCTCGGCCAATACTTTGTCGCAAATAGAGGGGTCACATCCCTTTTCCTAGTGATGCTCGAGATGGTGACTCGCCCAGCCAATGTGTACCTCACTCCCCACACGGCTGTTGAAGAGAATAGAGAACATGCCTCGCCAAAGGACACCTTGGGGTTAGATAATTGAAACACCGGGCGAGGGGCCCCTTGATCAAAAGCCAAACTGATGGTTGCATCGATTGGGATTGTAGTGCTCACTGGTATATCCCCACTCGGTGTATGAAGGCAGGTATCCCGGTGAAGATAAAAGCACAACGGCTAGTGAGGGGTCTTCAATAATGAGGTCTACGGTGGTTGGCTCAACCACTCTTGCCCCATGTTTGAAAAAATCATAAGTATAGAGAAAAATATCCTCTCCATAGGGCCTCATTACAAAACTTGAAAAGTCATCGAAAAAGGAGGTCAACTCCTTTCGGCTCTGCCTCTTGTGGTAAATAAAGGAGCGAGGGGGTAGGATTGTTTCCCCCGAAAGAGGACGGTAAGTCTTGGCAGCTACGGCCGGGAAGTGAACATAAAGGAAGCCCGTTAGGAGGACGCAGTTGGAAAAATTGGCTAGGTTGTATCGACTAAAAGATCGCTCCATTTCAAAAAGGGCTCTATCAAGCCATGTGTAGAGGAATCCCAAGGCGATTGCATCTAGAGGGAGCTTGATACCCCGGGCCAAACAGAGGGATATGTTGATGAGATCCCTTAAAGGATGGTCATTGGGTTTTCCCATTAAAAAGAAGGGAGAAAGAATGATAAGGATATATGCAGGAAGCTCTAGCGATGTACCTTGTCCAGGGGCAGCCTCAGAGGAACTACCTTCAGAAGGATTCTTAAAGAAATAGTTAATAAGAGGAGTGAAGGTAGCTTTGTTCGAAGTACCGATGCACCTTTGGCATATGCAGTCTAACTCTAAACGGTCAGCAGTCTCTTGGGCATCTAGGGCTTCATCAGAATAGGGCTCGTGGCCTGTTGCCTCAAGGCCTAGGAGCTCGCACATATTCTCCAATGTTATTATAAGTTCACCCCATGCGGCGATGAACGTATGTGTGGTAATGTTCCAGCGAGATACAAGAACAGGAAGGGAAACATTATTTTTAGAAAGGGTGAACTCACCAAATCGCTTGGCCCGATGAAGCCCAATCTTAGCAAGTGTATTAGCGTGGGAACTCTGCATATGGGAGGTACAAGCAGAAAAATGAGCAGGAGAGCCCCCAGTACCTTCAAAGTCGGTGTGGGACCATGGGAAGTCCCCTTGCTCAAGGCGAAATCTGAGGGTCCCCTCGGGAGGAAGAAAGCCCCAGTCATCATAATTCTCATCTTCATCACCAAACATCATGGCATCATACTTGGCATTAAAAATGCAACTCTTACAAAACCCAGCAAAGTTATCACCTTTGCCAAAATGGGGGATTGGCGATAGAAACGCAACTGTTCTTGATAAGAAGCAGTCAATGAGGCGGCGACAACGGGGGCAGCGGATGGAGCACTGGTGGCAGGTATGGCGGGGTTCCTTAAAAAAGCCATCGCAGACAACATAAGTAAGGAAAAGCTGAGTAAAAGAAGGTTTGGGAACGAAGGTGGAGGAGCACAACCGCAAGTGGTGGCACAAAAGATGAGACAAGGATGAGACTGAATAAAGAATGGGGAAACAATAGAGGTCGTACATAGTTCGCACAAAGTTTCTCTCTCTAAGGGAATACGGGAGCTTGAAGAAGATGACGAAAAGAGAAGGGTTTGAAAAAATAGACGTTCGAAACCTTTTTAAACCTCTTAAACCCGTCGTTTGAATTTTCCCACCACGCGCGCATGTAAGGCCACCTATAATCATTTCAAATGAACACTTGGCACTTTGGGAAGTGTTCTGACAGTTGAAAAGACAACACCACCTCACTAACGAAGCAATGCCTAGGGAACAGAAGGGGTTGCCTTCTCTAGCAAGTTTGAGTTTTGGTGCCAAAATTGTTGTCAGACATATCCAATAACTCCAATGAAACACACGCCCCAATGGTTTAAAAAAAAAGCTACGTTGTCCCCTCGTTACAAGTTCAAACGCCGTTCGTTCAAATGGCGACTCAGCTACATTGGGTATAATTTATGCTTTTTCGAATATAGCGAAGCCTTACAAGGTAGAATTTCACTTACCAAGAATCAAAACGAGTATTTAAGAAGGTTAGAAGACCTTTTGGGAGAAGTTCGAATAATGAAGCTAGAACGGTTGAAGCGCAGTATAAGGAAAAAGTGGCGATGTCCCTTCGTCAAAGACCCAATGAGCCGTAGTGCTTCGGCTCAGGCACATCGGGGAGAATTTTACTTTTTCTTGGAGATTATAACACTGTGGTTCTAACGAAGGAAAGGAGGGCAGAATTTTTACACACAGAGATGGTTCATCAAATTGAGAAGTTTCGTGCAGACATTTCTTGCTCCAAAAAATCTCTCCACGAAGGGGCAAATATAAAGGGGGCTTGAAGGTAATTTTGAGATTAGAAGTAATTCCACATTAGCAACAGTGTTTTGGGGATTAAGGCACCGTGGCAGCTCGTCATGGCATCTCAGCGTAGCAGCTCAAGCGTGGCAGCTCAAGCGAGGCAGCTAAACGTGATAACCTGTATTTTTGTTTGTTGTATTAGTTATAGTGTATCTTTGTTTATATTTACTATAAGCTATAATGTTTGTAATCATGTAACGAGAATAATAAAGAGTTTTAGTGTGAGGTCAAACGGTACTTGTAAGAGACCAGGCTGGGCAGGGCCTGGGAGAGCTTTCATGCTCTATCAAATGACCTCACCGTGGTAACTTTAGAGAGACTTGGTTTGGAGAATTGAGAAGTGAGGCAACATTGAGTCATGTCCTGACCATCTTAGATACACCTGGTAAAACACCGAAGAACCCTGACCGTGGAACCTCGGGCGGAGCAGCTTGGAGTTCATCGGGCATTGAGCTATAAACGAACTATCCCTCTACTTAATGTCACATCTACTATAGGTGATGTCACTAGCCAGCTAAATAATGTCAGACCGACACTTCAGTAAACCACCGTGGTCTTTGGGACTTCCAGGAAGTTGGTGAGCCACCTCTGCGACAACAGCCCCCTGACACACAGTGGTTAGGCAAAAGGCATGTCTTGGCATTTGATGTTTATGACGTGGAGACAACTAGTGCATCAGGCATTTAATGTTGTGATATAAAGTATGAGGGATGTCTTTCATAGTCTTTAATGACTAAGTTGCCTCGGGGGTGGTGTGGGGGGCTATTTAAGCACCCCAACAACCTTAGAGGATGGGATGATCTTTTGAGAGTTTAAGAAGTTATTACTAGAGAGAATACACATCAGAGAGATATTTATTACAAACCAGAGGTCTTATTCACTCACCATTGTCATTTATTACGAAGCTTTTAATACTTGGCAGAGATTCTTAAGGGTGGCTGGTGTGTTTGGATGCTTTCCAAGGTGTATCTAGGGTGCTTACTTCTATATCCCTCTAGTTAAGTTACCTCTAAGTTCATTACTATCTTTTCTGAGTTATACACAAGAGATTTCGTGAGTTTAAACTAAGTCTTATCTTCATTGAGTTTGTGTTTGTGTTTGCATGTTCTATCACTAATCCGAGGTTTTAGCTAATTAACTTATCATCACCATACTTCAAAGGGGTTACGCCTCCATCTTATCTAAAGTACCCTCCTACAAGATAACAATCAACAACATCGGTAAAGATGGCGACACTAGTGACCTAAGTCCTGAAATGTTATAATCCTCAACGTTAACAATGAGTCTAAATAGAATAAAAGAATAACTGGTGTTGAAATAAATCAAAACTATGCATCTGGCTCTTGCATTTTAATGTCTTTTAGGATTATCCTGTCCAACAATCCAAAATATTACATGGGTATAAAATCCAAATCCGAAGTGAACACATGATTAAGTTTGATTTTACAAAGTTCACTACAGTAAAAATGGTCATTTATGTCAGTAAAAAATTGACATAAATGATCATTTATGTCAGTTTCAGAATTTTTCGAAACTGAGATATAAAGCCCTGACATAAATATTCGTAAAACTGACATAAATAGATCACATTTATCTCATTTTTAAGAACACATATAAAAACTATGGTATTCAACATTTTTAATCACATTTTGATGAAAAACTGACATAAATAACGTCACATTTATCTCAATTTTAGTAATTTTATGAGAGTTTTTTCAAAACTGACATATATGTTTATATAAAAATTAAAAAAAATCATTACTACATCAATAGACCATTATTATTTGAGGTTAAATCAACCCTTGTAAATAGATAATAATCAAGGTCATAAATATCACTAACTTGATATGCAACTAGATATTTACAATAAAAAAATTATTGATATGAGCTACATCATAGCCAAAAATTAGCTAGTGTGTGGGCTACGTGATGATATCCAAAAGCTAGCTAACGCACAGTTATCTACGTGATAATAACCTAAAACTAGTGATAATATATCACAATATCCTAAAATTAGCATTGTGAACTACATCATAAGATCCACGATCCAAAATAATACTTAAGCTAGGACGTTGTTGAACACAATACTCGATCAAGTTTGTTCTCAACACTATCCAACCCAGAATGAGTAACCCTACAATAAATAATAAATAACATAGTTTTCATCACAACACAATCACCTCAACAAATTTTCATTAACAAAATACAGTTATTCAAAAGTACCTAACATATATAATCCGTAATGAACTCAATGAACTCCATTTAGCTCATTCAATGTGTACGTCGCTTTATCGGTCAATCTTCTCATCTAAAAAATTGAAGATAGAATTGAATTTATTTTTACAGTATATAATAGTTAATAACTAAATAATATTTTATATAATAGGATAAAAAGAATAAACATTGGTAACATACCTTTATTTCAAAAGGTATGGAGGGATCCTCCATGAAGTACTTCATGAACTTTAACACAAAATATCCGCATTGAAGAGTACCAGTTCCTTGCATTTGGCACTAGTTAACACAAAACATTATTACCGAACAAATAATAAAAGAGTACAAGTAAAAAAAAAATTTATACAACACAAATAGTTGTAAAAACTTTAAAATTTTGGGCAAAGTTTCCTCTCTTTTTAGGACTATCCACCCTATTTAAAAATATAAAATACTCCAAAAATAAAACTAATAGTTCATAACAATAATACAAATTACCCGTAAAGGAAAAAAATGTAAAATCAACAAAAAAATGTATAACAGTCATCACATCAGCATAGCTATTATAACATAAGAACAACAACAGAACTGTTATAACAACATAGCTATATATATATATATATATATATATATATATATATATATATATATATATATATATATATATATATATATATATATATATATATAAAACTGCATTTTAATGTGATTCTTCACTTGGAAGTTCAAATAAAGTATCCAATGTAGTTATTATATGGGCATGGAGGATATGAAAATGGATGAAAATTACTCGAATGTTATATTCAAGTGATTAAGGAAAGTCCTTCGTTTGATCAGTTTATTTAGTGCATTTTTCCATTTTTCCCATTTTGTGATATAGGACGATATGTGTGAATCTTGATAAACTTATTTTTCCATTTTCCTTGTTTGCAGGTCTTTGAAATGTAATAGGTATTGATAAACATCCTAATGGAATTGTTATTAGTACATAGTAGTACACAACATTAGAGATGCATAGATGATAATAGATGCGAGACGCGAGTTGCATAAAAGGGCTAGAAGGGTTGCAATAGTAGCCCTGATCCATATGAGTTCAATAGCAGCCTAGTATATATAATTGTTATGTATATAACAGGTACATATATGTTATATATATACTGCAAGCTATATATATGTTATATATATACTGCCATCTATATATACCTATTATATAGCTGACAGTTATATGTATATAATAAGGACTAGAATAGTTTTACTATTCCATAAGTTGATAACTTAATTAGAGGTCTATATTTTGCCACCAATGCAAGAATTCAAGGGTTGAGATTGCTTTAGTGTATTTTACTCTTTTACCCATTTATTTTTGGTTTCCCCCACTTTTTCTCACTCCTAATTTGTTTCTCCCTCTTACTTTAATTCAAAACAAGGGCTAAAAGAGTAGATTTTATTTCACTGCTACAAAGTACACACTCCCCCTCTTTTTATGTATCTTTCTCTCTCTCCATTTTTCAATTCATTTTTCTTGGCTTGAAAGTCCGATATCCATCTCCATCTCACTCAAAAACCCTTCCACAAAAGAAATCCGCCCTCACCTCCACACGATTGCCGCCCTCACCATCATGCGGCCTCTATCCTCAGCTCCACGATAACTCCTTCATCTTTATGTTGTCGCCCTCTCCTACACACACAGGTATGAAATCAGGGTTTTGATTTTTCAAAATGGGTGGGGGAAATTGGGACCACCGATGAGTTTATTTTTATGTTAGATATTATTAAGGTTAGATGGGGTTTATTAGGGTACTTTTATCTTCATTTTTGTTTTGTGGTTATAATTTTAAAAAATTTTATGCTCTATTTTGCAGATCGACCCTCAACTCACAATCAAATTTGAAAATCACGTATACTCTTTTTTTATTTCATATTTTTTATTCTTAAATACTTGATTTTATTACATCGACCCTCAACTCACAATGTAGTTTTAAAGCTTTTAGATTTTTAGGTTTATAGTTTTCTTGCAAAGATTAAGTGTCATGAACATATGTATGTTTGTAGTGTCAATTATAAGATTAGGGTTTCGAATTTGAGAAAAACTCATGTATGTTGGTTGTTCTAAAATTTATATTTCGATGTAACGTTTTCCCTTCCTTATGTCCGTGTTTGTTCTCCTATGAGAATAGTGTGTAAATGTTTACATGTTTAAGTATTTGTTTTCCTTTCTCCATAACGTTGGGTTTTGGATTTCCGCCAAAGTTAGTCTTTATGTCTATGTTTATAATGATTGTTTTTTTTTTAATTCTAAAATCTGGTTGTGCGCAGATTTTTGGTTCTACGGCTCTAATGTTTGGAAGGAAATATCTCACCCTTCTGGTAATCTCTTACTCTCTCATGTTTGAGATATGTTTTTTTAATGGTTATGTTTATCTAAATAATATTTTTTATTCTAAACTATGATATGTACCTCTTTTGTTCTACACCTCTAAACTTAGGAAGGAAATATCTCACTCTTACGGTATTATCTTTCTATCTCATATTTGAGATCTGTTTTCTTTCTTTATTTATTTTATTTCGTTCGATAATATTAAATTAATCTAACCATCTTATTTGTTTTACTTGATTCTAGCTAATGTACTCAAGGTAGATCCTTGAATGGGGAATGTAGGGAACTATGGTAGTTGTTGGGAACTATAATTTAACTACCAATATCAATTTTATTTCGGGTCCATGGTCTAATATTTTTTATTAGTTTTAGTTCTTTTCGGTTCCAAATAGCTATTTATTGTTTTTCCCATGGGCTCAAATCACGATGATTCAAAATCCGTCTATATGTTGTGTTATGTATGTGCACTATTTTGATAATGGATCTTTATGATCATTCATCTTTAGATAGTACATTTTCATGTTACATTTTTATCCCATGCAGTTTCGGTAACTTACGTAGGCCGAGGTAGTGGTTAGTGGAAAACAATATGTTTTATTTTCCAGGCATTTCAATGGTTTACGATGGCAAGGCATGTGGTACCATCGCTTATACTTAAAAGTAACTATTGTTCATGACATTTCAATTGTTCAACGCTTCTGAGTAATCACATTTTTCACTTTCAGCTGAATTTGATTGAGTTTTTTGGTGCGAACAATGATATAATTTATTTAGTTTTTGTATTTTTTTAATTTTATTAGATTTAGAAGGTATTATCCCTTTGTATCTTGAGTAATGGGGCATGTTTTTAATATTTTGTATAGTTCAATTACAATATCTTCAAAAGTTTATGCCACGTTTTCATATCTTTTTATCATACATCTATATGAACCTTTGAGACTCTCATAATTTCCTTATATCAACTTATGTACTAAATTATATTTGGATCTTATATTTATCTTCTCTAAGAAAAATTTATATGATATTCAAACACTTCTGTTATATGACATTCAAAGACTAAGCAACTGAGTAAGATTTATACTGTTTCACTTTTAAAGGCCCTGCGTTATTCTGTTATGTGACAAGTAATGTAATTAGTATGCATATTACTCCATTTATCGTCGAGTCTAATTTTATATGTAGTATGAAATAAATTTGGTGTTTTAAATATTGGATTGAATTGTGAGTATATTCTTTTTGGCTATATACCTCAAAGAAGAAAGTTTTTTATTCCCCTCATTTACTAAGATTTTTATAACAAAAAATGGATTAAAAATCCCATATAACTTTACCCAAACAATTCCATTCACTGTAGTTGATGTGCGATTAAATTCCATTCTAGAGTAGTTGTTTCTTTTTTTTAACTTATCATGTATGGTGTTTTAGCTTTTTTTAATTGTTGGTGCAATTATTAAATAGGTGTTCAACATAAATATATCATAATTTCTGGGCGAATCAAGTTCATTCGAATATGGCTATGAGGAACGAGTTCATTTCGATCAAGTTACATATATTCTATAGTGTCTTGGAGACTTTGACCTGTGTTAGTGGAAGATTTCAAAGTAAACTTTGTAGAGTTTCCCTTCAGATAGAATTTATTTTTTCTATATGATCCGATCACGCATGTGTTGGACACAAAACATTATAATGTTACTGTAAAATACCTATAATCATGGTAATTTACTGATCTTTCAGAGCCAATTTTTTTAAACTTCGTGTCGTCCTATAGGTGTACGTTGTGGATGTGGAAGAAGCATTCTCTATTCACTTAGAAGTAGATTTCATTTATTATTTACGTCACATTTTTAAAAAACTGTGTTACTATATTCAAAATAGGACCTTTAGTTAGTGAATTTTTCTTTGATGAATTTTTTAAAGATTTTTACAATTTCGCCTTTTGAATTTCATTAACACTACCGTGACATGATGGAGATCCATACAATTTTTGTAAATATGTCAACAAGTTCCTTTTTCATTTAAGAACACTGTGAGAGGTTTGAATAACGTGTTAATGATAGAGCTTACCTTTGTTCTGTGCTTATGAGTAATCACATTTTGCACTTGTGATTGAACTTAATTGACTCCATTGCTTACATGACTGATGTTTTGAATGGTTTATTTTTCAGGACCTTTTCATTTGAAGTTCTGTTTAGGATCTTTTCATTTCAACCTCATATGACGGTCACTCAGTGTAAACGCACCCACGCATATTACTCTATTTATAGTTGAAAGTACTGAGATGTTATATTTTAATATCAAGATGTTGATCAAGTTATTGAAAACGGTTATTCGCATCTCTGAATTACGAGGTCATGTCCTATTAATCACCTTATGATCATGTTGTTCAATCGAAATTTAACTTCTATGCTCAATTTGCAGAGGTTATGTCCTATAAAAATGTGTGTGGTTAAGCATCGAGAATTCACTTCTATAACTGTGCTCTATTTTAATATCGTCATTAAGTGACCTGGAGACATAATTAAGTTTGGAGTTAAATTTAATTTTATGGTTTGTTCCAATATGAATTATTTATTTTTGGAAATTATTTTGTTCTGTTTTTTGACACCATGTTACATGAAAGAGTGATCTCATTTTTGTTATTGATTGACCTGTTAATGTTACACAGGTGTATTCATATACATTGTCCAAAATTGGTTCATATAGGTTTATAACTGATGTATCCATATACATTGTCCAAAATAGGTTCATAATTGTTGTTGTCCTTCGATCATATAGGTTCATAACTGTTGTATCCATATACATTGTCCAAAATAGGTTCATATAGGTTCATAACTGATGTGGTCCTTTGATCATATAAGCTCATAATTACTGTATCCATATACATTGTCCAAAATAGGTTCATAACTGCAGTGGTCCTTTGATCATACAGGTTCATAAATGTTGTGGTCCTTTGATCAAATAGTTTCATAATTGCTGCTCATTTTACTGTTATATGTCCGTGTTGATAGAAGAGGCGGAAAAAAATGTGGTAAATGTTTGTATGTTGATAGAATAGGCAGGAAGAATAGTTAGAACATTCCACGGACCACACACGATGTGAATTAGTGTTGAATGTCTATAATGTGAAGTTCACAAGACTTTCAAATATATGAACTTCAGTTTGTTACTACTAGCAATTATAATCCCAAAGTACACCTCAATTTGCTATTATTAGCTGTTAGAATCCAAAATATGAACAGTTGTTGATACTATTAATAGTGGGGATACATTGATAAATTGTGTTTTTTTTCTATTATAAACTTCATTTATAAATTGTGTATTGCTTTATTATCATCGTTAAGAAAAATGTGCGTTTGTGTTGTGTGTCTGTATATATACTATCATTGGCTAATATATGTTTAACTACTCATGTACTTTTATAATTTTGGATAATATATGTTCAACTACTCATGTTTAACTAATATATATAAGTAGGCTGTCCCTTTTACAATTGCACAAAGACTCTTATCGCGTGACCCGAAAACATACTTCACCGAAACTTCATCAAGTAGGCTTTGAGGTTTGAAGGAAATATGTTTGGTTAAAGCCTCATAGTTTTAGGCATTTTCTTCTCCTTAATCTTATAATCTCGATCTGCTTTTGAGCTACTTGCAGCAGATTCAACAAAAGATACGGTACGCTCAGTATCTTCATGGTTCGGACCAAACGGCTTAGTGTTGTACTTTTGAACGAGTTATGTTTAATGACTTTCCCTATTTATTTCCCTTTTCGTTTATGATTCTTCGGGTATTATTAATTCTCTCTATTTTCGTTGTTGTTCTGTTTCATTATTTTAGTTTAATTCGACGTTTAGAAAATAGTCTCCCCGCCTTCATCCATTTATAGTTTCATTGCGTTTATTTAAAACATTTCAGTACTCATATATGTTTGAGGATTACTATATCTTGATTTTTTTAATGCACTTATTTTAATCGTGTAGGCATGTGACTCTATGGAAATTGGAGATTGAATAATGCAGCATCCACTCTATTGGTTTCTTCTCCTTAGATGTAGAGCCTTAAAATTTAAGTGGTACAAGTGTTGAACATTATTTTATTATTTAAGTGATTTGTGGTGTGAATCATCAAAGTGCTTTGTGAGTGTTATGCAACAAATTTGTATGATTTATTTGTTTGAAATGACTATGAAGGTTCATGGTTTCTAACATGATATCAACCAATTTTGGATTCATTTCGTTTTCACTTATGGGATGTTAATGTGTATTGATACAGAACCTGTGCTAAATATGAACTTGAGTATGTGATTGTTGATGATTATTTCTGTAGAAACTTCATAATTATATATATAGAAACTTCATGTCTTGCCAATTATTATTTTTTTGTATGTTTTTTTCTTGTTCCGTCATTGCATACAAATGTTGTTCCTTCAGTGGTAATTTTTACCATTTTCATGAATTATCAGTGTTGATGTGAATTACAATTTGGATGTGATAATTTTATAACTCTTCTTAGTGTACGATTTTTTTGAGTTGGAAATTATTAACTGTACCTTGGGATGGAAATCAGTAACCATTGTACCTTCTGTTCTTTACCGAAATCTGTGAATGTAAAAAATGTCTGCTGTATCAAAATGACTAAGTTGTGGGATGAATTTATGGGTAGCCTGACCCAACCATCATATACGGCATAAGGTGAACGTTAGAAGGCATGTTCAACGAGCTCTGCAAGGTAAACATTTCTGGTAAATGTTTGAACAAATTAACATTTTCATTGAAGCGAAGGCAACACATGACTTTATTATATTGACTATTTGAGATTCTTAAATAATATCATTATATGCTTTGTTAGTTTATTTAAAGAACATGTTACACGTATTGTGTTTTAACTGGAGGGTCCTTTCCTGGAGAATTATGGAATGATTTAGTTACTCGCATTAATGTGTTTAATGTCAATTTCTAACGTCATTGTTTGTTGATTAATATACAGAAACGGTGTAAGGGAATGGATCTTAAGGTTTAGATTCATGAATTTGGTTAAGGTTCTTATCTTACTTGAGTAGTGTTTGGTAGCTTTAGTTGTTTTATATCTGTCCAATTAGTTTCTTTTTGTAGGCAATGGATCTTAAGGTTTAGTAGTACAATTTTATGTCGCCAAAGTTGTTAAGCACTTTGCTAAACATTTATTCTTTTTTTGTTGTTGTGTGGAGGTGTCTTTATGCTTCTGCTTCATTATTTTTCTACTTCTTCACTCCCCTATGGTTTCGACTCTCTTGCTGCCCTGCTATGTGTGATTGATTAAAGCTCTCCAAATGTGATTCAAACACTTCTTCTAGAAGGTCCCAGATACCTAAATCACTATATGTTGTTGCTGTGTGATTGATTGAAACTCTTCGGTTGTGCTTCAAACACTTCTTCTGGCATGTACCTTTATCTTCTGTACCGAAGTTGGGGTGTTCATGGGGACTCCTTAAACTTATGTGGTGTGGAGTTTTTATTCCAATTGGACCTAAAAGGCATTGGTAAAAAAACCTTGCTAGGAAAAAAATCTGATATATATATATATATATATATATATATATATATATATATATATATATAGAGAGAGAGAGAGAGAGAGAGTTAGGCTCTCCAACATACCTCATTAAACATACCTATTAACATACCTATATTTTTAAAATAGTAAAAAAAATAATTTTGAGTTAATATTCTTTATATGGGTTCATGATATTCCAATGTACCCCTGTAAAAATATTCATATCAAAATAATGTGTTTTGATATTTTTAAAAAATAGGTAAAAAAATTGGCAGTTTTAAAAACAAGCATTCTTTTGACCTATTTTTTAAAAATAACAAAACCATTATTTTCAATTGATTTTTTTTATAGGGCCACATTGAAATATCATGAACCCATATAAAAAATATCATCTCAAATTTTTTTTTTTACTATTTAAAAAAAATGTTATGTTGCTAGGTATGTTACTAGGAGGTATGTTGAAGAGTCTGACTCTCTCTCTCTCTCTCTCTCTCTCTCTCTCTATATATATATATATATATATATATATATATATATATATTAATTACTTAAAAGTGGAGTTAAGTATATTTCTTTTGCATTTTCACGGCGGTGGATCTGTTGATATAATCTGGTGGTTGATTATAGTGTCAAGGTTGATTCAGAAGATTTGGTCTTTGTTTTTTCTCTAACTACATCTTCCGCCTTTGTTTCAAGATTGATACAGAAGATTTAGTCTCATGGGGTTTGCGATATTGATAAGGTAATATTAATTTGAAGTTCAGTTTTTAATTCTTTTTCATTACAACTCTATTTTGGAAACCATGGAGATGCGCTTATCATTTGGAAACCATTTAAGGCTCATCTAATGCATTGTATTTGAATTGACTTATATTATACGAAATGACTAACTATCATATTAGGGCCTATGTCTATCAAGGTCAGTACGATTAATATTGGGCTGTCGTTTCACGTGGTGAAGTTTTTCCTCCACTAGCGAGGTATGTAAACATTGATGGAGTTGGATATGCAGCGGTTGCCCCTCCTGAACTACTACACATTTCTTAAGATCCAATCCCTCAAAACCATTTGAGTTAGAATCAAACTCATTTTTCCACATGTATATTCAGTATTTTGTATAGGTTAATGTATATTCAGTAATCTGTATAGGTGAATGTATATTCAGTGTTCTGTATAGGTGAATGTATATTGTGGAAAACGTCAGCGAACCAACCGAAAGTTACGAGGATTTAACTGCAAGCCTCCCTGCTTATGAACGCCGACACGTTGTATACGATTTTGATTTCGGGACTGAGGAAAATTGCCAAAAGAGCAGGATTTTGATTTTCTTCATGACTGAGGTAAATACTTATATTTACTAAATTTTTGTTTTGGGGGTGCTTGATTGCAAATATTTTATAGGGTGATAATGACACTCCCTCCATTTTTTCAACTCTTTAATTAAAACACCCATGTAGTGTATCTACATTAAATGTTGTTTTCTATATTCTGCGAGGTGATGTTTTTATCTTTTTGTTAATTTGTTATGAAGCTCTACTGATACATCAAGGGTGAGAAGAAAGATGATATATGCAAGCTCTAAAGACAGGTTCAAGAGAGATCTTGATGGTATTGAGGTAGAGTTGCAAGAAAACGATCCCACTGAGGTGGGCCTCGATGTCATTCAAATTCGCGTTAGCTAAATTCGTCTTGCAGTTGTTGCAATGGGGAGATCTACATATAAATTTGCTTGACTTACTATGTAATTGAGTATGTTTGGATTAAGACTATGAATTTAGACTTTTTTTAAAAATTGATACATTGCCCTGATTCTATGCAATTGAGTATATTTGGATTATGTTGTTGATACGAGGTCCAAAACGGGCTATTTGTTTTGTTTGATTAATTTTTTACTTTTTAAACAGGTTGGATAGTCTTATAAATAAAGGGAACTTTGTCCAATTTTTTAAATTTGTTTACGCATTTGTATTGTAAAAGAAATTTTATGACTTAAATTTAGACGATTCAATACTTTGAAAATCTACACGTAAGTGCCTTTATTGGAAAATTTTGTCGTTTCGCGATTATGTACTTTCGAAATTTTTTCCGTCTTCCAATTACGTACTTTTGAAATTTTCATCATTTCACGATTTTGTACTTTGGATATTTTTTCTAGTGTATATATATATATATATAACTATGCAGATGTTATGTATACAACATCTATATATAAACTATTTTTGTAACTATTTATTGATCTTTAACCATGGACCAAAGTCGAATAACTCGATACTTTGAGGCTATTGCCAATATCAACCTAAACATTGGAAGATAAAAGTCAAAATGACCCAAACATTGTAACAATCATCAGTAGATGGAAACAGTAGTAAGTCACTCACGACAGCACATAAAAGAGAAATGTTGTTGCCATGATAACAACCCTCAGAAATTTGGATCATAACTACAATCTCAACAAATTTGAAGACATCCTATTGACAGCCTAACACTTTTGTGAAAAATTTAAAAGTTCTTGATCTTAGTTAATTAGTAATTCTTTATTATCCTCCTGTAATCTCCTATATTTTTTAAACGTTAATTAAGTGAGAGATATGTTAAATGGTAAGAATGGAGTGTACAGCTCACCGCAGACTCCAAACACAATACTGTCATATAATGTTAAAGTAAATAACACTAAAACTGCCCACAAACGAATACAATATGAATCACATGATTCGAGTGAAATTTTAAGATCCTGTGAAATTACCTTTAGATTAATTTAATGCTCAAACCGAATCTAAGTTCTTTAACCCTTTCATATTCACTTTCCCTCGTCTTAGATAAAAATTAATGGAGTTGGAAATTTTTATACCCTCAATGAAATTATTTTGAAATGAACAAAAGAATCTCGACTGAGCAAAACAAAATAAATGATATACCCTCTTATGGTAGTAATTATATCAGACAAATCACAAACACATGATAGGAGTTCGTGTGTTTGAAAAATATTATCAATCAAGTCTCTCAAAGGATTTTTGGTACTAAATGTTTATTATTAAATGTTGGTACATAACAAAACACTCATTAGCAGGCCCGCAACTAAAATTCTTAGGTATGATCAGTTCAAAGGAAGGATCAACTCAAATCCACTCAGAACTTTATCAACTCTTTGTAATAATAATAATAATAATAATAATAATAATAATAATAATAATAATAATAATAATAATAATAATAATAATAATAATAATAATAATAATAATAATAACAACAATAATAATAAATATAGAGTGTAAGAAATCCAACATAAATTTTATCAATTCTTTGTTTATTATGCACGTAAGTGTCATATATTTGTTTATTCATACTATGGTTAATTATCAACCAGAGGATCATATTCATCATTATGATATATTTTACAGGTGGAATCAAATTATGAAAATATATTGGGTTGATGATTTTGGTTTCTTAGTCAGTTTTTCATAATAAATATTTGTCTTCGATAATTAAAAATTTTGGTATAAGCTATGTATTGTTCAGGTCATAAGGTTTTACTAAGAAGTCTTATAATGTTTCCTAAGTGGTGGTGTTTAGGAATTGAAGACACGCGTTGAGCGGACTGTGACACCCTGCCTAATAAAATACCGGACGATCACTCCTGTACCAAATTAAAACAGGAGTCGCATATGGTTCATTCTTAGCATCACTGTCGAAAACCAAATTAATTACTAATAACCTATTAGGCTGGCATCAAAATTTTATTTAGATAATCTTTTTAAACAAACCAACTATGTAAAACCATTGCACAACTTAAATAAATGAAACTGAAAAGAAATAAAATAACCGAACACTCGGTTCAACAATAATACAACACAATCGAATCCGCATAAAAGGCGGTAAAAGAATAAATAAATGTAGTTGGGTTATTAGCCTAAATGTTTATACAGTACCTCCTATCTAGATTACAAGGATAGAAGCGTCTACAGTGAACCTGCATGCATCCACAGCTGCTGCAGCTGACGTCTGACTCGAGGGAATCATCATCCAGGCGTCCCTATGTCTAGACACCTATATATATATAATATATATATTGCAAGAAAAGGAAAATAGGAAAACGGGTCAGAGCCCGAGTTGTAAAAATATTTTGCAAGTGCATAAATGCCTTATTTTTGAAGATAGGTTTTATCTCATGTTTAAATTGGTATCGCACTCCCCATGAGATACCCCTCACCCCTCTTCTAATAGTGCACACCTAATGCATTTGTTTAAAACATCCTAGTTAAGCTACCCCGCCTAACTAATCTAGTTCACCCGATTGCTATAACCCTCGACAACCCGAGTACTAAAGGCTAAACTTCTCTCCATTCTCAACACTGCACTGCGTTCGTGCGTGGGGTGTCTCGCGAAACGAAATCCAAACAAGGAACCCCCCGATACACTACTACTTGGCAGTGTTGTTCGTCGAGATCCATTAGACCCTCAACACATGACGTGTATATAAGACTCATATATATATATATATATATATATACATTATCATACTTACTTTTAACTGCATATCAATATACACGTCCGTATATAATCTCCCGGAATGAGAATTAATCCTTTTTTCATTTTATCTCTTTACTCTAATAGAGATATATAATACCTTGTTTTCACACACAAGTAATATACTATACACACAAGTATGATAACCATCCCAACGAGCTATAACTCGAGGATACGGTCTCTCAATGCTATCATCTTCCAGGGCATAACTCACATACCATCTTGGGGACCACCGGTAGGACTAAATGTCACCTACTTCGTGGTCAAAACCAAATCACAATGCATGGGAAGCGATCATAGTTCCTCCCCGAAAATGAGACGAAACATACCCACCACGTCTCACCCCTAATAAAAATCACACAATATAAAAATGGACGCTATGACCTGGGGACTATCCACACCCTGCTCCTCAAGCCAGGGGCTCACCCTCATCGCGCAACTTCCCATGATAGCATTAGAGGGGGTATGCTTCACACACACACACACACACACACACACACACACATATATATATATATATATATATATATATATATCACATCAATCCTCAAATATATACATAGCTAAAATCGCCAGTCTCATAATAATATTTAAGTATCTTCCTATTTAAATATGCCTCACACCTTAATCGTTGTTAAGGATTTATATACTCTCTAAATATCCCGATTCATAATTGTATGATAAGTATACCCTCAACTTATCTTTAACCTATAACCCAAATTCCATCCTAGTCGCCTCGTCGGAGTTACTCACTAATTCCATACACACTTACGTTTTCCTATTCGCACGATTATTTAGCTATAATCACTCGCTAAAATACTCCCTCGGGTGTCACTCACTCCGAACATTCATAATTAAACAAGTCTTAGATTTTACCCAATTAATCCAAGGTATACATTTCACTCCAATAATGATTATTTAAAAGTCCCCTCTTATATTTCTGGAAATCCCAATTTTCTAATCCTTCAATTTATTTATTTTCTTCGAAAATATACCTTAGTGCCACACAATTATAACACCCTCCTAGCCCCCATAAGTTTCCCCCAAATAGCTAGTGATAATTTCCTAGATGAACACTTATTTCCTCAAATAAATAAACTAGGAACAACTAAATCAAAATTTATCCCATATAAGTAACCCTAGGCAGAAATTGCCAAAAATCCTGAAGGGTCGATCGATCGACCCTTGGCCCTTGATCGATCGATGGTCGATCGATCGATCCTTTACCCTCGATCGATCTATCGCTTCGGACAGCTTCTTCTCCGAGAAGTTGTTTCGGCCATTAAAGCTTCTCCCCAGCTTTTGTCTCCTCACCTAATGTCCCCCAACCTCAATCATCTACATATACACAAACAATAAGAGTTCTACACATCCTAGAACCCCTTTACCTATAACAATTTGACTAAATCCTAAGTTTTCCAATTGTGATATTTTTCCGGGGTTAATCCGTTAAACTTTTCAAAAAACCCATTTTGGTTCACAAAACCCATCCCAAAAATCTTTGTGGTTTATCACTACCAACTACAATATGAGATTTATGTTTTAAACGAAATAAGCAAGTAAACACTTGCCTCGTGGATAAAATCCGACGATCCCGAGTCGAATCCCGCGGAGTTTGGTCGGAACCTCCATTTTCTTCCTCTTTTCTCTCCTCATTTACTCTCCTCTTTCTTTTCTCTCTTTTCTTTCCTTCTCCCGTCCCTTATATAGGGAGAAATTAAGGTTTATCCCTTTAAACCCAAAAATGACTCGTTTACTCAATTACAAGTCCCAATTAGCCCAAAAATTCTCGAAGCCTAAACAATACCCCCCGAATACTCTAATCTGTCTATCTCGGCCATTCCGAGACCAACCGCGCAATCGAAATTTCCATCCGAGGTATTTGCCGCAATTCGCTATTTCAACCCAACACATCTTAATGCGGGTTTTCCAATTAAAATATTACCATATGTCGCTTTACTCAACTGCGACCTGTAATAAAATAATCCTTCTCATCTACTTATTCCCAAAAGTAGTTATACCATGCATCGAAAATCATCTAACACTCCTAAACTCCAAAAATTATTATTTTGAGAAATTCCTCAAATTTCCAAATTACACCCATTTATGAAATTTAATTTCCCATAAAAGTGTGGGTATTATACGGACCTAAGTTGGAGCCCATTCATAAAATTTTCATCTCAATTGATTTATAGGCTAAAATCTCTTTGGGTCTTGTTGATCAATGTCCCATCCATCTTTAGTAGAACTACTTACACAAATTATTTTTGCAGATGATTTTCGTTGCCTATGGCTCCGAGAAGAATGGTATATAAATGGTTCTCCAGTACTCCTTTCTAAATGGTCCCTAGTATTTCGTGCCAATATTTATTAGTCTCTTGCGGTAGTTTGGATTGACACCGCCCACCATAGATCTGTTATGACTACATACACACATAATTAGTAATATGAAAGTGCCACGAAGAGAGCTCTCACCTCTCTCTAGAAAAATAGCAACCGGCCCTAAAAAAAACTCTCCCCTCTCCACTCGGTCCGGCTACCCCTCCCCCCTCTCTCTTCCGGCGAGAGTGGGGGAGGCCCGCAAGTGTCCCTCAAATCCAAAAGGAGGATTAGCAGCATTCCAAAAAACCCAAACCCGTCTAGTGGGTCTTCCCCGATTTGGTCACTCGTCGAGATGTTTTCGACTGTGAATGATCCGCTCAAAGAACAGATCGGAATGGTTGCGACAATAACTACTCTTTTGAAGGTAGATCGGTGTTGTGATTTTGAAGATAGGTTATTTGACTATGTTTTTTATTTTTGTTGTTTATTGTTGTATTTCCAGGCTCCGTTTGGAGTTCTTTCTTTCGTCTCCTTCGTGAGCATTTTATCCACTTTAGGTATAAATGTCAGTTTTTGGGGGTTTGGGTTCGACTGTCCCAGCGGTTGTTCTTCTCGGGTTGAGACCCAGAAGGTCTCTGTGACTTTTTGGGTTTCTCCTAACTTTACTAAGGTCGGTCTATTTTTAGGCCCCTTAGAGTTTGAGCCTCCCTCCTTAGCGCTGGTGTTTTTGACGAGTTTGTCTGACATTATTCCAATGTCTGTTTGCTTTGTGTACAGACTTTGTTCGGAGCGGCTCGCCCTCTGGTGCCTTCGGTACCAGTTTCTTGGTTTTGTTGCAGTGATTTGTCGTGATCAGACTCAAAAAACTGTTGGTTGTATTTTAAGTCTTTTGTTAGGCTTCGTCCTAATTTCCCTGTATGTTCTACGTTATTTTCTCTTCTCTCCCTTCTACTTAACTCGAGCCTGTTTGAGTTATGTTGTTCTTTTTTTTTTGTTACCCTACGTTACATTAATGAAATCCCATTTGGGACGATAAAAAAAAATGTTCACAAAATTATTGATTTAAAATCTCTCTAGTATCAACAACATTTCAATAGGACATACTTCTTTTAAACAAGTGTATTTTTAATTTCAAAACTCGATATATATCATTTTAAAAATCAATATCAAATTCTAATTTCTCTCTCCAGACAGAGTCGTTATGCTGTTCTGCTTGACTTTTGGCTATGGCTTCCTCCCCTTTGGAGGTTAGCCAAATAACAAATATGAATCGACTACCTTATAAACAAATCCATACAACACCACCTGACCATAAACCCTTTTTAAATCAACTCCAACTGTTGTATGGTTAAAGAGAAATAACAAAAAAAAAAGGATGGTAAACAATTTGACAATAAAAGCAAGGAAATTAAAGGAGATAATGCTCTATTGATGGTGACAAATGTGGTTAACAGTAAGTCTATTAATATGACCCATACTCCTGATCCATTATCTAATAACAGAAGAAAATGTGTTTATTTCAAGTGGGATTCCTAGTCAAACAGTTATTAGTGGTATTGAATTCCAAACAGCTAGGCAATGTGTGACAATTGAAAGAGAATCTACAAACGAATGGGTGCATAAGAAGTTTGGAAATATAATACCTGTGGCTTAAGAAGGTCCTACGGCAGAAACTATAGTGAATCAAACCAATCCCAATGAAAATTTGTAAGTCACAATTGAAGCTAATTTGAAGAATACACACAACACTTCAGTAAATAAGGATAGTTATTTGGCCTCTACTTTAGCAGTTCATGTAATTGCATTAAACAACACTACATATTTTGTCCAAAAATGATACATTCTATTAAATTATCATTACCCTTAATATTTTGTCAAATGCAAGATGGCAAGATAATCAACCCTGAACAATGCCAAGCCGCCAATAATTAATATTTTTGCACAAAGTTGTGGATGCTGCTCATCGTGAGCACCCCAAAAAAGAAAGTACAATATACAAGTATGCCCAATGGCATGTAAAACTATCATATCTATAACCAACTTTATTAGGCTTTTGCTCAAAATTGCTTTTTTCTTATAATGGATCTTTTTAGGACACCCATTCTTTCTTTGTTCTAACATTTTTTTATCATAAAAAAGGGTTGTACAGATCATGCTAATATTCATTAGTCTCTTCTTATATAATTTTTTAAATATTAATACCATTTTAGTGGCATAATAAATGACTAAAAAGTTTTTGTCTAATTAAATGCTCCCTCTTAATATAATTAGAAACTCTTGTCAAACTAAAAGTTCTTAATTGGATGATATACCTCATGGTTCAAAGTATCGGTCGATACCGAGTCAACTCAACCGAGTTGACTTAGTTTCGTGGCCTGCCGTTTCGATACCCATGACCCGAGTTGATTGATAGGCGTTTTCTCTCAAATCGGACCATATCGGCGAGATCTCGATGAACTCGGATGATATCAACGATATCTCAGTCATCTCGAATAATATCATCATGATCTCGGTCGTCTAGGAAAAATCGAATAACTCATTATAAATTTAATGCAATTACAAAAGTCATTAAATTTGTACTACTATTAAATTCGTCATGTTAATTATGGTTGAATTAAATCCTTACCATATAAGTGATAATGTATTTATATTTATTAATTTAAAATATATTAAAAATATATCATTATGTTTGAACACTTCTTTATTTACTTAAAATATACATGAAGAGATATATCACTCCGAACCAACCAAACCAAGCAGCGAATGGGGACTTATAGTAAAAGTATATAATTATTCAATACTTGAGCATAAGTACCCTTGAATACACACTTCCAAGGTAAAATGAAAGTTAATGCTTATCTGAACACGAGTGTAAGAAGATATATCGACTTCTGAAATTCCTACACTGGAGAGACTTAAACGGTCAAGCTTTGTGTCAAGATAGAGTATTGTAATGATTAGTAACAAAATCATAGCCTGCTCGACGTTGTTTAATAACGCCATCACGATCATTGGATTTAAGTATTTGCTTGAAAATCCGCCTACTAATCTTTGAATCTAGAGTATATAAGTTTTAGAAAAAATAAAATAATAGATCCTTTAAATACAACATTAAGCATTATCATTCTTGACCAAAGCAATAAATATATAACAAATGTGATCATACCTCCATATGTATGGAAGTTGCATCTCGCTCATCAATCCATAGTGTAGCTTTAAATTTAGTAATCGTGTCAGCTTCAATGATATTACATTCAAAACATTGGGTAGGATCGTACAATTATAAAAAGTGACGAACCAAGCTCGAAAGCATCATAGTAATTGCATAAATTAGCATAACATGAACCATTTAAAATTGAATAATTACTCAACATAAACAGTTTGATGAGTAATTAAAGTTACTTTTTCAAAAGGTTTGTTTAAATAAATACTAGTGATTAAAACAACTGTAGATGTCAAATGGTGAATAAAAAATCTATGAATCGAGAATGGGGAATCGAATTCGCAAGATTTCGTAAAAAAATACAAAAAATAGTGGATAATTTATAAATATATAGAAGACACATCAGATAATAAAGCATGTTATCATGTAGAACTAGTTATAAGCCATTTTATTACCTCATTTAGTGATAAACCACATGTTCATTATAACATAAAAATCAAGTGATGAAGACGATTGAATATTACTAACTCAAATTAAAATATTTATTATTTTATATTAAATTGATTTTCAAAGCAAATAAAGTAATAAAACTTATGTCAAAACTAAAGCATAATTGAAGTCTAAACTTATGAGTATTCTTATTTTGTCCATATAATTATAAAATTCATTAAGATCATCCTTATTTCAAATTTTCTACACAATTCTTGAATCTACACATCTATTAATCAAATGATGTTTAATCAAATCTTATTGGGAGATTCACTACGGTTCATAATAATTTTAGATTTAACATGCGATTGGTATCAATTGAGATATGAATTGCGAATCGTATTGTAAATTGAATCATAAAGTGTAACATTATAACTATGACCACATTGTGTTTCTTAAAATTTTGTTAATATGATGACTTCCAACCCCGTGAAAACCTAAAATGGATGCACAGGGACTACAAGCACAAACCCCATAACATTAAGTTATGAGCAGTTAGTTTCTTAATTTTGTTGTAGACTTATCAAAGCGCATATGATGGTAGGCGCAGGTATCATATAAATTTTTACTTTAGATATGTAAAATAGCATATCCTAGTATGCCAATAGAGTATTTATATTGCCAATATAGACTTGTAAAAAATTATATGCTAGAATGCATATACATCAAGTGTATGTACAATAGGTATTCATGGGTTATAAGTATGCCACGTGCTTTAAATTTCAATTAACTCAAGATTTTTGTACTGGTAGCATTTTATCATTGAAAATCTACAATTATTGCTAGTAGAAAGCAAGATATAATCATTTATAAAGACAATGGCCCATTCCCACTACTCCGAACACAACTTTTAGATATTATAGTTGATTGGGCTCCACTATCAACAAATGCCTAAACATAAAGAGAAACAAAATGTCCATATCAATTACAGCAACAAAGTGAGAAACACGAGATATTGAATAAAAAACTCTATTACTAAATATATAAATTTTGCAATAAATTCAAGTGCTTTTAACAAAGTTCCTTTCAGATCAAGAGAGCAATAAATTTTCTTAACAATTATTAAATATAAGACAATAAGAGTCTAGAAGATGAAAGAATGTTTTAAAAGGAATAGAAGAAACATAAAACATATGTTGGTAGATTCACCACGGTTAAGAAAATCATACAATTAAATCCATATTCATTACTAATGTTAACAAAATTGGAAAAAAAACGTGTGTAAATGCAAGATCAAATAGTTATAAACAAATCGCACAATCTGATTTGCAAAAAACCCTAGTAACTATAAAAGTTCAACAAATAAAGAGGGAACCTAATCTATTACAGAACATCCATAACAAATTCACATATCACTACACCAAATCTGCCCATTTGTCAAGGTCATTGACCTTGACAAATTCACCTTGTCAAGGTCAATGACCGTGACATTTCGAGGCGAGACAACTTTTTTTGTCACGATCGTGTCACGGTCATTGACCTTGACAAAAAACTCGCGTTTTGTGTCACGGTCGTGTCAAGGTCAATGACCGTGACACGTTTGTCACGGTTATAAACCGTGACAAAGCCATGACCCTTTTTAAAAAAAATTGCCACGGTCAATGACCGTGACAATTCTGGGCAGAATTTAAAAAAAATCTGCTGGGCAGTATGGCCACTGCCACTGCCCAGCAGTATATTTGTACCTGTTATAGCAACGTTGTACCTGTTCCAAACATCATATATTCAAACAAACTAAAGATAATGCAAATATATATTCATGACGATATAATCCAAATATTCAAAATAGAAATAATATACATGACGATATAATCCAAATATAATTAAAATGGACAAACTTAAAAATTATGTTACTACATGTCTTGGGTAAATGTGAGGAGGTGAGTAGGCCACACGACATACGAATTGACGCACCCACTAATATACGTCGTGCCGCATTGTTCGCGCAACCACAATAGGGAGTTCTCCTTCCCGGGTATGACATGCGTGACGAGCACCCTGGACTCCATCTGTTGAAGCACACGTCCATGGACTATTCCACCCTCGACGATATTCGGGTCCCTCAACCCCCGCCCTATCCGCTGGCCATCAAATATGTCCAATATGAACACGCTCGGCCAACCAATTGTCGATAATGGTCTGTTGGAGGGCGTCAAATAGGGAAGTGGATCGTCGAAGTACGAACGTGTCGGTGATGAAGCAGCGAGGTCCACATCCTCGTCATCCTGCGCCTCGTCCTCCCGCACCTCCTCGTCCTCCCGCACCTCCTCCTCCACCGCCTTCTCCTTCCCTTTCCCTTTCCCTTTCTCTTTACGGTCTCCACCCAACGTACGCTTCATGAATGCGTACATATCTTGGACCGTCGCCTCCAAACGGGACAGCTTCGCGTCGTGTGAATCCACCGTTCGAGCCAACCCGGTGTCGCTCGTCTCCAATCCGATGATCCTAGATTTGGCCACCCGCGAGCTCACTCCCCTTGTCCTCCCCTTGCGATCAGAGCCAAGCACTTGGCTGAGTGCGTCTGTGGACAAAGATGCCTTGTCGGCATCAGACTGCGACTCATGCACTTCCTTAAGCTTTGCCTGAAACGACAAAAAGCACATGATTAGTAAAATAAGTAAACTAAAAAATTATAACGTAATTAACAATAATTAAACTGTCGGATTACTTACAATCGTGGCCGTGACGCTCGGGGACACCTCCTTGTCCTTCCCCTTCTTCGTCCGAAGAGCCACATAAGTATCGAGCCTATGTGGCTTACCCCCTGGTCCACTCCCTACCCCCTGAAATAAAATAAAGTAAAGTAAAATTAGTATCGGCCCCGCAAAGTAAAATAATATCCAATAATATATTTCTGTAGTTATAGATAAATTAAATATTACCTTCATCCTATGCTCCACCTCAGCGTAAGAGGTCCGGCCGGAGTAGTGCACGTCCGTCTTTTTAGCTCGATTTTCCCTCCCCGATTGGCGAGATGCCAATTGTCGATCCTCGATCTCATTGTCAATGAACTTTTGCCATTGTGCCAATGAGATCGGCTCCTTGGGCGGGACGGATCCGCGCCATTGTAAAATGGTCTCTCGTGTTTTTCCAAAGTACCGTGTCCGCATATTTTTTTTTCCACGTCTTGTGTTTCTCCATCAACTGCTCCAAGACGGAATCGCGTAGCTTTGGATCCAAGTTGAATTGTTCTTGTCCAACAAATACAATGTTAGTTGCGAATAAATATAAATATAAATATAAATATAAATATAAATATAAATATAAATATAAATATAAATATAAATATAAATTTAAATATAAATATAAATATAAATATAAATTGAAATTGAAATATTCATATAAATATTACCTGTAGTGCCACCCAAACAGCTAACTTGAGCTCATACGGCACCTCCTTC
Source organism: Sambucus nigra (assembly GCA_949130495.1). Taxonomy (NCBI): domain Eukaryota; kingdom Viridiplantae; phylum Streptophyta; class Magnoliopsida; order Dipsacales; family Adoxaceae; genus Sambucus; species Sambucus nigra. The sequence continues at coordinate 44,834,300 of OX422221.1, forward strand.
CAACTCATAAACCCCGGGCCGATGACCGTCTTTAGCAGCTCGAGGGATCTCGCTAAAAGATCCGACTTGTTTTCGACGGTAATCCCAAATTTTCCATATTTGGGGAGCCTAGGGCGGAGGAGCCCTCGTCGCCTCCGCTACCACCGAACCCAGACGACGACATCATCATAAACAGCATCATCATCTTCGCCCTAACATCTGAAGGAGACATTTTTGCTGTAAAAAAAATGTTATTAGTACAGATAAAAAAAATGTTATTAGTACAGATAAAAAAATGTTCCGTCTATATTATAACGTATGTGCAAGTTCCGTCAATACCATTTCGTTTCAATTTTGTAATATTATGTTTTTTCCAAATATTTAAAGAGTTATTAAATGGGTGCCCCACCCCTGCCCCCTCCCCCCGCCACACACACACGCACACCTACGCACACACACACACACACACCCCACCCCTACCCACCCCACCCCCACCCCCTCCCCCCACCACGACCGTGACAACTACATATATTGTTTATCAATAAAATTATGACATGAGATAATTATAATTGTAGCATAAATTTCATTATCATGGGTTTTACCTAATTGAATTAAATGAACAATACTTTTAGCCCTTGTTATTCATCAAATTTGAGGCAAGTTAATTAGAATATTTGTAGGACTGAAATTGATTTAGATTATGCCTATCTATGTAACTCTAAAACCTAATTGTGATTAAAATCTGATTTATATGGATTAATTCTATTACATTTATAATTTAACTAATAGAGTTGAATTTTAATATTAATCCTTTGGTTTATTTAACTAACTTTGGTTTGGTTTGGTTTATTTCTAGTTGAATCTGAGTTATAATTTTTAGATTATGTATAGGAATTGAATTTTAATATTAATCCTTCATAAATCCCTTGAATACATGCATAAATTTGTAGAGATTGAAATTAAATTGCTTGAGATTGAATTTCTATGTTTCGGGGTCATTATTTGAAAATACTTAATTACCCTTTGAAAACCTTTCATAACACACCTATGTATTAAATATGGGTTAGACCTCTTAGCTTGCTCAACCACCCATTTACACACTTACTTTACCTTTTATTTACATTATGGATATTAATCAATTCACACGTTTTTTGTCCACTTCAACCTTTACTGAAAAATTTATTAATTCATTCAAGTTAGGTAAAACCACGCAAGTATCTAATACAAATATTATCATTCAACAAATTAAGTCCCATCGATAATAAACCCCCTCCCCCACCCTGCCCCACCCCGCCCCACCCCAATATTTTTCAACACTGTATCCCCCAATAGTAATAATGAATTAACATATAATTTTCAATTCCAACAACATATGCTTCAACTTAACCCAATCTTCCCAATAATACCAACTAATCAACACCCAACATCCAAATCCAACAACATAGGTCTAGAACCAAAGTTTGTACATAATAATTTATAGTCTCCAAGAAAGTACCATTTTTATTCATAATATTTACGATTATCAGTTTCTCGTGTATTAGCCAAATTTCCACCCCACCCTGCCCCCCTCCACCACACCCTGCCCCACCCCCTGCCCCCCTCCCCCACCCACGCCCCACCCCGCCCCACCCCCTCACTCACCCTGCCCCACCCCGCCCCACCCCCACCCCCACCCCCACCCTGCTCCACCCTGCCCCACCTCGCCCCACCCCCTCCCCCACCCTGCCCCACCCCGCCCCACCCCCTGCCCCCCTCCACCACCCCCTACCCCCATCCCGCCTCACCCCCCACACACGCACACACATACACAAATATATATATACACATACACACATAAATATACAGACAAATATATATATATAAATGGAAGAGAGAGAGAGAGAGAGAAATTGGACCTGAGAGAGAGAGAGCAGCGTCGAGAGAGAGGGAGGGAGGGAAGGGCGCGGGAGGGAAAAAAGAAGGGGGGTAGGGTTTTTGCTGGAAAAGTTGTCACGTACACGACCGTGACAAATTGAATTGTCACGGTCGTGTCACGGTCAATGACCATGACAATTCATTGTCACGGTCGTGTCAAGGTCAATGACCGTGACATAAAACGCTGTAACAACCCTCGATTCTGGGAGGCTCATTTTATACTAATTTTACCGCATAAGGTAATTATATAAAATGTGGGGACTGGAGTAAATATTAATTTAATGAATTGAAAGTTAATATTTACTAGATTGATGCATATTTACTGCATGTGAAAGTAAATAACATCAGGTTGCATGTCTGTAGTGTCATGTATTTTAATTGGCCTTTTAGTTTAAATGATTTTTGGAACTCGAAATAATTTATAAATTTCCGGATGCCAGTTTAGATGGTGTAGTTAGTCTCGGAAGGTGCGAGACAGTCAAAATAAGTGCCATATTGTATTTTTGTGTTTCGGGCACTTTTACCTGGTTTTAGCTTATATGCGTATTTGCGAGTCATTTTAATGTGGTATTAACCATTTAAGTTGGGAGAATTATGTTAAGCCCCGATTTTTGGTCTTGCCTCTTATTTCATTCCCTCATTTTATGTCTTGAACATAGAGAGACAAAGAGAGAAAGAAAGAGGAAGAGAAATGGAGAAATGAGAGAGAGATTGAAGATGGAGGATTTGGGATTGCTTCTTCTCCAAATAAATCTGAGATATCAACCTTAAGGCAAGTTTTCTACTTGCTAATATGTGATTTAAGATGCATAAATTGTATGATAATTGTGTATTTCCATTTATGGTTTAAATGTAGAATTTGTGGGATTTAAACCCTAGTCTTGATTTATGTTGAAGAAATTGTGGGTTTTGATGGTTAATAATCATGTAGATTAGTTTGGGGTAGATTTTTTGTGGTTGGTTGTGTATGAAAAGGAAGAGATTTGGAGTTTGGAGAAATTAGGGTTCATAACCCTCCGTAGCCATTTTTGGCAATTTTGCAGGTCCGAATCGATTCGGCCCTTTGGGCGAATCGATTCGCTAAGGGGAAATTGGCAGGTCTGCATAACCCGAATCGATTCGGGGTTAAGGCCGAATCGATTCGGTCAATTGCAGAAGGTTGGTTTGGTTGTCCGAACCGATTTGCTTTATGGGCGAATCGATTCGGCCCTTGGGCGAATCGATTCGTTTTCCTGCTGTTTTGAGTTAATTTTTATAACTCAATTTTAATCCTTTTCTTTAAAAATAGGGACTAGGAACCTTCTTGAATGAAGTAAACTTAGAGTCCTAGAGTGTGAGATGAGTTAGATGTCTACCCTACATTAGGAATGGGTTATGTGGGGATTTTTCGGGGTTAGGCCTATTAATGATAAGGCATTCTTTCTTCTAGTTAATTATTATTATAAAACTAGGAGATGTAGTGTTATGTTCGGGAGACCTTAGGAGCTTAATTAAGCTATACGAGTTTTGATGGTTTATATTACCACCCCAAAAGAATGTTGGGAGACTTTAAAAGTTCGATTGAACTATGTTAACCTTGGTAGTTCATAATAACGCCATAAAGGTGAGTTTGGAGAATAAATTGAAAGTCATTTCATTCCTTCGAAAGATGATAACCTTGGGGTTCTAAAATAACCTCCTAGAATGCTTGGAGATAATGAAGAGTTTATTTACTCCTTTGAGGTTGTAGTGTTGATGATAGTTATCGTATGGCTCCGGATAATAAGTTCTATCTATTACTAGAAGTAAACAGTAATGGTTTCGAATAAAATGAAACATATAAATGGAAATGGTATTGATACTAGTAAATGATAATTTACTTAATCATGAAACCGGTAAATAATGATTTACTTGATTTTGAAATGATAATTAAAATGGATGTTACACACCTCTCTAAATACCATCTTAAGGGAAGTCCGCACGATAGGTGAAGCCCCCTGGCTAATGAGTGCAGGGTGGATATAGTCCTAGGCCATGGGAGCGCTTATGGTTATATTTTTCTGCGGGGGTAGGGAGATTCCAGGTGTGGTCTTGGCTACCACGCAGGCTCATGGCCGCTTCCCGACGTTTCGATAGGATCCCAGGTTGTCTTGGAGGCCCTGGAAGATGATGGTCATTTAGGGGCGCGCTCAGTGGGGAAACCCGGACGGGCGGTCTTAGAGTACGTTATATGTATATACTATAACAGTTCATAATCAAGTGGGACTTGATGTATTTTGATATGCCACATAGAGCATGATGGAGTGCCATAAAGAGCACATATAATGCCACTTAGAGCATTTGAAAATGATTATTTTCCTGATAAGGAAAGGATTTTTATAAAAGGTAAAATTGAGAAAAATCTCCTTAAAGAGTAAAAGATTGTGATTATATATATACTTCCTGCTAAGGAAAAGATATATAAAATAATTGGCACATTTGGTGAAGTCTTTAGTTTAATGCTTCTTATTTTTGTTCCCGCTTAGCTTATGTTTTAAATTGCATAGGTTGCTTCTTATTTCTCTTTCTTCACGATTTATATTACATAACTGTCATACTCTTTATTCATCTGGTAATCATATAGAACCGGGCCTTGACCGGTTACATTTTCCTGTTGCATATCCTTCTTGTCTCTGCTCAGGTACTCCGCCGCAAGGATGCCTGATTTAAATTCCTACTCCGATGTTTTCGACGAGCCGTGATGCATTGCGGGTATTACGGGATACATTTGGTATAGACGCCTTCATTTTAATTCTAGTTAAGATCAAGTCTGTTATTCGGGCGAGAGGCCCAAGCTTTTGTAAATGTCTAATGTAATGTAATAAGTAACTTATTGTACTTGTGTATTATTGGTGTATCAGTTTAAGTGACCGGTTACATATTCGGTCTCTTTATTGTATTCTTGTTGTATTATTTATATATGTCTTGGGGTTTCCCTTATCTTTCAGGAATCGGGTTGTTTGTTTTCATTTATTTACTTTCAAATCAAAATTTTTGGCAACCCGTTTTTCTGAAATATTGGGTGGTTATCCTGGATACTCTATATTTTGTTATGATGCTGAGAATGATTCCATCCATGATTCCGTTATATTGGAGTATTGGGCTGGCCACCCCTTATTTCGGATCACGGGGTGTCACAGATGGTATCGGAGCATCAGGTTCTAGAGTCCTTAGGAATCTGTGTGGACGCCTTAAGTTTTCAGCGTTGCTCTTGATTTGATGTAAAGCCTTAGGATTAAGATCGTTGATTTTTCTTGTGAGATTTCGTCCTTCTACCATGAGGTAGAATCTATAAATCTTTTGCGTATTCGTGTGAGAATAATAGGTCGATAGAAGAAGGGCGTTATGGGAAGGTTTGTGGGGAACTGTAAGTTGTGGTCGGGGATGAGGACCGCTTTAGAGGCCGCTCCCCTTTTTGTAGCAATTTCTGTTTCGCTATTACGACTACAAATTTCAGATGATTTAGTTTCCCAAGTACCGCAAGAAGTAGGAAGTGGTACTAAACTTGAGAATTCACGCGATGTTATATTGAAGTGGAGAAGTGCCCTGTAGTAGAATGGAGGAAAATCCTTCACCCATAGAAGAAGTGTTGAGGTGGTGAAAATGTGGTCACTATATTCGTGGGTGCCAGAAGTTTGGCCCATAGAGAGGCCCGGTGGATACTTGCCATGGCGAGTTTCTCTGAGATAACTGGACTGAGGAAACGGTTGATTCCCCGAATGTTCATAAAATGTTCGGTTAAAGACCAATGGCGGATATGGTGTTGTACGGTTAGTGAGTCGAGACCATGCACCATGAAGTGATAGGCTCCAAAATAGGTGTTGTTAACACTTCTGATGGAGTAAGAATCGTGAAACCCCATCGGTGGACACCCACCTGGGGAAGTTTCATTAAAGTGAGGAAGAGGAGGCCAAGAGCGTGTCCTCTTTTACTGAGAAAGTAAGAGGGACTGCATGGGAAATCATTGTCAGCCAGAGTCGGAATAACGGCTATGATGTGGAGCGTAGAACCACTCATTTTAAACTTCGTTGAGTGGAGAGAACGGGCAAGAGTAAAGTGCCTGGCTGAGAAGTTGGTGGAGATAATGTTGGTATGTGTAAGGCTCGAATATGGAGTCTGAGAACCATTAGTATTGACCCGGAGTGCTTGGCACAAACTGTGGTGGGAATTCTACCTTATAGGTGGGTAGTGTATGTTCCTTAGGATAAGATTTAGTAGTATTGTGTCTACGGTAGACTCGGGTGTGTATATTGAGCTTGTAGTAGTATTTACGCTATTATAGAAGGGTAATTATATGACTTCCGTGGTATGGAATTTCTGTCTTTTCTTCACTCGATTATGAAGCGAGTAATGATATCTTTATGTATATGTGTCATATGCGTTACTTGGTTTGGGTGTTCTATTGTTTACTTGCATTGTGTGTGGATGCTATGACTTATCTCCACGACCAACAAAGTTAAGTAGTAATGCATAGGAGGGGTTCCTTGTTTGGATTCCGCTTTTGCGGGACGCTCCACGCGTGAACCTTAACGACGTTGGGAGTGGAGAGATGCCATATTTCCTTTCTCTTATTTCATATATAGAATGCTAAGGTAAGTCTAGAAGTAGAATCTTATTTGTAGAATTGTACCGATCCCGATCATGTGTCTTAGACCGTCACATCTTAATGACCGACAATGCAAGGTAGTAGTGTAACGGGAGGGTTCCTTGTCTGGATTTCGCTTCGGCGAGACGTCCCACGCATGAACCCGAGCAAATGTCGAAAATTGAGTAAGGTCTTGGGCACTGGGGATATATTTAGTATTATATGCTTACGATTTAGGTAGGATATATAGATAGACCTTAGGATTTTTAGGATGTAAGACCTTGAGGGTAGGTGGTGTTAGTTTAGGAAAGCGTTAGGGAGTTGACCACTAATAAGTTGTGGGTTAACTCTATAAGAGATTAGATCCTTTAGGAACGAGATTATGGGGTCTCGAGAGGTTTGGTAGGTTCGGCCGAAAGAGATGAGGCATTTCTTAGAGAAAAGGTTACGTTGGTAACTTCATTTCCGGGGAGTTAATAAGGACGGGTGGATCCTCACTCCTGAGCCATGATTGTAAGCTCGAGAGTGAGTTTAATGAGTAAGTTCTGCCAGGATTGGGGAGTAATAATGCTAGGGCATAGACTCACTGTTTATGCGTCGCACAAGCTTAAACCTGTGGAAAGTAATATCCCGTGCTTGAATTAAGATTCATCGTAGTAGTGATCACCTTAAATAGATAAAGGCACTACTTCCTGGGCAGGAAATTTGGTCCTTCTCATAAGCAACAAGTTGTTGCAATATGTTGTGGGGGAAATCGAGTTGGTGCTCGGAGTTCAAAAGAACTAGTGATTGGATATTTTCTCATTCGCTAAGGAAATGCGATTGGGCTACTGGACGTGTCGAGTAGAGAACTCGTCAGAGAAAATGGTTATGGCATGGAAGGCCAAGTAGAGTGAGTATGACTCAGAAGACTCTATAGCGAGAGCATTTCGATCTGTGATTGACAATTTCACCTACTCGTGCGAAGAAGAGTAGTGGTGGAATGAAGAGGGGTATTCATAGACGTTTGCATGGAACTACCGGCATCGAACTGGTCATGATCCCAATTGAGAAAATTGGTGACCGTCGACCCAATCGTTGCTTTTCCGCCCATTATGGACGGACTACATGTAGAAGAGTACACCCCATCCTCGATGGGGAATGGTAGAACCGTGGGAGGTGCCTATTATGATAGGGTCGGCCGAGACTAGATATTCGTGTCGAAGGTTTGGCAAGTTTTCGTGAAGTACTGGGAACCATATGGAAATGGCGTATATCCTACCACCCTAAAGTGAATGGATGAAAGGAAGGAAATTTACTTATGCCGAAAGGCATATTACGAACGCGCACCTTAGTATACCTCGTAGATGGAAGCAGTAATGGTATGAATGGAGATTTTCGTGTAACCATTAGGTTTTGGAGTGGCCTTATGGATCATTTTCCTAAGGCATGGTATTGTGAGTGGCCTAGCGTGGTCGGTTGAGTTATTCGTATACTCGTTGGATGGAACCAATGGGTAATATGTTCCTTGGACTTGGAGTTGTCTTGGAACATTTCTTTAGAGATTTGGCTTTTAAGCTATACGCCTTGATGAGATACGTCGATACGAGGGATAGTTGTGTATCATTGAAGCTAAACCACTTAGAGTCGGTATGCATGCCCCGAGGTGGGATGTAACATAATCCTGAAGATTTGGCTAATTGTGCCGAGTCATGTGGACATCATGTTCCTCCATAGGAAGCTAGAATCGATGGTTAGTGAAGAGCGCCTTGTGCTGCTAGACTAGAGAACAAAAGATGATTGACTGAGATCGACAGGGTCGACCTTAGTCCGAGTCCATCTGGGACGTTGCGATAACGAGGAGTTTGTTTAGGATGTTAGAATCCTAGTTTAGAGTAGTATGCCCTTATCAGATTTGGGTATGCCCGAATTTTGGGGGCAAAATTCCCTCTTAAGGGGGGGAGTATATAACAACCCTCGATTCTGGGAGGCTCATTTTATACTAATTTTACCGCATAAGGTAATTATATAAAATGTGGGGACTGGAGTAAATATTAATTTAATGAATTGAAAGTTAATATTTACTAGATTGATGCATATTTACTGCATGTGAAAGTAAATAACATCAGGTTGCATGTCTGTAGTGTCATGTATTTTAATTGGCCTTTTAGTTTAAATGATTTTTGGAACTCGAAATAATTTATAAATTTCCGGATGCCAGTTTAGATGGTGTAGTTAGTCTCGGAAGGTGCGAGACAGTCAAAATAAGTGCCATATTGTATTTTTGTGTTTCGGGCACTTTTACCTGGTTTTAGCTTATATGCGTATTTGCGAGTCATTTTAATGTGGTATTAACCATTTAAGTTTGGAGAATTATGTTAAGCCCCGATTTTTGGTCTTGCCTCTTATTTCATTCCCTCATTTTATGTCTTGAACATAGAGAGACAAAGAGAGAAAGAAAGAGGAAGAGAAATGGAGGAATGAGAGAGAGATTGAAGATGGAGGATTTGGGATTGCTTCTTCTCCAAATAAATCTGAGATATCAACCTTAAGGCAAGTTTTCTACTTGCTAATATGTGATTTAAGATGCATAAATTGTATGATAATTGTGTATTTCCATTTATGGTTTAAATGTAGAATTTGTGGGATTTAAACCCTAGTCTTGATTTATGTTGAAGAAATTGTGGGTTTTGATGGTTAATAATCATGTAGATTAGTTTGGGGTAGATTTTTTGTGGTTGGTTGTGTATGAAAAGGAAGAGATTTGGAGTTTGGAGAAATTAGGATTCATAACCCTCCGTAGCCATTTTTGGCAATTTTGCAGGTCCGAATCGATTCGGCCCTTTGGGCGAATCGATTCGCTAAGGGGAAATTGGCAGGTCTGCATAACCCGAATCGATTCGGGGTTAAGGCCGAATCGATTCGGTCAATTGCAGAAGGTTGGTTTGGTTGTCCGAACCGATTCGCTTTATGGGCGAATCGATTCGGCCCTTGGGCGAATCGATTCGTTTTCCTGCTGTTTTGAGTTAATTTTTATAACTCAATTTTAATCCTTTTCTTTAAAAATAGGGACTAGGAACCTTCTTGAATGAAGTAAACTTAGAGTCCTAGAGTGTGAGATGAGTTAGATGTCTACCCTACATTAGGAATGGGTTATGTGGGGATTTTTCGGGGTTAGGCCTATTAATGATAAGGCATTCTTTCTTCTAGTTAATTATTATTATAAAACTAGGAGATGTAGTGTTATGTTCGGGAGACCTTAGGAGCTTAATTAAGCTATACGAGTTTTGATGGTTTACATTACCACCCCAAAAGAATGTTGGGAGACTTTAAAAGTTCGATTGAACTATGTTAACCTTGGTAGTTCATAATAACGCCATAAAGGTGAGTTTGGAGAATAAATTGAAAGTCATTTCATTCCTTCGAAAGATGATAACCTTGGGGTTCTAAAATAACCTCCTAGAATGCTTGGAGATAATGAAGAGTTTATTTACTCCTTTGAGGTTGTAGTGTTGATGATAGTTATCGTATGGCTCCGGATAATAAGTTCTATCTATTACTAGAAGTAAACAGTAATGGTTTCGAATAAAATGAAACATATAAATGGAAATGGTATTGATACTAGTAAATGATAATTTACTTAATCATGAAACCGGTAAATAATGATTTACTTGATTTTGAAATGATAATTAAAATGGATGTTACACACCTCTCTAAATACCATCTTAAGGGAAGTCCGCACGATAGGTGAAGCCCCCTGGCTAATGAATGCAGGGTGGATATAGTCCTAGGCCATGGGAGCGCTTATGGTTATATTTTTCTGCGGGGGTAGGGAGATTCCAGGTGTGGTCTTGGCTACCACGCAGGCTCATGGCCGCTTCCCGACGTTTCGATAGGATCCCAGGTTGTCTTGGAGGCCCTGGAAGATGATGGTCATTTAGGGGCGCGCTCAGTGGGGAAACCCGGACGGGCGGTCTTAGAGTACGTTATATGTATATACTATAACAGTTCATAATCAAGTGGGACTTGATGTATTTTGATATGCCACATAGAGCATGATGGAGTGCCATAAAGAGCACATATAATGCCACTTAGAGCATTTGAAAATGATTATTTTCCTGATAAGGAAAGGATTTTTATAAAAGGTAAAATTGAGAAAAATCTCCTTAAAGAGTAAAAGATTGTGATTATATATATACTTCCTGCTAAGGAAAAGATATATAAAATAATTGGCACATTTGGTGAAGTCATTAGTTTAATGCTTCTTATTTTTGTTCCCGCTTAGCTTATGTTTTAAATTGCATAGGTTGCTTCTTATTTCTCTTTATTCACGATTTATATTACATAACTATCATACTCTTTATTCATCTGGTAATCATATAGAACCGGGCCCTGACCGGTTACATTTTCCTGTTCCATATCCTTCTTGTCTCTGCTCAGGTACTCCGCCGCAAGGATGCCTGATTTAAATTCCTACTCCGATGTTTTCGACGAGCCGTGATGCATTGCGGGTATTACGGGATACATTTGGTATAGACGCCTTCATTTTCATTCTAGTTAAGATCAAGTCTGTTATTCGGGCGAGAGGCCCAAGCTTTTGTAAATGTCTAATGTAATGTAATAAGTAACTTATTGTACTTGTGTATTATTGGTGTATCAGTTTAAGTGACCGGTTACATATTCGGTCTCTTTATTGTATTCTTGTTGTATTATTTATATATGTCTTGGGGTTTCCCTTATCTTTCAGGAATCGGGTTGTTTGTTTTCATTTATTTACTTTCAAATCAAAATTTTTGGCAACCCGTTTTTCTGAAATATTGGGTGGTTATCCTGGATACTCTATATTTTGTTATGATGCTGAGAATGATTCCATCCATGATTCGGTTATATTGGAGTATTGGGCTGGCCACCCCTTATTTCGGATCACGGGGTGTCACAAACGCGTGTTTTTTTGTCATGGTCAATGACCTTGACAAGGCTGGCCGGCTGAAAGGTGACAATTTGCCCATTTTGGTGTAGTGTATATAAACCCTAACAATGTTGTAGAATAAACTATATGTAGTTTGATTTATTACCTACGTAAGGTTGAAAACACGAAGAGATGTTGGAGTCCCCGCCGCCGGTACTGGATTGAAAACATGAAGAAATATTGGAGCATGGATCTATAGTGCCATCAGTGTGTGTGGGGGGGGGGGGGGGGGGGTTATAACTAGAGATGGGAGAGAGATCGAGAGAGTTGGGGAATCATAGTGAGAGAGTTGAGGAAAGGAAATGAGAAGAGCTCGTTCCTTTCCTTTCACAAAGTGACTTTTTGCCCAAACTTTCAACCTAGCGGGAACTAGCGCAGTTATTTTTTTTTCATTTATCTCAACTTTTGGATATGAGAGGGATAAAATTAAAATAAGTATATCATGGTTCTACACAAAATTGACATAAATATTTCTTTTTCTAGCAAGTTTATTATAATTGACATAAAAATTAACCATTAAATTAAAACTGACATAAATATATGCATTTATGTCATTTAAGCTGTAATTGACATAACGTTCATTTTCAAACTAGCATAAATGAGTGTTTTTCATATAGTGATTAGATATAACTAAAGGATTTAAAATCATCATTACAGTAAATAGTTTCAAGTGTAATAAGCAAATAAAATACGCTTAATTCTAATGTCCATAATGAGAGTCTCTAATATTGTTAACACATAAATCCCGAGTCATAAGTATATAGGTGTACATCCCTATAATAAACATTTACATCTCAAGTATTGTAAATGAATTGGTAAAACTTTCTCCATTACCACAACAATTAATCACATAAGCTAGGATAGAGACAATCTCTACGTCTCACATCTATACATAGGTACTACCCCGACATAAATAAATATATTGGCTTCTCGTATGCCAACACATAATAAATGTCTATTCTTGTAGCCTTAGAGGATCACTCACATGTACTAGGTATAGTCTCAGGCCATCACAAACCTAAGACCTCACCCCAATCGAAGGATGAATTACTACGTCTACTGAACATCCATAGACCTACCATACTAATGACCATACGATGTAATCTCATCATGAACCTTCTCAATACACACACACACACACACATAAACGTAAGACCTTAGGGTAAAATGACCAAGAAAAAGTTATCTACTTACTGAGGCACCATCGCAGTCCGCACCGCACTTTCCCCATAATGGAATCCCTCATAGTACGTCACCATGAGCATTCATATATTATATGTGTAACACATAAAGCATCCAATCAAACATAACCCTCACTAATGGGTTGAATAAAATAAACATATATACACACAGAACCAAAGCTATTAAATTACATTTACAACCCTCACTAGCGGGTTAAATCAACATATATATATATATATATATATAGACCATGATGGATATTTTGCAACTAATATAATATTTAATTTGTAAGTGTTTATAACACTTACAAAATTTGTTCTCGTAGTATATGAAAGAGTGAAAAAGAGATTTCGTTGTTGTCGAATAAGAAGCCTCCAGATCTTAATGAACATATTTAATTTATTCAGAGTTATTAGAGAGGGATCCACTATGGGGGGGATATGATTCTCGCACACGCCAATCGATCTAATTCATGTTCCTAGCATATGGGGAAGAGTATTCACTCGACCATAAACCGATGTATTTGCAATGGTTGAAGCTGTAACAAGAACGTAGCTTTAATGGTTGGAGGGGAGCCAATGTCTTTTCTGAGATGTGGGGTGGTAATTCATATATTTTATTAATTTTACCTTATGGCAAGATTGCAGAAAGATTACGTAACTCCGGGTTAAAAAAATTATGAAAATACATATAAAATGAGGAAATTCTTAGTATATATGTATGTATTATTATCATTCGATTGTAAGGTCAAAAACGATTGTAAATGTAAAAAATCATTACTATGTTTAATTTTTTTATTCCCCAAACTTAAAAGTGTAATATACCCTAAAAAGTGTAGCAAACAAAATTCTATAAAATAATTTTCCCTCTCAAGGTTTTGTCTTAATTCTCCCTCCCTCGACTATTCACAAAATTGCAAACCCTACGATTCAGTGTTTAAGCTCGCAGCTGCGATTCTGTGTTGTCACTTCTAGGATTTTGTATTTCCGCTTCAGATATCTTTAAAACCCTCGCCACTATGATTCATTGTTGAATCCCTGTATTGCAATTCTATGTTTACGAGTCTTTAAAACCCTTGCCAATATGATTAATTGTTGAAATCTGTTATTTATTATACAATTTTCTATACCTGATGTGCATGTGTGTGTGTATATTAAATTAGCCAGGCTCCGATGTACAACTAAGTTTGAACACCGATTTTTTTAACATAGTGAACAAATTATTTTTGAGTTCAATTTTGTTGTGTGGTATTTAAACATTTGAAGGAACCAACATAAAAAAAATGCTCAAAATAATTTTTTTTCTATTTTAAAAATATCGGTCAAACTTTCACACTTTTAAAGCACTTTAAAACTTGTGAAAGTTTGAACGATTTTTTTAAAGTAGCAAATAAAATTATTTAGAGCATATTTTTTTTATATGAGTCCCTTGAAATATTTAAATATCGCATAAAAAAATTCATCTCTCTCTCTCTCTCTCTCTCTATATATATATATATATATATATATATATATATATATATATGATCCTGTAATGTATAAGTTATTATTAAATGTTCAGTTTGTATGTTAATTATTAAAGTAAACTAGGTGATTGGTGTTGTCACATCGATGGAAAGTGAACATTTGATACCTACAATTATAAGTTGGTGATAGTCTGATACTAAGAGCATGATACTCTAGGCCTTTTTTCCCAATTAGTTACGAGTGTTGGTCTACGTTCCCATGATACACTTAGCTATGAGTTACTTTGGGGCATTTTTCGATTTTCCATTAGTACAATATCTATTTACTAAAGGTGTGTCCTAGCAATGATTTTTCGGTAATTTTTATTTGATATTCTACCATGAAGCAATAGAAAAAAGACACTAGATTCACTTCTATACTCTTATTCAAACTTGGATTCTCGATTTCAAATTTCAAGTTACTAATATTACATTATTCTCAAACTATTCCTCGTGATTAAATGTTTTATGCTAAGAATGATTAAATGTTTTTGCTTTAATTTAAACATTTTTGTAAAACTTCCCATTTAGGTGATTGATAAAAAAATGAAATTTTTAAACATTTTTGCTGCTTATAAAAAACAAATCTAGAACACCATTCTCATTTCTAACCTTCGGCACCCAAATTTACTCTCTATAATGTATTTAATTTATTTAGTCTATAACTCAGTGAAGTTATAATATATATTATTTTATGCAGTCTAATGCATAGCGTGCACATAATAAATGTTGGAAAGACAATGCTTGGATTGGGAGAGTCTGAGATATATCTTATGCCCCTATTTTATTGAAAAATCATTTTTCAGGATATATCTATGGCCTTGGAGATGCTACTGAGCAGGGCCTTATAAATGCCGTTGGGGTCTCTAATTATAGTGGTGAAGTTTATCCCTTAATTTCAGACACCTTAAAATGTAAGTAATCATTTTTATGGGGATGATTTATTGTGTGTATAAAAATACCTTTCATCTATATTATAATACTAATACGGTAGTATAGTGAAATGAATAAAGTATAAATGTTAAAATTACTATTCACGTGTCCCGATATGGAAGCCGAAGGACACCTACTATAACTATAAAACAATACCCTCCTCCACTCAAAAGTTGGTGTCTCTCTCATTCCTCTATCTCATTCAATGTACTATTATTCTATCTTTTGTGTCGAGTCCATTTCTCTCCCCATTGATTAAGTTACGTTTTCTTTATTTATTTTCTCATCAACCATGCCCCACAACAAATCCAAAATCCCACTTCTATTTCAAGAACTGTTTCTCACTCTAAAAAAATCATACCCCTTCATGCCCTTTTCGAATCACCAAGATTATTTCAGCACATACACATATCATATTTTCGGTAATGCTTGAGCATTTTTGTATACCCTAAATACTTCTATTTCTATTAATACTTGAGCATTTTCGGTACCTTAAATACTACCCTAAAATATGTGCATAATTACTATAATTTTCGTTGTTGCCCTAAATACTACTGTTTCGGTATTTGATTGCGTTATTTGATTGCTAAGAGGTATCATATCGTTGCCAGTCAATTTTCGATGCTGCTATTGTTGCCCTAAATATTTGTTTGGTAAAAAGTATGTTATGATTTGTGTATGTGTTGTTGTTGTTGTTGCTGAGATTGTGTTTGTGATGTTGTTGAGATTTGTGTCAATTTTTCCTTTTATGATTTGTGTATGTGTTGTTGTTGTTGAGATTTTATCAATTTTCCCTTCTATGATTTGTGCGTGTACTTCTGCATAGGCTTCAAATAATCAATATAGTTTCATTTTCGTGTTAAAAATATTACGTGTGTTTTATTTCATCTAAGGGGAAAATAAATGATATGCAAATACTTTTTTAAGTTTAAATTTCATCTTACGCATGTTTGATTGTAATTGTGGAAAATGATGTGTTTATATTGGTCAAAGCAAGTTCGTATTGCCTGGAATTTATTTTTCTGAGACGAAGGTGGGAAAATAAAATTTAGAAGATATAAATTAGATCTTTATTAAGGTACACCCATGGATGGGTGGAACACATTTTTCACAACAATTTGAGTTATTAAACTCTCCCAAAATACGGAAAAAAGTAGATCTTGGTAATAATACATAATAACATGTGTGAAAATAAACACAACATGTAAGATTTTATAACAAAAGCATTGGTGCACCGTGGCACATAGAAAAGGGAGCCGGTGGTAAACCTTAATGGAATTATTTTCAGATGTGAGCTTTTAAGATTCCTTGGAAAGCCTCTGTAGCTCCTCTCTGAGTGCGCGATTGTCAATTGTTGTTGGTACTTCTAAATTGGAGATTATCTAATTGATGAAATATCTCTAGAATATTTCTAAGATATCTCCAAGGATTCCCTAACAAAAGTTAAAGATAAGTCCTACAAGAAAAGGAGCAAAATAGCATACAATAAGGTTTGTTGAATTTTTTCAAGTACTTTGTGAAATAGGAAAAATAACACTCTGACTTAAAATTGTCCTTCCCCGATATGGGTTGGACCACGGAATAAATTAAGCTCATGAACAGCATAGGTATGTTTGGTGCAAAATAATATGAGAAACTAGAACTCAATTCTAAGGTTTTTGGTTCCTTGTGCAATAACCCAATGAGAGTAACTTGGCTGACGAGGGTTTGGATATAAGTTTTAGTTTAAGTTGTTACTTTATATCAGTATATGTTAATAACATTTTTGTGTTCAACTTTTTTTTTATTCAACGGAGCACCTCATTCAATTTTTCTAGTCATCAAAGCAATTCACGAGTCAATTCGAAAATGCTAGTGATTGACAAAGATGCTCGATATTTGCCCTTCGAAATTTAACAATTTATAATTTTAGGAAAGCATCTTCGCGACGAATCTTTAATTTACTTATATTGGGATAATTTATATTCTGTGTGTATAAAAAAATCTTTTATGATTTGGCAAATATTCTTGATATTTTATCGCTTATAAATGTAACCGGTAGATTACTGGGTTTGGTTCTTATTTTAAAAAATCTTCTACGAGGCATATGCGCAGCTTAAAAGAGAGGTATCCCGTCGCCACAATCTCGACAACAAAAATGATATTTGTTTATATTTAGTATTAATTGTATATTAGTGTTTCAATTTTATAGTTAAATTTACATAAGGCTTTTGTTTTATGTATTTGTTTGAAACTTCCTTGCAGATCTGATATTTTTTATTTTGGTACCTTACAACTCAGCAATGAAGGTAACTTACTCTCTACGTGTATATTTTACTGTTTTCAACTGCAAAGTTTCAACGATCAGTCCTAAATATTGAAATAATCGATTAGCTGCTTTGTTTTGTTTTTGTTCCACTGTTTAGTTGGATGGTTTTTGTGACAAGACAATTAACTCTCTCTTTTTTTTAGATGTCATATTCGAGAAATGCTAGGGGGGACAATTTGTACTTTTGGGTTATGTTTCGGACGGACACGATACGACACGATAATGATTTTTCGAATATGTACATGACACGACAAGAATTCGTGTTTTTTTAGTTGACACGAACACGACCCAAATAAGTAAAGAATTCGTGTTTTGGTGTTCGTGCTTTTTTTAACACGACACGACTCGAATAATACGATTTCTTAAATTTTACAGTAAACTAAATATAAATAGGCATGATAACCCGAATGTAAACACGCTTAACACGATAAGACACGATAACACGACTCATAATTTTGACACGAACACGATACGACACTACTTCGTGTTAAAAAACACGAACATCAACAAGACAAGTCGTATTAATTTTAGGTTAATTTCGTGTTATGTTATGTCGTGCCTTGTCTAAAATTGATACCCTTAAAAAATGCTTATATGTCATAGTAGAAAATATCTATAAAAAAAAAAAGGGTGAATGTGATAGTATAGTTCACTTTTTATAAAAATATGACATCAATTCCAAAAAAGAGCTATCGATATGCAAATAAAAAAAAAATAGCCCCAATAAGTTCAAATTCCTCTTTAATGTTGTCAAAATATCGTTAATGAGCTCTGGTCTAGTCAAAAGTGCAGCACCCATTCCTCCACTAATAGAGGATCATTTAAGCAACCCGTATTAATATTTATGGCAGCAGCATCTTTGCACACTATCTGTGTTGCAGTTAGATCCCTTTTAGCGTCAGAAGTACCCATTTGGAATACCACCTGGTATATTTCTTCAGGACAGGTTCTGAAAACTACATTTTATGTTCCCTTTTCAACGATCCATAAGACATCATTATTATTTGTAAATTTTAGAATTATACTATTTTTAGATTAAAATAAAACTCAGTGAAAATTAATTTAATTCAGTGTAATAAATTAATAAAGGGTGTGAATGATTAGTCTCATTATTATTTATAATTTTTAGAATTTGACTTTAATAGTTTGAATAAATCTAAGTTGATTTTTTTTTTATTTGTAAACAAGAAGAATTACACGTATCACGTCATCATTAAAATAAATTTTTCGATAAAATATATTCGGGACACACTTTGAGAGACATTGCGGCCTCGTTAAGACATCTAGACCCTTAGGAATGGTCCGGAGTATATATATATATATATATATATATATATATATGAGTTGGGTAATTATTGGCTAATTAAATAATATTTTTGGGTTCAATTAGGGGTCCAAAATTGTGGCATAAGACCCAACTCGAGAATTCAAGACTAATATTATTTATTAAAAGTTAACCCACTGTAACACCCCGCCTAATTAAATACCGAGTGGCCAGTCCCATACCCAATTAAAACAGAATATACAGTTGGCTCATTCTTAGCATTACTGTCGAAAACATTTACAACTCACCCAATACCCAATTAAGCTAGTGTTAAAAACTTTCCAAATTTTAATTCAACAAAATCCATTTCCAGTTTAAGAATAACACAACACATTTTATTCTACAACACTGATAACTAAATAGATAACATAAAAGAATTTAAAAGCATTTGTAATAAACATTCCCACATAATATTAATCCATTACAGTAATCCCAACAATGTTAAATGTATTAAAAGACACGAATACAATAGTATTTGACCCCGATAGAAAAGAGATAGCTGAATCCTTTGGGCGACATGCCCTGACTAAGAATACTGTGAATAAAAAAGATGATAGGCGTTTAAGCAAAACTCCATAGATCCATAGCCTGTCATAAACAGCTAAGGTTGGCGTCCCTGCAGCTGGAGACCTGATATAGAAGATACAATAGAAGAGAAAATATGCAAGGAAACGGGTCAGAGCCCGATTGTGCAAATGATTTTTAAAACAGCAAGTATTTAACAAGTGCAATAAAGCATTTATTATGTACATGTTAGATCCAACTCTCACTTGCTATTCTCACCTCTCAGCTAGAGTGCACACTTAACGTTTCCTATTAACCTCCTAGTTAATGATTCCTCTTTAACAATTCCATAATATAATTCCATTTCCATATCATAATCCCCGTATGTCCCATACCATACGTCACATTATTATTCATTTACATTTCTCCTTTATATGAATCGTTCCACATTAACATGAATCATTTATCATTAATATAAAGTAAGTTGTTCAATAAACATTCATTAACTTAATTCCATTCTTTTCTCAATTTGCCTTTATCTACAATTATCACACAGTAGATGACTTAACCACAATATAACCATTCAATCATTTAATTCATTATATATATATTCATATATAATACGGCACCCCGAGTCACAGCTGCGGTGCAATGCATTACTCTGCTATCATGTCCCATCATCGTTGGTCGCCGAATAGTGGACAAAAGGTTCAGTAAGGATTCCTCGAACAACAACACAAACATTGGAGGCGAACATAGTTATCGTATCCATGGGTCACGCACATACCTACGTACCCACAGTCAGCGGACTTATCAACTCCCCGATAAGTCTTTCATAGACCTATGTTCTTGAGCGACAAATCAAAGATCCCATGGATTCATCAGGATATGACTTCCCTCACGCGCAAACCTCCCACCGATAGCAAGTAAGCTAGGTATGTCATACACATAAATCATCAATCAATCAAATAGGCATTATCATACCTATAATATAATATCAATAAGGTAATATCACTACCCTAAGATAATTCCCATACGTAGCATTATATCTCTTTTAAATTCCACGTATTAAAATATCATATCTTTACTTTATGATTTAATTATCCTCGCATCCTATAACATCTCTCCACTCCCGACGTCGTTAAGGTTCATGCACGGAGCGTCTCGCAAAGCGAAATCCAAACAAGGAACCCCTCCAATACACTACTACTTAACTTTGTCGATCGAGGAGGTCCGTCAACTTTAAATACTTGATTGGGATAACCTCATACCCTTTTTCAACCAAATGTGTTCTAAACTCCCATCTCTATCCAGGAGTCATACTGCTAAGCGCTCGTATTACACTTAGTCCTTGCACAATCAATAATGAGCTTAAAATCAGTCCTTGATGTTCAAATTGTAACCCTAAGGCTACCCTTACTCAATACACAAGATTCAAATAGGTTTTTCCTCAACATGTATTCAGTAAGAAGTCACTAATATCCTACTGGTCCATAACATCATTTCTCCCGAATTACTACGAGTTTAAATTCTCCCTTTAATTAAGGTTTAAACCAATAGTTTCAAATCTCTTATAAACACATCTTCTTTCACTTAGGATTAAATCCTCTTCTAAACATAAGGATACCCAGGTGTTATATTAAATCACCCCTACTCGTCCTATCTTTAATCCTCGTGCATCCCCATTTGGAATTTAACAAATGAATCTAGCAACCGTAATTCCATTCAATATAATTTTCATCATTTTAATCACTTGAATCCAAATCAAATTAATTCAAATCTTATCAAGGGTTTACTGATATTTTCTAAGTCCCATAATATTCAAATAATAATCACCAAAGATCCACTAAAGGTTTGGGATAACAATCAAAATTTAAAAAGAAACAACTTTACATATTCTAGGGAGGTCGATCGATCGAAGGCAGGGGTCGATCGATCGATCCCTCAGGTCCAAGCCTGGTTTTCTGCATTTTTTGCAACTATGGGTTTCACCATTTTTACTCATTAAAACCTTCATATTAACCTCCAAAATGAGTTATAATTATTTCTACATGATATATCAACATATATGAACGATTTCCAATACTCTAAACATCCTAGAATCATCAAGGGATTGGATTAAAAGCATGTTTCTCTCCTTATTTTCAGAAAATCATCAACATATTAACTTCAAGAACACTTCAATGGTTTTTCAGATTTTTCTTCAACAT
This sequence comes from Sambucus nigra, assembly GCA_949130495.1. Classification (NCBI taxonomy): domain Eukaryota; kingdom Viridiplantae; phylum Streptophyta; class Magnoliopsida; order Dipsacales; family Adoxaceae; genus Sambucus; species Sambucus nigra. The sequence goes on from OX422221.1 coordinate 44,855,709, forward strand.
ATTCATGATCATTTCGTGGATTATTATCATCCTACAATATGAGTTTACTTCCTATATTATTTCAGTTTCCATAAATCCATATAACAACTCCATTATGTCTTCCAAACAAGAAAAATCATCTCTTTTCATAATTATTCTAACATGGACAATATACGAACTTAAGTTGCAATTATCAAACACTTGCCTTTACAGAAGGTCTGATCCTTTGGTGTAGTATATCTCAGTTGGTTGTCCCTTCTCCGGTCAATCTCCGGTGGTGGTTGGTGGTAGTGAACCTTGGTTCTTAGTTCTTCTCCTTCCCAAGTAAGCTTTTTCCTTCCAAAGCAACCTTTCACTCTCTCTAGGAAGATGACTTCTCTATTTTGTGTAGAGGAGATGAATAACCCACATACACTTAATCTACCAATACTTATAATAGGACAAAATCCGAAATCACTATTTACCCCCTAGAAAAATGACCAAAATGCCCTTTCGGGTTGTCTATTCAATTCCAAATGACCCGAGACTCAAAATTAACATCCAAATAGACTTTTCTGACTATTTCGAACCTTCCGGACGCAACGGCGCAGTCAAAATGACTATAAGGTCGATAGAAAATAAATTAACTTTATAATTTAATAAATTAGTCCCGACACGTCCCATACCGCGTCTGACTAAAAATTCAAATTACCGATTTTTATATCACACCGTCATAACAATGACATCACATTCATATATTACCTAAATATCTTTAAGTAATATTCAGAATCATCCATTTTAATATCCACAATTCGGATAAAACCCAAATGAATTAATTAATAATAATAATCCAATTAATCCATTAATTTAAAATATAACCCATTTTAAAAGTCATTTAAAATTACGGGGTATTACATACTTCCCCCCTTATAATAGAATTTCGTCCCGAAATTCAGGAATATAAGTCATACCGGTAAGGTCAACTCCGAGTATAAATCTCACATCGCAAGAAATCTAAGACGTACCGCCCATACAGTACATTAACGAAAATCCCTATCGATATTATACGCCAAGCCTCACCATATAGTTTCAACTGAATCAAATTTAAACTTTAACCAATCTTCCCTATACCGTCCTCGTGACAAACTTTGAGAAAAATGAGCCTCACATATTGAACAGATAAATCCTGAAGTCCCAACTACTTACCTTTTCACAATTATGAAAATTACTACAATCCAATCATCCAGGGCGCCCATTCACCCTATCGTACTACTTCATTATAAAATTTTCGCAAAGGTTATAAACTCATATCCCAAAGACCTAACTTATTTCGACTCCCAACGGTTATTAGTTCCATGCGTGGGGTGTCTCGCAAGCGAAATCCAAACAAGGAACCACCCTGATACACTACTACCTAAAGTAGTCGGTCATCGTAACTCCTCAGGTCCTTAGTCAATAGTATATAAAAATTTGGTTTATCGAAAAAAAATATATCAGGTTTATCGATTTAAAACAAAAATTAGGTTTTATCGATTTCAAATAGAGTCTACGCATCTACTCTCTTATAGAAGACAAGATGCAGGATAATAGTAGTACATACGCTCTCGTATAACACAAGTCAATGCACGTCGATAGTCACAACATGCTCAGACATGCCCAAGTAAGTAATCCCATGATAAAAATCAAACCCACGTGATAACATGTAATATATAGGTGTCCCACACCCCTCAGTAAGTCTACGTAAATAACGATGCTATAGGCTAAGTTTAGCAACCCTTATAGCCCCCTTAATATTAATCGCTACTAAAATCAATACGCCTCATAATTCCTTAGATAGGAAACATACCCTCATTTGCGGGTGGTGGTTATTGAATCCCACTATTACAACTTTTCTCCGATGAGTCAACAAAATTTTTTTACCCCAAATTTTCAGTTCTAGTTAACCACACTCCACTATATGCCCAAGCCTTTGAATATATGGCCTTCGTTAGGGAACATACATAATTCACGCATTTCAAGAACTTCTACTGATGACTCTCCTTAATTTTTTTCATAATAGGGGTGACCTCGACTACGGTCATCATACTCGAACATACTTCATAACCTCATAAGTACGATCTCCGCTATCCATCCAATGTCCCTCATCTGCCATACTTCTTTGTTCGATCACTCTCGAACATAAATAAGATTCACTGATATATATGGAATCTTACCAAAGAGATGAACAATCCTAAACATAGGGCTCTACATCAAAGAACGCTAAGCTGAAAACACAGTAAGCCGTACAGAACCTAAAGGACACTAGAACCTGATGCTCTGATACCACCTGTAACACCCCGCCTAATTAAATACCGGTTGGCCAGTCCCATACCCAATTAAAACAGAATATACAGTTGGCTCATTCTTAGCATCACTGTCGAAAACATTTACAACTCACCCAATACCCAATTAAGCTAGTGTTAAAAACTTTCCAAATTTTAACTCAACAAAATCCATTTCCAGTTTAAGAATAACACAACACATTTTATTCAACAACACTGATAACTAAATAGATAACATAAAAGAATTTAAAAGCATTTGGAATAAACATTCCCACATAATATTAATCCATTACAGTAATCCCAACAATGTTAAATGTATTAAAAGACACGAGTACAATAGTATTTGACCCTGATAGAAAAGAGATAGCTGAATCCTTTGGGCGACATGCCCTGACTAAGAATACTGTGAATAAAAAAGATGATAGGCGTTTAAGCAAAACTCCATAGATCCATAGCCTGTCATAATCCGCTAAGGTTGGCGTCCCTGCTGCTGGAGACCTGATATAGAAGATACAATAGAAGAGAAAATATGCAAGGAAACGGGTCAGAGCCCGATTGTGCAAATGATTTTTAAAACAGCAAGTATTTAACAAGTGCAATAAAGCATTTATTATGTACATGTTAGATCCAACTCTCACTTGCTATTCTCACCTCTCAGCTAGAGTGCACACTTAACGTTTCCTATTAACATCCTAGTTAATGATTCCTCTTTAACAATTCCATAATATAATTCCATTTCCATATCATAATCCCCGTATGTCCCATACCATACGTCACATTATTATTCATTTACATTTCTCCTTTATATGAATCGTTCCTCATTAACATGAATCATTTCTCATTAATATAAATTAAGTTGTTCAATAAACATTCATTAACTTAATTCCATTATTTTCTCAATTTGCCTTTATCTTCAATTATCACACTGTAGATGACTTAACCACAATATAACCATTCAATCATTTAATTCATTATATATATATATATATTCATATATAATACGGCACCCCGAGTCACAGCTGCGGCGCAATGCATTACTCTACTATCATGTCCCATCATCGTTGGTCGCCGAATAGTGGACAAAAGGTTCAGTAAGGATTCCTCGAACAACAACACAAACATTGGAGGCGAATATAGTTCTCGTATCCATGGGTCACGCACATACCTACGTACCCACAGTCAGCGGACATATCAACTCCCCGATAAGTCTTTCATAGACCTATGATCTTGAGCAACAAATCAAAGATCCCAAGGATTCATCAAGATATGACTGCCCTCACGCGCAAACCTCCCACCGATAACAAGTAAGCTAGGTATGTCATACACATAAATCATCAATCAATCAAATAGGCATTATCATACCTATAATATAATATCAATAAGGTAATATCACTACCCTAAGATAATTTCCATACGTAGCATTATATCTCTTTTAAATTCCACGTATTAAAATATCATATCTTTACTTCATAATTTAATTATCCTCGCATCCTATAACATCTCTCCACTCCCGACGTCGTTAAGGTTCATGCGCGGAGCGTCTCGCAAAGCGAAATCCAAACAAGGAACCCCTCCAATACACTACTACTTAACTTTGTCGATCGAGGAGGTCCGTCAACTTTGAATACGTGATTGGGATAATCTCATACCCTCTTTCAACCAAATGTGTTCTAAACTCCCATCTCTATCCAGGAGTCATACTGCTAAGCGCTCGTATTACACTTAGTCCTTGCACAATCAATAATGATCTTAAAATCAGTCCTTGATGTTCAAATTATAACCCTAAGGCTACCCTTACTCAATACACAAGATTCAAATAGGTTTTTCCTCAACATGTATTCAGTAAGAAGTCACTAATATCCTACTGGTCCATAACATCATTTCTCCCGAATTACTACGAGTTTAAATTCTCCCTTTAATTAAGGTTTAAACCGATAGTTTCAAATCTCTTATAAACACATCTTCTTTCACTTAGGATTAAATCCTCTTCTAAACTTAAGGATACCCAGGTGTTATATTAAATCACCCCTACTCGTCCTATCTTTAATCCTCATGCATCCCCATTTGGAATTTAACAAATGAATCTAGCAACCGTAATTCCATTCAATATAATTTTCATCATTTGAATCACTTGAATCCAAATCAAATTAATTCAAATCTTATCAATGGTTTACTGATATTTTCTAAGTCCCATAATATTCAAATAATAATCACCAAAGATCCACTAAAGGTTTGGGATAACAATCAAAATTTAAAAAGAAACAACTTTACATATTCTAGGGAGGTCGATCGATCGAAGGCAGGGGTCGATCGATCGATCCCTCAGGTCCAAGCCTGGTTTTCTGCATTTTTTGCAACTACGGGTTTCACCATTTTTACTCATTCAAACCTTCATATTAACCTCCAAAATGAGTTATAATTATTTCTACATGATATATCAACATATATGAACAATTTCCAATACTCTAAACATCCTAGAATCATCAAGGGATTGGATTAAAAGCATGTTTCTCTCCTTATTTTCAGAAAATCATCAACATATTAACTTCAAGAACACTTCAATGGTTTTTCAGATTTTTCTTCAACATATTCATGATCATTTCGTGGATTATTATCATCCTACAATATGAGTTTACTTCCTATATTATTTCAGTTTCTATAAATCCATATAACAACTCCATTATGTCTTCCAAACAAGAAAAATCATCTCTTTTCATAATTATTCTAACATGGACAATATACGAACTTAAGTTGCAATTATCAAACACTTTCCTTTACAGAAGGTCTGATCCTTTGGTGTAGTATATCTCAGTTGGTTGTCCCTTCTCCGATCAACCTCCGGTGGTGGTTGGTGGTAGTGAACCTTGGTTCTTAGTTCTTCTCCTTCCCAAGTAAGCTTTTCCCTTCCAAAGCAACCTTTCACTCTCTCTAGGAAGATGACTTCTCTATTTTGTGTAGAGGAGATGAATAACCCACATACACTTAATCTACCAATACTTATGATAGGACAAATCCGAAATCACTATTCACCCCCCTAGAAAAATGACCAAAATGCCCTTTCGGGTTGTCTATTCATTTCCAAATGACCCGAGACTCAAAATTAACATCCAAATAGACTTTTCTGACTATTTCGAACCTTCCGGATGCAACGGCGCAGTCAAAATGACTATAAGGTCGATAGAAAATAAATTAACTTTATAATTTAATAAATTAGTCCCGACACGTCCCATACCGCGTCTGACTAAAAATTCCAATTACCGATTTTTATATCACACCGTCATAACAATGACATCACATTCATATATTACCTAAATATCTTTAAGTAATATTCAGAATCATCCATTTTAATATCCACAATTCGGATAAAACCCAAATGAATTAATTAATAATAATAATCCAATTAATCCATTAATTTAAAATATAACCCATTTTAAAAGTCATTTAAAATTACGGGGTATTACATACTTCCCCCCTTATAATAGAATTTCGTCCCGAAATTCAGGAATATAAGTCATACCGGTAAGGTCAACTCCGAGTATAAATCTCACATCGCAAGAAATTTAAGACGTACCGCCCATACAGTACATTAACGAAAATCCCTATCGATATTATACGCTAAGCCTCATCATATAGTTTCAAATGAATCAAATTTAAACTTTAACCAATCTTCCCTATACCGTCCTCGTGACAAACTTTGAGAAAAATGAGCCTCACATATTGAACAGATAAATCCTGAAGTCCCAACTACTTACCTTTTCACAATTATGAAAATTACTACAATCCAATCATCCAGGGCGCCCATTCACCCTATCGTACTACTTCATTATAAAATTTTCGCAAAGGTTATAAACTCATATCCGAAAGACCTAACTTATTTCGACTCCCAATGGTTATTAGTTCCATGCGTGGGGTGTCTCGCAAGCGAAATCCAAACAAGGAACCACCCTGATACACTACTACCTGAAGTAGTCGGTCATCGAAACTCCTCAGGTCCTTAGTCAATAGTATATAAAAATTTGGTTTATCGAAAAAAATATATCAGGTTTATCGATTTAAAACAAAAATTAGGTTTTATCGATTTCAAATAGAGACTACGCATCTACTCTCTTATAGAAGACAAGATGCAGGATAGTAGTAGTACATACGCTCTCGTATAACACAAGTCAATGCATGTCGATAGTCACAACATGCTCAGACATGCCCAAGTAAGTAATCCCATGATAAAAATCAAACCCACGTGATAACATGTAATATATAGGTGTCCCACACCCCTCAGTAAGTCTACGTAAATAACGATGCTATAGGCTAAGTCTATTCATTTCCAAATGACCCGAGACTCAAAATTAACATCTAAACAGACTTTTCTGACTATTTCGAACCTTACGGACGTAACGGAGCAGTCAAAATGACTATAAGGTCGATAGAAAATAAATTTCCTTTATAATTTAATAAATTAGTCCCGACACGTCCCATACCGCGTCTGACTAAAAATTCAAATTACCGATTTTTATATCACACCGTCATAACAATGATATCACATTCATATATTACCTAAATATCTTTAAGTAATATTCAGAATCATCCATTTTAATATCCACAATTTGGATAAAACCCAAATGAATTAATTAATAATAATAATCCAATTAATCCATTAATTTAAAATATAACCCATTTTAAAAGTCATTTAAAATTACGGGGTATTACACCCACTACTTGGGAGTTACACCTAAGAGGAAGAGGAAGAATCACCATAGGAGGAAGAAGAGAGGCTCACAATAATTCTCTTGCCATTCTTATTCAAATTGTACTATTCTTATATTAATGTTGATTCCATACTTATGGTAAGATTGAATCATGTTTTGAGATCGCATCTTTATAGATCTTTTGATTACTGCAGAACTTGATGATAAGTATATGATCCATTTTTAGATATGTAACCCCTTGCATTAGACATGTATTCATGAAGTTTAAATTGAGGAATCATTGTAGAAAATATGTGGTAGAACCGTCTAAATATATATATATATATATATATATATATATATATATATAATTGTGCTGCCAAAGTAGTTGCTTAGAGGTTCAAAGTGCGGCCATATAGACTTCTTTACTTAGTAAGTTGTTCAATAAGAACCTATAGAGATTCTTTAATTTATTAATAGTAAACAACTCAGAATATTTTTTTTTTTTTACTTTTATGAGTCTTATCGGGATTATACTTATGTATTCATGTTCATGTTTCAAATTTAGCTTGAACTTTTAATACTCAGAATTAATTAATTTATTTTGATTTATTGATAGTTCTTATATTACATGTAAAATTTGTTTGATGTAGAATAGACTTGATAGTTCTTATATTGCATGTGTCCTAGTTATTATATTTTTATTGTTTTCTATATGTGAGGAAGGTGGCATGTGGTTTATAATTTTTATTTTTTTAATATTTTAATTTATGTAGCGGTTCATAACACTTACAAAAGAACTTTTTTTCCTTACATTCTAATATTTGTAAGTGCTTTGAACCATTATATAAAAATATATATTTTTCATTTGCAAGTGTTTAGAATTGTTGTAAAATAAAAATTCATACTAAATATTGCAACGGTTCAAGGCCATTACAAATTGAAATTTTGCAACGATTTTAAAAACTGCAAGTATTCAAAACCGTTGTAATTTTTTTGTAACGATCGGACATTCGTTCGCAATAAACCATTGTAACTACCATTTTGCAACGGTTTTAAATACTTGATTTTTTTTTCAACGGCTTTGAACCGTTGTAAATGCTTTTTGTAAGTATTTAAAACACTTGCATTTTTCCTGTTTTTGTGTGTTGTATATATATACACCCATCACTACCGAGTCATCTATACTAAACCATATTATTAAAAGGTAATACACCTAATACCCCTATCCGATTCTACATGTTACTATCCCTACTTTTGAAGGCTTTCCAAATTCCAGTTATAGTCTCATACACAACTTATACTATAATTATGCAAAATAAATACATTTCATCTCATAATCCTAGGCTAAATCTGTCGAGGCTACATGTCTAGGTATCCACCCACTCCTAGTTATATATACATATCCAATATACTAATTACTCATACTCTAAGGTTTTAAGAACAATCCTAATCTCACTCAAAAGATATACGACAAAACTAGTCCATCACAAGGACTTAACTAAATCCCGGTCGACTAGTCCAATGTGTAAAGTACAAATTCCTAATAAAAAAACCCATCTAATACTCTCCGGTTTACTGTCAAATTCCCAATTCCCAAATTAACCCCTTTAAATCAACGATTTTACTTAATATCCAAATACCCCAACTATCCATCTTTAATAATTCAGTTCATAAGAATCTATATCTATTCAAGTAATGTATGAAAGCTATAGGCTAACAAATCCCTTCCATGGGCTCCAAATTCAAAATTTTCAAAAAAATATATAAAAATCCAAACTAGTCCAAACCTTATACTATCGATTGATAAACATTCCGGGGTCGATCGATCGACACTTTGAAAAAATAACACTTCATTATTACATGATTCGTCGTCTTCAAACCCCGTTACACCTCTACAAAACTCCATTAATTAATGAAAAATCTTCATACAAACTCTCAACTATCATCCAAATAATAAAATAACATTATATAACCAATTGGAATCTCTTTCTAACATCAAATTCATAGTTTTGTAAAAAGATTTATATTAAACTTACCTTCTTACTCAAAACCCTTAGATTTTCTAATTTCTTCCATTAGTACATGCTTTCTTCAAATTTTGACATGAAATCAAAGGGATTTCGTATATTTTCATATACAAATCAACTATTAATCATTATCTAATCAATCCAAGTTAGATTTATATTGAAATTCATCCAATTAAGGGGGATAATCGACGTGTTTACTAAACATTTAGATTAGTTATAATATCATTCAATTCTATCATAAAAATCAGATTTATAACACAATTACGTTTAGATTCATATACATAAGCATAATTTAAACCAATAAAAAGTCATATAATCATTCCAAATAAACTTGCCTCATGGGTTGATGAGACATCAATCCCCAAAATCCCCCCACTTTCTCTTGTCCACTTGGAGTCTCCTTTCTTTAGCCTTATGATTTCTCCAAATTGTGTTTTGTGAATAATGAGCTCCAAATGGTTCATTTAGTATTTTATTTTTGAAACTCGGCTTCGGCTCAAAATGGGCCTCTAATTAAAATATCCAAAATAGGCTCTAAATGGTCTAAAAATCCACCTATGTCCGATACTAACCCAATAGGCCTAAATTACACCATTTTATAGTAGAAATGAACCTTCTACTCTTACCAATAGCTCGATATAAAATATTCCATATCAACTAATTAATAAGCTAGCTATTTTACTAATCAACTGGTGCAAGTCCAACAATCGAATATTTAATTGATGAATTTTCATGTCTTAAGACCGTTTTCAAATTTGAATTAATTAACACGTAAAATATAAATAGTTAACTCTCACGTCACAATTAAGCGCATGTAATTAATTTCCATAATTTTTCATAATTAAATAATATTCATAAAAATACGGGGTATTACACTTGTCTACCGATAAACGTCCATATTAATGCAGGAATCGCACCCGGACTCTAGTGCAATCCCCCTTACCTATTTTTTGAGACGCTGGATAATAGGCGCAATGAACCTTGATTATTTTTTGATTCACTCAGTGGAATAGAAAACACATCGCAAAAGTGGAATGCCCTAGTATTAGCGCATATATTTTCAGGATTCGTGTTAATAGGGATGTGGCAAAGTTTTATGTTGATTGTTAGCTACCTGATGAAAACTTCTTCCTTTATCCGAGATAGTGACAACTAAACTAAAAATCTATTAATTGTTTCCTCCCACTACACCAAAATAGCTAACTTGTCACTGTTTTTTACCATAACAAGTCCAATTTGTTAAGGCCTTTGACCGTGATAAGTTTGGGGGTGAAAACTTCTTTGTCACGAACTTGTCATGGTCCTGTCACGGTCTTTGACCTTACAAGTTTAGTCCTGTTCAAAGACCGTGACAAATTTACTTATCAAGGACTTGTCCCAGTTTTTTAATATGATAATTCTAGGTGGAATTTAAAAAAATAACTGCTGGGCAGTATGGTCACTGCCACTGCCCAGCAGTATATTTGTACTTATTATAGCAATAGAGTCCGGGTGTACCAAATCATGGCATATATAATCCATATCCAAATAAAATAGAAATGAAAATATCCATATCCAAACCAACATCTACCAAAAAAAATACAAATACAATCCAATCTCCAAATAAAAATTATAAAAATAATATCATGAAGAAGGGTCTTGATCAGGTCGGAGGAGGAAGGAAGGCCACACAGCATATGAATTGAGACACCACTCAATATGTTGAACGCTTCATTGTCCGTGCAACCATCAAGGTAAGTTCTCATTTCCATCCACCACATGCGTGACGCACACTCTTGCCTCAATGTCTTAGAGGGGGCGTCCATGAACCAGCATACCCGGGTCGAAGCTCGGGTCCCTCAACCCCATCACTACCGTCTCCCCACAATATATGTCGAGTAAAAATAAGCTCGGCCAACCGATTGTTGACATAGGATGCTCGACGAGGGTCACGATGGGAAATGGATCATCATATGGCGTCGAGTCTGTGCGTATTGGCAATGAAGCAGTGACGTCCTCATCCTCGTCCTCGTCTACCTCTACCTCCTTATCCTTCATCTTTCCCTTGCCCAACTGACGCTTCATGAAGGCGTACATATCTAGGACCGTGGCCTCTAACCTTAATAGCTTATCGTCATGGCTATCCACCTTATGTGCCAACCCGACATTTCTCGTCTCCATTCCGATTATCCTCGACTTCCCCACCCGCGAGCTCACCACCCTAGTCCTCCCCTTGTGATCCATCCCAAACACTTGTTTGAGTGCGTCCGTATCCAAAAATGCTTTGTCAGCGCGAGACTGTGACTCATGCACTTCCTTAAGCTTTGCCTGAAAAGACAAAAAGTACATGATTAGACAATTAAGTAAATAAAACGTATTAAAAAAATGGGTAAGAAGTGAATATTCGTGAATAAACAAAAGTGTGAATATTTAGTTCCCGTTAGTATAAACAATCACCTATTGAATGCGTACGCATAAGAACTGGAAGGCTAGTTTCTATACGTAAATTTATTATTGCATTCAAATTCAAATTCAAATTTAATTTTAATTTTAAATTGAAATTAAAATTCAATTTATAATATTAATTCTTATTTCCTCCATCTCCTCTAAAGGGTGAGTGGCTCTATCCCATTCAAGATCGCACATTTCTGTAATATACTTAACATCTCATGCACATTGTTCCAATTTGAGGAAAATTCGACAGCATATCCCCATAGTTCTCGAAGTACACGGCATAGATTCGCAATTGTGAGTGTTATTTCAATTTATCAATTGAAATAACACTTAACATCGCATCATATAGTATATACCCAGAGAACATAAGATACAACTGCAGAACTTTCCCCAAAAGTAACAAGTTTAAGCCACTAAGAATATTATTATACAAAAACTATGCAGTCTCAAACTGTCAAAACGGGACAATTCGAGAGATTTCATTACAGGGGTAATGACTTTCGAACGGGTCTAAGGGCTATTGAATGCGTACACATAAGTACTAGAAGGCTAGTATCTATACGCACTATGTAATTTAAAGTATGTTTCATTTAATTATGTCTTCTCACAATTCGAGCGATTTCATTTAATTATGAAATTTAAAGTATGTTTCATTTCATTTAAAGTACGCGTAGGAACTAAAACTTATACCAATTTATATCAATACCAATTCACATTCAATTTCAATTTACTCCAATTTATACCAATATCAATAACAATTCAATTTCAATTTAGAGAAACGGGTCCTATAGAATTACAATGTATACAAATTAAAATGGTTATTAAGCAAACCATTAACCAAACCAAGAATCAACACGTATCTTGTATTCCTTATATCGTCTACATGACATAAAAATATAAACAATAACAAGGTCTCAAGTAAGTGTTCATAATGTGTTCTTGCACAAAGAGGAGCACGTAATTATTATACAAGGGTGTGCTACGTCATAAGGAGGTCCATCAATATATTTCAAATGTTCCCAGTCATTTATAATGTTATTACATGGCATAAATAAGGTTCGTGTGACAAATATTAAAACCTCACACACACACACACACGTCTACACACACTGACCTCCCCCCCCCCCCCCCACACCTCCTATCCCCACTACCCCCTGCCCCCCACCCACCCACACCCTACCCCCTGCCCCTGCCCCCACCCTTAGCCCCCTGCCCCTACTTCCCCACCCAAACTCACCTACACATACACACACACCCTACCCCCACCCCCACTGCCGCCCCTTTCCTCCACCCACTGTTCCCCACACCACCACCACCACTACCCCCCACCTACAAACACAGACACATGCAAACCTACCTATATACACACGCACACAGTCCTACACACACATATATATACAAAGGAAATAAAGAGAGAGAAAAAAATACATGAAACGTAGAGAGAGAGAGAGAGAGAGAGAGAGAGAGAATTGGTCGGAATCGAAAACTGTGGCAAAAAAATAAGTGGTATGGTTTTTAGTAAACAGAGTTGTCACGGACCTGTCAAGGTCTTTGACCGTGACAAATAATTTTCACGGACTTGTCACGGTCATGACCGTCACAAAAAACGTGTATTTTTTACCGGCTCAAATATGAGAATTTAGCCTTTTTCGTGTAGTGTTCCACATATGATATAGATTCCTCTTTTCCCTCTTCTTATTTCCCAATCCTCTCTCTCTGTATATATATATATATATATCAACCTTTTAATTATAAATAACCACTACACCAAATTAGGCAAACGCTCGCGGACCTGGACCGTAACCATATCATGCTTGACAAAAATTACGGGTCAAGAACAAAATCCCTAACCAAAGCATGTGGTCACGATGAATCGAAGGAGGGATAATAGTTACGGACACCGACCGTGAGCCAGCCTCAAAACTTGGTCTCGGCTCAAAGTTGCGGCCCATACTAGACTTCCTCGAGCCTAGTCATAGCCTAAAGTTGTGACCCACATTTAGGTTTTACCGAAGCTGGTCATTGCCCCAAGACATAACCCATACTGGACTTCCACAAACCTGGTCACAAACCAAAGTCGTGACCCATATTTCTCTGTGAAAAAATAGTAAACAACATCAGGGATTAGATTCGGGACGGTATTTAACTGGCAAAAAAATATGGGTTGTTTTGTTGCTATCCTCAAAACCAGAGTCTTGTGGCTGCACGACCTGTTGCTATGTGTTACATTAAACACACACGATGTGTTCGCGCCACTCATGGCCCCTTTTTGGGGCCGTTGGTGGTGTCCACCCCCTCACGGCATGCTTTCAAGCCTAAGTCTCCATGTTTTCATATTCGAGTCCTATCCTCAAACCTAGAGTCCTGAGACTACGCGGTCAGTTGCTACATGTTATGTTGGATGTGCACGAGATGTTCTTACCACTCATGGTTCCATTCCGAGGCCGTTGGGGGAGTTCGCCCTCTCATGACATTTTTTAAAGCCTATGTGTGTCGGGTTAAGAATTCATATGCTATCCTCAAACTGGGAGTTCAACCACTGTGCGACCGATTGGTGCGTGTTTCATTGGTTGTGCATGAGGTGTTCATGCCACTCGCGGTGCCGTTTGTTGGTCGTTGGGGGAGTCCGCCCCCTTGTGGCATGTTTTTAAACCTAAGTGTGCCAGTTTTCAAATTAATGTCCTATCCTCAAAGCGGGAGTCCAGCGATTGTGTGACTAGTTGTTACGTGTTATGTTGTATATGGACAAGATGTTCATGTGACTTGAGGTACCTTTGCGGGGCCATTGGGGGTGTTTGCTCCCTCACAACACATATTCAAGCTTAAGTGTGCCTATTTTCAAATTCGTGACCTATCCTCGAACCGGGAGGCCCGTGACTATGCGTGGATGCATACAAAGTGTCCATGGCACTCACGATGTTATTTGGGGGCCACTGGGGGTGTCTTCCCCCTTATGGAACATTTCAAGCCTAACTGTGCCTATTTTGAAATTTGTGTCCTATCCTCAAATCGAGAGCCCTGCGACTGCGCAACTGATTGCAATGTGTTACGTTAGATGTGCACGAGGTGCTCGAACTACTCGTGGTGCCGTTTGGTGGCCATTTGGGGGTCTCCCCCTCAAACTAAAAGCCCTACGACTGTGGGGCCAGTTGCTACGTGTTATGTTGCAAGAGATGTTCAAGCTACTCATGGTGCCATTTGGGGGCCGCCCCCTCGTGGCATGTTTTCAAGCCTAAGTATGTTTTCTTTTAAATTCGTGTCCTATACTAAAATCGTGAGTCCCATAACTTTGCGGTCAATTTCTACGTGTTACATTGAACATGCACGAGGTGTCTGTCCCACTCATGGTGACGTTTGGAGGCTGTTGGGGGTGTCCTCTCCTTCGCGACACATTTTCAAGACTAAGTGTGCCTATTTTCAAATTCGCGTCCTATACTCAAATCAAGAGACCTGGGACTGCGCAGTCGGTTGCTATGTGTTACACTGCACACACACGATGTGTTCGTGCCACTCACAGTGCCTTTTTGTGGTGTCCACCCCCTAACGACACGTTTTCACTCCTATGTGAGCCTATTTTCAAATTAATGTCCTATCCTCAAACCGGCTGTCCCACAACTGTGCGATCGGTTGCTATGTTTTCCATTGGAAGCTCAAAAGGGGTTTGTACAACTCGCGATGCCATTTGGGGGCCATTTTGGGTGTCCACCCCCTCACGGCACGTTTTCAAGCCTAATTATGTTTGTTTTTAAATTCGTGCCCTCTCCTCAAATTGGGAGTCCTGCAAACGTTCAACCCATCTCTACGTGTTACGTTGGACGAGTACGAGGTGTTCAAGCCACTCGCGGTACCATTCTGGGTGTCGTTGGAGGTGTTCGCCCCCTCGCGGCACGTTTCTAAGCCTAAGTGTGCCTATTTTCAAATTCGCATCCTATCCTCAATTCATGAGTCCTACGACTGCGTGGCTTGTTGCTATGTGTTACGTTGGATGTGCACGAGGTGTTCATGCCACGCATGGTACCATTTGGGGACCGTTACAGGTGTTCTCCCCCTCGCGGAATAGGATGCTTACTGAGGGAGGTCAATACAATCGCAATCTCACTAATACCCAAGGTACTAAACCCTACAAAATGGAAAGACTCTAGGCCTATATCTTGTTGCAATACCCAAGTGTGCCTATTTTCAAATATGTCTTTTATCCTTAAACCGGGTGACCCACGACACCGCGATCAATTTCTACATGTTATGTTGGAAGCGTACGAGGGGTTAGTGCCACTCGCGGTGCCCTTTGGGGAACATTGGAAGTGTCCGACCCCTCACGGAAAATTATAAAGCCTAAGTGTATATGTTTTCTAATTTGTGTCTTATCCTCAAACCGGGAGTACCACGACTGCGCGATCAGTTGACAAGTGTTGTGTTGGATGCGCACAAGGTGTTCATGCCACTCATCATGCAATTTAGGGGTCGTTGAGGCTGTCCACTGGTAGAGATGCTTTTATGTATATGTGTCGCTGAAAGCTCCTCTAATAAAAAACCTCAGTTACCTACAAAAATATATAACAAACTAGAATATAGTGGTAAGTGAGGTATCAATCGAAATCTAAGGGTGAAACATGGAAGAGAGAAAATATGTAATTCATTTTTTATTTAATTTGTTTTTGTACTTTTTGCTTTTTTTTATTTTTTTTAGCTTTTGTTAATATTAAAACAAATTTTGTGATGAGGGTGAAATAAAACTAAACTAGATCAAATATGTAAATAACTAACTAAGAAGTGACTAAAATGATGAACAAAGTCTAACATTAAAATAAGAGATAAAGTGAGGTAAATAAATGTAAGAACAATCAAGGAGTGGAACTACACCATAAATTCTAGTTAATTTAATTAATTAATTAATTAATTAATTAATTTCAAATCACCCAAATTAGTATCAAAATTACAACTCAACTCTCATTGCAAATGTAATTTTAATATTAATCTTTTAGAAAATTAAGTTCACCCCCCCCCCCCCCCCCACACACACACACAACTCTAGAAAATAGATTTACACTCCTTTTAATTAATCACCCGCTAGGATCGATTCATCAAAATTCATATAAATCGTAGAAAATGAAATATAGAGTGAAATTCAAGGAATAATACCACACTTAAGAAACCCCTATCTCTAATTCAAATCTAAAATGGGTATTATATCTCGAATTTCGATTTTCTCTTGAAAATCATTTACCCTCTCTCGAGGCGTCAATTTAAAGGTGAAGGATCAAAATTATCATTCAAAGGGAATTTTTAAATAATCAAACTAATTAATTCAAAATAACATCAAATAAGGGTTCACCCCACCCCTTGAAAGGGGATTTTATCCTAACATGATATCAAAATTTAACAAACTAATAATCATAGGCATAAAAATAAGATGAGAGGAGAAGAGAACAATCAAACCCAATCTCTTGATGCTTAATTGAACTTCAATCCTTGCGTTGAAACTTACATCCCTCAAATTGAATGAAACAAATAAAATTACATAACAAATGCACTCAAATTCATCCTCACACCAATTTATTTTACCTCACTATAAAAAAAATAAAATAAAAATTCTAATCTAACATAATTTATTTTTCTACTCTAAACTCTCTTTCTTCTCTCTAAAACCCTAGATGATTTAGATTGGTCTTCAAATGGCCTTGAGTCTTCTTATATAGTGCACATGGAGCTAAGGGGTAAATTGGGAAGGTTTATGTTTTAGTGTGCATGAAAATGGTGAGAGGAGCATGGGTGAGGGAATAAGGGTATTTTGGACTTAAATGAATGAGAACATGTGGGAGAGGTGTTGGGGGTATTTTTGGAATTTGGTTAAATTGTGATTTAAAACATGTGGGATATTAAGTTTATTTTAGCTTTTGGTCTTTATATTGGGATGAGCAGGTGAAATCATGGGTATGGCTTGGGATAAATGGGAGAAGTGGAAAACGGGTCTCGATCAAAATTGGGTCTTTCTTGTTTGAAATTGGATTGCGGTTTGGGTAATGGGTTTGGATTCTGGATTTGCAGGATTTGTTTGGGAGAAAAGGTCGTCGGCGGGTCTCGGTTTGGGCAGGGGTCAAAACTGGGTTTATCTTTTGGTAGGATTCAAGTATGGGTTTTCACGGTTTGTGGCTCAGGAAGCGACCGGGTTCGGGGGGTGACTGGGTAAGGGGGTTTCGGGTTTTGGTTTCTATGGCCAGGGTTGGGGTTTTATCCGAGATGGAAATGGGTTAGAGTAGCTAGCGGGCAAATGAGTCAGAATTTTGGGTTGGGAGAGTGATATTTATTTGGGTTTGAAGGTGTGTTAATGGTGGCAGGTGGAGAGAGAGTGTTGATGAGTTTAGTTGGTGGGTGGTGGAGAGATGAGAGAAAAGGAAAGTGGGTTTATAGATGTGAGAGTGTGAATGTGTGGGATGGAAGAGAGTTTGATTTGGGTTATGGAGGTTTAGGGGAGAGAATATGTGTGTGGGTTTGTTGGAGAAGATGAAGTAGGGGGTGATTTAGTGTGTGAGGGTGTGGGGAATATTTTGGTGTATGTGTGTTGTGGAATTTGTGTGTGCGTGTGTGTATTAGTTTGTACCCGACCAAAAATATAAAACTAACAAAACTAAAAATTAAAATCTATTAAAAAATAAAATTCTAATCTAAAAAAAATAAAGACAAAAAATAAAATAATACTAATAAACCTAACTTAATAAAATAAGAAATAACAAAACTAAACTAATACTAAAAACTAAAAATAAAGTTAAAATTAAATAAAACTAAAACGCAATAAAAACACACGCGACACACAAAAATAAAATATAAAAATAAATCCTAAAACATATATACATGACTAAAAAATATAATATAAAATAAATTCTAAAAATCATAAACGACACAATCTAAAAAAAATAAAATAAAATAAAATAAAAGGGGACAAACCAAACACACACGACTCGAGATAGACTTAGGCTCGGTTGCGGGATAGGGTATACATGCTTAGCTCCATTTTTGTTGCAATTTCCTTGATTTGAGCATTTGAACTCTGCAACATGCATTTGACCTACAAAATAAACATTTTAGATCATAAGATCCAATTTGTCGAGAATTAACAACTTAAATACGTCTATTTGAGGTTTAAAAGGTACACTTTTGGGTGCTTATCACACCATTCCCGAACAGAACATTGCTAGTCCTCAAATAAAATATAGAGAGAAAGAAAGATAAGAAACCAAAATTTTCCCACTTTTGCGGACACTTGCGATTGCACTTAGCATGTGCAGCAAGCCTTTAAACCTATAGGTTGCCCTACAGGACGGGTTTTGTCTCGTGAGGGTTTGTAGGAAATATACCCACAAAAATCTTTATTTGAAATAATTTACTGAAAGGCAGTCAATCTCTTATTAGTCATAGAATAATCGCACAATCCATAATGAGATAAATATTTTGAGAAACTGTAAGGACATAAATTTTCAATTGAGCCCTTTGTTGCTTTAGCTCAATTCCAGACAAAAATGTTTGAGTCATAGGATAGAGTTCTTG
Source organism: Sambucus nigra (assembly GCA_949130495.1). Classification (NCBI taxonomy): domain Eukaryota; kingdom Viridiplantae; phylum Streptophyta; class Magnoliopsida; order Dipsacales; family Adoxaceae; genus Sambucus; species Sambucus nigra. The sequence continues at coordinate 44,874,675 of OX422221.1, forward strand.
ATCATCCTTTTAAAGCTATGACATACTAAAGTTGAAGATGTAGCGGCCAAGTTCTTAAAGCTTCATCAAATACCGTGTTTGTAGTGCCTAGTTTCTATGTCAATAACATTTGTTCAGTTTTACTCCTAAGGTATGAATGCATTACATATTTATATAGGAGCTTTGAACAATTTGTAATGGGTGTAAGTTTTATTTAAACTGTTGTTTATTTTCAGAAAGTTACTTTAAAACTTTAAAATAAAGTTTATGGGGGATTTTCGTTCAATATTGTTGTTCGAACGAGAATATCGTTCGAACAAGGTTTGCCAACGAATTGCCTCTGGGACTTCGTTCAATATTGTCGTTCGAACGAGAATGTCGTTCGAACGAGAATGTCGTTCGAACGAGTTTGGCAACGATATTTCCCATCAGGCCACTGGAACTTCGTTAGAAGGGTCGTTCTAACGAGACTTCGTTCGAACAAAAAACTCGTTCGAACGATATTTCTGGCGGGAAATTAAAATGGCAATTTTGGGCAGTTTTTGACAATTTTTCCCACTACTCTTCCCAACTAACTTTTGATAGACTTATCAAGTGCGGGAACCATCTTTGAAAAACCAACTTTTTCACATCCTTCCATCTCCAAGAGAGAGTTTGAGAGAAAAATTCAAAGAAGAAAAAGTTCATGTTTGAGTGTTAATTTTTCAAAGAAAAATCTTTAAAACACTTCTGTTTTACACCCATAGTTTGCTTATTCCAAGCTTCCATATAAATATCTTGCTTGGAGTGTTTGGCACCTGTTTATCTCTACACCCGGAAGAAGAGAATTTTGGGTTTACTTCTACATCCCTCAAAGAAGAAGTTCGTTGTTTTGCTGCGGCATTCTCACATGGTGAAAGGCACCATGTGTGGTTGACGGTGTACCTAAAGTCTCATTTGCGAAGTCCAAGATTCCGGTGGAGCTCCGGGGTTGTCGACTAGGCAGAGGTGTTTAAAAGAAGACGCGTCAAGGCTTGAAAGGGGTCGAGTCGAGTAATTAAGTCATCTATCTTGTAATTGTAAAACCATACTTAGTGGACTTAAGGCTAGGGCCGTCCGAGATTTTTTTCGTTGTGGGTTTTTCCTCGTACATCGCAGCGTAGTGGTTCTTGTTTATTTTATCTTGTGCAAATTCACCTGGAACGCATGCTTAGGTAAAAAGATAAAATTTGGTTTAAATGACTACTTACTTAATTTGGTGCTAAATGAATTTGGGTAATGTTATGTTAATTTAATTCAAGTCATCACTTAATTTGATCAAATTGGTTTGGCCTAATTTGGGACTATTGAAAATATGACTTAGGCAAATTTCTAGGACTTGACTTGAGTTAATATGTTAAAGTAAAAAATTATTTTGTTAATTAATTTAATTTCACTTTGAACTTTGTTTAATTCTACTTTGTGAAAGAAATTAAAATTAGTTAATTTGTTTAATCGAACCATCTCGCTTTCGCATCTAAAAGGAAATTACTTTTGTAGTATGTTTTTAAAAATTAAGGACCTAGCGCACCATCAAGTGGTATCAGAGCGGAATTGCTAAATTATTGCGTTTATGATCCTTTAAATATTTTTGTCTAAAATGGAATTTTCCCCATTTTCAAAATTTCCTATTTTCGATGGTTCTAACTATGCGTAATGGAAAACGCAGATGAAATCGGCACTAAAATCTATCGACGAGAGGGTTTGGTTGTCTGTCGTTAACGGGTGGTCCCCACCAACACATTTGGTAAATAATGAGCGTATTCCCAAACCCGCCGATAGATGGAGTGAGAACGAATTTAAACTTGCTAAATTTAATTCCCATGGTTTAAATGCCTTGTTTAGCGCGATCACACCGGATGAATTTCGATGTATTATGACGTGTGACACCGCTAAGGAAGCTTGGGATATTTTTCAACTCACTCATGAAGGTACTGGTGTCGTTAAATTTTCGAATCTCCAAAACCTCACCACTCAATTTGAAACCATCAAAATGAATGAAAAAGAAACTTTTGATGAATTTTATGCTAAACTTTTTGATATTGTTAATTCATCTGTTAATTTGGGAGAGAAAATACTCGACAATCGAGTAGTAAAGAAAATTTTAAGGTCCTTACCCGATAGGTTCATTCCTAATGTGACCGTGTTAAATTCTTTACCCACTTTAGCCTCTACAAAACTAGAAGAGCTCGTAGGTGATTTACAAACCTATGAACTAGACATGTTTCCCTCCAAAACTGAAAAGAAAATAGATAAGGGTGTTGCTTTGAAAGCCCGAAAGGAGGAAAAATAAGTAGTGGAGAGTGAAAGTGATACTGACTCTGAAAATATGGTTATGTTTGCTAGAAAGTTTTGAAAATATCTTAAATTTAACAAAGATAAATTCAAAAATGATTTTAAGAAATTTGAAAAATCTACGCATGACAAAGCCGAGAAGATCCCTAAAACTATTAATGAACACTTAAATAGGGACGAGTCAAATAGGTGTTTTGGTTGTGAAGGGTATGTCCATAGGGAAAAAGAGTGTCCCACTAAACTAAGGAGAGAGGGTAAGTAACCAATTTCTTTTAATGCAACCCTTAGTGATAGTGATAATGAAGAGGGACCCGATTCCCCCACTGATCCCAACTTTGTGGCTTTTATAGCTAGTCATGTGAGTGATAGTGAGCAATATTCTATTGATGAAATTTTAACACATGACACTTCCAAGGTCAAAGTTGATGATTCCATTATTTTTTATGGTAGTGAGAGTGGAGAAGAAAGAGAGAGTGAAAATGAAGAAGAGGTTGATGTGAGTGAACTTTGAAATGATTTTCAAGAACTTTATGAAGAATCTATTAAATTAAAAAGAGTTAATTTGAAGTAAGAAGCGAGTTTAAAAGAGCGTATCAAGGTCGTTGATGATAGTGCGTCAGTGGAAGAACTTACGACACGAGAGAGAGCTCTTCATGAGAAGCTTGAATATATAGAAGGCGAGAGAGAAGTTTAATGGAGTCAATGAAAAAGGAGCTTCTTGAATTTGAAGAGAGAAATGTTTTATTAGAGTCTAACATTTTAGAATTAGAAAATAAATTAAAAGACTCTAGTAAAGTCAAATTTGATTTGGAGTGTAGGTCCGAAAAGCTAGATAAAATCTTAGGTACGGTCCAAATAAAAAATGACACTTGTTGTTTAGGCTTCGATACTTCTAATGAATCAACTCATAAAGACAAAACCAATATTTTAGGAGAATCGCGTAGGAAAGCCTTTAGAGATCATTCCTTAGGTACCAATTTTCAACATGTTTTTACTTGTTCACATTGTGGTCGAAAATGTCATCTTAGGAAATTTTGTTTTGATCTTAAACGAGGTCCTAGAAAATCCTTATGTAAGGCAACCGAGTTAGCCCAGATTTCTTCTTCTCGAGATCGTTATTCATCATTAATTTGGGTCAGGAGATATGACTTGGTAGCTTTACAAGATAGGGTATCTGATTCTCATTTACTTTCACATGCTTACTCCCTTGCAAAATCTAAAGGTTGAATGTGTTAGTTTTATTTGCATACTTTAGCTTTTGTACTAAATGCTATATTATCATGCTAATTGTGTGCTTGTTAATCTCTTTCTAGTCTATGCTCTATGCTTAATCACATGCTAGAATAATGATTTTTGTTTATCTTTTGTATTATATTTCCTTCATTTTTGTTTGCATTATATGAAAAATACAAAAAGAGTTTGTTTATCATTTGTGTTTTACCTTTTAGTAATTTAGGCTTAATGAAAAATACAAATCATTTTTGTGTGTTTTTTGAGTAACTATTTTTGTTGTTTGGTTTAAAAAATTTCAAAAACTCAAAAAGATTTTTTTTGTGTGTATTTTAGTTTGACACACTTTATGTGGCATATACTTGTATTAGAATCCCTTCTTTAAGCCTCCATGTGGCTAGAACTTTTGGTTTAGATTCTCAATCTTTATTTTTTTCTTTACCATGATTACATGGAGTAGTTGGATTTTGTGTTGCTTAAATGGATTCTATTTTTAGATGCCTCAATTCACACATGCACGAGCTCATTTGAAATTTTAACTCCATATGTATATTTGAGCTTTGTGAGGATTTATCCTACCAATCTAATCATCTACATGTTATGTAACCTAGGAGGACTAGTGCAAGTCAAAATCCGTTGCACGTGAGATTTGTGATATATAAATATGTTATATATAAATGTGCACGGAGAAGGGCTCCGAAAGGAATTATTATCCTTTGTGAATAGTAAGCCACCATTTTTTTGGACCTAAAATAAATCCGTGGTCCAAAGGCCTAAAAGAATAATGACATTAAAAGAAAATATTTTCCAAGGCCTATTTTGTTTAGTTGATCTATTCATTCAAAAGATTAAACTCTATATGCTTAAATTGAGGGAGTTTGGATGGTATATCAACAGTTTGTACAATGTCCATTTATCCTAGTTGTACTTTAAATGTCATGACTCTATTGGTTTGTAGAATCATCAAAAGTATAGGCTTGTATGCATTGTGTATGTTTGTTCATTGAGTTCAATCTATATCGTCACATGAGGTTATATTCAAATGTGATGAATTTTGCAATCAACTGAGAACTTCGGGAACATGTTTTAAGTGTTTGGGCCTAAATTTAATTGTTACTAGTTCACACCCCTACACTTACGTTTCCATATGACATATTTTTTCCATACGAGTGTGAAAAGCTTATCTTAGTTTGTATCATTTGTGTGTTTATATCTATATATACGTGCATGTACATTTTTGGTATATTTAGTCTATGTATATATATATGATATTTTTTATTTGGTCTTTGCCTTGCTTTCTAGTCCATCTATGCCTTAATTCATAATTGGTATCGATCTTGTTGCATTCTTTGTTGATATCACATGCTTAATACTTTATGTATCATATTGGTATCATTTTCTTGCATCCTAGTTGGTATTCGTTATTATTTGTTGGATTAGTTATGATTTTTTTACCCACGTGCTTTAATGTTCTCTTCACTTTATGCACAATTTCATGTTTATCTTGTTATCCCATTATATTTATCCCTTGTTTAGTTTAGAGGGTGTATATGCTTTAATTGTGGGAGATAAGTTAATTTTTGATTCTTTAGCCTTTGTCTATTCCTAAACAAAAGGGGGGAGAATGATAGGGGAGAAATGATATCTAATCCTATTGTAATCATATCTTAGTTTGGGAGATTTAACTTAGGGGGAGTCGCTATCTTCTTATGTTAATCATAGTCGATAAAGGGGATAACTAATTTAGGGGGAGAATTTATTTTATGCAATTAATATTCTTGATATTCCCTATGCGTTTGATAGTTTGCTTAAGTGTGCAGGAATTCTTCTAAGTGGCAACTTTCATCATCGGCAAATATATTGATCCTTGGGTTATTTGAGTCAAGCTATGTATTTTTTATTTTGGGTGAGATATTTTTATAATTGTAGTAGAGATTGACGTCCCTTTAGGATTTTTGTTGGTTTTTGTCCTGGAATAGCCAAAGGGGGAGATTTGTAAGGACACAAATTTCCCATTGAGTCCTTTGTTGTTTTGGCTCAATTCTGGACAAAAACGTTTGAGTCATAGGATAGAGTTCTTGACCATCCTTTCAAGACTACTACAGACTAAAGTTGAAGACGTAGCGGCCAAGTTCTTAAAGCTTCATCAAATGCCGTGTTTGTAGTGCCTCGTTTCTACGTTAACAACATTTGTTCCATTTTACTCCTAAGGTATGAATGCATTGCATATTTATATAGGAGCTTGGAACAATTTGTAAAGGGTGTATGTTTTATTTAAACTGCTGTTTATTTTCAGAAAGTTACTTTAAAACTTTAAAATAAAGTTTCTGGGCTAAAATTAAATTTTTAGGCTTTCTGGATTTTCGTTCGATATTGTCGTTTGAACGAGTTTTTCGTTCGAAGGAGAATATCGTTCGAACGAAGTTTGCCAACGAATTTCCTCTGGGACTTCGTTCGATATTATCGCTCGAACGAGTTGGTTTGTTCGAACGAGTTTGGCTACGAGATTTCCCATTAAGCCACTGGAACTTCGTTAGAAGGGTCGTTCGAACGAGACTTTGTTCGAACGAAAATCTCGTTCGAACGAGATTTTCGGAGCGAAATTAAAATGGCAGTTTTGGGCAGTTTTTGACAGTTTTTCCCACTACTCTTCCCCACTAACTTTTGACAGACTTATCAAGTGCGGGAACCAACTTTGAAAAACCAACTTTTTCACATCCTTCCATCTGTAAGAGAGAGTTTGAGAGCAAAATTCAAAGAAGAAAAAGTTTATGTTTGAGTGTTCATTTTTCAAATAAAAATCTTTAAAACACTTCTGTTTTACACCCATAGTTTGATTATTCCAAGCTTCCATATAAATATCTTGCTTGGAGTGTTTGGCATCGGTTTATCTCTACACCTTGAAGAAGTGAAGTTTGGGTTTACTTATACATCCCTCAAAGAAGAAGTTCGGTGTTTTACTGCGGCGTTCTCACACGGTGAAAGGCACCATGTGTGGTTGACGGCGTACCTAAAGTCTCATTGGTGAATTCCAAGATTTTGGTGGAGCTCCGGGGTTGTAGACTAGGCGGAGGTGTTTACAAGAAGACGCGTCAAGGCTTGAAAGGGGTCGAGTCGAGGAAGTAAGTCATCTGTCTTGTAATTGTAAAACCATACTTAGTGGAATTATGGCTAGGGTCGTCCGAGGTTTTTTTTCCGCTGTGGGCTTTTCCTCCTACATCGCGGCATAGTGGTTATTATTTATTTTATCATGTGCAAATTCACCTAAAATGCATACGTAGGTAAAAAGATAAAATTTGGTTTAAATCACTACTTATTTAATCTGGTGCTAAATTAATTTGGGTAATGTTTATGTTAATTTAATTCAAGTCATCACTTAATTTGATAAAATTGGTTTGGCCTAATTTGGGACTATTGAAAATATGACTTAGGCAAATTTCTAGGACTTGACTTGAGTTAATATGTTAAAGTGAAAAATTCTTTTGTTAATCAATTTAATTTCACTTTGAACTTTGTTTAATTCTACTTTGTGAAAGAAATTAAAATTAGTTAATTTGTTTAGTTGAATCATCTCGCTTCCGCATCTAAAAGGAAATTACTTTTTGTAGTAAGTTTTTAAAAATTAAGGACCTAGCGAACCATAAAAAACACGAGCTAGAAGTGCATGCAAAGTTAGCTAAGTAAATACAAGGCACATCGTTCCTAGAAGTCAACGTGTGTGTGTCTGTGAATCAGTCAAAACGGGTCAAGTATCATAAGGGTAATTCCTACATTGCCTTTTTAGAATCAACCCTTCAACTTCAAAATCTAATGGAATATACCTCTATCAAACGAACTCACGAGATTTGGGTAAGTGTATCGCTCTTGTTTATCAGGAGGTGAGTAAATGTCAGCAAGGTCAAATGTCACACATATAAGAAAGAACATACATGTAGAAAGAAAAATGATCTCATGAAAGAATGCTAATGACTATAGTGAGAACGTCGAGTTATTCACCACATTAACTTTCATTTGTCCGAACACCTAGGGAAAATATGGATTCATATGGGTGAGGAGGAAATGAAATGAGAGGGATGGTATGAGGTGTGGTATGATGGTGATTAATGAAATATGGATGGATATATTAGAAGAGTGTTCTATACATGAAGAATAAATGTCTTTATTTAACAAGGACTAACTATAAACTTTTTTTTTTAATTTTCTTTTCTCTGTTTTCTTTTTCTATTTCTTTTTTCTATTTTTCTATTTTTTTATTATTTTTTTTTCTTATGTACTCTCGACATTGAAGACATTTTATATTTGAAAAACACACTCTTTTTCTCAAAAATGAAAGATGATATGTAAATGAGATGATATATGGATGATGTGGGGAATATGGAAGAATATGGGAGTGTAATGGGTGAAAATCTAGTGATTGGGACAAATTTCAAGACACGTGTTTCTTACAACTCGAAAGTGATGTCGTTCTCAGTGATCAAGCTAGAAACTTTAGTGAAGAAAAATGAGATCATACAACGAATTAAAGTGAAGACCCAAACAAAGTTGAATCAACCCGTGACTCGAAGATTACGTAAAACACTCTAAGGTGAAAGGCAAAAATCTCACAAGCTAAATTCTCTACTAGTGATCCTTAAGGTTCTCTTGAGAATTGCAGTACTATTCAACTCTAAATCGTAGTGAGGTGATAAGTGCGTAAATTTCTTTTGAGTCTAGGAATTCATAGTGCAACATGCCTTAGGATGTATTACATAAGATATTTAGAAAAATATAAATCATGTAGCTTGATTCCTAGACTTTAAAAGATGGATGATAGAAAATTCACATCAATGAGTGAGATGAAAGAAACCGTACAAAAATTTAAAAAACCAAGTCTTAAAAATCAAAAAAATTCAAAGAGGTACGATTTTGAGAAATTTCTCCGACCCCAAACAAAAAGGAACATCGTCCTCTATGTTAAGTAAAATGATGTTTAAAATTGAGAGCATAAGGTAGGAAATAGATTACCAGAATCAACCGCTAATGAAATGGACATATGAAGCCAAAAATAAACCTAAATAAATGATAAGATAACAAAATTTGTACAAGTCTATAAACATGATAAAGCATTGGGTGATGTCAAACAACACCCCCATATAGGATGAAACTCTCACAAGAAATCACGGGCTGCATCCCGGTAGCACTAAGTTTAATGTCTTCAACCAGACCGAACAATTATCATCCTAAAGATAAGATCTATGAAAGTGAAGGGTGACAGAAAAATGGGTGATGATACTCACCCCCAAACAGGACTGAGGCGTCGGTCTTGTTGGATAAAGACTAAAAGGGTCAATGCACTTGTATGGAAAAGTACATCGAACGATATAAAACATCGGTGGACCATGGGAGGGTATTAGGGTAAGGGTAAGAAAGGCTGGGAGAATGAGCATCGATCACGGTCCTTGTTGAGCCGAAAAGTGAGGGAAACAAGGGCCCTGTAAGAATGGTGCTCAAGTTGGTGAGGAAGGCAAAATGGTTTCGTAAATGGAATGGAATGAGACTTATAAAAATCACATGACCATTCTATGAATGGGCGATGATAATGGTCGAATCGTGACTTGAAAGGAAGTTGTCAATGGGAAAAATCAACAACACAAGAGAGTAGAGGGCATGGGGTAACAAGCTCGCTGTCACGGAAGTAGAAAGTAGCACCACTAATACTCTCATGGAAGGTGGAGGTTGGTTTCAAGTGAGGATCTAAAACTGTAGATGGAAACATGAAATGGGTAAAATCAAGATCCAAACCAGGATGTGGTATGGAAGGAACAATGGGTGGATTGGGTGGGATAAATAGCGGAGGGAGATGATCCAACTCAAGAGTAGGGGACACACACTCCTCATAAGGCATAGAGTGATCCTAAAGGTAAGTCACATGAGGAGGTATGGGAGTAATTGATTGAGTGATCAACTTATCCACCATTACATCACCATCCGAGGTGGTTGGAAAATCAAAGGCATCCAAATTCGAGAGAGAAGAATCAACAGAAATATTGGGCTCAAAGGGTGAAAAACTGTTTCTAAAGCCGTTTAATACAAGATTAAACTATTTAAGTAACTCCGAACTGTTTTTTGAGGAAACTCTTTTCTAGAAATCAAATCAGTTTAATCACAAGATGTGTTTAAAAATATGCACGAGATCAGTTCAACATTTGTTAACTAGTTTTGAAAAACAAAGCTAAAATAGTTTTAAATCATCGCACTAATCAGAATGAGATGAGGAGATGTAGAAAGATTACTGACAAGAGATTTTTAACGTGGTAAAACCTCACCCAACTGAGGAAACATACAAGACTCCCTCTACGGAGTAAAAAGAAAAATCCACTAAAACAAAATACAACAGTTACAAACTATATAACACACATGCACACAAATCAGACCTATACAAATTTAGGAATGTACCCACTGGTGTCCTTATAACTTTTCTACAGTTCTGATTGTTGATGTTATTCTCCCAGTTTGCTAACTTCACTTTGTTCCAGTATTTACGTAGACTCTTGTTTCGAGATCTTATTACCAACACTTTTAGTGTTGTAGTGTGTAAGTGTTTGTGATGGGGATCTAACACATTCATGCACACACTCACGCTTATTTTTACAAATAGTCCTAACAAATTAGAAATTATATCTATATGATGTGATTTTCAATTTCTCTCTTATTAGGAAACTTGAACCTTGTTTGACCTTTAAGATTAACCCAGAATCCACGGCTATCTTGCTCAAAAGACGTTTCAAGATCTTAATCAATTTTAGGGTTTTGAAAAGATTTTTGAAATAAAAAATCGCCAAGTGTGATTCGAACTAGGTCAAAGGTCTTGTTTCAAAAGAACTAGAAACAGAAAATGTTATTATTGATTTTGAGTATGAAAACATTTACAGAAAATAATCAACAGCAGATTTTTGAAGACGAGAAACAATAAATGCAGATGTAGGTGTAATGTACCATAAAATTCTCAGATCGAAAATTTCTATGAAACAGAAACGCAGATCTAGCTTAATTATTAAGTTGGACTCAAGATCTTAAAACGAAGAGGTTACAACACGAAACCACTGACAAACCACTCTCAAAACTCTCAAACACTCAAGGTTGTGTTTGAAACGAATTAGGGTTTGAAAAAGGGTTTGTACGAACAGGGTTAGGGTTTCTAACTCTGAGGTTTCTTTCTTCTCTCTCTTCTCTCTCCTCTCTCTAAAATGACGAAGTGACAAAAGCTTCTGAAAGGCTAAGGGTTAGCCTCCTTATATATAGGGCTGAGAAGGATCGAGAAGGGGGTTAGAAATAGAGGGCTGAGATTAAGTCTTGCAGCATTGACTTCCATCCAATGGTTAAAGGTAAGCGGTTGGTTATGAGGCTTTTGATTGGATGAAAGATGTTCGCAAGGATTGGGATAAGGATGCATGTAGAGCGTCGATTAACTCAATCCAAGGGCTAATAAAACACGTTGGTTTACTCTCTTAGAAGAAACACACATACATCCAATAGGGAAGCAACAAGTGTAAGACAAATACTGGATATCAAACGCGCGTCCCAAACTTAATTACATAGACACCCTCACTTCTCTAGCGCTTTCGGTTCCTACCCAAGGGAACATTTCAGGGAAAAAACCAATAACCAGTATTTATATAATGACTCCAAAATTTTTTAATTCCATTTTTAATTAAGAAAGAAATTGTTTTAAAATCATTATAAATTTCCAAAAATTATAAAAAATTATTTTAAGGGAAATTAACACACACAACACACATACAAATAATTTAAACAATATGTGAACAATGTATGCAGTTCTAAAGTGTGTGAGTGACAGTGAATATACCTTGATCAATCAAACAAGAGGAATGAATTGTCTTGAAGAGTCTAAGGCTCTTTGGTATCTAGGATGGGGACTCAATTTTGTCTCTATTTCCAAACTAGATGAGCACTTATACAATGTAGACTCAAGTGATTCAAGAGTATAAGGTGCTTCAAAGGGAGCCATGCATGGTGGAACATGATCCATATCCGAAGAGGTAGAAATGAACTTGGATTCAATCTCAGGATAGGAGTGAGAACTCGTAACCGGAGCTAATCTAGGATGAAGTGGTTCCTCGAGAACACAAGCAGTGGGCTCAATAGGTGTAGACTCGGGCATTTTTTTGGATTCGACGGGAAGGGGAATAGGAATCTCAATGGTGGGTTTATATGGAAATAGTGGGATTTGATCAGTCTCACTATCGATGGATAAATAAACACAAGTGTCAACTTGAGGCTTGAAACAAATGGTGGTCGCAACGTCGGGATTTCGGGAAGGATAGGGTTGGTGACACTCAAAGTCAGTAGCACAAGATGACGCATCATCTCTCCACGTGGGGGCAACAATGGGTTGACTTGGGGTGAAATCCAACTCGTTCACACACTCAATTTCATTTAATCTGTATTCAAGACTTTGAAGAGATTGATTTTGAATTTGAGTGGGTTGCTCTTGCTCGACGATGAACTTTTACAAAAGGCTTTCGAGAGTGGAGGTGGATGATGGGTGGCGGAGGTGGTTGAGGTGGACAAAACTCACTATTGACATGTGAAAAATAGAATACTCATATGAATTGTGGGGATCGGGGTAAAGTGTATCATACATGGGAGAAGTATCTCCATGAGAGACAAAAGATTGATACTCGTTGGCTGCGTAGTGAGGGAACTGATCGGAATGGGGTGCGCTTAATAGCAATGACGACTGTTGGAATGTGTGAGGATTCACAACATCGGGTTGTGATTCGTATTGCGTGAAAGGGTGATCAAGCCTCCACGAATATCTAGGGCACTCACAACTCAGGATTAGATACATCATGATAATAAGTCGGAGCGGGTTCTGAAATAGTGTCATATGGATACACATGTTCAATGGTGGGTTCAGAAGAATAAGGAACATGCGGGCACTCATGGGACAAGTGATCGGCATGAAATCAAGAAGTGCATGGCGAAGCATGTGATGCGTTGATACTCGTCATTGGAGGCGATGAAATGTGAGGTGCATGCGTGGACGATGCAAGAGTATCAATGACGTGGGTGTGAGAGTTAAAGCCATGAAGTAAGGTATGGATGTTCGACTCGGGCTCAACACCCCCAACGGCTCCCAAATGTCACCACGAGTGGCACGAACGCTCGTACCCATCCAACGTAACACGTAAAAATTGTCCGCACAGTCGGGGAACTCCCTGTTTGAGGAGAGGACACGAATTCAAAAACAAGCATACTTGGGCTTAAAAATGTGTCGTGAGGGGGTAGACACTGCTAATGACGTCCAAACATTACCTTAAATGGAATGAACACCTCATACACGTACAACGTAACACGTAGCAATCGACCGTATAGACGCTTAACTTCTGGTTTGAGGATAGGATATGAATAAAAAAATTCACGCTTGGGTTTAAAAACCTGACGCGAGGAAGAGGACACCCCCAATGGACCCTAAACAGCGCCATAAGTGGCACAGATGCTTTGTGCACGTCCAACATAATACGTAGTACCTGACTGCACAGTTGTGGGACTCCTAGTTTGAGAATATGACACAAATTTGAAAACAGAGACACTATGGCCTGAAAACATGTCGTGAAGGGCGAACACCCCCAATGACCCCCAAGTGCAAACGCGAGTGGCACAAATACCTAGTGAATATTCAACGTAACCCATAATAACTAGCCACATAGTCGCAGGACTCTCAGTTTGAGAATAGGACACGAAATTTAAAATATGCACACTTAGGCGTGAAAATATGCCGCGAAGGGGAGGACACCCCATATGACTCCCAAAATGCATCACAACGAGCACGAACAGCTAGATCATGTCCAACGTAACACATATCAACCATTCACATAGTCGTGGAACTCCCAATTTGAGGATAAGACACGAAAATAGGCACACTTTTGCTTGAAAATATATTGCGAGGGGGCGAACACCCCAATAGCCCAGAAACGACACGTTGAGTGGCACGAACACCTCGTGCGCATCCAATGTAACACGTAGAAATCGTTCACATAGTTGCAGGACTCCCAATTTGAGGATAAGACATGAATAAAAAATAGGGACACTTAGTCTTAAAAACGTGCCATGAGGGGGTGGACACCCCTAACGGGATCCAAATGGCACTGCGAGATATACGAACACCATGTGCACATCTAACATAACATGCAACAATTGGCCTCGAAGTTTCCAAACACCCGATTTGAGGATCGGACAATAATTTGAAAAGTGGTACACTTAAGCTTGAAAATGTGTCGCAAGGGGAAAGACACCCCTAACGGACCATAAAAGGCATCACGAGTGGCATAAACACATTGTACGCATCCAACGTAACTCGTAGCAAGTGGCATCGCAGTCGCGAGACTCCAGGTTTGAGGAAAGGACAAGAATTTGAAAACAGACATAGTAAGGCTTGAAAACATGCGGCGAGGCGTCAAACACCCCTAATGTGTAACACCCTATAATTTTAATGTTTTTTATATTGGGATTAATTAAATTAAAATGGGAAATTAATCCGGGTTAAAATAAATATTAATTAGCGAGGCGTGGGTTAATATATATTTATATTGAATATTACTTAGTGAATGAGTAAAAAATTAATAAGAAAGTATTATGATTGTCATGAGTGAGAAATACGACAGTTACGGTAAATTTAGTCGGGACGTGTGTTTCAGTCGTGTCGGGACTTGAATTTGTGGGATAAAATATAATCTAATTATGGGTCAACTAAATAGTCATTTCGAGTGCACCAATGTGTCTGGAAGGGTCGAAATAGTTAGGAAAGTGTACTCAGGGATTTAGTTTGAGTCCCAGGGTATTTTTAGGCCGAATTGGCACCCCAGAAGGATATTTTAGTCTTTCAAAATTTTGGGAAAAAGAGACCTACGAAAATTATAGAATTATATCATGTGGTAAAGTGAGGGAGTTCGGTTGGAAATTAGAAAATTATAGATAGGCCAAAGGAGGATAAATGAGAGGAGTTCTAAGGGAGTTCTAGGGCTTTTCACACTATTCGTGCACCACCGACACCACTAGAGCATAGATCGGAAGGAGGATAACACCACCCTACACTGTTTTGTAGAAATTCAGTTATACAACTAGAGTCAAGTATTTATCTTGCTAATATTTTGCATATATAACATCCATGTTAGTGTAGGATGATTATTATCATGAATATAGGGAAATTGGTGTAAATTTGGAAGATTAAAATCATGTTCTTGGGTAGGAATCATGTTAGGTTTAATCCCCTATGCATGTAGAAAGAATCTGATGAATTAGTATGACAAACATGCAAATAAATCTTGATTCTTGTTGATGTTGTTGAACGAAAATAGTAGTCTAGGTTTTTGGGATTTAATGTTGAATTAATTCTATTTAAAGGTGTTCTTTGATGATTTAATGATTCAATCACGTTAGAAATCGTTTATATATGTTAGTATGATGTTTAGTATGTTTGATTGGGCATTTGGGACAATGTAATGGAGGTTTGGAGTGATAAAAATGGTGAAATTTGTAACAGTTTTAATAGAGAAGACGAGACCTGCTACAGGCGAATCGATTCGGACCAAGGCCGAATCGATTCGGTTTCCCATTTTTCTCCTTTTGCTTAGAACTCGTGGGAAAATGATCGGGTTAACTTTTGAAGTAACTTTAAAATATAATTGTAGATATTTTAATTAGTAGTAGGCCAATGTTGGGACTGAAACATAGTCACATGAGGAAAATTGAGAACTAAGGTTCATTAGGCATAATTGGTAATAAAATCTAATTCGAAAAATAATATCCTGTCACGGGAAATGGAGGGAACGTATGACCTAGCCCAGTAAATTATGAGTGGGATATCTACTGAATTGACTTAAGGGACAATTGGTGACCTTTCGAGTATTGGGAAATGCTTGGGAATATAATATGAGAAATATTATGGTAAAGTAATGATACGTAGAATAATCGGGGGTTTATAAAGACTACGTGTGAATGTACTATGGGTTATGTTTGTGCCTATACTTAAATTATATGTATATATATATATAGGTCGTGTGAGTACCTATTGTACGAATTTTCATATGTAAACATAACTAGACTACTTGTTATTACGAGAGGTTCCGCCTCGTGGCGTGTCCTATCTTGATGAGATCATTTTTTTTTTTGGGGGGGGGGGGGGGGTTGACTTGTATCTCAGAACATAGAACATAGGTATTGAGCATCACTTGTGTGAATAAGGGTGTGACCGGTCATTTGGTGCGTTAGGTGTGTGAGTAGCCCAAAGGCTTATAACTATGTTCGCCTCCAAATTTGTGTAAATTGTGAATGTATGGCTCGAGAGGGATTTCGAACCCAATGTCCTTTATTTAGTATCTCTGCATCGTAGGTCTCCACCTAGGGATGTCATATTCGTATGTATTACAAGTGCGGTGTTTATATATATATATATATATATATATATATACGTATGGTTTATTCTCCTAAGTGTGTACTTGTAGATAAGATAGATAGTGATATCTCAAATAATCTAAGTATGTGTGAACTTATTAATTAGTTGGTCACAATTAATGAATAAAAATGGGGCTTAGATAATTAGTTTCGTGTTGTATGGGAAATATGGGTGGGCACGATGAATTATTAGACGTGAAGAGGTTTAAGTAAACTAGTTAGGTGGGGTAGCGTAACTAGGTGGGTTCAGAATAATACGTTAGGTATGCACATTAGTTGAGAGGTGAGAATCTCAAGTGAGGGCACGTGGATCTAACATGTATATAATATTTACTCTTTAATGCATTTTAAATACTTGCTAAAATATTTTCAAACTGTTCTACTTAGGATCTGACCCATTTCAAATCCATTTTTGTAAAAACATTTTAGGTGCCGACCCACAGGGACGCCAGGCTTAGGAGTTCCTTTATTTAACGTGCTGCAACTGCTGTGGAAGTTGTAGGATACTTGGTAATAAACACCTCCACATTCATCAGTTCCTACTTATCATCTATTTATCTCAGTCGGGCATGTCTTCCATCTCTAGCTAGTGACTATTTAAGAGATTTTGTACTTCCATTTTATTTTTAGTGTTGGCCGATTTTATATTATGTATGGTTGTATTTGGATTTCAGTCTGGAGTGTTTATTCCGTTATTTATTATTCATTCAGATGCTCTAGTATTTATAATGTTGTTATCTGGAATGGAGAATATGATTTATTAGTTAACTCATTGCCAGCTAATAAAAAGATTAAAATTTTGACATCGGGCCATTGGGGTATTTGTACATTAATTGCATTTTGATAGTGATGATAATAATGAGGCCATTAATGATTCACGTTTAATTTAATAATGGAATGATCACCCAAAATTAGAATAGGCGGGGTGTCACATAATGGCATCCAGATGGTACCGCAAGTGGTACGAACACCTCGTGCGCATCCAAGGTAACATGTAGCAACTGGCCGCAAAGTCGTGGAACTCCCAGTTTGAGGACTGAACACGAATTTGAAAATATGTATGCTTAGGCTTGAAAACGTGTCGTGAGGGAAGGACACCACCCATGGTCACCAAACAGAACCACGAGTGGCACGAACACCTCATGCGCATCAAACGTAATATGTAGCAATCGATCGCACATTCGCAGGAGAACTACTTACAGATAGGAGATAAATTTGAAAAGAAGCACACTTAGGCTTAAAAACGTGCTGTGATGGGACGAACACCCTCAATGTCACCCAAACGGTACTGGCAGTGGCATGAACACTTCATATGTGTCCGATGTAACATGTAAAAATCGTTCGCCTAGTCGTGGGACTCCCGATTTGAGGATAGTACACAAATTTGAAAATAAGAACATTTAGGCTTGAATACATGCCGCAAGGGGGAGGACACTGTAATGACCCCCAAGCAGCACCGCGAGAGGCATGAACACCTCTTGTATGTCTAACGTAATATGTAGCAATCGATTGCGCAGTCGTGGGACTCTTAGTTTGATGATATGAGATAAATTTAAAAACAGACACACTTAGGCTTGAAAATTTGTAGCGAGGGGGAAGACACCACCAACGGTCCCTATATGGCACCGCGAGTGTCACGAACACCTCGTGAGTGTGCAGAATAACACTTAACAACCGGATGTGTTATCGCTGGACAATCGATTTGAGGATAGGACAGGAATTTGAAAACATGAACACTCAGACATGAAAACATGTCATAAAGGAGCGGACACCCTAGAGACCACCAAACGACACCGCTAGTGGCACGAACATCTCATGTGCTTCCAACATAACACGTAATAACCGAACGCGCAATCACGAGACTCTCGATTTGAGTATAGGACACGAATTTGAAACACATGAACACGTAGGCTTGAAAACCTGCTGTGAGTGGAAGGACACCCACATTGGTTCCCATACGGTACCTTGAATGGCACACACATAGCTCGTGCATGTCTAACATAACACGTAGCAATCAGGAATGCTATCGAGTGACACCCGATTTGAGGATAGGACACAAATTTAAAAACATACTCATTTAGGCTTTAAAATGTGCCATGAGGGGGAGAACACCCCCAACGATCCCCATACGGTACCACGAGTGGAATGAACACCTCGTGTGCATCCAACATAATACGTAGAAATCGATCGCATAGTCCCGGGACTCCCGATTTTTGGATTGCATACGAATATGAAAACGTGCACACTTAGGCATCAAAATGTGCCGCAAGGGGGCGAACACCCCCGTCGGCTACCAAAAGGCACCGTGAGTGGCACGAACATCTCGTTCGTATTCAACGTAACACGTGAAAATCAACCACATAATTGCGGGACTCCTAGTTTGAGGAGAGGACACGAATTTAAAAACAAGGATGCTTAGGCTTAAAAACATGTCGTGAGGGGGTGGACACCGCCAATGGTCCCCAAACGGCACCGCGAGCGGTACGAACATCTTGTGCGCGTCCAACGTAGCATGTAGCAACTGGTCGCATATTTGCAGGACTCTCAGGTTAAGGATATGACACAAATTCGAAAATGGGCACACTTAGGATTGAAAATGGCCCTCGGAGGACACCGCAAGTGACACGAACACCTCATGCGCATCTAACATAACACGTAACAACCGGTCACACAGTCGCGAGTCTCTCAATTTTAGGATAGGACACGAATTTTAAAAGACACACACTTATGCTTAAAAACATATTGCGAAGGAGTGGACATACCTAACGGTCCCTAAATGGAACTGGGAATGGCACAAATGCCTCATACGCATCCAATGTAACACGTAGAAATTGTTCACATAGTTGCGGGACTCTCGGTTTGAGAATAAGACATGAATTTAAAAACCGGTACACTTAGGCTTGAGAAAGTGACTCGAGGGGGAGGACACTCCCAACGACCTCCAAATGGCACTATGAGTAGAACTAATACCTCATGAGAATCCAACATAACATGTAGCAACTGCCCGCATAGTTACGAGACACCCGGTTTGATAATAGGATACAAATTTAAAAATAGAAACACTTAGGCTTGAAAACGTCCCGTGAGGGGGTGGACACCCCAAACGGAACCACAAGTTGTACAAACATCTCTTGTGCATCCAACATAATACATAGCAACCGGATGTGCAGTTTCGAGACTCCCAATTTGAAGATAGAACACGAATTCTAAAACAAGCACATTTAGGCTTGAAAACGTGCCGTGAGGTGGTGGACACCACCAAAGGCCCCTAAACGGCACTGAGAGTGGCATGAACACCTCATGTGCATCCAACATAACACGTAACAATTGGACGCATAGTCGCACATCTCCCAATTTGAGGACAAGACATGAATTAGAAAATAGGCACATTTAGGCTTGAATATGTTCAGCGACGGGGTGGATGATAAGCGGCTAATTCTCGGCAAATGGGTCTATGCGCTGAAATATTTATTTTGTAGGTCAAATACATGTTGCAGAGTTCAAAATCTCAAATCAAGGAAATTGCAACAAAAATGGAGCTAAGCCTGTATACCATGCCCGTAACCGAGCCTAAGCCTATTCCGAGTGGTGTATGTTTGGTTTGTCCCCTTTTATTTTATTTTATTTATTTATTTTAGATTTTTATTTGTGTCGTTAATGATATTTAGAATTTAATTATATTATATTTTTGAGTCATGTATATATTTTTAGGATTTATTTTTATATTTCATTTTTGTGTGTCGCGTGTGTTTTTATTATTTTGATTATTTTTTAAAGGGATGCGCTTTAGTTTTATTTAATTTTTATTTTTATTTGATTTTTAGTTTTTAGTATTAGTTTAGTTTTGTTATTTCTTATTTTATTAAGTTCGATTTATTAGTATTAATTTATATTTAGTCTTTGTTTTAAGATTAGAATTTTATTTTTTAATAGATTTTAATTTTTAGTTTTGTTAGTTTTATTTTTTTATTGGGTACAAACTAATACACACACACAAATCCTACAACACACATACACCCAAATATTCCCCACACCCTCACCCTAACTCCATACACACTCACACACTAAGTCACTCCCTACTTCATCTTATCCAACAAACCCACTTTCATCTCTCCACCACCCACCAACTATGTTCATCAACACTCTCTCTCCACCTCCCACCATTAACACACCTTCATACCCAAATAAATATACTCTCCTAACTCGAAATTCCGACTCATTTACCTGCCAGCTACTCCAGCCCATTTCCCATCCGGATAAAACCCCAATCGCGGCCACGACAACCCAAACCCGAAATCCCCTTACCTAGGAAACCCTCGAACTCGGTTGCTGCCTGAGCCACAAATCATGAAAACCCATACCCGGATACTACCAAAAGATAAACCCGATTTTGACCCCTGCCCAAACTGAGACCAACTGATGACCATTTCTCCCAAACAAATCCTGCAAACCCATTACCCAAACTGCAATCCGATTTCAAACAAGAAAGACCCAATTTCGATCGAGAACCATTTTCCATTTCTCCCATTTGTCCCAAGCCATACCCACAATTTCACCTGCTCATCCCAAAACAAAGACCAAAAACCAAAATAAACTTAAAATTCCAAATGTTTTAAACCACCATTTAACCAAATTCCAAAAATACCCCTAACACTTATCCCACATATTCTCATCAATTTAAGTCCAAAATACCTTTATTCCCTCACCCATGCACTTCTCACCATTTTGATGCACACTAAAACATAAATCTTCCCAATTTACCCCTTAGCTCCATGTGGGCTATATAGGAAGACTCAAGGCCATTTAAAGACCAGTCTAAATCATCTAGGGTTTTAGAAATAAGAAAGAGCGAGTTTAGAGTAGAAAAATAAATTAGGTTAGATCAGAATTTTTATTTTATTTTTATCTATAGTGAGGAAAAATAAATTGTTGTGATGATCAATTTTAGTGCATTTTTTATGTAATTTTGGTTGGATCATTCAAATTGAGGGATGTAAATTTCAACGCAAGGATTGAAGTTCAATTAAGCATCAAGAGATTGGGTTTGATTGTTCTCTTCTCCTCTCATCTTATTTTTATGCCTATGATTATTAGTTTGATAAATTATGATATCAAGTTAGGCTAAAATCTCCTTTCAAGGTGTGGGGTGAGCCCTTATTTGATGTTATTTTGATTTAATTAGTTTGATTATTTGAAAATTCCCTTTGAATGTTAATTTTGATCATTCATCCTTAAATTTATGCCTCGAGAGAGGGTAAATAATTTTCGAGAGAAAATTGAAATTCGAGATATAATCCCATTTTTTATTCGAACTAGAGATAGAGGTTTCGTAAGTGTGGTATTATTCCTTGAATTTCAACTCTAAATTTCATTTTCTATGATTTATATGAATTTTGATGAATCGATCCTAGCGGGTGATTAATTAAAAGGAGTGTAAATCTATTTTATACAGTTGTGGGGGGTTGAACTTAATTTTCTAAAATATTAATATTAAAATTACATTTGCAATGAGAGTTGATTTGTAATTTTGATACTAATTTGGATGATTTTAAGTAAAAAAATAAATTAGTTAAAATAACTAGAATTTGTGGTGTAGTCCCACTCCTTGATTGTTCTCACATTTATTTACATCACTTTATCTCTTATTTTAGTGTTAGACTTTGTTCATCATTTTTAGTCACTTTTTGGTTAGTTCTTTACATTTTTGATTTAGTTTAGTCTTATTTCACCCTCATCACAAAAATTATTTTAATATTAAGAAAAGCTAAAAAAAAAATAGAAAAAGCTAAAAGTCCAAAAAGAAATTAAATAAAAAATGAATTACATCTTTTCACTCTTGCATGCTTCACCCTTAGATTTGGATTGATACCTCACTTACCACTATAATCTAGTTTGTTATATATTTTTGTACGTAATTGAGATTTTTTATTAGAGGAGCTTTCAACAACGACACATATACATAAAAGCAAATCTACCGAATGGCGCTGTTGCCAATCTTTGGAGCTTTAAGCACTTGAGAGGATCCATTTTGTGATTCATTTGTATTTTTCATGTTCGCACCATTTTTCATTATTTTAGAAGGCTTGTATTAGGACTTTATTATTTTTCTTATATTTCGGTGCTTGGAGACACCATTTATTTTTCATTTAAATTTTTAATAATTAATCACAAAGAAAAACGTGATAGGAAAATCAGACAAGGTGGAGAGAGGGCGTCCAAAGGCGAGGATTTAGTAGCCTCTCTAGCTTGGGTCGGTAGGACTCCCGGGGTCGACTGAGATAGGCATGATGTCTTCCCGATCGACTCAAATTGTTCATCACCCCACGGTGTAAAAACCGTGGGAGGTATCTTTCCAAACCCTCGCTCCTCTCCTGTCAGCGAGTCAATTTTCGTGTGTGACTACGTTCTCTTATTTGATTTTATTCTTGCATTTATTTTTTAATGGTGTGATGAATTAAATTACTAAGACCTACACCCGGTCATCCACGAGAAGGGATTTCATCACCCGACTCACTTGCTTACCAATTGTGTGCTACCCTAGCTATCATTAATTTAAAATCAATCAACTAGGTAGCCCAATATGAGAACATTTTTGCAAATGTGATCACTCAGATAATTTTCTTTATTTTTATCGCCCGCGGAATTAATTAAAATTTGACTACCCTTTCACTAAATTTTGAAGATAAAAATTGGATATGTGCTAGTTAGGATTTATCCTTGACTTGTGTGTGTCCAATTCAATTTTTGGGTACTCAGATTTTAGTGAGTTCGTCAAAATTAAAGAGTCCAAATATTTTTCCCACTCTTTTCTTCCAAAAAATCCAAAAACATTTTCTTCTTTCGTTTTTCTAAAAATCCAAAAATATGTTCTTTTTTTCATTTCTAGAAAAATCCAAAACTATTTTCTTTCCTTTTGAAAAACATTTAAAATTCAAAAAATATATATATTTCTCGTCATGGCCGACGAACGTCCTTTACGGTATTACTTTGGACATTTATCATTCTCTCAAATCATGTTTCCATCTCTGAGGATAGGACATGAATTTGAAGACAAGCACTCTTAGGCTTGTGCCGCGAGGGTGGAGAGACACCCAATGGCCCCCAGATGACACTGTGAGTGGCACAAACATCTCATACGCATCCAACGTAACATGTAAAAATTATCCGCATAATCGCGGGACTCCCAATTTGAGGAGAGGATGTGGATTTGAAAATAGGCATACTTAGGCTTGAAAACATGTCGCGAGGTGGCATACACCCCTAACGGACCCTAAATGGCACTACGAGTGACACAAACACCTCATGCACGTCCAACGTAACATGTAGTAATCGGTGGTGAAGTCGTGGGACTTTCGATTTCAGGATAGGACACCAATTTTAAAGCCATCACACTTATGCTTGAAACGTGTTGCGAGGGGACAGACATCTCCAACGGGCCTTAAAAGGCACCACGAGTGGTATAAACACCACATGCGCGTCCAACATAACACTTAGCAATTGGCCTCACAGTCGTCGATCTCCTGGTTTGGGGATAGGACACGAATTTAAAAACAAGCACACTTAGGCTTGAGAATGTTCCACGAGGGGGAGAACACCCCCAATGGCCCCTACATGGCACCACGAGTGGAATTAACACCTCAAGCGCATCCAATGTAATACATAGAAGCTGGTCGCATAATTCCAGGACTCCCGGTTTGAGGATAGGAAACAAATTTAAAAATAGGTACACTTAACCTTGAAAACGTACTGCGAGGGGGTAAAAACTCCCAATAGCCCCCAAACGGCACGGCTAGTGGCACTAACACCTCATGCACATCTAACCTATCACGTAGTAATCGAACACGTAGTCGAGGGACTCCAGGTTTGAGGATAAGATACGAATTTGAAAACCGGCACACTTCGGGTTCAAAACGTGTCGCAATGGGTGGACACCATTAGCATCCCCCAAATGGCACCGTGAGTGTCACTAACACCTCGTGTGCATCCAGTGTAACACAACAAAACTAGCCATGCAGTCTTGGGACCCCCAGTGTGAGGATATGATACGAATTCATAAATAGGAACACTTAGGCTTGAAAAATGTGCTACGAGTGGATGAACCCCAAATGGCACCACAGGTGGTATGAAAACGTCGTATGCGACTGTGTGATACTGATTAAAAAATAACTCGCAAGATTCCAAGTAACCCTTATTTAATTCGAGTCTATTTAGAAACAGCCCATAAACAAACAACTACGTGTGTGTGTGTGTGTGTGTCAAACCATAAATAAAGCATGCGACACAAAGTTAAGGAAAAATCCCCGCAGGGCAAAACCTTTTATTTCACTATAATAAGTAAATCGCAACTTACACAGATTACAATGAAATACAGTGACACACGAATACCCGCAGGCGTCGGTCGGTGTCGTCAGCAATGAATCCACACACAGCGAACCCACATGAACCTCAGTCCAATCAACAAAGGAAGAACCGCAGCACTCCTCAATGACACGCAGTCATAAAACTTTGTAGAGACTCCCTCGGCAATGACACGCAGCCCTCGGTTGCAAAGATCTCTCCACAAAGGTTTGAACAAACACAAGGTTGTGTTCTTGGGTTACCAAAAAGATTCACAAAGGTTTGGCAATTGTGTGAATCAAAACATGAGTCTTGGGACTCAAAAATATGAAGACTAGAGTAATTTGGACTCTCAAAAACGTCTTCTAAAGTCTTGCAAAACAACTCCCCCGAAGTTGGTATTTATAGGAAAAAATATGAAGAATCCCGCTTTGTTAAAACTCTTAAAAACTTATCAGCGTACAGGTACACCGAACCCCATCTGGGGTACACCGAACCGGTTTGGTGTTCCCATTCTGGTATGAGGTTAAAAAAAAATAGCATTCTTCAAGGAATTTTCTCCAACTTCAAAAGGTCATAACTTCTTCACCGTAGCTCGGATTGAGGTGACGTTTCTTCCAGTATCTTCGTTGCGGCGAGCTCTTCAACTTTCCAGTTGACCAGACCTCCTAACTATGGATGTGAAATTACGAAAATGCCCTTGAACTTCCCTATCAAGTCTTTTTTCACTGTTTTGACTTCCCTTGCGTACCACTTGCATTAAGTCCCTAAAATCGTGGAACGTGAAGTCGTTGAGGCATATGTAGGACACATTAATGGAGATGTTGAATGCTTGATTCTCGGAATTCGGATAGAGGCTGTCATGTGCGATCTTGAGGTGACGTGCCAAATGTAGCGGCGTACGACATACATAAATGAAACATATTGGACATAAGAAAAATGTCCTTACAAATCTCCCCCTATGTCTATGCCGGTACATACATAAAAAAATCCGAATTATCAAATATGAAATTGCCTATACAAATCTACCCTCCCATGAACCCAAAACTGGAAAAGGTACAAATGAATAGTCTTCATCGTTTGTTCTTCAAATGTTCAGGAATCTCAAATCTTTTCTCATCAGGGTGTGCAATTCAGAGATCATCATTGTAGTACCTACACACATGAGAAATAGAAAAAAATACCAAGTGACGTATCGAGTTTGAAATGAGATAAACATAGATACCAATATATGATAAGCATAAGTCAAATCTCAAAACTCCCCCAAAATTCAAACTCCCCCATAAAATGATAATTCTTTCTCCCCCTTTTTATGATGTCCCCAAATAGACAAATAAGAAGAATGAATCAAACAAGCAAAATCGGGGTGTCACGGTATAAAATCACACCATGAATGAACATAAAACAACCAAGTCGGTGATAGCGTAAAAGAATGTGTGTGATCAAAATTCGATAGGAAAATCAAAGCATACAAACATGACATATGTGCACGATGAATATTGGATATTCCTAACGAATGAACTCAAATGCTTCCTTTGGTGTAAGAGATAGGAAATATAAGACATTGACTATATCAAATCTACAAATCAAAGCTCAAAGTGATTTCTACACCAATAACGTCCAAAATGATTTTCATGCTTTTTCAGGACTTTCAAGGAAGTGCAAACCCGTTATCAATCTCCAACCAAACTCCCTCAGATTTATATTTTGAATAGAGGTATACTAAATTCTCAAACTTTGGAGAATTGGGTGAAACCTAAATGGCCCATATTTGGCATGAATTGCTTTTTATTGCCATATCATTTTTTTCGGGCTCTTTTAACCTCTTTGGACCTCGGATAATAAAATTCCTCAATTTTTTAGGTCCTTTTTAACGGTGGCTTTTGCGCAAAGGATAAGAATCAACTTTCGCAGCCCCTCCCCGTTATGCAAATAATCACACAGTCTCACCAAAACGGTTTTTACATGCAATCCAATCTTGTCAAGTTTTATCGCATTTTATACATTGTATAGACATAATTGAGATAGAAACACTCAAGCCAATATGTGATAGACAAGTGCAATAATCAAATATAGCAGTGCATGTGTGCATTAAAGGATATAGGAGTCAAGCATGTATGAAATATCACTAATTACATCTCAAGGACTCCAATCAATGTTAAGCACATGGATGAAATGATGTAGCCTCTCAAATCTCTATCAAACAGTCACATGGATATATGGAATGAAGTTGTGACTTGGCTATCTTAAATGCTCATCCATAAAAGGCAAATCTCTTTTTGAATTTTTCAAAAATTTTATCAAAATAAAATCTTTTTGTATTTTTCAAAAAATTTTCAAAAAAATATATACAAAAATGATACATACTAGCAATAGGCAAACAATGACATCATGAAAATCACCCTATGCTAGTAAACAAGTTAAACCTCAATCATTAGGTGCAGAGGGGTTTTCCAAAGGTGGTGACAACTTATGAAAAACCTCCATCAATTCTTGTGAAGATTTGACTAAAAACTTAACTTGCTCACCTAAATGTGCAAACTTTCTCATGTAGTATCCGGGAGCATGTAAAGTATCATGTGTGGGTGCATGTGTGGCAGAAACACGTGTAGAAGCAAAACGTGACACATACCCCAACTTAAAGCAAAATTCCCTAAGGTGACCTCTCCTCTTGCAATGTGAGCAAACATAAATAGGCCTAGGAACACCTCTCTCAAAAACTCTAGGACGCACTTTCCTAATAGGAATGGGACGCCTAGGTGGGTTAGGGTGAGACACATGTGAAACTGTCACTAAAGTGGGAACCGGCTCGGGTGCTAATTGGGAAGCAGAAGCACCGTCATGACTTATTCCTAACTTCTCACCTTTACCCTTAAGAACCACCTTTTCAACCTTCTTAGGTGCGTTCTCAAACTTGACTTTGACCTCCCGAGCACGTTCGAGATCACTCTCGAGTTGGGATACACGTGTCGTCAGACTAGACAACGTGTCGGCCAAATCACACTTCTCCTTTCTCAAAACCTCCTTCTCTTTCTCCAAATCTAAAACCCGACGACCTAAATCCCTATTATACCTTTTTGTTTTCAAGGTCTCGGTGTACAACTCTCGAAAGGCTTTTTGGAGCTCACTTTCATCTCCACTCTCACTTTCACTTTCTCCCTCCCTCGAAGAACATGAATCACTATTATCGCTCTCGTGTGCACTTTTGTGAGACAAACTGGGTGTGCTTACACGACTAGAAAAGGCGACAACCATCCCATGTCCTAAACCTTTATCCGACTCATCTCCCTCATCATCACTAAGTGTGGCAGGCATGGCTACTTTCTTCCCTTTCTTTCTAAGCCAAGTAGGACACTCAAACGACTTATGTCCCTTACCCCCACATTCAAAACAGGTGATGTTCTCTAAATCTTCCTCACACTCCTCATCAGATTCATTCCTCTCATTACTTTCTTTGGCCTTTCCTTTCTTTTTATTTTTCTCAAAAAAATTCCTTTTATTGGAAGAATTATTTTTGTTCATGTTGAGAATTTTATTAAAATTTTTCGCAAACAAGGCCATATCATTAAAATCAAAATCTCCCTCAGAATCGGACTCACAAACTTTTTCTTTCTTTTTCTTAAAATGAGTCTTTAAAGCAATACCATTATCCTTAGCCTTAATGGTTTTAGGAAACATGTCTATCTCATAGGTTTGAAGATCTCCTACAAGTTCTTCCAACTTAAGTGATTTCAGATTTCCCAAAGAGTTCAAAACAGTGACTTTCGGAATAAAGCGTTTTGGAAGAGATCTCAAAATCTTTTTAACGACACGCGTGTTATCAATCACCTCACCCAAATTAAAACTAGTGTTAACAATGTCTGACAAACGTGCATAAAATTCATCAAAGCATTCGGACTCAGACATGGTGATAGTCTCAAATTGGGTGGCCAGATTTTGTAACTTAGACTCTTTAACAGCGTTCGTACCCTCATGTGTCAGTTTCAAAACATCCCAAGCCTCCTTAGACGTGGAGCACGTCATGATTCGGCGATACTCATCAGGAGTGATAGCACCAGAAATAGCACTCAGACCACGGGAGTTAAAATTGGACAACTTATAATCATCCTCAGTCCAGGCTGACACGGGTTTTAGAGAGGTGATGTTATTAACAGTGACCGTGGGAGGAGTCCAACCATTTTCGCAAAGCAACCAAACCCGCTCGTCAATAGATTTTAAAATCGATTTCATACGAGCTTTCCAATAGGCATAATTAGACCCATCAAAAATAGGCATCTGATTATATAAGTGCTCCATAGGAAAAAATGCAAAATTTTCACAAAACTGATTTTAAAAAAATCAATATCACACGATTTTGCGGAAAATAGGAATACGCAATAAATTAGCGTAACCTGCTCTGATACCAATTTGAAAACGTCGTATGCGACTGTGTGATACTGATTAAAAAATAACTCGCAAGATTCCAAGTAACCCTTATTTAATTCGAGTCTATTTAGAAACAGCCCATAAACAAACAACTACGTGTGTGTGTGTGTGTGTGTCAAACCATAAATAAAGCATGCGACACAAAGTTAAGGAAAAATCCCCGCAGGGCAAAACCTTTTATTTCACTATAATAAGTAAATCGCAACTTACACAGATTACAATGAAATACAGTGACACACGAATACCCGCAGGCGTCGGTCGGTGTCGTCAGCAATGAATCCACACACAGCGAACCCACATGAACCTCAGTCCAATCAACAAAGGAAGAACCGCAGCACTCCTCAATGACACGCAGTCATAAAACTTTGTAGAGACTCCCTCGGCAATGACACGCAGCCCTCGGTTGCAAAGATCTCTCCACAAAGGTTTGAACAAACACAAGGTTGTGTTCTTGGGTTACCAAAAAGATTCACAAAGGTTTGGCAATTGTGTGAATCAAAACATGAGTCTTGGGACTCAAAAATATGAAGACTAGAGTAATTTGGACTCTCAAAAACGTCTTCTAAAGTCTTGCAAAACAACTCCCCCGAAGTTGGTATTTATAGGAAAAAATATGAAGAATCCCGCTTTGTTAAAACTCTTAAAAACTTATCAGCGTACAGGTACACCGAACCCCATCTGGGGTACACCGAACCGGTTTGGTGTTCCCATTCTGGTATGAGGTTAAAAAAAAATAGCATTCTTCAAGGAATTTTCTCCAACTTCAAAAGGTCATAACTTCTTCACCGTAGCTCGGATTGAGGTGACGTTTCTTCCAGTATCTTCGTTGCGGCGAGCTCTTCAACTTTCCAGTTGACCAGACCTCCTAACTATGGATGTGAAATTACGAAAATGCCCTTGAACTTCCCTATCAAGTCTTTTTTCACTGTTTTGACTTCCCTTGCGTACCACTTGCATTAAGTCCCTAAAATCGTGGAACGTGAAGTCGTTGAGGCATATGTAGGACACATTAATGGAGATGTTGAATGCTTGATTCTCGGAATTCGGATAGAGGCTGTCATGTGCGATCTTGAGGTGACGTGCCAAATGTAGCGGCGTACGACATACATAAATGAAACATATTGGACATAAGAAAAATGTCCTTACATGGTACTAACACCTCATACGCATCTAGCATAACATGTAACAACCGGCCGAGTAGTCACGGGTCTCCTAGTTTGAGGATAGGACACGAATTTGAAAATAGACACACTTAGGCTTGAAAATATGTCGCAAGGGGGCGAACACCCCCAATGATCCTTAAATGGAACCACAAGTGGCATGAACACCTCATTCGCATCCAACACAATATATATAAATTGTGCACACAGTTGCGGGACTCGCAGTTTGAGGATGGGGAACGAATTTAAAAAAAGATACACTTGGGCTTGAAAACATGGCCCCAGGGGCAGACACTCCTAACGGCCTTGAAACGGCACCATAAGTGGCACTAACACCTCTTGCAAATCAAACATAATATGTAGTAACTGGTCGCGCTATCACATGACTCACGATTTGAGGATAGGCCACGAATTTTAAAACAGGCACACTTAGGCTTGAAAACGTGATGCGAGCGGGAAGACACCCCCAGTGGCCTCCAAACAATACCATGAGTAGCATGAACACCTTGTGAACATCAAAAGTAAAACGTAGCAACTGATCGCACAGTCACGCGTCTCCTAATTTGAGGATAGGACACAAATTTGAAAGCCGACACACCTAGGCTTGAAAATGTGCCGCAAGGGGGCGTACCCCACGAACGGTCCCTAAATGGTACCGAGACGCATCCAATGTAACACGTAGCAACTGTCTGTGCTATTAGGGGACTCCTGATTTAAGGATAGGATGCGAATTTAAAAACAGGTAAACTTAGGATTGAAAATGTGCCGCTAGTGGGAAGACACTTCCAATGGCCCCTAAACGGCTCCGTATGTGGTACTAACACCTTGTGTGCATCCAAAGTAACACTCAGAAATTGGTCATACGGTTGTGGGATTCCCAATTTGAGGGTATGACATAAATTTGAAAGTAGGAACACTTAGGCTTTAAAGCGTGCCACGAGGGGGAAAAC
Organism: Sambucus nigra; assembly: GCA_949130495.1. Taxonomy (NCBI): domain Eukaryota; kingdom Viridiplantae; phylum Streptophyta; class Magnoliopsida; order Dipsacales; family Adoxaceae; genus Sambucus; species Sambucus nigra. The sequence goes on from OX422221.1 coordinate 44,905,525, forward strand.
ACCCTAAACGGCCCCAAACTGTACCATGAGTGGCACAAACACCTCGTGTACGTATAACATAACACATAGCAACCATATGCGCAGTCTTTGGACTCTCTATTTCAGGATAGGATACAAATTTTAAAACGAACACACTTAACCTTGAAAACATATCGCGGGGGGGAAAACACCACCAACGGACCCCAAACGGCACCACTAGTGGCACAACCACCTCGTGCGCATCCAACGTAACACATAAAGATGCATTGTGCAGTCGCGAGACTCTCGATTTGAAGAGAGGGCACTAATATGAAAATAGCCACACTTGGCTTCAAAACATATTGGGATAGGGTGGACACCCCCAACGATTCCTAGATGGCACTGTGAGTGGTACGAACACCTTTTCTGTGTCCAACGTAACACGTAGCAACTGGCCATGCAATCGCGGGACTCCCAATTTGAAGATAGGACACAAGTTTGAAAATAGGCTCACTTAGGCTTTAAAACGTGCTGTTATGGGGCAGAGAGACTCAAACGGTACCACGAGTTCCACAAATACCTCATGCACGTCCAACATAACAAGTAAAAATTGACCGCGCAGTCGTAGGACTCTCGATTTGAGGAAAGGTCACGAATTTGAAAACAGTCACACTTAGGCTTGAAAACGCGCTGGGAGGGGAATAATGCTCCTAAAGACCCCTAAATGGCATCACGAGTGGAAAGAACACCTTATGCACGTACAATGTAACACGTAGCAAGCAACCATACAGTTGTGAGACTCTTGGTTTAAGGATAGGACATGAATTTAAAAACAGAGACACTTTAGTCATGAAAACATATTGTGAGGGTGCCGACACCCCCAACAGCACCCAAATGGCACCGCGAGTGGAACGAACACCTCACGTGCATCAAAATTAACACGTAAAAACCGACCGTGTAGTCGTGGGACTCTCGATTTGAGGATATGACATGAATTTGATAGCAGGCACGCTTAGAATTGAAAACGTGACGTGAGAGGGAAAACACACCCAACTGTACCCAAACGTCACAGTGAGTGGTACAAACACCTCGTGCGTGTCCAACGTAACACGTAACAACTGACCGCACAGTTACAGGACTCTCAATGTGATGATAGGTCATAAATTTTAAAAAAGGCACACTTAGGCTTGAAAGCGTGTCACGAGATGGCAACCCCTAAATGGAACTACGAGTGGCACGAATACCTTTTGCACGCCTAACGTAACACGTCACAACCAGTCGTGTAGTCACAGGACTTTTGGTTTGAGGATAGGACACGAATTTGAAAACAAGCATAGGCTTGAAAATGTGTCGCAAGGGGGTGGACACCTCCAACAGCCCCCAAATGACACTGCGAGTTTCATGGACATCTCCTGCGCATCCAGCGCAAAACGTTGCAACTAGATGTGTAGTCGCGGGACTCCGGATTTGAGGATAGGACATGAATTTAAAAATAAGCACATTTACGCTTGAAAATGTGCCATGAGGTAAAGGACACATTCAGTGGCCCCCAAACAGCATTACGAGGGTCACAAACACCTCGTGTGTGTCCCCACGTAGTCGCAGGGGTACCAGTTTAAGGATAACACATGAATTTGAAAGCAGGCTCACTTAGGCTTGAAAACGTGTCGTGAGGGAGCGAACACCCCCAATGTCCATCTAAACGGTACCACGAGTGGCACGAGCTTCTCATGCTCGTACAACGTAATACGTAGCTAGAGGTTGCACAGTTAGTGGACTCCTGGTTTGAGGATAGGCCATGAATTTAAAAATATGCACACTTAGGCTTTAAAACTTTTCACGAGGGGAGGATACCACCAACGTCCCCCGAACGGCACCACGAATGGAATGAACACCTCGTGCGCATCCAACGTAACACGTTATAATCGATCGCACAGTCATGGGAACCCCGGTTTGAGGATAGGAGACTAATTCGAAACAAGGCACACTTAGGCTTGCAAATGTGTCTCGAGGGGGCGGACACCTTCAAAGGATGCTAAATAGAACCGCGAGTGGTATGAACACCTCATGCATATCCAACGCAACAAGTAACAACTAGCCACACAATCGCAGGACCCTCAGTTTGAAAATAGGACACTAGTTGGAAAACATGCACACTTAATCTTGAAAATGTATCACGGGGGGGGGGGGGGGGGGGGAGAAAACCACAAACGGCCCCCAAATGGCACCACGAGTGTCACAAATACCTCGTGCATGTTGATCAGAACACGTAGCAACTAGCTGCATAGTCACGAGACTTTGGATTTGAGGATAGGACCAAAATAACCCGTAGTTTATTGGCCAGAAAAATATGGTCACTGCTCTAGTCCCTGACCTTGTTTAGTACCTTTTCACAAAGAAATATGGTTCACGACTTTGGGTCGTGACCAAGTTTAAGGAAGTCCAATATGGGTCACGACTTTTGGATATGACCATCTTCAGGAAAGCATAAATATGGGTCACAACTTTAGGCCATGACCCGACTCGAGGAAGTTTAGTATGGGTCACGACTTTGAGTCCAGACCAGGTCTTGAGTTTGGGTCATGACCTATGTCCGTGACTGTTATCCCTCATGAAATTCTTCATGACCACATCCTTTAGTCAGGGATTTGGTCCATAGCCCGCAATTTTTATCATGCGTGATATGGTTGCGGTACAGGTCCACGACCATTTGCCTAATTTGGTGTAGTGATTATTCATAATTTAAAGGTTGATATATATATATATATATATATATATATATATATATATATATATATATATATATATATATATATATATATACACACACAAAGAGAGAGAGAGAGAGAGAGAGAGAGAGAGAGAGAGAGAGAGAGAGAGAAGATTGGGATAAAAAATAAAAAGAGGGAAAAGAGGAATCTATATCATATGTGGTAGGAAAAAATTAATATATTGTTAGTTTAATCAATAGCCTGGGTAAAGGAAGAAGGTTGCATTAGGTAGCTCATAATCAACATAAAATTTTGCCACCTCCATATTAACACAAATCCTATAAATATACGCGCTAATACTAGGGCATTCCACTTAGGTGATGTGTTTTCTATTCCACTGAGTGAATCGAAAAATAATCAAGATGCATTGTGCCTATGATCCGGCATCTCAAAAAATAGGTAAGGGGCATCGCACTATAGTCTGGGTGTGATGAGAAATGGGAAGTGTTCCTGCACTAATCTGGACGTGTATCGGTATACAAGTGCAATACCCTATATTTTTATGAATATTATTTAATTATAAAAAAATATGGAAATTAATTACATGTGCTTGATTGTGATGTGAGAGTTCACTATTTACATATTACGTGTTAATTAATTCAGAATTGAAAACGGATTTAAGACACGAAAATTCATTAATTAAATATTTGATTGTTGGACTTGCACCAGTTGATTAGTAAAATATCTAGGTTATTAATTAGTTGATTTGGCATATTTTATATCGAGCTAGTGGGAAGAGTAGAAGGTTTGATTCTAGTTTAAGGTGGTGTAATTTATTCATATTCACTTAGTATAGGATATAGGTGGATTTTTAGACCATTTAGAGCCTATTTTGGACATTAATTAAAGGCCCATTTTGAGCCCAAGACCAATTTTGAAAATAAAAGACTAAATGAACCATTTGGATCTCAGTATTCACAAAATACTATTTGGGGAAATATTAAGGCTAGAGAGAGGGGACTCCAAGAGAAGAAGAGGAAGTGGGGGGATTTAGGGGGTTGATGTCTCAATCAATCCATGAGACATGTTTATTTAGAACGATTATATGACTTTTTATTGGTTTAAGAAATTCTTATTCATATGAATATAAACCTAATTGTGTTATAAAACTAAATTTTATGATTAAATTGAATGATTTCACAACCAATCTAAATTTGGAGTAATCACGTTGATTGACCCCTTAATTAAATGAATTTTAGCATAAATCTAACTTGGATTGATTAGATAATGATTAATGGTTGATTTTTATATGAAAACATATGAAATCCATTTTATTTCAAGTCGAAATTTGAAGAAAGCATGTACTAAGGGAAGAAATTAGAAAACCTAGGGTTCTTGAGTAAGAAGATGAGTTTTAAGTAAATCTTGTAACAAAACTGTGGATTTGATATTAGAAAGAGGTTTTAATTGGTGATATGATGTTATTTTATTATTCGGATGACGGTGGGGAGTTTGGATGAAGCTTTTGGGTTCATTAATGGACTTTTAAGAGGTGAAATGGGGTTTAAATACCATGAATTCCATAACAATGTTATTTTTTTTAAAGTGCTGATCGATCGACCCTACCTACCCCATTGTTAATCATCTCACTT